>CM075345.1:137893125-139114062 GCA_037693485.1 Kitagawia praeruptora
ATATCCCCTTGGAATTTTAGAGGATGTGCCTGTTAGGGTTGGAAAATTCTATATTCCTGTAGACTTTGTAGTTCTAGATATGGAGGAGGACAGCCAAATACCTATTATTTTGGGTAGACCTTTTCTTTGTACTGCAGGTGCTGTTATTGATGTTAAAAGTGGGACTCTCACATTGAGTGTTGGTGATGATAAAATTACTTTTACTCTAACCTCTGCTCTTAAATCCCCTTTGCTTGAGAATACTTGCTACAGGATTGATGTTATAGATGAAATTGTCCAAGATGAGACGCCTCAGATTCTATTGAATGATGCATTGGAAGCAGTGCTCATGCTTGAAGCATACGAAGGAGAAGGACATGTTGAAGTCGATTCATTGATTCTTGAGTTGGACGGTGTGGCTGATCCGAATTGTGAGGTAACCAACACTGTCATTTCTTGTGGTGAACCCCAGGCAAACAAGTTAGAGCTAAAGTCTTTGCCATCTAATCTGAAATATGTGTTTCTTGATGATGAAAAGACTTGTCCTGTGATTGTTAGCTCTAGTCTTGATGACCACAGCATCACTGTCTCTACCACGTGAGTTACAGCTTGTTGACAGCCATGGCTGTGACTTCCTGCCAAACCTAAGCTTCCCTTCTTTATTCTCATATATACCCAGTCAAACAAAGTTGGTGCCGTTATTGTGAAGCTCATCCCTTGACTGCCTCGTTCTTGTTTTTATGCCTCTTCCTATCGCTGCTTCATCCATCCCTAGTTGTGTGGACGTATGAGGTTGTAGGAGACACGTCCTGAACAGTTTTATTACCCGTAAGAGGAAAACCCTTGTTTCAAAGAGTTGTAAAACTATCATTGGCCCTATCCAGTACCATCTCCCGGTTTCTAGGAGTTAATAAACTAGCTACACACGTGAGCCTTTAATATCACTGAGATACAATCATAGGTGTGCCTGTGTGTACCAGTTTCTTGTAATACGGTCGCTTTATATCTATCATCTCTATCTCTTCCGATGGTTACTTTTGTTCCTGTCTAAACTCATCGCCAATGATACGCACGAAGATCATTCAAAACCGGTATCTTCCTTGACGTTGCAAAATATCCAATACGACCACTATATATGTCACTGTCCTTCGTTTAAGACCAGATATAACTGCTGATTAGCGGGTGTGGATTACCACCCAAAAACTTGGTCACGTGCGTACTTTGCATATACATATATCACCGTAAGATTCTTGGACTGTTGCAGATAATTTACTGGCTTGTATCCTGCAATCGTCTCTGTCATCACACATGGTACATAATTAAACCATCTGTCCTGGTTTTATGCAGCAGCCACGATAGGTACCGCAATATATGTCCATTCGATTTCGTTTTGACGCGAGTTTTCAGTGACAACAGCCATGAACGTCTCTCTCAATAGTAACCCTAAACCATGAGTGACCCACCTGTTTTTGTTTTAAATCTCGTTTGTCCTCCCCAAACGAACAAGGAAGCCCCTCCTTCTAGCGCCAATGTTGATGGAGGATTTTCGTAATCAACGTGATTTTCGGAGGCCCACTGGAATTTACAAGTGTAACACATGTAATTGGCTGTTTTTGGTGATTTGGGTGTGATTTGATGGTGGGGGTGAGCTGAGCTTGAGAGGTTACGAGAATCATCGCAGGTTCCATTAGCGAGATCTGTGGCCGTTCTCTCAAGGTGCCTACGTACCCTTGTATATATAGGGATCAAGCTCACGTAGTTCTAATGCGAAGCTGATTCTGCTTGACCAGCTGTATTCGGTTGTCTAATTCATGTAGGACTCAGGTTCCTTTAGAGCCTTTCACGAACTAGTTGGCTAAGTAGAGTAGAACTCGAGTTCGTACCCTACTATAATTCTCATGTCTATTAGAGGCATTCTAGGATCAACTGCGCCCTAGAATTACACTCCAATAATAATTCTGTCTCATTCTGATTGGCTACGTTCAGGAACCTGGTGCTCAGGAACCTATGTCTCAGGAACCTGGTGCTCAGGAACCTGTATTTCGGAACCTGGTTCTCAGGAACCTCCGTCTAGGAACCTGTTTCTCAGGAACCTCCTTATTTCGGGACATATTGCTTAGGGACCTCATTATAGGTACTTGTACCTGCACAAATAACAGATATATTAGTTTGGGGAGCCTCTTTGTGGTTCCCATATGCTCTTGTTGTCTTCTCTACTGCTGCTAGGCTGTCTTGAACTCTTCTGCAGGGAGGAACCTGGTCTTCTAGTGCTCAGCTCAGCTTCCTGACCATTAGGAACCTCCTGATATTCATACTTCCTTAGTCATTTCTTCTATCTGACCATCACAACTCGTACTAGATCTATCTTCTGGCTCGTATGGATCGAACCCTATAGCTTAATGGGCCTAAATCTAGCCCATGGAGATTTTGGGCACAACAGCAAGCATATACTAATCAAAAGCAGATAGAGCATTGAAAACCTTAGCAAGGATCCGAGATAAAACCAAGTTAAAGAAAATACATCTTGCAAGACCTTCGGAGGAGTCCGCACCCTCAAAATATCAAGTTTAAGGCAACTTATGCCAGAAAAGGATTCATTAAAGTCTGCTTAAAAGGGAATGATGATAACATTACTGGTCTGATTCGGGTGGAAAAGTGGAGAGATCCTCGTTGACTGGAGAGGCCTTTGGAATTTCAGGATTGGATGAGGGGGCTTCCACCTGGGGTTCCCCGGTTGGACCTCCATCTGTAGCTTCCCCTGGCTGGATTTCTATAGCTTCGACTGTATCTCCTGCAATAGCCTCGGTAGGAACCTCTACAGCCACTTCCTGGGGGGCTTCCTCCATACGCACCTCAGGGGGGTTCACCTGCATGGCAGCAACAGCCTGCTCCTCCTTGATTAGCTCTATGGCATCAACTGCGTCCTGGCCCAGAATACCCCACTCCAAAGTTGGAAAGGCCTCATATGTGGAAGTCATATAATCTTTAATCCCAGCCTTGTAACCCAGATTGTATTCCTTGTCACCTTGCCTGGACATGGTAGCCTTGTACTTGGCAACTACACCCTGGAGGGTTCGGACTTTCAACTCAAGTTTCTCCTTCTCCTTTTTGCTGGTGGCATTGGCATCTTCCCTCTCCTTATCCATCTTAAGAATAATGGCATCCATGGACTCTTTTTCCCTCAGCAATTTATCCCTCTCCTGGATCAGGGTACCCTCATTCTCATAAAGCTTCTTGTTCGAGGCCAGTAGTTTCTTCTTATCATTTTGGAAGGTTTTCAGCTCTGAACGTACCCTATCAAGCTCCTCAATAGCCCTGGAAGCCCCAAGAATCTGGTTGCTATACTTCAGAGATAGGAAGAGGCTTTCAGCATTCACCAGGGATATCCTATTTGCAGCTTCCTCAAAACTCAGGCTGTCCCACTCAGAGATAGAACGCACAGGGAATTTATCCTTGATAGCACCTATGAAAGTAGTAAGGGGAGCAGGAGAGATGGTGTCGGAGGGACTCAGTTCAATCTCATGCCTGAGACGTTTACTCCCACGGGAACCAGATGCCCCAGATGCCTCAGGAGTGTACTGTGTGGGCCTCTTCCTTAAGGAAACATTCTTCTCCATGGAAGCTGGGTTGATTTTTGTGGATGGAACAGGGGTTCTCTCAACAGAAGGCAGGGGTACAGGGGATTTAGGAACATTCTTTTGTGATGAACGTTTGGTGATGAAGGAAGGCACTGAAAAAGACATACATGCATTACCACGTGAAGGGTTAGTAAAGTCAAAACAAAAGTAAAGATGGTACTCATGCAGAAACCAAGTAAATCATGTAAAAAAAATTTATGGAAAGCATGCTGCATCAAATAATGAAAAATAAATGGAACGACGGGTGTATGCTACTAAGAATATGAGCGTGGACCTGGCTCAAGTGGGGTTCCATCAGTAAGATTTTCCTCAACAGGGGTACGGGAGTCCCCCGGAGACTTGGAACTGATTTTCCTGGAAAAACCCAAACGAAGTAATTTTTTCTTTGACAGCAGGCTAGCACCATCTCCTAGCCTTGCACTTTTTCTCAAGACCTTTTCGGCCCTTTCCAACTCTTCTCCCACTAGGATGGTTTGAGTGGGCATGTCTGGGAAGGGGTTAAACTCTTTTCGGTACTCTGGGCAATCGTAGCAATATAGGAATTGCTTGTGCCACCCTGACATTCCTTTCTTGTTGCCTTTTATACATTTCCCTTGATGAATATTCCAGGTGGTAAGATAGAAGAACCCAGAGGTTTTTCCGGTTTCTTTGAGTTGGTAAAAGAAACCCAACTCACGAGCAGTCAATTCAACTTGGAACATGGAATCGTAAAGGATGTATATGCATATAGCCATACGATATGAGTTCGGAGTAAGTTGCAAGGGGGCAAGCTTGTAAGTATCAAGGATATCAAGAATAAAAGGATGAAGGGGTAGTGACAACCCTAATCTAAAAAACTGAGCAGATAACACGGCACATGGAATGACTTGGTCTGTTTCAAAGTTAGAGAAATCGTGACATCTTTCTTCTGGCTGAGGTACAACCAATGAACACCCAGGGTTGCAAGCTTCAAGGAGATTTCCCAATTTTTGGGCGGTCATAGAAGTCTGTGTTTTGGCACAAGATAGCTGAGGGGTAGCAGCACTAGAAGTCTGGATAGGGGGAATTTTGTTTGGACTTGTGCTAGTCTCGGGATGATCATCGAAGGGTTCAACTGCTAGAGATACATGCCCTAACGAATCAATCTCTTCCTCAGACACATGGGAATCAGAACTAATGGCAGTGGGTACAAGTGAAGAAGGATCTAAAGAGTGAGATTTAAGGGAAATTTGGGCAGAAGTGGGGTCAAGAACTTTGACTCTGGAACGAGTACGGCCACTCACCGTGGAAGCTATAGGAGGGAATCTGGATATGGGATTAGGTGAGGAAAATGAGTCACCTTCGGAGGCTTCTGCCATCTGAGAAATCTCTTTGGCAATGGAAGCCGGAGACTTACCCGTTGTGGATTGGCTCGACATCTGCACACAGAAAAGCAGTGTGAGTTCCAAGTCTCTGGAGCAATTTTTGAGGAACGGCAATTGTCATATTAAGAAAAAGACAGTGGAGGAGTATTATAGGGGTTCAAGGATGGGAACCCCCAATTTATCCAGGATCGTTTCTTCTCATTTCAACTAAGGAGAATGGCTGTAGGCATCCAAATTCATCCTGGGGTTCATATAAGGGAAACCCACAAAACAGGCTTTATATAGAAAGGAGGAAAGGAAACAATAAGTGGGGCGTTATTCCCAAACAGGTTCTGGGAGACTGTACCTAGCCCTGAAGGGGTACAAACGAAGAACCCTTAAAAAAAAAGGTGAAAGGTCTGAAGCAACTCCTAATGGTCTTGGATAAAGGCTTAAATTAGGAAGGGTATATGCAGGGGTCGGTTGACATAAAGTTAAAAGACACTATCAAAACGTCAATTAAGGACAGAATAGGAGGGATGAACAAGGGGAAGAGTTAAATCAGCATACAATTGATGGGCATACGCATGCATACATGAGAATTTGAACAGATAAGAGTAAAAGAAAAAGAAAAAAAAACTCAACACAGGATAAGGATATTCACTTGGTTCAACATGCATCTACAGATGGTGGGCGAATCCTAGAAGAAGTGATGAACAAAGCAAATCAAATACGCAATGGGCATAAATATGAAATGTAAACACCGATTGGTACACAATGACACGTTTGTAAATCATTAAGCATGGGAAAGTGTGGAGATTAATATGGGAGGGGAAAGAAGGAATACCTGTAAAGCGAAGAGGATGGCCGGAAAATGGGAACTTTCGCCGGGTTGGAAGTCTGAGAAGGCGAACCGCTTGAAGTAAAAGAGAGAAAAAGTTTTTTTTTTTTGCTGTAGAAAAAGTGAAAATAGGAAAATGGTGTGAAGAGGTGTACATATAAGGGCGTGGGGATACGAACAGGTAGGCCACGTGTCTCCATCTGGTTAATCCCGTGTATGGAATTTTCTTTTTAATTTAAAAAATATAACAAGTATTAAGAGTGTTTTGGAAAATGAAGGAGAATGAATGTAGACTGGTGGAAGGCTAAATACATTGGGTTTATTGGAGAAGTAGAGTGGTTATATGGAATTCAAATTCCGAAATATTAGAGTTGCTATGGGATTCGGAATTCAGGCAATTAAAGACCAACTAGGACTTTGTTTACTTCAGGGGTTATCATCTGAAAGGAATAATTATCCCAAGCGATTTATTAAATCCCCAAGCAGGTATGCGTTTATACAAAGGATGATAAAATTAGGGGGTCCAACGGCTGCACCCACGAATTGGGGGACATTAAATCTCAGGGTACAGGCGAAGGGGTACGGTCACGAGCACGGATACTTCCTGGGTTGAATCCCTTGTTTCCTACAATGAGTACGCTCGCGTAGGCTTAGGGGTTCGCATGGAGTAGAAGTGTGATGGGGATATGGATGACGTTAGGTTCCTTTTGCATTCAAATGGCTACAAGGAACCGGGGGGTAGTTGTTGTGCCCAAAATCCGCCTTGGACTTGATTTAAGGCCCACTAAGGTTATGGACTCGAAACAGGTGGATATGGATGGATAGATGGAGCTAAGGGGTAAGTATGGTAATTTAGTATACCTTATAAATACACTGGAGGACAGGATTCTGGCATCTAGTTCGAGATATGTTCATACAGGGGTGCGTGCATGTGAACCCCGAATAAGGGTGAAGCCGTGTGAAGGCCAGGCAGGGGTTCGCCTGGGTAGTAGATTGCCAGGTTGGGGGTACGCGTATGAACCCCAAAGGTTTCCAGAAAATAAACCAGCGGGCTCATAATCGCCTATATTATAGGAGATTGGATAATGTACGTCTTATCATCCTTCAGGATATCTCCTAAACAATAGGAACGGTATAACAGTAATAATTATCAAGGATTAACATCATATATATATGGAATATATATATATATGCGTGTATGTATCGATATATGACAGGAAAAACGGGATTATCAGGAGGCTAACAAACTGGATAATCAGGTGGATGGTGATAAAGGATCATGGCAGGTTGGTTAGGGAGGATGAGGCTTATCAAATCGTGGGAATTATCAAAGAACTACATGAGGACTTGATCTCTTATATAAATAAGGGTATGTAGGCAGTTTGCAGGGGGTTAGACACACATACACACCTCTAACACTTGCTCATAGCTGTGAATATTGGATTGAATAGGTCATATTCGATCATCATAGCCTGGAGTACCTCGCAAATTCAGTCCATAAAATCATTATCCTTCCATTCGAATTAGGATTTATGAAATTAGGGTTTGTGGCATGTATTTCAGTTAGTTTAAATCGTTATTCTTGGATTATTCCTGGATTAATCTTGTAATTTCTTTATTGAAGTGTTGTACCAATTTTCCCTCACAACAATATCATATCTAAATATGTATTGAAAAAAGATTTAATTGAACATTGATTTCATGTAATTTAATAATTTTTTACCATGAAAATAATTTGATTATTAGTTATGCTAATATGATAGTTAATTGTTAAATTTCTTAGCATGACCATTGTTCCATGGAGAACCATCTTATGTGGAGAACCGTGGAGAATCACTTAAAATGCATTAAAATTGCCCTTTATATAAGAGACCCGCAGGGATACCTTTACAAAAAAGTCTTATAATTCTACCCTCTATCTATTTACAAAAAAAAAATTAAATTTTTTTAAAAAAATGGTAACGTGGCAGCAGTTTTTTTAATTTTTTTAATTTTTTTTGATGAATGGATAGAAGATAGAATTATAAGACTTTTTTGTGAAGGGACCCTGCCAGGAACCTTATATAAACGACAATTTTAATTCATTTTAAGTGATTACCCACGGTTAGGGGTGAGCAAAATTTTCCAAATTCGCCCAATCCAAACCGGTCAAACCAGAAATTACGGTTTCGTAACGGTTCGGGTTGGTAACGATTTCGATTTTTTAAAAACCGAAACCGAAAAATAATGGTTGGGTTCGGTTTAACCTCGTCAAACCGACCAATATAACCCATTCCATCCAAATATATAATAATATATATTAATTATTTTTTATTATTATTTAAGAAATATTATTCAAAAAATGATCATCTTTTTCGGTACAAATATTATATTGAACTTTTGTGAAAGATGATATAAATTTTACATGTCAATCACAATGTGTTACTATAACACTAAGTGACAATATTGAAAGAGGCACCAAGTGGTTCTGGTTATTCACAGTGGAATTTGTTTTGGTAATTAGACTGCACTCTATTCTTCCTTTCTTGACTTGAATCTGGAAATTATAACTACCTACTTTTGCAATACTATTCATGATATTTCGGTCAAATGCTATATGCTATTGGTAAAAGTTACGTCATATTTTCGGTTATCATTTTTTCAGTTGACTCTAATATTTCTCAAATTTCTAAATACGAATCTAATAATAATTAATTTAATTCCCCAAGTTAATTATTTCCTTTCCCTGAAACGAGGAATATTTTCCAATTAATGATATAAAATATTTCCAAACGATATCCTTCAAATCAGGAAGGTACCCCAATACGAATATAATTCAAAAAGATAAAATATACTAATTACCAAAATACATCCCTTAACAATCATAGGGATTAAAAACAAATCCTTAACAAAACTGCGTTGGTTTGATCCTTATAAATATAAGGTACGCAGTCATCTTGAAAAATGATCCGACACATCTAACAAGTCGAGACACCTCTCAAGTTCAGCCTCAAACATCCAAATCCCCCTATTTTCATGATTTCGTTATTCCAACAACCTCCGAAATTTATTATCACCAAATTCCTCTGTTAACAACAAATAATTTATATATTAATTTTAGCACGATGAGGATTCATTTGCAATTCATTCTTCCACTATATTATTATTCATTCCGGATGGATTTACTTGTTAATTTAATTTACTTATAAGTACATTATCTCTTTTGCATTGTACATTTGTATCGATTAATTTTGTGTAAGTTTAAAATTTTTTAACTGGTTTAAAACCCAACCCATCCAAACTAAACCGTTATAATTTGGACGGTTTTATTTAGTATTAATAGTAACGGTTATGGTAACGGGTTGTTAAATTCCAAAACCATAAAATATGAGTTGGGTGGTTCCGACCAATTTCCACGGTTCTCCACGTAAGATGGTTCTCCATAAAGTTGTACTCTTCTTAGCATTTAGGTGATTTTGGTTCTTCGTTAGTTCGTAATTAACGACAATAGTATTTACGAAATAAAAATAAAAGTGAATTGCATTTTGATAGTTGTAATTTAATTTTTTCCCACATTGGCTAATTAAATTCATTTATTTTAAAGAGATCATATTTAATACGATTAATTCATTCATTTTAAAAGGCTCATTTTTTTTTGAAAGAATTTTAAAAGTCTCATGTTCAGCGTACCTTAATTCAATCACCTATATCTCTTAATTTAAAAGAGATAATAATTATTTTTAAAAATATTTTTTGTTATAATATTTACGTACCCAATTTAATTTTAGGCATTAACATATAGTTAAATCTCGATAAAATGAATATGTCGGGATCAAAAATTTTAGGGATATTCACAAAAATACCCAATTTTTTGAAAGTATTTTAAAAAATATTACCTAAAGTTGCAGATGAAGTTGCATATGTTGTATTTGGGGTTGCAAATCAGGTCACAAAGGTTATAGCCGTATTTTTTAAAAAAGTTTTTGAAATATGAGTATTTTTGAAAAAAGCCCAAAATTTTATTCATTAATCAAGCTAAAAAAAATACACTATCTCTGTTATGTTGGAACATGAAAAAAAATTTATTAAAGAAAATTATTTATTTATCCAATATTTATTTCTCGAAATTTAACTGTAACTACCTTTTTATTGTATAAAAAAATCAAACTGCAGCAAATAATATGCAATTCATTCTTACTTTATTTCAAAAATCATAACGTCTTTAGTTGAGAATTAACAGAAGAGATTTGGAACCACTAAATGCTAAAAAAATTCAAAAATTAATCATCAATTTGTCACAATTAATTATTTAACCATTTTCATATAAAAAAATTAAATTACAAGTCATCAATCTACAATTAAGTCAAAAAAAATTAAAATTTTTATTTGAATTATGAATATGTAATATGAATGCCCAAGTAGATAACATTTACCAACACGGCAACACTTATAAAACAGATATTTTTGATGATTTCATCTAAAATGCGGATATTATTCACCTTCACTCGTTTTTAATTATATTAGTAATAGTAGTGATGTTTTGATGATTGAATCAAATGGATTTAAAAATTAGGAAAATTTTCATTGATGTATTTCTACAATTGATTTTTTTAAATGGTTATGAGTGGTATTCTTAAAATAAATTATTATATTTGTCATACGCTTTTGTTATGAAAATGTTAATCAAATGTTAAATCACTATTTTTTTGAATAATTTTCATTGATTTCTTTATACAGTTGACTTTCCAAATGATATCATTTTACGTGGGTTATCGGGAGAAATTGGTATAACAATGTTTTTGGAGGTTGCTGGATTTACGGAGCAAAATACGGATATTTTGCTATAAGAAGAATAGGGATTAGGGTTTTGTGTGTATAGGTGTGGCTGAACTTGATAGGTGTTTTCAGGTAAACTGTTTTTCTCATCCGTATCAAGATGCCTACGTAGCCTATTTATAGGGATCAAGCCTGACGTAGTTCTTGGAGAGCAAGTTACCTAGACGGACTAGGGTTTTAAGAGATAAGCCAAAGTCCAAGCCCACTCGTTTGTTTAGGGCTGACGTGGCAGTGATTCATCAACCCTATCCGTGATCCATGGCCCAGCTGTGGAAGCTCATAGTCTCGAACTGATAGAATCAGCCAATAAAGGATCAATCAGAACCTAGCATGCGACCTCGAGGGATCTGGCCATGCGAATCGATCCCTTGCGTCCAGCTACTCATGCGACCTTGGGTCTGGCCATGAGCCTTCCAATAAAGAGTGAGACAGCGATCCCAACATAGTTTGTAGATATGATGATAGTGCGAAGCGATCCCTTGACGGGATATGCCAGCAAGGCGATCCCTAGGAAAAGATCAAGAACGAGGTGGCCCTGTAGCTATGCTGGGCTGATTCCAGTAGTGGGCTTTAGTGATCCAATTGCTATCTTCGAGACCCACTGATAGATAATGAACCATTAATTCAGCTAATTAAATCATGATAGAATATTATGCCATATTTGGGCATAACAACTACCCCCCGAGTCCATGTTGTCATTGAAAATGACTCAAAAGCCCAATGTATGAAACCGCGAAGCGAAGTGACGACATTATTATAGATACGACTATTGAAAAGGTCGCGACCCCCCTAAAGAATTCGAAGGGATGTGACAGTTGTCATGTCTCAAGATGTGTGTTGAACGGCTGAGATCTTGACGCGTGTCCCATGACCCTCTCTCTCCTGATGGCTATATATACGTCTGTCACAATCATTTCCTTTTTCATTCTCACAAACACATTGTCGAAGTGCTGTCAGTTTGTTCCAAGATCAAACGCAAGGAATTCTCAGGCTTTATCACCAGCGACCTCAACTTTCTTCAGATTTCTTCAACCTTCTTCAAGAAAAAGTAAGTCTTCATTCCTCTTTAGCATTTAAATTGTTGTTCTTCATCATAATTGCATGATTAAATAGCTTTAGTTGTATGCAATGCGAACCCTTTTGACTGCGATCCCATAATGTTAATTTGAATGCGCGATCCCGTCCTCGCTGTGATAGAAATGCGATCTCTCCCATAGGAACATAGATGCAATCCCTCCAGAGACCTAGATGCGATCTCCTAGGAACACATAGAGCCTTTCTGTTTATTTATTCTTTTCTCTTCCTTCATTTGCTTTCTGTAAGAGCACACACTTAATCATTTCACCCTTTTCAGATGTCGCAAAACGACAGTTCAAGGACGCCTTCTCCGATGCCTCATGTACAAATCAGCGATGCTGCAGCAGCTAATATCGCGCGAGCTACGAGCACTAGTGAAAGCTCGTTTAAGTTATATTTCGACCCTCTGTGGTCTAATGAAGATTACACCAGAGAAGTGCCTCTAACTTCATGGAGAACGAAGCATGCCTCGAGCTCGCGAGATCGATCCCTAGATGTGCTCCCAGCCCAAGATGAGCCTCAAATTGAAATGATTGATACTGAACAAGAGATTGAAGCGTTGAAGAGAAAGGGAGAGAAGTTCAGCTCGCAAGTAGCACAGATTCTTGCTAAGATGCCTCCCACGCAAGTTAATTCACCAATCGTCTTAAGTGATTCTCTAGTAGATTCATTAGGCGAGGCCTACTATGAAGTCGAAGGAGGTGCGGATAACGAAGCCAATTCCGATGATGATGATTATGAGGAGCCTTCATCAGATGACGGGGGCCTTGACGAGGTGGCCAGAGTTGTAAACTTCAAAGATTATGACTATGTCCCTGAGGCTTCGCCCAATCTTTACATCCCAACCCCTCAACCAGAGCTGGAGGGAGTTATATATGTTGGTGGGCCTAACCCCAAGGATATTGAGCCCGGTTCGAAGATTAAGCCAGGCGAACCTCGTATCCTTGCATGCCGTGACATGTCTTTAACCTTGAATGTGAAGACTATCACAGAGGGGGTCGAGAGATTCCGACCTGAAGGTAAGATCATTCTGCCTAAGAAGAAGATGCGATGCCATCGCTTCAACCACGAAGAGAATGGTGGCAGGGTCCCACGAATGGTATTAACGGTCCCTCTTATAAAGATAGGTGTCTCTTCGCCTCTCCATCCCTTCATCAAAGATGTTTGCGAGACCTACTTCTTGGCTCCCATCCAGATAAGCACAAATGGGTATAGATCCATGATCGCACTTTACATTCTTTATCACAAGCTTGGATATCCACCCATGGATGCGAGGACAATGGGCTATTTTCTCCAATTAAAGCGATGCGGGGCCAAAGACTTTGGTTATGTATATTTTTCCATATGGCCTGAATTCAACAAGAAAAACCTTCTTCCTGGAGGAATAAGTAATGCCGGCTCGTGGAAGGAGCCGTTTTTGTATGTCCACGAGGTCCCCAGAGTAAAAACAAGCTTCAACTACTTGCCTGGTGAGATATTTATTCAGATCGTGCTTTTTTGCCTTTTCAAATAATTTCGAAATTAACAACCCTTTTGGCACCGCAGTTGGCCCAGTTCGCACCGTTTTGAAAGGTGAAGAAAATAAACGAGCCGATGAGGTGCTGACCAAATCTACTAAAGAAGAAAGGAATATCAGGACCCTTCTTTCTTTAGAAAACCTTATTGAATGTGGATTCCTCAAGGAAGGAGTTGGATCCACCCCTGAAGCGGGGCCCTCTACTGCGAAGCGATCCTTGCGGAAGTGGAAAGTGCGAGAAGAGGCCTCGTCTTCTCACGTAGAATTAGTAGATGCTGAGGGTATTCAATATTGATTTGACCCCCAACTGTTACATATTGCATCATGACCTTCATTCTCATACATGCATGTTACTTGTCCCTGCATTTACTTTGTTATGCCTCGCTAACCTATTTTTAACTTATCCTCTTTTCTGTATAGGTATGTCAAACCGAACTGGCCAAATTCCTCCATTCCTCCAACCAGGTGCCAAGAAACATCCAAGCTCGAAAGCGACCTCCATACCGAAAGCTCCTACCCCATCAAAAACAGCCGCTCTTCAGCAAAAAGTAATCAACGATCCACCTCCTCAAACCAGCCTCGCTGGAAATCAAAGCTTATTATATCTTGTCTCTGTAAAATCTTCCAGAAATCCGACTAGAATAAGATTCTTTGAAACAATTGTAAGAAAATACTACCTTTAATATATATTTCCTGTTCGTATGTAAACAAGTCTGTGGTTTACCCCCAAAATACTATTATTCTCCTTTTCATAGAATTTCTAACCCCTAACAGATACTGATTTTCCTTATCTAGATTGTCAACCTACCTATACCATTCATTGACCACATTGATTCCTAACCACACATTTACACTAAAAATTTAAATACTAAAAGAAAATGTTCACCTGCATCTGTATCCGGCTTTCTCAATGCTTCTCCTAAGGTCATGTTATACACTCTAGCAGTAGGCCTGTTTGAAGCAGTCACACTCTGTCCTGGCGCGGATGACCCACCGGAACGGCAATCTTTAGCAATGTGTCCTAGTTTCCCACACTGGTAACACTTGACGTCCCTCTCAGGATTGGTATTAGCCGATGGGCACTGGCTAAGGTAGTGTCCTTTCTGTCCACAGTTAAAACAATTTATTTCTAATGCTCTACACACTCCCGTATGCTTCCTACCACACGTGTTACAATCTGGAAATGGTGGTCGAGATTGATTAGTCCGAAATGCCCCTGAGGTTTTACCACCTTGATTTACAGTCTCACTGGTAGCCTTATTATTCCCTGACTTTCCTCCAAACTGGGGTTTTTGTCCTTTACCAAATTTGTTAAAGTAGCTTCCCTCACTTGAACCTCCCGTTGGACCCTCAAATTTCCTTTTCTTGTTCTGTCGACCTAATTGGGTTTGTTCACTCTCGGCCTCGATAATAGATGCCTTCTGAACCACCGCAGCATAATCAGTCAACTCAAATGGTGCCACTCTCGTTCGTAGCCATGGTTTCAATCCTTGTTGGAACCTTTTTGCTCTTTGTTCTTCAGTACGCACAAATTCAGGAACAAACCTAGACAGTTCTGTAAATTTAGTTTCATACACTGCCACTGATAGGTTTTCCTGTTTTAACTCTAGAAACTTTATTTCCATTTGGTTCTCCAGGTACCTAGGGGAATACTTTTCTAAGAACACCCTAGTGAAACGCTCCCAAGTTATCACTCCCGATCCTTCTAAATTCTTTTTAGTTTCCCACCAGTAATTTGCCTCTCCCTTTAAGAGATAGGCTGCAAAAACTGTTTTCTGGTCTTCCTCTATCCTCAGTATCTCAAAAGCTTTTTCCATCTCTTTTAACCAGGCTCTGGCTACTACTGGGTTAACAGTTCCCTCAAACTCTGGGGGTTTTAATGACTTAAAAGCACGAAAGGAGTTAGCTGCCTGGTTGGGAAGAATAGGTGGTTGTGGCGGATTCTGTGGATTAGCTAAATTCTGCCTCAATAGTTCCATAAATTGGTTAAAAGGGTCACCACCCTGATTTCCTTGTTGTTCCGTTGATTCATCTTCCTCTTCCTCATGATTTCGTTCATTATGAGCATTTTCATTCTGTCTATTTTGACTTCCTTCATCTCTCTCATTTTCCCTTGCATTCGTTCTATTGTTACGCTTAGGCGGCATGATTCTGTATATAACAATATCCTTTATAAATCACCCAAATTTAGGGTACAACATACATCATTTCCATATATGCACAACTATATCATTAGTTAACTTATTTATACATCATAGTTAATATCTAGTTATAATACCACCTCATTAAATAAACTTATCACTTTTAGCATAATAACCTTTTCATTTAAGTCAATTACCTGTCATACATTAATATTTTCGAATCTCAACACTTAGTATCAAAATACGATAAAATTAGGCAAAATACATAAACTCCATTAATTTACATAAATATTATACAACTTGGGTACAACGTCTTTTACTACTAATATCATACATCATAAAGTACAAGGTTCGAAACCCCAAAAGCATAACCGTACATACTAACTCGCTATAACAAAAGCACTACTAGCTGTCCTCTAATCAGACTGGGATTAAGACAGTAAACAACTAACCTAATCCCCAAAAATGACATCCACAAGATGACTAGTCTGATTAGTGTCTAAGACTACTACTCCGAATCATGGTAACGCCGCTCTGACAACGTCTCTGATCTGCACTACCATAGTGGTGACTACATCAATTATCTGAGCCCTCCATACTGGATCCCCTCTGTCTCCCAACATCCTCCTAATATCACCGAGTGCCCGTAGCTCGATACTAACTATGCCCAAGGACAACCCATCTGGTATCACACCTCCTCCTCCTCCTCTCGCTCTATCTAACCTCTGCACAATTGTATCTATAGTCCGACGGGACTCCTCCAGCTGTCCCTGTAGGACAAAGTACTCTGACAAGAGAATAGCTGGCAACTGACCAGCTGGAAATATAGGTGCCTCCTGAGGTGGCATAGCAACTGGGGGAGGTACATCTACAAGTGGAGGTGCATCCACTGGTGGAGGTGGTGGTGGTGCAAATGGTGGGGATGGAACTGCCGGTGGAGATGGAGGAACGGGCTCCGTGTCCGCATCCTCAGAAGGGTCATCCTCCAACTCATCCTCTGACAAGATAAAGTGTCCCGGTGGAGTAAATGGCTCTGCTGGATCCTCAAAAGGATCAGGGCTAGGTAGAGGAGATGGAACTGGTGATGGCACTGGGACAGGTGGGACAGGAGTAGGAGTCATGTGAATGTCCCTCCACTCAATCGGCTCCTCAGGTATAACAGATAACCTAGGCCTCTTAC
This sequence comes from Kitagawia praeruptora, assembly GCA_037693485.1. Lineage (NCBI taxonomy): Eukaryota > Viridiplantae > Streptophyta > Magnoliopsida > Apiales > Apiaceae > Kitagawia > Kitagawia praeruptora. Next base: position 137,909,635 of record CM075345.1, read on the forward strand.
GCAAGAGCATCTCCTCCTCAGGAATATCCGACCGCACCCGAGAAGGACCTGCCCCATCAGGTCCTACATAGGGTCTACCAGTGTATGGCACTATGGCTACAACATCCCTCTGCCTGCGCTCCTCTGCCTCCTCAAGTCTCACTCTGATCTCGTATCTCTCTATGGCCTCCGCGCGAACTCTCCTCCTAAGGTCAGTGATAGCATACTCTGGAACCTCTACACCTACCAGCAGCAAGTCTCTAATCTCCTGCTCGGGTAGTCCTAGCCACTGGGGGTCCTGACCCGGCTCACCCATCTCCGCTCCCTATAATAAAACATAAAATTCTATTAGTAACGGTCTATAAAATTATATTCAATGCTTAAATTAAATACTACCTGCGATGTACCACCCCTGAACTTGATGGAAGTTCACAATTTATATTATAACTGATACATTTATTATTATCATACTTGTTCCTGAGCATTATGACTCTTAGCTCTGATACCAAACTGTGACAGCCCCAAATCCAGGGTCAATAGTCCGGGCCATCACGGACCAATTTCCATTCAATATCAATATCTCTTGGGTTTTTTTTATAACAATTAATACTTATGCAATTGACCCCACACTAATACACACACACACACCAGTCATAAGCTCAGAGAACAACATTTATCATAATAAAGTTTAGAATTTAACAGTTATTACAAACCCAGAATCATTCTTAAATACATTGATGAATAATACTTCGACATGAAGTATTTCAACAACCAAAAGTTTATTACATTCTTACACACTTAATTATACATAAGTTCTCAGAACCCGTCTGCCTCTATGCTACCTCAGGAATCGGTGCTAGCGTGCTCTCAGAAGGTCGCCTTCCCCCTACCCTCTTGCGGGGCGTTCTGCGTAGTATCGGCATACCTAGCTGTATATAGATAAGTAGCAAGAGTGAGCTATAATAGCTCAGCAAGATAATATTGTAAACTAGAATTTAAAATGTAACCAGGTATACATATATATACATATATAAGCGGTAACCAATTATAAACTTTAAGGAAGAATAAAACTCTTATTTAATAATACATCATCCACTTACTATTATAATAAAGAAATCTAGGATAATATAGTATCAGTTTCTTTTTTTAAATAATATAACAATCAATATACCCTTTCAGTGTAATATTTCAAGATAATATGAATACTTGAATAAATCTCTCACTATCATCTTCTCATTTCCTTCTTATGCAACAATTTTATAAATTAATATAAAATCAGTTTCTCTTCATCTATAACAATAATTCCATCGTTTCATATCATTTTCCCTTTTCAGTATACCAATCTGACTTTATCGTCGATTCTTTATTCAAAAATTTTGGGGGTTTTCACTGTTGCCGAATACGTGAGGCACGATGATCAGTCGTCCTCCGTACCCGTCCCTTTTTACTACCGGTAGAAGGAATGAAGGCCACCTGCTAACATCATCCCTGGAGGAAGGCCACCTGCTAACATCCTCCCTTGGCATCTTCGTGCCGAATCATATAATGAATGCTAGACTATGTCGCACACAGCCCTGACACAGCCTTTTACGCAAGTTTGTTGCTAATCCCCCTTTTTATAAAATCATTATTCCATTTATCAACACCATTTCACATTTCCATTTATTATTACTCATATCATTTCCATTCTCGCACATTATTTCTATAAAATATATATATAACATAACACTTTGATTATAATTCAGGTATCTGTTTTCTATTCAAGAAATCAAATATGCTTTTATATTCATAAAATATTCCGTCTATTTAAGAGTAGTAAATAATAACCAATTAATATTCATTAAACCACTAATACTCAAAAAGAATATTTATAATATAGCATTTTAAACCATATAACCCTAGATAACAACTGATACCATTCCTTCATATTCTCTTAATCATAAGGCATGTTCACTTCATGCATAATCATCTCTATGTATATCCATATCCATCTCATACTCATATCCATATCCTTTTTAATGTCAATAATCAAGGAAAACAATTTCTTAACAATATAGTAACAATAGCATCACATATATATATTCCATGAAATCAGTTTCTTTGAAGATAAATAATTTCCAAATAGGGATAGAAAAGATCTTGCCTCGGTTCCGGTATCCTGACAGTATGGTTTGGGGCTCTTCCGGAGTTTCTATAAACACAAAAGGACCGTCGTTAGAATACCACATCTCTTACTCACTACATTCTTGTATAACAAGACCCTTTACACTTCAATATATGTTTAACGTATCATTATTACCCCAAAGGTTCAAGAACTTAACCATTTATAAGCTAAATCGAAGTTTCAGTGTTTGTCACCATTTCACCTAACGACCACACTCGACTGTAAAATTTCTTATAAATTTTAAATTTCGAATTTTAATGTAAGGTCAACTGGAAATAGTTCTTTGACCACACTACTACCATATCCCAAAATTTCGTGACTTTTAACAATGTTAAAGTATGGTAATTTTAACCTCAAAGTTGGTACATTTACGTTTTCTCGGTTTTCGAACGTCTTTCACTAAAACTGACTTTTCTCCTAAACCGTTCATTAGATTTTAACGCACCTTATATCGAAACGATCTATGAACTAAGCTCTATCTCATCATGGTCACAAGAGGGTCTGGACAGTAAGGTACCGTTCGGATACAGGGGTCCAAAACAGGGCAGATTTCATCCTAACGAAAATCGGGCATTATAACGGCTATAATTTCATACTTTCCATAAATCCAACTCCTCCAAATCAATTATCACACACAATAATCATCACCTACACCATGTGGTCTTCATTACTAGCCATGGTTACAAGCCCAAACACTTCCATATTTAACTCAAACCACTTACAAACACATAAATCACCATAATCTTAACATTTATACCACTTATCCACTACTTACATCAATATCCATCATAAATAAACAAGGACAAGAGTGATTATACCTTCTTGAAGCTTTAAAGGTCCTTAATAAACCTTGATATGTCCTTAAACCACCTTATACTAGCTTGAATCAACTAAAAGAACCATGAAAATCAAGTTAGTTTCTTAGAAACTACTATTCATCACTATTCATCATCAACTTCAATGATTTTATTACCTATGTAAATGATGTTGGTTGGCCTTGAAATTTTGTAGATGATCCTTCCTAACCTCCAAGCATCTTCACAATTTTTCCCATGATTTGTTGTTAATGTTTGCTAGGGTTTTGGTTTTTATTTTCTCTTTTTTTTTCCTTTTTGGGCGAATGGTGTTTTAAGAAAGGGGGAGAGTTTTCTTTTGCTTCTTTGTCTAATCTTGTGTTAATTACTAACTAGTCTAGCTTGTCTTGGAAGATTGGTAAGATATTTGTGGTTTAAGCCTTGCAAAGTTACTAATTTACCCTTGAAAACACATTAGTGGAAAATGATGTCACCTTGATGACCTAATAATCTCTTTTCTTGTTTTTCTAAATATTATGCTAATAATCTTGGTAAGTAAAAATGTGGTATGTATCCTTGTTATATTACTAATCTTGGTTGCTTGGTCTCCATACTCGTCTACTTGTGATTCGTTTCGAATGTACCTCTTTATCTCAATGATTCTGAAATCATTTAACAATCCAAATTCCTTTGGTATTCTCTTAAATTAATAATCCCCTGGTTTAATCTAAATTCACTAATCCCTCAATATATAATTCTTATAATATTTCCATGCTCCTTAATGTCCAATAGAAGCTTATTCGAAATCGAAATCTTAAAAATCCATGTTCAGGAATTTCTGGAATCTATCGTCATTTCGAGTCACTTATTTTCAATGTACAACACTGATATGGTTTCTGTTTACTCATTTTCCGTTTCCATTATGGAGTACTTATATACCATTTCTCTAAATCCTCGAAATTTACTATTCATATGACCATTGTAGCATTACTAAAGTTAGGGTTATTACACATATAGGGGTCATCCATGTTGGTTCTGAACTCGCGACTTCCATAATAAACTCTTCAGGGACACTAGGCTTGGTCTGAATTTCCAATGGTATAACCCCAAGTAAAGTGGCTTCACGACGCGAGCCCAATTTCGCTAGGGCATCGGCACCTTGATTTTTCTCTCTTCTGATATGAACCACCTTGATGTTGTTAAATTTTTTGATTAACCTTTGTGCACATCGCAGATATAGCTCAATCTGCTCGCCTCTGGCTTGCCACCCACTCCAAAGTTGATATGTTACCAGCATAGAGTCGCTGTAGGCTGTGAGGTTTTCCACCTTCATTTCTAGGGCAAGTTTGAGACCGATGATGAGGGCTTCAGATTCTACTGCGTTATTGGTGGCTTCAAAGGCAAAGTGTACTGCGCTTTGTATCTTGCGATCCTATGGGGTTATAATTGCGATGCCAGCCCCGGCTCCTTCCTTATTAGATGCCCCATCTACATGTAGCCCCCACCACGAGGCTGAGTTTTCTTTTTTGGCCTCGCTGACTCTCACCTCTGGAGCTGCTATAATAGCCCAATCGTCTCCCTCAGATTGGGGAGGAAACTCCAAAAAAAAATCCGCAAGTGCTTGTCCTTTTATGGGGCCACGAGGCTTGAACTCAATGTCAAATTGACTGAGCTCTACTGTCCATTTTAGCAATCTCCCTGATGATTCAGGCTTGTGCATTACCTGCCTCAGTGGGTAGGCTGTGCGAACTTCAATCTTGTGGGCCTGGAAATATGGCCTTAATTTTCGCGAGGCCAAAATCAAGGAATAAGCGAGCTTCTCCATGTTTGTATATCTCTTTTCTGCATCTAGCATCCTTTTGTTGATGTAGTACACTGGGTACTGAATTTTCCCCTCCTAGCGTACCAACACTGCACTAATCGCGTGTTCAGACACAGCGAGGTAGACAATGAGGACCTCGTCATTAAGGGGCTTCGAGAGAAGTGGTGGCGAGCCCAGGTGTTCCTTTATTTTCTGAAAAGCCTCCTCGCATTCCGATGTCCATTCAAAGTTTTTTCCCACCTTTTTAATGGCCTTAAAGAACTCATGGCACCTATCCGATGATTTGGAAACAAACCGATTGAGAGCTGCGATCCTTCCTGTTAAACTCTGAACTTCTTTCACACTTCTTGGGGATCGCATGTCCATTAAAGCCTTTATTTTTGTAGGGTTTGCTTCGATTCCCTTGTGGTTGACAATGAATCCCAAGAACTTTCCAGATTCGACTCCATAGACACACTTTTGGGGGTTGAGCTTCATTTTGTATTTCCTTAGTATATCAAACATCTCTGCGAGGTGAGAGATGTGATCCCCAGCTTCCTTAGACTTGACCAGCATGTCATCTACATAGACTTCCATTGTCTTGCCAATTTGTTTCTCGAACATCATATTAACGAGCCTTTGGTAGGTAGCCCCAGCATTAATGTAAGAACCCAGATTTTGGGTAGAATTAAAACTTTTTATTATGTAATAATATGGGAATGAATAGTGGTTATGACTGCGATGTAACGAATGTCTATTAAATGAATGGAATGGATTTGAATTCAATTATTTATATGTCATGCAGAATACTTTTGGTTGACAGCATAGATAAGAATGATCTATCTCCTAAGGATATAAGTATATTACTTCAAGTAAGATTATTCTTGTGTCATCCAAATCAATATCTATTATAAGTCCAGCGGTTCCGTAAAAAGGTTAAGGAACACTCGAGGGTGAACCAGGTTCATTTTCCTAATTATAGGAATTAAATAAAAATAAGTGATGAATAGTGATTTTGGTGGAATTTGGAATATTATTATAATAATGTTATACCCGGTATTCGGAACGGATTTCCGAGTTCGTATTAGTGATCCAGGAGGAAAATAAGTGTATGTAAAAGCTGTCGGATTCAGAAAAAGAGCACTTTTATTTTCTCCGAGATTTCCCTGGACACTGCAAGACTTAAGGATTTATAAAAGGGAATTAAGGAATTTAAATTCGAGAAGTATTAAGTAAGATGGAGGATGGTATTATAATTATTAAGAAGGTTTTCGGTAAAACCCTAACTAGAAACGAATGAGTTATTCCCTCGAACGATCAACGAATTAAGCAATAAACGGACAAAGAAATAAGCAGAGGGAGCAAGAGTCTTGTGCAAGCCACTAGAAAATATCTAGTAACTAAACTAGAAACCAAGGAACTAGCACCTTAGAGATGAAACTAAGTGTTTAGCAAGACAACTACTTAGTTAGCCTTAAAACCACCACAAATCCAACACTTGTCTTGCCATTTCATCATGCTATACATCATCACTTTAATAAAGCAACTTTGTCAAGATATTATCTTATCATCTCATCAATAATTCAAGATTGGATGAGAGAAAAAGCAAGAGAAAAGCAAACAACTCTCCCCCCCTCCATTTTTCATTACATTCGGTCACCCCTTAAATTCAAAAACCAAAACCCTACTTCCAACCATCTTTTGATCTTGTAATAATTATGGTGAGTCTTACATTTCATATAAATGATCTCCTCAAAATCCTAGCTTCAATCTCTTCTTTTTCCATTTTCAAAAAAATCATTAAAGAGGAGGATGAATAGTGTTCTTCAAGAATTAACTTTGATTTTCATGTTTCTTTGGTTGATCTTAGGTTTGTTAAAGCTAGAAAAGGACCATACCAAGCTTTGTAAGGCCATATCACACTCTCAAGAAGGTATAATGATCTTCAAACCCTAGGCCTACCTTGAGTTTATGCATGTTCTTGATAGATTTAAGTGTTAAGAGCATGTTAGTGATGTTATAGTCATGATTATGTAGTAGATCTAATGGATTTAAGAGATGATGATTAGGTTGGTATAATATTGTGTTCTTGAGCTTGTTGAGATGAGAATCAGGTGTATAAGTTGTGTTGGTGCTCGGTGTGGCTTGGTTTTGGTGTTACGATTATTAGAACGTTCGATTTATAGCAGTCGTAATGCCCGATTTTCGTTTAATCTTGAAATCCGAACTTGTCAGTAGATGTAACTCACTGCTTAGCTTCGAATTATGCCATGATTAGCTAGATCATGTTACAAGCTTCGTTTTGATATAAAGATCGCATGAAACGGACTTACGGTTTAGGAGTTATGATTAAATTCGTAAAAGTGGTTCAAAACCGAGAATGCGAATTCGTAATTGAAATTGAACCGTGTAAAATATGTATCGCAGTGGCGAATCTTGGTAATTAAATACTAGAGATGATAAGGAAGGTGTGAGAGAAAACCTTGCGTTAAAAGGATCGTTTTACGATTTTATAAAAATATTCGAATCAATGTTAAACGCGAACGAACCCCTAGAAGCATGCTTGATTATGACTTTGGTTAATAACTTAGAAAACGGACGATAAAACTCGTAGTAAAATCTTGATTCGTAAATGATCGATATTAAAACTTACATGGCTTAACTGCGTATTAAGTGTGGGTACAATGACGGGTCATAATAGCGAACGTATGTCGAACCACATCGGTGATAAAAAGAGTTACGCAAGAGGTGTATAACAAGATAATGCGAAAACGTGTTTCGACTTAAGTGAAGTCTATATATCTTCTTGTAAAGTGTTAAGTGATTAATCCCGAATGCCTTGGCTCTTTATAGATCACCAGACTGACCCGGGACACGCTACCACTATCCCTACCCACACTCGATTTCCAGGCAAGTCTTCAAAACTTTGAAGCTGTTGTTGTGATAATATATATATGATTCTGTTTACATATGCCATAGCATGCATGCTTGTTTTCAAAGTATATTGGAATACTTGTTCCCTGAATTGATATTGGCCAATAGACTAGATATGAATTATCAGTTATAAGCCGGATTGTTGCGTTAAGACCCTTAGTGAAGGGCGTATGATATTCATTCTTTAAATATAGACCGGGAGTCGGTATTTTGAGATATAGAGATAGTCGTGGAAACCCGGAGGGATTCCAGCGACAAATTAGTATTCATTTGGAGGATTGTTATTTATGAACATTATTTATATTTCCGTAAAGTATTAATTACTTGGAAATTATTCGAGGAATGTTATTTAAACATTATCTCAATCGAGAAATACTATATGAATATTATTTTGAACATTCATTCGAGTTTATTTATTTACTGAATATTATTTTAATATTCATTTGAGCTTCAATTATTTAAATGAATATTAGTTTCGAACATTCGTTTAGAGTTCGCTTATTTAATGAATAATTACTTTGATAGTCCTTGGACTTTTTATTTATTTATTTATTATTAAATGAATATTACTTTCGAATATTCATTTAAGGTTTTATGTACTTGAGGAATAGTATTTTTAAATATTCATTGGAAGTTCTCTTTACTTAGGGAATATTATTTCGAATATTCCTTTGAAGTTTTGATTACTAAATGAATATTATTTGGATATTCATTTGGAATATTATTTATTAAATGAATAATATTTTCAAATATTCATTTAAGATTTGATTTATCTATGGAGTATTATTTCAAATATTATTTGAGTTGTTTATTTAATAAAAATCATTTTGGATATTCATTTGAGTAATTATGTATTTAAAGAACATTATTTTATTAATCCGTTTAAGAAGAGATTTATTTGGTAAATAATTCTATATATTCATTTGAGGATTACTTACGAGCAATATTATGATTTAATAATATTCCTTAATTATTATTGATTTAATAAATATTCATGGAATATTTATTTAAATTCTCTTAAATTCTTTTTACAATGATTTATATTATTCAAATATTATATTTCACCTTCAGATATGATGTAAAATATTTTGGAGTATTTTATGACCATTTTATCAAGGAGAGGTTCCCCAAACTTTAATTTCATTTAAATCTATCTTATAAGAAGATTTAAATACTCGCTCAACTTCCAAAAACATATAAGGGGACCTCACTTGAAAGCTGTTATTTATTTGACTACCCGGTCATATTCTTGCTAAACTATCTTGTCACTCACATCTTGATTCTTTCAAACATCGATATGAATCTTTTGGTTACCTCCTCAACGCTCGAGGGGTAAGATTGATGGAACAAGTTTATATCCATTAACAAGCATCAGCTTGGGAAATATTGGTGAAATTTTCCTTTCCGATTAGATACGACTACTTTGTGGAGTCCTATCAACAAGTACTATACTTGGGGAAAGGGGGACGAACTTTATGTTTCAGAGTTATGGATGTTATTCGAACTAGGAGACGCGTAAGTGGCCGAGTGGCGCCGGTCCAGCAATTAATGGCCCAACCGTTGGCCGGGGGGTTCCAGAGGGCGGGCGATCCGTCGGTGCTTCTTCTACATGTAGAGAACAAATGATGGGGAGCATGACATGCGACTGATCATCGTAAATGTTGTGGCTCCTGGCGCGGCAAGCTCCCGTATTAGTTCATCTTCCAAATTGGGAAATTTACTGCAACATTATCATTGTTGGCAGGTTTAAAAGTGTTCGAACTGGAATTGCAATATTCTTCTTGCAAGTTCCTCTATTATGAAAATTTGATAATATCTTGTTTACCTTTGACATAACAGATATTTCTTCGGAACAAATATATTTTAAGTTACCTTGTAACTTCATCTCATACCTTATATTGGTAATACGTTCGTTAATGCATGGCATATGGTTTCAAAGATATTTTGGACTGTTATATATTATATTTCAGTTACATATTATCTTTGGTGGGCTATTGCTCACCCTTGCTTTATTTATTATATCACAACAACAGTTAAGTCAGATGGTCGTACAAGGTGCACTTGGTACGAGCAGGTGACCGTCACAGAGGATATTACTGGAGGTCCTAGCTGCCATTGCTGAGGAGAAGCTATTGGTAGGCTAATTGTTAGATTTGTATAATAAAGGTATTTATTATATGACACATACAAATGGATGGCAAAGAGCACGTAAAGTTATATTGTAATTCTTTGGGTTGTAAGAACTCAATCTTGCGATTAATTATCACTGTTCAGTTATATTTTGGTGGGCTATTGCTCACCCTTGCTTTATTTATTTATATCACAACAACAGCTAGATCAGATGGCCGCGCAAGGCGTACCCAACATAGGCAGGTGTCAGCCGTCAGAGGATTAACCGATGAGGTCATAGCTACCATTGCTGAGGATGCAGCTTCTGGTAGGCTAGTTGTTAGCATTTGATCCTCTAATGTATTTATTATATGGCATATATCAATGGATGGCAAAGAATATGTAATGGTAAAATTGTAATTCTTTGGGTTGTAAGAACTCAAACTTGTGATTAATAATATTGATGGTTACTCTGATTTCATCTCTGGGACTATAACGGGTGTGTTTTATGTTGTTGTTTTGGGTCACAAGGTTGTAATTTAGATTATGTTGGTTTTGTGGTTGGATATTGAGACCGTAACGACCAGATCCCTGACCCCAGATCTGGGGGTGTTACAGAAATGGTATCAGAGAGAGCGTTATAAATCCCAGAGATGACGTGACGTTAAAACAATAAATTCATTAAGATAATAAGAACTCTTGCCAAGTTCATAGTCAGACTACATAATGTAGTATTGACATATAAAACCCTTATGGGAACTCTAAAGTATCATGATAGTAACTTAGCTCGTTCTTGTATCGACTAGTAAGGCGACAGACCTTGGGGATTACGAGCAGTAACATAATGATGCTTGCTTTGATGTTGAAGATCGGATGGTGAATTCGATAGAGCACCCTACTGAGGACCCGGTTGAGGACCCAGCAGAGGAAGGGAATATTGATAAGTATAAGGAGTTTACCCTTAAGGAAATGAGGGCTACAACCAGAGAGACTGTAAGAGTTAAGGTACAGTACCCAGAGAAGTGAGCGTAAAGAACTGAGATATTATTAAGAGAACTAAAGATGCATAATGGATTCATAGCTGGACTACCGGATGAAGTACCAACAATTAAGTCAAATTGGAAGGATTACTTGAGGTCTTATATGAGGATAGGTAAAGATCCTTAGAGACCTTCAGATTAATGAGAAAAGAGTTAGAGTGATACATGATTATCAAAGACAACAACAGAGGATAGGAAGCAGAGTCTCCAGGAGCAGTTAAGATAGAGGCAGCAAGTGCCATATCAGGTGATAAATGAATTAGTGTGAATATTGTTAATGATAATTCGCCATGAGAAGGCAGATTTCATAGGTCGTAATTTATAAAGTCAAACTGAGATTGGTAAGGTGGTTTGGTGCAGGAAATGCCCATTTTATGAATAGATCGACTTAGAAAATAAAGACATTGGAAGGCGATGGTATGATTGATAATTCCATCAACTTGGCATAGCTACGATGCTTGAAGCTCTTCTGCAATTTTATCTGCTTCATGTAATATCTACGTCAAGTTCAGGAAGCATTCCCTATGGATAGGGAATATTGATTATTTTGTTTTCCTAGAGGATCTTGAATTGACAATTATGAAACCCGCATGTTTAGTGATTCAAACACGACGTAAATGATAAGCAATGATGACCCTTCTGAGAAATTAAGTGTTTACGACTGCGGAAATGTCGAATTAAATCTAAGTTAGAGAAATCATCCAGGTCAGTTTCGGGTGGTTTAATTTTGGAGACGACGGAATATTTGTAATAAATAATCCGGATATGATGGTTCATAGAATGATTATAGTAGAAATGAAGACAAGTGACTGATAGAGATGAAAATCAATAAGAGAGTCAGATAGGACTCATGAGAAGCTCCAGTAATAAAGCGAGAAAAGTATGGAATTGACAGGGCAAGGGTATTGGCCAAAACAGAAAGTGGAATTAGGAACATAAATGACATACAAATTGACTCCTTTTAAGTTTGGAAAATTCGAGGAAATACGGAAAAGATTGATTGAGTAATAAAGAAACTCATGGAATGAAAAAGTGAAATCTAGATGGTTGAACAAAGGAAAATTTGGCCCCAAACGTGTAACACGTATTGAATAAAGGTGACGAGTGCCTCAACCCTGAGATGACGGTGGAGATAAACAACAAAAGTAAATAAGAATTAGATAATAAGAAGGATGTGATTGATAAAGAAAAGATTGGGAAATAACTATGGAAGCGAAGCAAGGAATGTTATGAATGGGTTTCCTAATGAGCTATCGGAATGACAACCTAATGATGTTAGAATTATGAATATGAAATGGCCAGTGTCGTGGCGTGAAATGCCAGTAATAATAATGTCAAGCGAGAAATCCATGATTTTAACCTGAGAGGTTAAAGGATTTTCCAAAAGTAGTTGATACTAATATCGAACAAGAGTATAGGTCCACAGAATGATGGACAGAGCAACAAGGACATGTGAGATGTGAGATTACGATAAAGAAGTATTTGATACGAATACGATTATCTTTCTTCGCTAATAAACCTCTATAGTTCAGAGGTGAATTCTAAGTATGATATTTCGACAATCATGAAAATTTTCTTATATAATTCTTTGAAATTCTTTTCTTTTCTTCTTCCTTATTTATTTTCTTTTAAATTGAGAAGAACAACCCTTTAAGGAGGGGAGGTACAGCTACGTGACGATCTGTCTGTGTGATAGAAGTCTAAGTGGAATGCCATTAATTGTGTAATTGTTTGTCAAGTACTAAAGGCTGGCCCCCTTCTGTACTAACTATGCAATATAACAAATGTTCATTGATCATAGTGATCTCTCAATAAATTCTTCTAATTTTATATATTGAGCGAGAGTGCGAAGATTAAAGCAGTAAGGAATTGCAAAATTACGAGTGAGGTTATCTCCGGAATTCGTAGCGCGTTAGTGATACCGAAGTCACTGCACGTACCAATAAGGTTAATAGTATAAGACCGGACAAGAGCATATACCGGATAATGTGTTGTGTGAAAGTACCAAGGAATTGGTAGAACGTATAAGGGGTGTATTATAACACCAGTACGAGGCGCTTTAGAAAGATTGGAATGTGTAAGGATCGACCAGAGAATTGGAAAGTGAAATAACCAACAAATACACAATTGTCTTCTACCTGACTCCGGGACGGAATCCTTTTAAGGAGGGGAGACTGTAAGAACCCAGATTTTGGGTAGAATTAAAACTTTTTATTATGTAATAATATGGGAATGAATAGTGGTTATGACTGCGATGTAACGAATGTCTATTAAATGAATGGAATGGATTTGAATTCAATTATTTATATGCCATGCAGAATACTTTTGGTTGACAGCATAGATAAGAATGATCTATCTCCTAAGGATATAAGTATATTACTTCAAGTAAGATTATTCTTGTGTCATCCAAATCAATATCTATTATAAGTCCAGCGGTTCCGTAAAAAGGTTAAGGAACACTCGAGGGTGAACCAGGTTCATTTTCCTAATTATAGGAATTAAATAAAAATAAGTGATGAATAGTGATTTTGGTGGAATTTGGAATATTATTATAATAATGTTATACCCGGTATTCGGAACGGATTTCCGAGTTCGTATTAGTGATCCAGGAGGAAAATAAGTGTATGTAAAAGCTGTCGGATTCAGAAAAAGAGCACTTTTATTTTCTCCGAGATTTCCCTGGACACTGCAAGACTTAAGGATTTATAAAAGGGAATTAAGGAATTTAAATTCGAGAAGTATTAAGTAAGATGGAGGATGGTATTATAATTATTAAGAAGGTTTTCGGTAAAACCCTAACTAGAAACGAATGAGTTATTCCCTCGAACGATCAACGAATTAAGCAATAAACGGACAAAGAAATAAGCAGAGGGAGCAAGAGTCTTGTGCAAGCCACTAGAAAATATCTAGTAACTAAACTAGAAACCAAGGAACTAGCACCTTAGAGATGAAACTAAGTGTTTAGCAAGACAACTACTTAGTTAGCCTTAAAACCACCACAAATCCAACACTTGTCTTGCCATTTCATCATGCTATACATCATCACTTTAATAAAGCAACTTTGTCAAGATATTATCTTATCATCTCATCAATAATTCAAGATTGGATGAGAGAAAAAGCAAGAGAAAAGCAAACAACTCTCCCCCCCTCCATTTTTCATTACATTCGGTCACCCCTTAAATTCAAAAACCAAAACCCTACTTCCAACCATCTTTTGATCTTGTAATAATTATGGTGAGTCTTACATTTCATATAAATGATCTCCTCAAAATCCTAGCTTCAATCTCTTCTTTTTCCATTTTCAAAAAAATCATTAAAGAGGAGGATGAATAGTGTTCTTCAAGAATTAACTTTGATTTTCATGTTTCTTTGGTTGATCTTAGGTTTGTTAAAGCTAGAAAAGGACCATACCAAGCTTTGTAAGGCCATATCACACTCTCAAGAAGGTATAATGATCTTCAAACCCTAGGCCTACCTTGAGTTTATGCATGTTCTTGATAGATTTAAGTGTTAAGAGCATGTTAGTGATGTTATAGTCATGATTATGTAGTAGATCTAATGGATTTAAGAGATGATGATTAGGTTGGTATAATATTGTGTTCTTGAGCTTGTTGAGATGAGAATCAGGTGTATAAGTTGTGTTGGTGCTCGGTGTGGCTTGGTTTTGGTGTTACGATTATTAGAACGTTCGATTTATAGCCGTCGTAATGCCCGATTTTCGTTTAATCTTGAAATCCGAACTTGTCAGTAGATGTAACTCACTGCTTAGCTTCAACTTATGCCATGATTAGCTAGATCATGTTACAAGCTTCGTTTTGATATAAAGATCGCATGAAACGGACTTACGGTTTAGGAGTTATGATTAAATTCGTAAAAGTGGTTCGAAACCGAGAATGCGAATTCGTAATTGAAATTGAACCATGTAAAATATGTATCGTAGTGGCGAATCTTGGTAATTAAATACTAGAGATGATAAGGAAGGTGTGAGAGAAAACCTTGCGTTAAAAGGATCGTTTTACGATTTTATAAAAATGTTCGAATCAAGGTTAAACGCGAACGAACCCCTAGAAGCATGCTTGATTATGACTTTGGTTAATAACTTAGAAAACGGACGATAAAACTCGTAGTAAAATCTTGATTCGTAAATGATAGATATTAAAACTTACATGGCTTAACTGCGTATTAAGTGTGGGTACAATGACGGGTCATAATAGCGAACGTATGTCGAACCACATCGGTGATAAAAAGAGTTACGCAAGAGGTGTATAACAAGATAATGCGAAAACGTGTTTCGACTTAAGTGAAGTCTATATATCTTCTTGTAAAGTGTTAAGTGATTAATCCCGAATGCCTTGGCTCTTTATAGATCACCAGACTGACCCGGGACACGCTACCACTACCCCTACCCACACTCGATTTCCAGGCAAGTCTTCAAAACTTTGAAGCTGTTGTTGTGATAATATATATATGATTCTGTTTACATATGCCATAGCATGCATGCTTGTTTTCAAAGTATATTGGAATACTTGTTCCCTGAATTGATATTGGCCTATAGACTAGATATGAATTATCAGTTATAAGCCGGATTGTTGCGTTAAGACCCTTAGTGAAGGGCGTATGATATTCATTCTTTAAATATAGACCGGGAGTCGGTATTTTGAGATATAGAGATAGTCGTGGAAACCCGGAGGGATTCCAGCGACAAATTAGTATTCATTTGGAGGATTGTTATTTATGAACATTATTTATATTTCCGTAAAGTATTAATTACTTGGAAATTATTCGAGGAATGTTATTTAAACATTATCTCAATCGAGAAATACTATATGAATATTATTTTGAACATTCATTCGAGTTTATTTATTTACTGAATATTATTTTAATATTCATTTGAGCTTCAATTATTTAAATGAATATTAGTTTCGAACATTCGTTTAGAGTTCGCTTATTTAATGAATAATTACTTTGATAGTCCTTGGACTTTTTATTTATTTATTTATTATTAAATGAATATTACTTTCGAATATTCATTTAAGGTTTTATGTACTTGAGCAATAGTATTTTTAAATATTCATTGGAAGTTCTCTTTACTTAGGGAATATTATTTCGAATATTCCTTTAAAGTTTTGATTACTAAATGAATATTATTTGGATATTCATTTGGAATATTATTTATTAAATGAATATTATTTTCAAATATTCATTTAAGATTTGATTTATCTATGGAGTATTATTTCAAATATTATTTGAGTTGTTTATTTAATAAAAATCATTTTGGATATTCATTTGAGTAATTATGTATTTAAAGAACATTATTTTATTAATCCGTTTAAGAAGAGATTTATTTGGTAAATAATTCTATATATTCATTTGAGGATTACTTACGAGCAATATTATGATTTAATAATATTCCTTAATTATTATTGATTTAATAAATATTCATGGAATATTTATTTAAATTCTCTTAAATTCTTTTTACAATGATTTATATTATTCAAATATTATATTTCACTTTCAGATATGATGTAAAATATTTTGGAGTATTTTATGACCATTTTATCAAGGAGAGGTTCCCCAAACTTTAATTTCATTTAAATCTATCTTATAAGAAGATTTAAATACTCGCTCAACTTCCAAAGACATATAAGGGGACCTCACTTGAAAGCTGTTATTTATTTGACTACCCGGTCATATTCTTGCTAAACTATCTTGTCACTCACATCTTGATTCTTTCAAACATCGATATGAATCTTTTGGTTACCTCCTCAACGCTCGAGGGGTAAGATTGATGGAACAAGTTTATATCCATTAACAAGCATCAGCTTGGGAAATATTGGTGAAATTTTCCTTTCCGATTAGATACGACTACTTTGTGGAGTCCTATCAACAAGTACTATACTTGGGGAAAGGGGGACGAACTTTATGTTTTAGAGTTATGGATGTTATTCGAACTAGGAGACGCGTAAGTGGCCGAGTGGCGCCGGTCCAGCAATTAATGGCCCAACCGTTGGCCGGGGGGTTCCAGAGGGCGGGCGATCCGTCGGTGCTTCCTTCTACATGTAGAGAACAAATGATGGGGGGCATGACATGCGACTGATCATCGTAAATGTTGTGGCTCCTGGCGCGGCAAGCTCCCGTATTAGTTCATCTTCCAAATTGGGAAATTTACTGCAACATTATCATTGTTGGCAGGTTTAAAAGTGTTCGAACTGGAATTGCAATATTCTTCTTGCAAGTTCCTCTATTATGAAAATTTGATAATATCTTGCTTACCTTTGACATAACAGATATTTCTTCGGAACAAATATATTTTAAGTTACCTTGTAACTTCATCTCATACCTTATATTGGTAATACGTTCGTTAATGCATGGCATATGGTTTCAAAGATATTTTGGACTGTTATACATTATCACTGTTCAGTTATATTTTGGTGGGCTATTGCTCACCCTTGCTTTATTTATTTATATCACAACAACAGCTAGATCAGATGGCCACGCAAGGCGTACCCAACATAGGCAGGTGTCAGCCGTCAGAGGATTAACCGATGAGGTCATAGCTACCATTGCTGAGGATGCAGCTTCTGGTAGGCTAGTTGTTAGCATTTGATCCTCTATTGTATTTATTATATGGCATATATCAATGGATGGCAAAGAATATGTAATGGTAAAATTGTAATTCTTTGGGTTGTAAGAACTCAAACTTGTGATTAATAATATTGATGGTTACTCTGATTTCATCTCTGGGACTATAACAGGTGTGTTTTATGTTGTTGTTTTGGGTCACAAGGTTGTAATTTAGATTATGTTGGTTTTGTGGTTGGATATTGAGACCGTAACGACCAGATCCCTGACCCCGGATCTGGGGGTGTTACAATTAAGGAGACCAAAGGGCATCCCTATGTAGCAATAGAGACCTCTATCCGTGATGAACGAGGTGTGCTCTTGATCAGGACCATACATGGGTATTTGGTTGTACCCAGAATAAGCATCCATGAAAGAAAGAAGTGCATGCCCTGCTATTGCATCCACTAACTGGTCGATCCTTGGTAGTGGAAAACTATCCTTGGGACAATGTTTGTTGAGGTCGGTAAAGTCTACACATGTCCTCCACTTTCCATTTGGCTTCTTCACGAGGACAGGGTTCGCGAGCCAATCAGGATAGAATGATTCCCTAACGAGCCCGACTTTGAGGAGCCTGTCCACCTCTTCTTTGAGAGCCTCAGCTCGTTCTCCACTTATATGTCGCCTTTTCTATCTGACTCCTTCTTGCTTGGATCCAAGTTTAGCTTATGACACATCACATTAGGATTGATCCCAACCATATCTTCATGCGACCAGGAGAACACGTCAAGTTTGGCCTTCAGAAAAGTGACCAGCCTTTCTCTCAAATCAGGGCTGAGTTGCGACCCTATTTTCAACACCTTTGAAGGGTCCTGCACATCAACGAGGACAGGAATTGTGTCTACAGCTACCCCGGCGCGCTCCACATGTTCTGGGATGCGAGGATCAAGGTCTAGATCATACTCACGAGCCTGACTTGATTCTGCCTCGCAGGGGTTGTTACCCGCGTGACCATACTCCTTAACAACAGTTGTTGTCTGTGTAATTCCATTTGGCCGTTCTGTCAGTATAGATGTTTCCTTGCGAACCCATTTTCCCTTTCGAGCTCGCACAGCGGCCTGCTCTGGGCTCTCTTCGCTGTCACTATCCGTAGCCTCTTCAACGATCCCTTCCTGGAGAACCATTACTGGCTGCGAGGCTCCCATCATCAAAGCACCTGGTACTGGTTCTACTTGAATTCCCAAATTATCAAAATAATCAGATAGGAGCTCCTCAATTGAGATCATGTTACAATCTGTTGGAGGTACAAAGATTGTCTTGCGAGGCCTGCTTTCCTCCTCGCATTCCATCTTATCCGTCAGAGAATTACTCCCTCTTCCTGCTGACTTAAGGGCCTTGTTATAGCACTCACGAGATTCATGTTGTGCTCCCTTGACACATCCGACTCCATTTGGGGTAGGGAACTTCATAGAGAGATGGTAAATAGAAGTGACCACCCTCATTTCTTTAAGTATTGGCCTCCCTACGATAGCATTATAGGCTGAAGGTTGATCAACCACCATAAAGTCTGCGATCTGGGTAGTAATACAGGGCTCGTCCCCTAAAGTAATAGGAAGCCGAACGAGGCCCTTCACACTAACGGATGCTCCAATGAACCCATAAAGATGCCCCACTGTGGGTATGAGATCCTTATCGACATATCCCATCGTTTTATAGACTTCATAAGTAAGAATGTTCACAGCACTCCCATTATCAACAAGGACCCTGTACACATTCTGGGATCCAATGCGAACTCGAACCACAAGTGCATCAGAATGGGGATGATGAACCCACTTCGCATCTTCCTCCGTAAACATGATATTTGTATCTTCACCTTTGAACAACTTTGGGGGTCGCTCTTGTAGATAGTGCACATTAGTGAGAGGTCGCTCCTTGGCCTCGCGTGCGTATCTCTCCCTAGCTTTGTTACTGTCTCCCCCGAGGTGGGGTCCACCAATTATCACATGGATACTTCCGCCTCGCGTTTCCCTTTCTTGAACGACTGGATTCTGTTCAGGTGGCTGAGCTTGATTGTAACCAAGGCCAAACTTGGGATTATGTTTCTTCACCTCGCGAACTACCCACTCAGTTAACTTTCCATCACGAATTAACTGATCCACTTGCTGTTTGAGCTCCCGGCAAGTCGTCGTATTATTCCCTGTTTGTTCATGAAAGGCACAATATTTGCTAGTATCTGCAGTTCCCTTCGGACCCATCTGTGGAGGCCTCCTAAATACCCCCTTGTTTGCATTGAATGCATAGATGTGATCAATTGGGGCGACTAGAGGAATAAATTTGTCTTCACTCCTCGCAGGGTGAGCTCGAGGAGGGGATCGCCTCAAAGGATCGTGTTCTCTCCTTTTTGGGCTGGGGCTTCGACTTCGATCCCGTCTTCGCCTCGGACTTCTGGAGTCCTTTCTTTTTACTCCCCTGTTCCTACTCCAACTGCTACTCCTTTCATTATTCTTCTTCAAATCTGCAAGTGACTTCTCAACGCGCTTGAAAGGCTCAGCGACCCTATGCAATTCAGAAAGCGTGCTAGGGGTTTGTTCTTGTAACTTCTTCCAAAATTCAGTCCCTTCCCTCACTCCAGCAATGAGGAAATTTTTTACAGCCTCATCATTTGCACCTCGCACGCGAGGCACTTCAGCATTGAACCTCTTAAAGTAATCATGCAGAGTTTCTCCTTCCTTCTGCTTTATGTTTGCCAATGTGGACACGGGAGGTGCATAGAGCATTGAAGACTGAAACTGTTTGATGAAGATGTCCACGAACTGTTCCCAAGAATCTATGACAACTAGGGATCCTAGCTTTGAAAACCACTGCTGGGCACTTCCCCTTAGCAAAGCTGCAAACAATCTACACCTCGCCAACTGTGATACTTGATACACGTTCATCTCATTATTGAATCGAATAACGAACTCGGATGGATCAGTCTCTCCATTATAGGTCATGTCAGAGTGATGACCTCGAAACACTGCAGGTAGTGGAGCAGTGCGAATTTCATGAGTGAAGGGTGAGGAGGAGCCCATATTGCTGAAAATCCCTTCCTCACTACTCATCGCATCCAATGCCTTTTTCAACTCCTCCAGCTTATAATCCCCGATCCTGACTTCTTTGTCCCCATCTTTCTTTTCTCCAGTGCTCGCATGATGAGATTGAGTCTTCTTTGGGATGCTAGACTCTTCTTGATCATTTATATCCTTCTTTTTACGTTCCTCCTCTCGGTGTGGGGAGCGTTCGCGATCTCGATGAGACTGGGGTCTGTCATCGCGATGATGGGTGTTATGCTAAATTTATGCAAGCGCACGTAGTCACAAGTAATATAATTAAAGTTCGTTCCGCAGAGATCTGGTTAAGTTTTACTCAAAAAATATGCCTATGCAACAATGTATGGTTTTAATTCACTGCTAAGAAAAATAACAAATTGGAGTTTGATTATCTAAATTAAACTAAGGTGCAAATTATAAATCTAAGAATTAACTAATTGACAAGAATTTAAAATCGAATTACTTATACGAGAATAAACATGGAATCCTAGTTTCATTATCTACTTCACTTAGAGTTGCAACCTTTAATTAAAACATGCGATGGTTTTGATATCTGATCGAATAACATGGAACAAGTAAAAGTTACCTCTCGGTATACTAGTACCAAACTACACATACATCCACAAAAGAGATAGAAGATGAATAGACACCTATTATGTTTAGACCCTATATCTCTATAGAATTTGAAAACATAAAGGTTTAAGCACAAGTTATCCACTTAGATCACATAGGGTAGCATAATATCTCTATTAATGCCACAAATCATGATGTTAAAACATCAACCTATCCTATGCTAGCATGGCAAGTTCTAAATCTCAAGATCCACTCTCGTTTAGCAAGAGATTAACATATTAGATGTTCGCGACGCACCTAAATACAATAAGCACAACCATACGAGGATATCAATAATTCACCACACATAAATCTCTAAGGCATGCAAACTACTAAGCTACATAGATAAATCCACTAGGATCCCACGACAACGATTAGTTCATAATTGAACCTTTCGTCACCATGGGATTTGATGAAAGCATGGTATTAAACAAGATAATGAAGATGAATAAATCAATAATAGAATAAGGTTTAGCGAACAAATCCGGAAAAGTAACAAGCATCCAAAAGATACGCCTAACAAAGGAATACAAGAAAACTATGTCTAGATCTTCTTGTCGTCACAATCCTCGCCTTGGTTTCTCTCTCTCTTGCTCTGAACGAATTATGGTGTGTAGATGATGTTTTTGATGTGCCCCAAGGTGTGTATTTATAGCCCCAAGTGCCCTTTTTTCCAAGCAGTTACCGTCTTTGAATTAGGATAGAATTACGGCAATTTCCGTCTTTGAATGCAAATAGAATTCCAAATTCCATGTTTAGAACTGATTCTAGAAGCTCCTGGCCGACCAAACAACTTTCATAATGATTAGTAATTGAAAATAAGGTAATTTCCCATTAAAAATCGAATTCTGGAAAATTTCTGGAAGTTCTGCCGCCCAGGCGCGGCCGCGCGCTCCACATGTATATTTTCAGCGCGCCCGCGCGCATCAAATTGTTCAGAATCTTGCCCGCACGCATATGTAGCACAATCTGGCGCGCCCGCGCCCACCTGTTGCTGCATAGACTGAATTCTTTTTCCACTTTATGATTTCTCGTCCAATTCCAATGCAACTCTCAACACTTGTTCCTTTGAGTTTGAAAACACCTCATAACTACTGGAAAGCCTGCAAATGATATCCTACACAACTCTACACAAAAACACGTCAAATCACACAATTACTTGAGATTAAGACACCAATTTAAGCCGAAATAGAATGATCCAAGTGGATATAAAATCCAATTATCACACCCCCAAACTTAAACCGATGTTTGTCCTCAGGCATAAAAAGACAAAAATATATACAACTAACTAGTACCACTTCCGTAGGTGATCACGGTTGCATTTGGCATATGCAACAAGCCCTTTAAACCCCTAGGCAGCCCTAGTGGACGAGTAAGGTCTCGTGAGGGCCTATAGTGAATGTACCCACAAAATCCATTTACCCTAATACAATGCAATGCATGAATGCAACTAATATGAAAAATGCAAAGATCCCCTCAAACTCACCAAAACTAACTAACAAGCAAATATCTCAAAGAATGCAACAAATCCAAGCAGAGCTCGACTAAGTCCCCGTATACTAACAATACATGAACAGAAACGTGCGTGCGTGCGATGCTCATCAGAAATACTCCCAAAACTAGGTCAAAAATCATATATGCTTTCCGTCAAGACAATCACAGGTTTATAACTAGAATAGACTGTAGACACTTCATAACCTAGAAACACCTCCATCCTCATTCAAGTTAGCCAGGAATTCATGATTTATTACTACACTACGACACATAATACCATAAAAAATACGCATGCTTATTTAACCGTGCAATGAATGAGACCCCAAAAGGCTTATAAAATAATACCCATGTAGCGAGTGTTAGGTCAGCAATCCCAAACCACAAGGGCTTTAGGTTACTAGGACTAAGTCCCCTCAGACTTAATTACTCGAGCATTAAAGAGCTCACTCTGGTTAATTTTGCATATAAACAAATAAAAATTGGACTTTTTTTTATATGCAATCTGGAATGAGCCTTTCTCATTTCCAACCCTAGACTACTCATATAAATATGAGCTGGCTACTAGCCAATTGACACCTAGCCATTATTTAACAAATATTAACAACTAGCATGAAATCCCTGGTTTCCCCCAAACTTAGACTTTAGTGTTCCTACGCTATAAAGGGAATAACGAAAATTCTAAGAATAAACAAGTGATTAAATCTCAAAACATCCAACAGGCATGACTCTAACCTAGCCCAAAAGCACCCAATGAGACTGTGAAATTAGTTTTGTTCCCGTAACATGCAAGTCAATTCCTAGGAACTATAAATCAGCCCTCTACTCATCATCACCACACTCAATTAAACATCTACCTATCAATCAGAATCAGCTCGTCCTAAGGGATCATGAAAAATGCATGCCATGAAAATGCAACTAATATGAACTCACATGGTAAAACAAACAAAAATAACAGAATGTCCTATATGAAACAAACGTAGATAATACGAACATATATGCATGAATTAAGACTAATATGCAAAGCATGATATCCTACATGAACACAATGATACACTAATACTACATATACAATACTTTTCCCCCAAACCACCCCCAAACTTAAGATATTCAATGACCTCATTGAATGGAAGTAAATACAAGGGAAAGTAGAAACATACCTGCGTCGCAGCGTCATCACCCTCCTCGGGTGGAGAATCTGGAGGTGGATACACAGTGTCCGATCCAAAGACTAGCCACTCAACCTGGATACCACTGGCTCCAAAAGCAGTATTGAAAGCCTGTGTCAATCTCGCTGAAAAACGGCTCTGACTCTCATACAAGGCATCCATACGCCTCATCATCCGCCTATCATGGGAAGCACTCGAGACTGAAACAGGAGCCTGCTGAACCGGAGGAGCACCAGCAATCTCATAACCCAAACCCCTAGGATGAGGAATGCCACCAGGCCATTCCACCAACTTTGACACATCAATGGGTCCAGCCGGCATCTGAATCTGCTCCTCGGAAGACCATGTAACCCCAGCAATCGAGCACAACCTCGTAACAATAGAGCCATAAGGAATCTCTCCAGTCGAACTCCTTAAGAACCGGAGAATATTCTGATTCACCAAATATCCAATATCTATATAATGCCCATTCAGAATACCCCACAACAGGATAGCTCTCTCCACTGCCTCATGAGTATGCGTAGTAGGCAACAGATTAGCACAAATGAATGAGTTCCAAGCCCTATCATACCTGTTCATAGAAGCAGTTGAGAAAGTAGCCTTCTCCGTCGACCCTACTTTCAGCTTCCAAGCCGTCCCTGGCACACACAGTCGTGCCACAATCTCATCCAAATCAACCTCAGACCTGGACTTAAAAGTCCAGTCCTCCGCCCCATCTGGTCTATCCGGCAACCCAAGCAAAAGCCGAATAGAACGCGAAGTATAATCCACAGTAACACCTCGAACTATCGAATAACCATCCCTAGTCTCCTTGGCATTAGCATAAAATTCCCGGACTATGCTCAACGGAACCGCAGATGCAATTTCACACAGACTCTGCCAACCCCTATTCTGGACCATTCCCAGAATCTCACCATCCGCATCGGTAGGCAACCAAATCCTATCCTTCGCTACAGACCGAGTCATCAATTTACCATACTCAGTTTGAGCCTCAACGGACCGAAACTTATTCCCATCCTCACCCGAACTCGAATCCGAATCCGACGATGACTGGCCACGGGAACTACTACCCACCAACCGAGCTCTCTTCGGGGCCATTATCAGTCAATAACAACAGAAAAATCACACCTCAAATGCCCAAATTCGTACAAAAATCTGCCCACAATATCCTCACACAAAAACCATAATTTTGCAAGCCCACAATTCGGAAAATCAACAAAATATGAGAACAAAAATTTACCCAATCGAATTTGTAGAGGTAGCACCTGCAAAATCACTCCCCAAAAATTGAAATTCGCAACTTTTGAAGGTCCAATTAGGGTTTGAGATTTGATAGGGATGGGTGTGTGTATATGTAGAGGTGTATGTATAGGTGGGTATGTATGTATAGATTTGTAATGGAGATGGTGTGAAAATGAGATGGAAGAGATTTCAATTCGGTATAAGGTATGAAGAGAGGCTGAGATAGTGTTAGGGTTCGATTAAATTGAATTCGGGAATAAAACACTGCTGTTGTCTGTTCGACCCTTTTTTTTTTCTTCTCAGAACCTTCCGCGCGCCCGCGCCCAGCTCAAGTATTTTCTTCGCGCGCCCGTGCCTGAACAAATTTACAGAATTTTTTTTTTCAACAACAAAACCTACCTACTGAATAACTAAAAATACCATACACCATGGGTTGCCTCCCAAGAAGCGCTTGTTTTACGTCAATAGCTCGACGTACTTCCGAAACTTCACGTTTTTAACAAAACGGTGGCAACCTTCTCACGGTTCACCGTTCCTCCATAATAAGGCTTAAGTCGATGTCCATTTACCTTAAAAGCATCATTGAAAGACCCCCTAAATATCTCCACTGCTCCATGTGGAA
Source organism: Kitagawia praeruptora (assembly GCA_037693485.1). NCBI lineage: Eukaryota > Viridiplantae > Streptophyta > Magnoliopsida > Apiales > Apiaceae > Kitagawia > Kitagawia praeruptora. The sequence continues at coordinate 137,935,242 of CM075345.1, forward strand.
ATACCTCCTTGACTGTAAAAGGACCCGACCACTTCGACTTGAGCTTTCCAGGAAAAAGTTTAAGGCGAGAGTTGTAAAGCAAAACATGTTGACCTGGCACAAATGTCTTGTGCACCAACTTCCTATCATGCCACCTTTTAACCTTCTCCTTGTACATCTTTTGTAACGCCCCCAAATCCGGGGTCAGGGATTTGGTCGTCACACGGAAAACCTTAATAACAAATCAACTATTTAACCACATTAAACCATCTGTAGCCATTAATAATGGAGTTACAACATTTAAGACCCCAACCACCAAGCATCTTTTAGGTTATAGGGCTAGAAACAAGAATCAACTCCTTACTACTAGTATAACTTCGTTGAGAAGTACACCAACAACTAATACTATTTTGCGCAAAGTAACATATATATTACACATTAATATACTTACATATAACTTACTCCAGATATAAACTTTCTAGATCATATCGTCTTCATAAGGGCACGCTGCCCGCTTCATCTAAGCCATGCAGATAACCTCGTCCGGCTACCTTCCAATGAAAAGTTAATATTTGAAAACAAGCAAGTATGAGCGAAAGAATTGCTCAGCAAGTTATTACTAGAGTTTAACAAAATATCCCATCAGGTGCATGGGTTTCCAACATTCAACTGATACTTAATATCCTTCTTGAAACATTTATAACCACGAAATTCTATAGGGAAAGTATAATGTTTGAAAATAATATCAACTGAACAATGTACCAATATAATATAAAAGGTGTCGTTACAAGATAATTAAATAGCCACATCTTGTTTGCGCAGTAATACACCAACATAAACTTGCTGGTTATTCAGTATGAAATCACTTACTTATTGATAATATAATATCAGTTCTCTTCTATAACAAGATAATATTCACTACATCATCTAGTATAATACCTCAAGGTAATATAACATTTAAAATCAAGCTCTCAATATAATCTTTCCAATTCCTTTTATACAACAATTGTATATAATACAACAATTGTATATAAAATTAATATAAAATCAGTTTCTCTTCTTACTGTAAAACAATTCCATCATTTCATACCATTTTCCTTTTCAGTACACAACTCTGGAAACCATTATCAATTCTTTCTTTTAAAGTAAACGTTGGGAATTTCCACTGTTGCCGAATACGTGAGGCACGATGATCAGTCGTCCTCCGTACCCGTCCCTTTTTACTACCGGTAGAAGGAGGAAGGTACACCACTACATCCCCCTGGAGGAAGGTACACCACTACATCCTCCTTCGGCAACTCTTGGGCCGAATTAAATTATTGATTGCTGGACTGTGCAGCACGCAGCCTCCTACGCTTTTTGTTGTTATTTCCCTTTGTCAATCATTATTCCATTTATACAAATACCATTCCACATTTTTCCATTTCCATTCCCACTTTCATTCACATATGTCATCGCCATTTCACATTTCCATATTCGTATTATAACCATTTGAAAACATTTATAAAGATATATCATCAGTGTATCAATTCAAGACATACATTCATTTCACTATGAAATTCCTTAAACAACCTTTTAACAATATTTAATCATCCTTAAACACTTAAAAATATCTAAAGAATAACTATTCAATAATCCCTTTTTAAATGAATATTATAATTAATATTCATCAAATTAAATAACCATTAACATAACATTTATCATTATCATTCCAGACATTTTTAACCAAAAATGTCTCCTTTATAACCATCGAAATATCTTTATTATTATTCCGGAACAAAGCGATTTAAGAAAACATTTTAAAAAAATAATATTCATCTAATTAAATAAATTTAATTAGACGAATAAGGTTTATTTAATTAGTAGATGCTTCAAGAGGTATCTAATAATTAAATAAACACTAGTTTATTGGTGATGTTGCCATTAGGTTAATTATTGCGAAATTCTTTCTAAAAATTTTGTCCGGGTTTTCAAAAATATACATTTCAAGATAACCCCTTCCACTTTTCCATACATTTAAATTACACCAACTAAAATACTTTACATGTAAATCCCTTTTTAAGAAAATCTGTAAACCTCAACCCTTGTCCCCTTATATAACAAAATATTTATTAATAACGTCTGACAGGGTTTAGAACTCAAAGATCCTCAATTTACACATAACTGTAATATTATAAAATAACTTTAGATAACAACTGATACCATAATATCATAAAAATAACCATAATAACAACTGATACCATTCCTCCCCATATCACTTTACCATAGAGCATATTTGCTCCATTCGTAATCATCTCTATATTCATATTTCATAAATCATATCTATCTCTATTTAATTTCCCAAAATCAAGGAAATATATTCTTTGCAACATAGCAACAATAACATCACATATATATATATTCCATGATATCATTTTTATTCCGAGGATAAATAATTTTCAAAGTAGGGATAGAAGGATCTTGCAAATATGGACTGAGGTCTTATTCCACACATTTCATATATTTCAAAATAAATATACTCTGAACGATAGAGTATGTATAAATAAACTTGCCTCTGGTCCTTAGCACCAAACGGAACACCGCGAATAAATCCTTGGCGTTTCGCCCAAGCAGTTCCATGAACTTTACACGACGCCTCGATCCTTCCTTTTTGATACACGTTGCTCCACTTGATCACGCCCTAATGGTACTGTAATTGTTACGAGTACGCGTCAGTCCAACCTCGTATCTCGAGTAGACCCAACTCAGAATTACCACTGAGTCACTTAAAGTCGTACTATAGTTGTTATCCCTATAACTGACTACTCAAATACCAATTAATGCACATAACACATTTAGTCAACTTCACTTAACATATACAATTATAATACTAGTGTCATTCTATGACAAAACTAAGTTTATAAATAATCCTCAAAACGCATTTAATCCCCGAAACACATAAATCCTTGAATTAAATCACTTAGCACATAAATCCTCGAGACAACAATTACCCTCGAATTAATTCACTTAACACATATACACATAAACAGTTAACACCCAAATCATACCTTTAAACCCTTGAAATCAAATAAGTTAAATAAATTAAAATGCAGGGGATTTTTAGAAAATTTCGGCATGTAGTATTCGTTTATCAGACTATGGGCACAGCCCCTCCAAAGCAATTCAACCCTGTTTTTCAATTCAACCAATCCAAGGAAAATCAAGTTGCCTCAATTGCAACAACATAAAAGTAAACAAGTACAGAAAGTACCCGCCCAGACATGCGGCACCTAGCACATAAGGAAAAGTATCCGCCCAGACATGCGGCACCTAGCACATAAAGAAAAGTATCCGCCCAGACATGCGGCACCTCAACATTTAAAGAAAGTAAACTAAGTTTATCCACATGTAAGTCAACACCATGTAGTTGACAAATATGACTTCTAACAATTACTACGACCCGACTTATACCATTTAGCACATAGACATTTACCGATAAGCCAACTCTTATAACTATACCTCATATGACAATAACAATTAGCACTTAGCACTTAACAATTTAAAAATTACAATTTGGAAACTAACAATTAGCAATTAGCACTAAACATTTAGCAATCACTAAACTCAACAATTACGATTAATCACAAATATAGACTCTCCGAATAAAATACGGAAATCCCGATAATATTCACAATCCACCATATTAATCTAATTACGAAAATTAGCATATTAACTTACAATTTAAATCCAACTTAATTACCACAATAATCTCACCATTTAACTAATTAAATTACCACGATTTACAACTAATTAAATTCAACAATAAACTAACTAAATGCGATAATTAAATACATAATTTAAAAATATTAAAATTTATACCATTCGGTTCGTTCCGATTCGACTCGCAAAATTAATCTTCCACCAAACCATTTCTCTCCCATCTCTCTCCCTCTCTCTCTCTTTCTCTCTCTCTCTCTAGCTGTCTCTTCGCGCCACACCACCGCGTGACAGCTGATAAGTGGAGTTTATATCCACTTGGAACATTCTAATTCGGCTTAAATTGATTGTTTTGGCCTCAAGTTTGTGGTAGTTTTGATGTGTTTTGTGTAATTGTGCAGGGTTGAAGAAATATTGATTAAAGGTGTAGTTTCCGTCGTTTTTGGAGCATTTTGTGGAGTTGATTGATGATATGGAATGAAGAATGGAGGCTAATGTCAACTCCTAAGAAGTATACAAGTCATTAAGGATGTAAGACGGAAGCTTATGCAAAAGGAACGGGAAGAAAAGGCGAAAAAAGCAAAGAAAAATCAGTTTTCACAGAACGAGAGCAAACCGGGCGCACCAGCCTTGTTTCCAGGGCTCCCAGCCGAGTTTGGGCAGATTGGCCCGGCGCTTCAGGCGCCCATATGGCGCATCAGGCGCTGCGGGATGCTGGTGATGCGTGGGAGAAAAATCAGCCAGAATTTCTGATTTTGTTTTGGCCATATCTTGAGTTCTAGAAGTCCGTTTGAGGCCCGTAAGCTATCCACGCGAAGATAACGAGATTCTCTATTATTCTAAAGTGGTCCAGAGGTCCAATTATGATTGGAACATTCCAGAAAATCTGAAGAAAAGGCAGCTACGAATTTTCCTTTAAAACAGAATCAGTTTAGGAAACGTACTTCTATTATAATTCTGATTTGGTATTTTCTTGTTGGGCAAGATGTTTAGAGCCTATATAAACACATCCAACCCTTGTAAAATAAGATCATTAAGATCATTATCATCATTAGGAATAGAACCATTACATATCAATTACTTAGGTTTATTTGTATTTTTTCATACTTAGTTTTTATCATGGTTTCATCAGATCCCATGATGACGAGAGGTTCGATTATGAACTAATCGTTGTCATGGGATTCTAACGGATTTATATATGGAGTTTAGTATCTTGATGCTTTAAAGATCTGTGTGTGATGTATATCTTGATATCCTCGTATGGTTGTGATTAATGTGTTTAGATGCGTCACGAACATCTAATTTGTTAATCTCTTGTGAAGTGAAAGTGGATCTTGAGATTTAGAACTTGCCATGCTAGCATAGGTTCATGATTGTTTATCAACATGATTCGTAGTATGAGATGAGAATACTTATATTGCCCTATGTGATCAATGTGGATAACTTGTTCTTCAACCGTTATGTTTTCAAATTCTATAGAGATATAGGGTCTAAGCATAATTGGTGTCTATTCATCTTCTATCTCTTTTGTGGATGTATGTTTAGTTTGGTATTCGTATACTGAGAAGTAGCGTATACTTGTTTCGTGTTATCCGATCAGATATCATAACCATTGCATATAGTGATTAAAGGCGTCAGATCTAAGCAAAGTATTTAATGAAGTTAGGATTCCATGGTTTATCTTGCAGAAGTAATTCGATTTCAATTCTTGTTAGTTAGTTAATTCTTAGTTTGTTAATTTTTGCTTTTAAGTTAGATTTAGTTAATTAAAATCCAATTTGTTAATTGTCTTAGCAGTGAATAATAATCATACATTGTTGCATAGGTGCGTTTACTGAATTAAAACCATAACCAGATCTCTGTGGGAACGAACTCAACTTATATCTATATTACTTGTGACCACGTACGCTTGCGTGATTTAGTGCAAACAACAGCCACCACCGGCCGCCAACGCGGTGGCGCCGCCCCTCCCCGCTTCCCTTGCTCTCGTCGCTGCACCCCCACCCCCTTCTCTGTACACACGATTCCCCCCTCCCAAGCTGCACACACCTATACATGCATCTATATATGTATGTATAGGTTCAACTTGATAAAAATTAAAACCCCCAAATCTCCTTTTCCCCCAATTCAATTTCTAAACCCTAATTTCTTCCCCCTTTTCTTCTTTCTCTCTCCCCGATATGCTAACAGCGTGTGTGTGTTTTGTGGTGTTATTGGGCTTGGCCCAATAACTTATATTACTACTAACACTTAACTCCGAGCCCAAATAAAACACTACTCATTCTTGTAAAAACTAATACACATCTTTTATAAATCGAAATTAAATAGAAAATTGGGAAAATTAAACTTTTCATTTTTAAAATGAAGAGTATAAAATTATGAACACCCACATATTTTTAAAATATTTTTCGGATAAAAAATGAATTAAATATGAATTTTCAAAGTTTTGATCCTTTAAATACAATAAAACTCTTAAAATCATTTTAAAATACCGAAACATCCAAATTAATTCACCCAACCATTTTAAAAACTAAATAATATTATAAAGATATTATTACAAAAGATTTCATGATTTTTAATTTCTCCGATAATTTTATAAAATTAACAGAGGATCAAAATGCATGATTTAAATATATTTAACTCCTCAAAATATAAATAAAATACATCAGCCTTCACAGCTCACACAAATCATCATATAAACATATAAACACAACTTCACATACATTCCACCTTCCAACAATAATCACATAATATAGTTCATAATTACACTGAACCAGACAATAATTAAATAATTCGCTTTTGAAATTCCTTGAACTGGAATAATGAACAATAAAATAAAATAAAAAATTTCCTCCTCATTTTAGGAAAACATTAATATTCTTAAAATAATACTAAAATCATTTTCTGAAAATTCGGGTTATTACAGTCTACCCCCCTTAAAAGGATTCCGTCCACGGAATCAGCTAAGGCCACTACTGGGATTCCTTAACTCCTTCATCATCAACTCTTATTCTACAATACCGGAGATAGTGTCCCTTCGTAAACAACTCCTCCGAAACCTTAGTTCAACCATAGAATCCATACTTGACACAGTTATCACTGGAGTCTCACAACCCCATCACTATTCCTTTCACACATATATCACGACCAACTTTAATTATCATACTATCCTTGAGAGAGAGTTCACTGATCCCCTTAACATAACACTCTTGAGAGAGAGATTGCACTCATTACATTAATCATAACATCCTTGAGAGAGAGCGAACTAATTCTATCGATACGCCACTGATATTCTATTCGTTTTGGGATTCGCTCCTGCTCTTGGCGATTCCGCTCGAATCTAATTTCTATCAGCGAATTTCGACTTGACCGACCTGGTTGGCATCCCCTTGAAATTCATTAGAGATAACAAGAATCATGAAGATTTGAAAAAGATAGCTGTCATATCAAGACAAATGTCACCCACTAGTGACCATAGGATTATGAGTTTTGAAACAAACCTTATTGGAAATAAGAGAATTTACTGAGAGATCAATATGATCATAAGAACTCACGTTGCGTGTCTCAGTTGAGACATTACTAAAGGTAATTAGCCTTCTTGTATTTCACAACTCACAAGTGATGGCGTCCCATCAGACTTCTATCACACAGACAGATAGTCCTTGTGGCCCCTATATGTATAGGGTTGTTCGTCTCAGTGGAAGTTGAGAATTATGAAAGAAATTCAAAGTCAAGTCAATAATAATCATCTTCTGACAATTAATTATCAAAGGGACACCTTGGATTAAAATCGAACAATTTCCAAGGCGCGATTTCCAAAGAAAAGGATAACCAGAAAGATACTGGTATTCAACAAACAAGTGATGCTATATTACCATTGAATTATCCACTATTGAAGAAAAGTGGAAGTTTGAAATAATATCATTTGATAGGGCTTCGAAAACCTGAAGGTAAGTATAATGAAAGCCCTTGGCACAATTGAAACCAAATATGACTTAACAAAAGTATATAAAAAAATAACTTCGAAGAGGAAATATATCCTTTATCACAATTCTCTCTTAGAGAGATGTCAAATAATTCATAGATGAAGAAGGTAATCAAAAAGATTCACCAATGGGGATATTGCCAAGGTCTCCACGGATGCCTTCTATGTCGGCTCCTCTGACGGATAATCGTTCGATCCCGGAGCTGTTCTTTTCCATGCACACCCTAAGGTGCTAGTTAACTTACGTCATCGTCGACTCGTAATAGTCACTATGAATTCAATCATCGACACTAATAATCGCAGGGAATTCTATCTCAACATATCCTTCAACATAGCATTCAAATCTTAACTTAATCATTGGCACTACACCCGGTAGTCCAACATGAACTCTACATGAGCTCCGACGTTCTCACATAACTATACACACTCCTACTCACTCTCATTTCTAGTTTACTATAACCTCAGCTCTGATACCAAACTGTAACGCCCCCAAATCCGGGGTCAGGGATTTGGTCGTCACACGGAAAACCTTAATAACAAATCAACTATTTAACCACATTAAACCATCTGTAGCCATTAATAATGGAGTTACAACATTTGAGACCCCAACCACCAAGCATCTTTTAGGTTATAGGGCTAGAAACAAGAATCAACTCCTTACTACTAGTATAACTTCGTTGAGAAGTACACCAGCAACTAATACTATTTTGCGCAAAGTAACATATATATTACACATTAATATACTTACATATAACTTACTCCAGATATAAACTTTCTAGATCATATCGTCTTCATAAGGGCACGCTGCCCGCTTCATCTAAGCCATGCAGATAACCTCGTCCGGCTACCTTCCACTGAAAAGTTAATATTTGAAAACAAGCAAGTATGAGCGAAAGAATTGCTCAGCAAGTTATTACTAGAGTTTAACAAAATATCCCATCAGGTGCATGGGTTTCCAACATTCAACTGATACTTAATATCCTTCTTGAAACATTTATAACCACGAAATTCTATAGGGAAAGTATAATGTTTGAAAATAATATCAACTGAACAATGTACCAATATAATATAAAAGGTGTCGTTACAAGATAATTAAATAGCCACATCTTGTTTGCGCAGTAATACACCAACATAAACTTGCTGGTTATTCAGTATGAAATCACTTACTTATTGATAATATAATATCAGTTCTCTTCTATAACAAGATAATATTCACTACATCATCTAGTATAATACCTCAAGGTAATATAACATTTAAAATCAAGCTCTCAATATAATCTTTCCAATTCCTTTTATACAACAATTGTATATAATACAACAATTGTATATAAAATTAATATAAAATCAGTTTCTCTTCTTACTGTAAAACAATTCCATCATTTCATACCATTTTCCTTTTCAGTACACAACTCTGGAAACCATTATCAATTCTTTCTTTTAAAGTAAACGTTGGGAATTTCCACTGTTGCCGAATACGTGAGGCACGATGATCAGTCGTCCTCCGTACCCGTCCCTTTTTACTACCGGTAGAAGGAGGAAGGTACACCACTACATCCCCCTGGAGGAAGGTACACCACTACATCCTCCTTCGGCAACTCTTGGGCCGAATTAAATTATTGATTGCTGGACTGTGCAGCACACAGCCTCCTACGCTTTTTGTTGTTATTTCCCTTTGTCAATCATTATTCCATTTATACAAATACCATTCCACATTTTTCCATTTCCATTCCCACTTTCATTCACATATGTCATCGCCATTTCACATTTCCATATTCGTATTATAACCATTTGAAAACATTTATAAAGATATATCATCAGTGTATCAATTCAAGACATACATTCATTTCACTATGAAATTCCTTAAACAACCTTTTAACAATATTTAATCATCCTTAAACACTTAAAAATATCTAAAGAATAACTATTCAATAATCCCTTTTTAAATGAATATTATAATTAATATTCATCAAATTAAATAACCATTAACATAACATTTATCATTATCATTCCAGACATTTTTAACCAAAAATGTCTCCTTTATAACCATCGAAATATCTTTATTATTATTCCGGAACAAAGCGATTTAAGAAAACATTTTAAAAAAATAATATTCATCTAATTAAATAAATTTAATTAGACGAATAAGGTTTATTTAATTAGTAGATGCTTCAAGAGGTATCTAATAATTAAATAAACACTAGTTTATTGGTGATGTTGCCATTAGGTTAATTATTGCGAAATTCTTTCTAAAAATTTTGTCCGGGTTTTAAAAAATATACATTTCAAGATAACCCCTTCCACTTTTCCATACATTTAAATTACACCAACTAAAATACTTTACATGTAAATCCCTTTTTAAGAAAATCTGTAAACCTCAACCCTTGTCCCCTTATATAACAAAATATTTATTAATAACGTCTGACAGGGTTTAGAACTCAAAGATCCTCAATTTAAACATAATTGTAATATTATAAAATAACTTTAGATAACAACTGATACCATAATATCATAAAAATAACCATAATAACAACTGATATCATTCCTCCCCATATCACTTTACCATAGAGCATATTCGCTCCATTCGTAATCATCTCTATATTCATATTTCATAAATCATATCTATCTCTCTTTAATTTCCCAAAATCAAGGAAATATATTCTTTGCAACATAGCAACAATAGCATCACATATATATATATTCCATGATATCATTTTTATTCTGAGGATAAATAATTTTCAAAGTAGGGATAGAAGGATCTTGCAAATATGGACTGAGGTCTTATTCCACACATTTCATATATTTCAAAATAAATATACTCTGAACGATAGAGTATGTATAAATAAACTTGCCTCTGGTCCTTAGCACCAAACGGAACACCGCGAATAAATCCTTGGCGTTTCGCCCAAGCAGTTCCATGAACTTTACACGACGCCTCGATCCTTCCTTTTTGATACACGTTGCTCCACTTGATCACGCCCTAATGGTACTGTAATTGTTACGAGTACGCGTCAGTCCAACCTCGTATCTCGAGTAGACCCAACTCAGAATTACCACTGAGTCACTTAAAGTCGTACTATAGTTGTTATCCCTATAACTGACTACTCAAATACCAATTAATGCACATAACACATTTAGTCAACTTCACTTAACATATACAATTATAATACTAGTGTCATTCTATGACAAAACTAAGTTTATAAATAATCCTCAAAACGCATTTAATCCCCGAAACACATAAATCCTTGAATTAAATCACTTAGCACATAAATCCTCGAGACAACAATTACCCTCGAATTAATTCACTTAACACATATACACATAAACAGTTAACACCCAAATCATACCTTTAAACCCTTGAAATCAAATAAGTTAAATAAATTAAAATGCAGAGGATTTTTAGAAAATTTCGGCATGTAGTATTCGTTTATCGGACTATGGGCACAGCCCCTCCAAAGCAATTCAACCCTGTTTTTCAATTCAACCAATCCAAGGAAAATCAAGTTGCCTCAATTGCAACAACATAAAAGTAAACAAGTACAGAAAGTACCCGCCCAGACATGCGGCACCTAGCACATAAGGAAAAGTATCCGCCCAGACATGCGGCACCTAGCACATAAAGAAAAGTATCCGCCCAGACATGCGGCACCTCAACATTTAAAGAAAGTAAACTGAGTTTATCCACATGTAAGTCAACACCATGTAGTTGACAAATATGACCTCTAACAATTACTACGACCCGACTTATACCATTTAGCACATAGACATTTACCGATAAGCCAACTCTTATAACTATACCTCATATGACAATAACAATTAGCACTTAGCACTTAGCACTTAACAATTTAAAAATTACAATTTGGAAACTAACAATTAGCAATTAGCACTAAACATTTAGCAATCACTAAACTCAACAATTACGATTAATCACAAATATAGACTCTCCGAATAAAATACGGAAATCCCGATAATATTCACAATCCACCATATTAATCTAATTACGAAAATTAGCATATTAACTTACAATTTAAATCCAACTTAATTACCACAATAATCTCACCATTTAACTAATTAAATTAACACGATTTACAACTAATTAAATTCAACAATAAACTAACTAAATGCGATAATTAAATACATAATCTAAAAATATAAAAATTTATACCATTCGGTTCGTTCCGATTCGACTCGCAAAATTAATCTTCCACCAAACCATCTCTCTCCCATCTCCCTCTCTCTCTCTCTCTCTCTCTCTCTCTCTCTCTCTCTAGCTGTCTCTTCGCGCCACACCACCGCGTGACAGCCACCACCGGCCGCCAACGCGGCGGCGCCGCCCCTCCCCGCTTCCCTTGCTCTCGTCGCTGCACCCCCACCCCCTTCTCTGCACACACGATTCCCCCCTCCCAAGCTGCACACACCTATACATGCATCTATATATGTATGTATAGGTTCAACTTGATAAAAATTAAAACCCCCAAATCTCCTTTTCCCCCAATTCAATTTCTAAACCCTAATTTCTTCCCCCTTTTCTTCTTTCTCTCTCCCCGATATGCAAACAGCGTGTGTGTGTTTTGTAGTGTTATTGGGCTTGGCCCAATAACTTATATTACTACTAACACTTAACTCCGAGCCCAAATAAAACACTACTCATTCTTGTAAAAACTAATACACATCTTTTATAAATCGAAATTAAATAGAAAATTGGGAAAATTAAACTTTTCATTTTTAAAATGAAGAGTATAAAATTATGAACACCCACATATTTTTAAAATATTTTTCGGATCAAAAATGAATTAAATATGAATTTTCAAAGTTTTGATCCTTTAAATACAATAAAACTCTTAAAATCATTTTAAAATACCGAAACATCCAAATTAATTCACCCAACCATTTTAAAAACTAAATAATATTATAAAGATAATATTACAAAAGATTTCATGATTTTTAATTTCTCCGATAATTTTATAAAATTAACAGAGGATCAAAATGCATGATTTAAATATATTTAACTCCTCAAAATATAAATAAAATACATCAGCCTTCACAGCTCACACAAATCATCATATAAACATATAAACACAACTTCACATACATTCCACCTTCCAACAATAATCACATAATATAGTTCATAATTACACTGAACCAGACAATAATTAAATAATTCGCTTTTGAAATTCCTTGAACTGGAATAATGAACAATAAAATAAAATAAAAAATTTCCTCCTCATTTTAGGAAAACATTAATATTCTTAAAATAATACTAAAATCATTTTCTGAAAATTCGGATTATTACATCTTTGCATTCTCGTAAGCTTGCTCACGAAATTCCTCAAGCTCATTCAACTGAAGTAGACGTTTTTCACCCGCAGATGAGATATCCAAATTTAACTTTATCAAAGCCCAATAAGCCTTGTGCTCTAGCTCAGCCGGCAAATGACATGCCTTACCAAAAACCAACTGATAAGGAGACATCCCAAGAGGTGTCTTGAAAGCAGTTCTGTACGCCCAAACCGCCTCGTCTAATTTCAACGACCAATCCTTCCTTGATGGATTCACCACTTTCTCGAGAATTCTTTTGATCTCACGATTCGAAACCTCCGCTTGACCATTAGTTTGGGGATGATAAGCAATGGCAACACGATGCGTCACATTGTACCTTGCCATCATAGCAGTAAATTGACGATTACAGAAGTGTGTCCCCTCATCACTGATTATAGCTCGTGGAGTCCCAAAACGCGTGAAAATCTGCTTATGAAGAAAATTCAACACCACCTTAGCATCATTGGTTGGTAAGGCTTTCACCTCGACCCATTTAGACACGTAATCCACAGCAAGCAAGATGTACTGATTGTTGCAAGATGAAACAAACGGCCCCATAAAATCAATTCCCCACACATCAAAAATCTCAACTTCAAGGATAGTGTTAAGAGGCATCTCGTTCCTCCTAGAGATATTACCAACCCTTTGACATCGATCACAACTCATCACAAACCGATGAGCATCTTTAAACAGAGTTGGCCAATAGAATCCCGCTTGAAGTACTTTCTGAGCTGTTTTATCACCACTATAATGGCCTCCATATGTGGTAGAATGACAATCATGCAATATACTTTCTGTCTCACTATAAGGAATGCACCTCCTCAAAATTTGATCCACACCAAGCTTGAACAAGAATGGCTCGTCCCAACGGTACCACTTCACATCATGTAGAAACTTCTTCTTTTGAGCATAAGAAAATTCCGGAGGGATGACATTACTAACAAGATAGTTCACATAATCTGCAAACCATGGCTCTTCACCTTGCACCCCAAAAAGTTGCTCATCTGGAAAAGATTCATTAATAAGAGATTTAGCATGTGAATCTTTACCGTGGTCCTCCAAACGTGATAGATGATCCGCCACCTGTTTTTCTAGTGCCCTTCCTATCTTTGATTTCCAAATCAAACTCTTGCAATAACAGCACCCAACGAATCAATCTAGGCTTTGAATCCTTTTTCGACATGAGATATCGAATAGCAACATGATCCGTGTAAACAATCACCTTCGTACCAAGTAAATAAGATCTGAATTTCTCGAAAGCGTAGACAACTGCTAACAACTCCTTCTCCGTTGTGGTGTAGTTAAGCTGTGCATCATTAAGGGTTTTACTAGCGTAGTAAACCACATGAAAAATTTTATCCTTCCTTTGCCCAAGCACAGCTCCAACAGCATAGTCACTAGCATCACACATCAGCTCGAACGGTTCCTCCCAATTAGGTGCGGTAATGACAGGTGTAGTAGTCAACTTCTTCTTTAAAAGCTCAAAAGCTGTAAGGCACTCATCATCAAACTTGAAAGGAACATCCTTCTCCAACAAGTTGCACAAAGGTTTAGAGATTTTCGAGAAGTCTTGAATGAATCGCCGATAGAACCCTGCATGACCAAGAAAACTGCAGATCCCTTTAACAGAAATAGGTGGAGGAAGATTTTCGATTGTCTCCACCTTGGCCCTATCCACTTCAAGCCCCTTACTAGATACCTTGTGCCCAAGAATAATTCCTTCTTGTACCATAAAGTGACACTTCTCCTAATTAAGCACCAAATTAGTCTCCACACAACGTTTCAATACCAATCCAAGATTATGCAAGCACTCGTCATATGAAGTACCAAAAACTGAGAAATCATCCATAAAGACCTCCACATTCGTGCCAATCATATCTGAGAAAATAGCCATCATGCACCTTTGAAAAGTAGCAGGAGCACCACAAAGTCCGAATGAAACTCGACGAAAAGCAAAAGTACCAAAAGGACATGTGAATGTGCACTACACCAAAACTGGCCATTAGTAACAGATATATCCGTTACTAATGACATTAGTAACGGATATATCCGTTACTAATCGTCCGTCACAATTGCTTTTTTTTTATTTTGTAACAGATATATCCGTTACTAATTAGTAACGGATATATCCGTTACAAATAGATTAGTAACGGATATATCCGTTACTAATTAGTAACGGATATCTGGAATTAGTAACGGATATATCCGTTACTAATTAGTAACGGATATATCCGTTACTAATCGTCCGTCACAATTGCTTTTTTAAAAAATTAGTAACGGATTTATCCGTAACGGATTTTCAGTATATTAGTAACGGATATATCCGTTACTAATTGTTAAAAAATGTGAAAAAAAAATATTTGAAAAATTGTTTTTGCCACCTGTTGAAAATATATTTAAAAAAGCCAATCCAAATTTGAATTACGAAATTAAAATACCAATCCAATTGTCACAAATCAAATACGGAAATACAATAAAAATCTACAAATCCATGTCCTATCTCTACAGAGACTACTGGAGTATCACACTCCAAGAGCACATCTTCCTCAGTAGATCCAGAAAAGTATGACTGCCGTTCTTGTAGAATAGTATATAAATCTTTTGTTCTTCTCGACAGCAGACGGCTTTGCACGAGCAACATAGGTCCTCTTCCTTGAGGGTAATGTACTATCACACAATGGATTGTGTTGCACCTGCATGGGGCACGGAACAATCATACCCACAAGTCAGAAACTACACCACTAGATAAACTTCAATAAGATTTTATGTATAGCCAGCAAAACTGAAGAACAATGAAATGCACAAGCATATGGTTTACAATAAAAGTCATAACATTCCAAAAGTGGGTTATATCCACACTTTTCAAAAGTGCTGGGATTTTATATTACTTCCATGACAAGAGGGGTTGGAACTTTGACTAACTTGGTAAACTATAAACGATTACTAAAATAATAGTTTGATCAAAGAAAGAGGCATGCCAAATGTGATACGTTAGACACCTTACATGTGTACTGTTTCTACTTTATAGCATTTTGATCATGTTCATTAAGACCTTGATAGCACTTTGAGTATGTGAGAATTAAGATAAAACAGGGGAATAAGGCTTGACAATTTGTGGCAAAGTATTCTCATGAAAGATTTGGTATATTCCAATTCAAAATTATATGCTAGTTGGTTTTTGATTGGAGGTAAGGTTTATACAAAGAAGGATCACCAGGCAAAGAAGGGGAATATTGTGTGTGCACCGTTGACGAACAATCAATATAAATGAAGAGCAGCAGCTTACCAACAGAAACTGATCGTGTGCACCTTGCATATGTGTAGCAGAGGTTGTTTGTCAATGACTGAATCCCATCTGCTGTAAAATTGTTTTCATCCCATAGAACATGGTAATGTGCTGGCCGACTTGTACCCTGTCATAATCATGAAGTAAATGTGAGATTTAAACAAGTCAGAGAATAAACTGAGCTAATTACAAACGAGCTTGTTGCACAATTTATCTAATCAGTTAATTCGACATTTGTGAAACCAAAAAACAGTATCTTTAGTATAGCATTTTATATTTAGTTACATCTCTGATATAAGACTTGGGATTTTCACCTGAATACCAGCATGGTTGCATAGATAAAAATTGAATTCTGTTGGATGACAGATCTTGGTATCAACTACGGTTCTTGAGAATGCAATTAATGTCATCCTATAAGTAATGATCAATTATGCTGCAAACTAGGTTTGGATGTCAACATGTATAAACAAAATTGCTGATTTTGACATGTTTTGGAGTATAATACCTGGTAAAATGTTTCCACTTTTGTCAGTGCTGCTTCGATCCCTATGTTTGGTTGCCAAATTAGAAGAATAGAGCATTGTGGAGTAAATAAGGATTCATGTATCATCTTTTCATTATAATTATAACATAAAGTTATTACGAGTTTCTAAAATATCACTGCACTTGCTATTCTAAAACAAAGATGGAAAAAGATAAATTAGTTGTACTAATGGTTTATCAACAAAAAAGGATGATCGGTGATAAAGATGAGGAGAAAAGTAGAAATTGACCTAATTAGATACTGGTAGCTGTGCCATGACAACAGTGAAATATTGAAGAAATTAAGCAACAGTAACTTTGGGATACCACAGTTGACAGATATAGTTGATGGAGGATGCAGAGGTCAAAAAGGAAGCAAAAGCAGCAAAACAAACTAGTTTATGACATGAATTGACAAGCAAGAGAAACAAATAAACAATAATAAAATTAACCTGTAAAATATAATACGTAAAGGCTTCTGCCCAGTTGCCTTCCTGAAGGAAACCAAAAGATCCCTGCATAAGGAGATATTTACAATAACATATATACATGCCACCAATTATACCTCAAAAGTAGAAAAGGAAAAAAAACAAGATAATCGCTTTAAATGGCAAGTGGACCTTGGATTCTTTGTGGAGGAACGGAAGGACCCTCTGTAAATTGTGAATTCAGGTGATAATCTGTGGAAGCATATTGGGACCGGCTGTCTTGCTTCTTCATTGTAAATTTGTTTAGTAATGTGTTTGTCAAGAAATCATGTCAAACATACAAATAGGTTAACTACTGTCATAGAGATCTAAGCAGTAGCTAGGGAATTCATTCTAAAACACACTCTGGGTAGAAAATAATAAATGCAACTTCGAATACATTGACATGCTATCATACTGTACATCGGTTTAAATATCTTAATAGACATTCACATTTTAAATACAAATGAAGCACTTACTCTTTTTATCTCTTCGGGTGGAACACAAGTCATGTGTTGGGGAATTTCCTCTTTCTCCAAGTCCTGACCAATCACATTCATAAATCAAGAATTACTATAGTCAAATGTAAAAGATTGTTTCACAAAAATTATACAATCTAGCAAACTTATATACCAGTTCACCAATCAAAACAACGTTCTCCCCACGAATCACATAGAGACCTAACGGAATGTCACAATAAATCTCACCAACAATAACTCGTTCACATGCACCTTCAAGAACAGCATTAGCTGCAGTGATGTGACATCCATTCTAAGTTAGCTAAACTTTCATATAAAGGGTTATAAAATATAAGATAAGAAAAAGGAAGAGTGGTACCAAATTGATCAAAAGAACAGAGTATTCCTAACAGTTTTCGACCATCCCGCAACAAAATAAGAAGTTTCTCTGCATACAATACAAAGACATACATTAGAAGTAAGCATAATGAATGTCTTTCTTAAACAGTATCAAAGATAAGTTGTAAAGCTATACATTTTATGAGAATCCAAAGGAAGTGCCAGAACAGAAAAAATGAGCTTCACAATCGTTTCCCTATGACATACCAGGAAACATGTGACCTTAAAAATAATAGGAATGACTTGTCACGAATGATATTTGGAAAAACAATGGTAGAGGAAGCTGCTATTAATTATTACTCTTTACTCGGAGATGTAAAAAACTTAACCACGTGTCAATTTATAGCCTGACAAGTGAACATTCACTTTCATTCTAGAGAATATCTAGGCCCAAAAACACTAGCTTAGTAAAATAAGTATCTGAAGCCTCAATATTAACATTGTGTTAAAACAATCAGTATATTATTTACAACAATTAAAAGCACTGAACCACCACTTTAAACAAAGGCTATGTTGTGTAGAGTTAAGCATGATATGATAACTTAAGCT
The DNA here is from genome assembly GCA_037693485.1 of Kitagawia praeruptora. Lineage (NCBI taxonomy): Eukaryota > Viridiplantae > Streptophyta > Magnoliopsida > Apiales > Apiaceae > Kitagawia > Kitagawia praeruptora. Next base: position 137,953,899 of record CM075345.1, read on the forward strand.
CAATAACAATATCCAAACATCTTCACTTCAACACAAGAACATATAAATCAAAGTCAAGACTGAATCTTTACATCTAAAACAATAAAAGGCTAGAGACAAGAGTTACCAATTGAAGAGTCGCACTAAGTCACTCGACTCACCGAGTTAGTAACGAGTCACCACCGAGTTGAGTGTCAAAATACCAAAATTTGACTCATTGAAACAAGTATTGCCTGAAATCAAGAACAAACTCATCAATTTGTTCATAAAAATCGAAAACCGAATGAACTCAAAACCTAGGGTTTGAAAAAACTTTAATGAAACCAAAGGGCTTTTTGAATATATTAAACATCATTACGAGTGATAATCGAACACGGATTGATTTGAAAAACGTCGAATTAAGTATTGCAAGTACTCATACCACACACGAATTAGGGCTTTTAATTAGAAACATACCACACACGAATCAGAGATGAGCACCGAAGATGGATAGCGGAGATGAAAACCAGAGATGGACAGCGGAGATGAAAACCAGAGAGATGGACGGCGGAGAGATGAGAGTGAGAGAGATGATAGCGAGAGAGATGAGTGAGAGTGAAATAATGAGAGATGAAAGATGAGAGATATTTATTATTTTGTTTTCTTTTCTTTTACTCTAAAATGTAAAATAAAATAGCGGGCTTTTTGAGTTTTAGTGAAAATTTTAGCGGGATTCTTTTTTCAGTAATAGCGGCAACATTTTTAATATTGTTTCTGGTGTCTTAAGGCAACATTTTTAGTAACGGATATATCTGTTACTAATGATTAGTAACGGATAATTTAATTAGTAACGGATATATCCGTTACTAATTATTAACGGATTTCGATATTAGTAACGGATATATCCGTTACTAATTTGTGACGAATATCTTACCCATTAGTAACGATTGTATCCGTTACTAATTTGTAACAGATATATCCGTTACCAAAGCTATTAGTAACGGATATATCCGTTACAAATTAGTAACGGATAATTTAATTAGTAACGGATATATCCGTTACTAATTAGTAACGGATTTCGATATTAGTAACGGATATATCCGTTACTAATTAGTAACGGATATCTGACTCATTAGTAACGGATATATCCGTTACTAATTAGTAACGGATATATCCGTTACTAATGGCATTAGTAACGGATATATCCGTTACTAATTAGTAACGGATATATCTGTTACTAATGGGTTTTTTTATTTGTTACTAATTTGCCAGTTTGGTGTAGTGGTGGTCTTCTCTTGATCTTCCGGAGCAATACAAATCTAATTATAACCAGAATAACCATCAAGTAAACAATAATACTCGTGTCCCGCCAACCTGTCTAACATCTGATCAATGAATGGAAGAGGAAAGTGGTCTTTTCTCGTGGCTTTGTTGAGCTTCCGGTAGTCCATGCAAACTCTCCACCCCGTGACTGTCCGAGTAGGGATGAGCTCGTTCTTCTCATTAGCAACAACAGTCATGCCTCCTTTCTTTGGCACACATTGAACTGGACTCACCCAAGAACTGTCTGAGATAGGATAGATAATACCAGCATCTAACCACTTAAGAATTTCCTTCTTCACCACCTCTTTCATAATCGGATTAAGTCTTCTCTGATGTTCAACAGTAGGCTTAGCTCCTTCCTCTAGCAGAATTTTGTGCATGCAATAAGAAGGGCTGATTCCCTTGATATCTGCTATGGTCCAACCAATTGCTGACTTGAACTCCCTCAGAATTCGCAAGAGCTTTTCTTCCGCACTAGCTGACAAGTTAGAAGCAATAATAACAGGTAATGTAGATGCATCACCAAGAAAAGCATACCTCAAGTGCTCAGGAAGTGGTTTAATTTCAAGTGTAGGAGCTTCCTCAATAGATGGTTTAAGACGCCCCTCTGAATTTTTCAACTCTGCTAAACCAAGAGATTCAAAAGGCATGTCAACTCTCATTCTCCACGGAGCTGAATTCAACTGTTGTAACTGCCCGGCTATATCTTCTTCTTCAAAATCAGCATCACCAACTAAAACTTTTTCCAAGGAATCAGACTTTAGCAACTGCTCAATTTCCATAGTAACTGCAGAATCGACCAAATCCACCTTCAAGCATTCTTCTTCATCTGTAGGAAATTTCATTGCATTGAACACATTAAAAGTAACATTCTGGTCTTGCACCCTCATGGTGAGTTCCCCTTTCTGCACATCAATCAAGGTTCTTCCCGTAGCCAAGAACGGTCTTCCCAAGATTATGGGAATCTTCTTATCTTCCTCGAAATCCAAAATAACAAAGTCCGCAGGAAAGATGAGCTTATCAACTTTTACCAAAACGTCCTCCACTATGCCTCTAGGATATGTAATAGATCGATCAGCCAACTGCAAAGAGATGTTAGTTGGCTTTGGTTCCGGTAAACCAAGTTGCATGTAGACTGACAAGGGCATGAGATTGATGCTAGCTCCTAAATCACACAAACACTTGCTGAAAGAAAGGTTGCCAATAGTACACGGAATGGTGAAACTTCCTGGATCTTTAAGTTTAGGTGGCAACTTCTGTTGCAGAACAGCACTACACTCTTCCGTTAAGGCAACGGTCTCAAATTCATCGAGCTTCAATTTACGAGAAAGAATACCCTTCATGAACTTAGCATAGCTCGGCATCTGTTCAAGAGCTTCCGCAAAAGGAATGTTAATCTGCAACTTCTTAAACACCTCTAAGAACTTAGCAAACTTCTTATCCAAATTCTGCTTCTGGAGTCTTCTAGGATATGGAGGAGGGGGATAGATCTGAGTAGACTGCTCCACAGAAGCTTTAACAGGCCTTGCTCTTCTCTACTTCCCCATCTAGCTTATCAACTACTAAGTCAGATTTCTCAATTTCGGGCATTGCAAATTTTTCAACTTACTGATTCTGCACTTCTTCATCTTCTTTAGCGGCTGATTTTGGATCTGATGTAACTTTTCCCGATCTCAAAGTCACGGCTTTCACCTGTTATTTGTTTTCCCTCCTACCTGGATTAGTCTCTGTGTCACTAGGAAGAGTTCCCGGTTGCCTACTAAGTAAGGCACTTGCAATCTGTCCCACCTGGCTCTCCAAGATCTTTTGAAAAGATTGCAGGTTCTTCATCATCATCCTCAAATCATCCATTTCTGATTTTTCATTAGATGATTTCCCCGCACTAGCCTGGGGTTGTTGCTGCTGAAATCCCGGAGGTTGATATGGTTGCCTTAGAGCATACGGCTGCTGATAACCCTGATTGAATGGCTTCGCTTGCTGTCCCTGAAACTGCTGCTGATAAGGTTGTTGTGCACTTTGATTATTGCTCCAGATGAAGTTGGGATGATTCCTGTTACTAGGATGATAAGTAGCTGGAACTGGTGCCGCAGGTCTCTGGAAATTACTCACAAACTGTGCTGATTCAGAAGAGATAGCGCACTGATTCGTCTCATGTGCGTCCGCACATAACTCACAAACACTAGCAACCCGCTGGACTCCATAATTTGCAAGGGAATCCACCTTCATAGTCAACGCCTTCAACTGAGCCGCAATAGCTGAAGTTGTATCTATCTCAAACAAACCTGCTACCTTGCCTTGAGAAAGCCTCTAGGTTGGATTCTGATATTCATTAGCAGCCATCGTCTCAATAAGTTCGTAAGCTTCATCATAGTTCTTAGCCCAAAGAGCTCCTCCTGATGCTGCATCTAGCATAGGTCTAGATTGTGCTCCCAACCCATTGTAGAAACTGTTGATAACCATCCAGTCAGGCATACCATGATGTGGACATCTATGAAGCATCTCCTTGTATCGTTCCCAAGCCTCACACAAAGATTCTCTAGATTGCTGCTGAAATTGACTTAACTGGTTCCTTATTGCTGCAGTTTTCGCCATAGGGAAGAATTTAGTAAGAAACTTCTGAGCAAGATCCTCCCATGTAGTAATAGAACCAGGTGGTAGAGAGTGTAACCAGCCCTTGGCCTTATCCTTCAAAGAGAATGGGAAAAGCCTCAACTTGATAGCATCATCTGACACACCATTGAACTTGAAAGTATCATAGATCTCGATAAAGTCCCGAATATGCATGTCAGGATCCTCCGTAGGAGCACCCCCAAACTTAACTGAATTCTGTACCATCTGCATAGTGCCCGGCTTGATTTCGAAGTTATTAGCTGTGATGGCTGGCCTGATAATACTAGACTGGATATCATTGATCTTCGGTTGAGAATACTCCTTCAAAGCCTTAGCTGCTGCTGCATCTGCCATCTCTACTATAGTTTCAGCTTCCTCATTCTTATCCTATTTATTCTCTACACGATCGTCTTCCGCCAGTTCTTCCAAACGAGCTTGTAAGCGTGTTCGCATACAAACTTAAGTACCTGAAACACCACGAAACAAAAAAACTAAGTAAGAAATCGAGTCAGTGAACGCTAACGACCACTATTGACAAGCACATAAACTAAAAATAAAATACCGATGATCCCCGGCAGCGGCGCCAAAAACTTGTTATGCTAAATTTACGCAAGCGCACGTAATCACAAGTAATATAATTAAAGTTCGTTCCGCAGAGATCTGGTTAAGTTTTACTCAGAAAATATGCTTATGCAACAATGTATGATATTAATTCACTGCTAAGAAAAATAACAAATTGGAGTTTGATTATCTAAATTAAACTAAGGTGCAAATTATAAATCTAAGAATTAACTAATTGACAAGAATTTAAAATCGAATTACTTATACGAGAATAAACATGGAATCCTAGTTTCATTATCTACTTCACTTAGAGTTGTAGCCTTTAATTAAAACATGCGATGGTTTTGATATCTGATCGAATAACATGGAACAAGTAAAAGTTACCTCTCGGTATACTAGTACCAAACTACACATACATCCACAAAAGAGATAGAAGATGAATAGACAACTATTATGTTTAGACCCTATATCTCTATAGAATTTGAAAACATAAAGGTTTAAGCACAAGTTATCCACTTAGATCACATAGGGTAGAATAATATCTCTATTAATGCCACAAATCATGATGTTATAACATCAACCTATCCTACGCTAGCATGGCAAGTTCTAAATCTCAAGATCCACTCTCGTTTAGCAAGAGATTAACATATTAGATGTTCGCGACGCACCTAAATACAATAAACACAACCATACGAGGATATCAATAATTCACCACACATAAATCTCTAAGGCATGCAAACTACTAAGCTACATAGATAATCCACTAGGATCCCACGACAACGATTAGTTCATAATTGAACCTTTCGTCACCATGGGATTTGATGAAAGCATGGTATTAAACAAGATAATGAAGATGAATAAATCAATAATAGAATAAGGTTTAGCGAACAAATCCGGAAAAGTAACAAGCATCCAAAAGATACGCCTAACAAAGGAATACAAGAAAACTATGTCTAGATCTTCTTGTCGTCACAATCCTCGCCTTGGCTTCTCTCTCTCTTGCTCTGAACGAATTATGGTGTGTAGATGATGTTTTTGATGTGCCCCAAGGTGTGTATTTATAGCCCCAAGTGCCCTTTTTTCCAAGCAGTTACCGTCTTTGAATTAGGATAGAATTACAGCAATTTCCGTCTTTGAATGCAAATAGAATTCCAAATTCCATGTTTAGAACTGATTCTAGAAGCTCCTGGCCGACCAAACAACTTTCATAATGATTAGTAATTGAAAACAAGGTAATTTCCCATTAAAAATCGAATTCTGGAAAATTTCTGGAAGTTCTGCCGCCCAGGCGCGGCCGCGCGCTCCACATGTATATTTTCAGCGCGCCCGCATCAAATTGTTCAGAATCTTGCCCGCGCGCATATGTAGCACAATCTGGCGCGCCCGCGCCCACCTGTTGCTGCACAGACTGAATTCTTTTTCCACTTATGATTTCTCGTCCAATTCCAATGCAACTCTCAACACTTGTTCCTTTGAGTTTGAAAACACCTCATAACTACTGGAAAGCCTGCAAAAGATATCCTACACAACTCTACACAAAAACACGTCAAATCACACAATTACTTGAGATTAAGACTCCAATTTAAGCCGAAATAGAATGATCCAAGTGGATATAAAATCCACTTATCAATGGGACCGCTCACGCTCTCGACGAGGAGAGGGGGGTCTGTCATCGCGGCGATGTGACCGCTCGCGATCTCGACGAGGAGACAAAGGTCGAGAAGAGCCTTTGCTTTTATTTTTAGATCCTCCATCCTTGTTAGTTTTGAGCTTCACCAACTTGAGACGGAGATCGTGCTCGCTGAGTTTCTTTCCCACTCGGTCAAAGACACTAACGGATCATCCTTCTGATGAGGCGGGCTTCGCCTTTGACCTCTCCTTATCCATAGTAGCTTCCTCCTCATTCCAATCGGGGTTCGTTTGGTCTGTCACCACATCATCAAAATCCCCAATTAACTTCTTGGCGGGGCCCTTGCTACTTTCTGCTTGATGAGTTCGATCCCCTGTCCTTGTATTCCTCTTGAAGCCTCTAGAACTATGTCGCTTCTCCATCTTGGCCACCTTTTCCTTTACCTCGATCATTTGATCACCGAGGCCTTTCAAAAATAACATGAATTCGCCATGCAAGGCCACTTGTTGGACAACAGGGGGTGTTTTCTCCTTCTCAAATTCATCCTCGATCCCCTCATTACGCGCCTCGCTTTCTGGTAGATTCCTCTTCTGGGGTTCGTCCTTATTTCTCCTATGCGATCCCGGGGTCTCTCCTTCCCCATTTTCTTCTTGTGTGATTTAGTCATCGTTTTCCCAATCAATGACTGCGATGCCCCTCCTTCTAGCGCCAAATGTTATCGGGAGAAATTGGTATAACAATGTTTTTGGAGGTTGCTGGATTTACGGAGCAAAATACGGATATTTTGCTATAAGAAGAACAGGGATTAGGGTTTTTTGTGTATAGGTGTGGCTGAACTTGATAGGTGTTTTCAGGTAAACTGTTTTTCTCATCCATATCAAGGTGCCTACGTACCCTATTTATAGGGATCAAGCCTGACGTAGTTCTTGGAGAGCAAGTTACCTAGACGGGTTAGGGTTTTAAGAGATAAGCCAAAGTCCAAGCCCACTCGTTTGTTTAGGGCTGACGTGGCAGTGATTCATCAACCCTATCTGTGATCCATGGCCCAGCTGTGGAAGCCTATAGTCTCGAACGGATAGAATCGGCCAATAAAGGATCAATCAGAACCTAGCATGCGCCTCGAGGGACCTGGCCATGTGAAGCGATCCCTTGCGTCCAGCTACTCATGCGACCTTGGGTCTGGCCATGAGCCTTCCAATAAAGAGTGAGACAGCGATCCCAACATAGTTTGTAGATATGATGATAGTGCGAAGCGATCCCTTGACGGGATATGCCAGCGAGGCGATCCCTAGGAAAGGATCAAGAACGAGGTGGCCCTGTAGCTATGCTGGGCTGATTCCAGTAGTGGGCTTTAGTGACCCAATTGCTATCTTCGAGACCCACTAATAGATAATGAATCATTAATTCAGCTAATTAAATCATGATAGAATACTATGCCAGATTTGGGCATAACAACGTGAATGAAATAAAAATGATTACTTTTAGTTAAAATAAAAGATTAAACAAAATAAAAGAAAAATTTAAGTTGGGTGAAGACCATATCGATCGAATTCAATTAGAAAGAGTGAAAGTTAGTGATCAATTAGAAAGAAAAAAGAGAGAGAAAATGATTTTCTCACTATCATCACAATCATCCTATCTGAATTTGCAGGTTTGTGTTCAATTAACTCACATGAATGTATTTCGTTAGGACTTAGGACGTATTTCACTCATATGACCGTCTCCACCTGACTAAAATTTTTCTTTTATTATGTTAGGATTTTATTTTAATTAAAAACAATTATTTCATTTTATTAAGTGTGAAATGATACCATTTAAAAAAATTAATTATAGAAGGGAACCACTAATAATTATTCAAAAAAAATAGTGACTTAATGTTCATTAACGTTTTCATTAACGGAAGAATATGATAAATATAATCCTTTAATTTAGGAATGTCATTCGTAAGACCAAACATTCACCATTTTGAAAAACTAATCGTAAAAGGACACCAATGAAAATCTTCTAAAGTTTTATAAAATATATTATTGCAATTTTTTTTGATCAATTTTAAGTTATGAATATTTTTGTGGTAAGCCAATAGAAAACTTTTAATTGTTTAACTTTAAATATTCTTTTTCCTTAAATATATATATACATGATACTTTTATACCCATTTTCTCACTCATAAGTTCAATCCGGCTTATAAAACTCATAAGTTCAATTCAGCTTATAAAAAATAACAGATCAATGAGTTCTAGTTTATGTGACTTAAATTGTTGGGAGATGGATGGTGAAACTTATTCATATGCAAGTAAATGATACTCCCTCCGTCCCTTTTGATTCTTAACATTTCACTTTTTCAAAACTTTCTGGCACGCATTTTAAGGTGCATTTTAAGGATAGTTAAATAACTTTTTTTTAAAATTTTCTTTTTCTGTATAAAAATTTAAACATTAAATTTTTATACAGAAAAAGAAAATTTTTTAAAAAAATTATTTAACTATCCTTAAAATGCACCTTAAAATGCGTGCCAGAAAGTTTTGAAAAAGTGAAATGTTAAGAATCAAAAGGGACGGAGGGAGTAATACTGTACAGGCTCCCGGTCCCTGGCAAACGTATGCCAGGGACCTCTTATTCAACATACTGTTTCTGGACCGTTGGATGGTTGATCCAACGGCTGTGATTTAAAAAAAACAATACCATACCGCATAAACTTTATGCGGTACGGAGTAATTACCAAAATGCCCCCCTGTTTTCACATAAAAAATCTACTGTTCACCGTACCGCAGAAAGTTTCTGCGGTACGTGAACAGTAGGGACATTTTGGTAATTACTCCGTACCGCATAAAGTTTATGTGGTATGGTGCAAATTTTTTTTTTAAATCAGAGCCGTTTTGATCCAACGGCTCTGAAATAGTATGCCAAATAAGGGGTCTGTGGCAACCGTTTGCCACAGACCGGACCCCTACTGTACAAGACTTAGGTATGCTGGTACGCTCGATGGAGTTTGCTAATTTGCTACAAAAGATATGTAACGGTGCGAAGCCATCAATGAATATTAAACTAACCAATATATTGAACTTAAATAATAATAATAATAACAGGTGACATTTTTATTTTAATGTTTACTTATGCTTAATCATCTTCTATATACAGTAGCAGAATAGGAGGATAATTTTGAGCCAATAAATCTCCTGTGAAAGTACAATTTTATCCTTAGATTTTAAAAAATTACATGAAGTTGCCACTACTCTTTTATTCACACAAAAAAATTAAGTAAATTATGTTATTATGGGCACTGTTCTAAAAATCCCCGATTCAACCGATTAATTCCCGATTAATCTTCTGGAAGGTAGTCAACCGATTCGATTTTTGAAATCCGATTAATCCTGTTAATTTATTTAAAATGATATGTTTAATTGTAAATTAGACTAATAAATTAAATATTATTATAATTTCTGATTAATGCTCCGATTAATCCGTCCGATTAATCCCCGCCTACCCGATTAGGTGCTAGGCGGTACCCTAACCGCCCTGTACCGCCTAGCGATTTCTGGAACACTGATTATGGGTAATTGAACTCATGTACTTCTCAAAAAAACTCATCCTTATAACCATTGATCTACATAAGTTTTTGAGTTTGAATCATCTTCTATATACAATAGCAGAATAGGGGGATAATTTTGAGCCAATAAACCCCCTGTGAAAGTACAATTTTACCCTTAGATTTTAAAAAATTACATGAAATTGCCACTACTCTTTTATTCACACAAAAAAATTAAGTAAATTATGTTATTACGGGGAACTGAACTCATGTCCTCCTCAAAAAAACTCATCCTTATAACCATTGAGCTACATAAATTTTTGAGTTTGAACTAAAAAACGTATTACTTAAACCCGGTCTCTCCTTTTCCCTTTTTTTGCTATTAATTTAACTTTTGAGTAAATATTTTAATGATGACTTATATTCTTTTATGTCCTTTTATCGTTGCTCTAAAATAAATTATGTTATATCCTACACAATATATTTATATGTTCCAAAATATCTTCTTTTTAGTACTCATATGATTTATGCATAAATAAACTCTTTTATTCACATAAAAAATTTGAGTAAATTATGTTCTTAAGGGGAATGAACTCATGTCATCCTGGAAAAAACTCATCCTTATAACCATTGAGCTACATAAATTTTTGAGTTTGAACTAAAAAAACGTATTACTTAAACCCAGTCTCTCCTTTTTCTTATTTTTGCTATTAATTTAACTTTTGAATAAATATGTTAATGATAACTTATATTGTTTTATGTCCTTTTATCATTGCCAAGAAATTATGTTATAGCCTATAAAATATATTTATATGCTATAAAACATCTTTTTCTAGTGCTCATATCATTTATGCATAAATAAAATGATCCATAAATTAAAGTAGTGATATTATAATATGTGTAAACATAATATGTACAATTATACTCAAAAAAAAAAAATTAATCGTAAAAATGTACGAATTTATATCAATGGTTAGAAGATGATCCGTGCCTCGCACGGGTTATTAAACTAGTACAATTTCGAAATTTGACATGGTTAGATTCAATGAATTGATGTGTCGGCCGATAAGATATAATGAACTGATTTCTTTGGTTTCAAAAAAGACCATTAAACTTATGCTCGCAAGTCGCAAGGTAAGGTAAAATCACTGGACAAACGGGTGGTCATGAGGCTATTTCAGGGCGGGAGAGTGGTAGTATATGGTATACACCATCGGAAACCATCCCCAAAATTGTCCTCACCAGTAATTAGTTTCCTCCTATGAGTCAGTCAACTAATTCCAAGTGGGGAAAGAAAACTCTTAAGACTATGAAAACATGAAAGTATTATTTATATCAGACTGTGATATAAGTTTGACAGTCTTATTCTTGTAAAATAAACATTACACAATCCTTACAGAGCCTGGAAAAAAGGAAGTAACTTTCAAAAACCTTCCACAGAATTTTAAAGCAGTAGCAGTTGCTTAGATTTCTTCAGGGCCATTGATTTCCTGTAAATAAATCAAGAAAGAATTTGTAGTACCAATTAACCAATATTAATGGGAAAATATCCTAAAGGTGGTAATCAGTTTCAGGAAATCACCTTGTCTTGTAAGACGGCTCCATCAGGGATTTCCAACTTCACCCCCGGTTTCGCAGTAATGGTAACTTTTCCCTGAAAAAAAAAGAATATGGATAAAGGTGTAAGTTATGATTACAGATCGAAAAAAGACATTAGCAAATGCACATAGCAGCAATGCAGAGAGACAGTGTGTGATGCCTGATACCTTTAGGGTGATGCCAAGTCCAAACCATACATCACCAGACACCTTCAAGCTGTCAAGTTCAACAATACTAGGGATGGACTTGAAACGGCTTAAGAAGTTGGCAACCTGAAAGTTAAAAATATATATGAATAGATGTCCCGTTTATTGGAGAAAACACATATACACATACATCCGAAGACAAAACTATCTGCTTGATAGTTTCAATGTATAACCTTTTTAAATTCAGGTCCCAGTTCGATAGAAGGATTTGCAGGATTCTTTCTAGCCGTGTTCCGTGTTACAAGGCCATCGGATAAGGTGTAAAGATCAGACTGTAAGAATGAGCCTTACATTAAATTATACCATGTAACTAAAATGACAATAGTTTTAATTCGGGCAAGTTTAAGAGAATCAACCTGGACAAGAAGCAAATCTGAGGTGGCTTTTACTGGTAAGAAACGTGATCGAGGGACATTACTCCCAATAGCACGATCAAAAAACTGTACACAGTAACAACAATAACCATTAGAATAATCAATGAACAACAGAATGAGAAAATTATGGTAATATCTAGGGATATTAGATCTACTACTGAAGCGGAATATAAGACTGATGCGGGGTTACTCGTCACATTACGAAAGCAGGTAGACAAACAATGAACATGTGATGATTTTCAGGTAACATCATAAAGAACACATACAAAAGGATTAAAAAATGAGCACCTTAATAGCAGCACCTGCTGCAGTTTCTAGCTGAAGAACCTTGATCCCTTCCACTTCCTGTCGCAAAATCGTCTCATTATCAAAACACATCCACCAGCAACTGTCTGTCACTTGCGCATAGTAAACTAGTAGTAGGTGCATACCTTCGGGTTCGGAATGATCTCCATCTTGAGTGCATCTGCTTGTACAAGTCTTTTAATTGCATTCAAGTTTACCCATCTGGCATTATACATTTAAAGTCGCTCAAATATTGTATGTTCATATGTACAACAATTTCTATTTAGGTTACTCATTTAGATAAGCAAAAACGTACAAGTTGTTGGTATTGAAAATCTTAAATTTCTCGATCGACTTAAATTCATTGACCTGCAGCAAAAAAAAGAGCTCATGTATCAGCCGACAAGAAAATATAAATAAAAAATCCCTTAATAAGCGGATACTGAACTTCAGCAATACATATAATTTAAGTGGCAAATGATTTTACCATCATCCAGATTACAGTCGAAAAGATGCAATTGATTATGACCTACTAGCTACGTCCTACATCACATGTTTATGATTTGAGCCAACACTTTATGGATACTGCATTAATTAATGCTTGTCATCTTGTAGGTCGAAGCGCTGATGGCAAAGATAGTATTGGTATCATTCTCATGTTGCCTTTACCTTTCTTTACAAATTAAAATCTCTACTAGATATAGCATCTTATAGTAATAATTTTTATATGTTTATCAAAAACTATCAATCTGAATCCATGACATTTCGAAAAAGTGTTCAAGAGCTTTCTCTCCAAACTTAATCCTTCTCAGTTCTTTGTTCATACATTTTGATTCTTTCCGCTATTAAAGTAAATACTGAAAATGTGGTCAATAGTAACTTGCAAGTCATTTTCCTAGTAAATGTTAAATTTCTTAATATTTTGGAAAACAATTTGCAAGTCATTAAAAAGCTCCCTCACTTCTCTCTGTTCTCTTGATTTAATTTCGATGTTTGTGTCTTTACAAACGCTGGTATTTATACTGTCATATATCTAATACACTAATCATAAATCAAATTTCATTCTTTATAGATTTTTCTTCTAAGATCTAAAGTGAAAACAATTAAGTGCAGCTTTACAAGAATTTGGAGTCTCACACTTCATTTGTATTATGAAGGTTGCAATAATTAATTTTGATTACTTCAAGCTTAAGATTTCAATAATAAACATTTGAAGAATTATCATGCAAAAGTATAAGCCACACTTGAATCTCATTATACAGATGAGTAATGCAAACTTGTAAACAAGAACCAATCTTACATGTTCATCGGGAACCTGTGCAATTTCCAGTAGCTGCATCAGAAAAAGTTGAGAAACATATCAGCACCTCAGTATATCAGGGACGATTAACAGGAATGATACATGTGTCTTTTCTTATCCTGTCCTTGTTATATTTCCTAATGGTTAAATACTCGTCTCTATTCAATTCCAATAATTGCTCTTACCTATAAAGGCTAATCAATATATGAGAAAGCAAAAGCATATATGATTACAGCAAGCACCATCAAGATATGTTAAGCTAAATTATAGAGATCCTATAGTACTTCAGCATAATAAATTATATTGACAATGGGTACAATCCACAAAAAGTGCTTCCTAAAGGACATGAAACATATATACTCAAACTATTGACGTGTTCAAGGGAGTTCAAGCGAAGATCAGTTATTTGATGATGATAATGAATCATATGATAAGCAGTTGCATGAATAAGTGAGGACTCAAAGTTCAGTTTTCAAAAGGACAACTAATGACAAACCAAAGAGCACAGAGTTGTTCATAAGGATTTTAAGTGCGGATTGAATCACTAGTGAACTAAATTCTAAAATCAGCATGTGCGTAAAGTAAAAAAGTAAACTTCGTGTCGCCGGAGTTGCTACTGGGAGATAATGGAAAGGCATAGATAACAAGTAATTTCATGAAAATACAAAGAGATCACTAATTATCTAAAGTGTTATACGGGATTATGGGGAGATTCCTAGTGCATACAAGTATGGATCAAGTAATTCCCTGTCACTATTTTCCAAATGACCAAAATGTGTAATGAGCAACAACCAATTGCCACTTACCTGAACTTTCCCTTCGTACGAGATCAAAGTTCCACCTTTAACGTCAGCTAATGTCTTGGGTGTTACCTGCAAGAATATGAAGCATTAGACCTATAAATATTTGAAACCAAAGGAAAATATCTTAAGCATTTACGGATTTCCTTAGGGTACCTCCATGCAGTACTCATTCTTGTTCTGAATCAAGTGATTCAAAATTTCTGTGACGGTTGATTTAAGAAGCACAATAGTTACCTAGGTAAATATATAATTAAAATTCAACAGAAACACAGTAAGGATACTTATATCTACAATAGCTCCCAAGTTGTCTGAATTGGCAACAAACACATATTCCTTGCCCTGTCAAGCAGAAAAGAGAAAAGTACAATTTAAGCATCACTTAAACACATTGTTCAACATACGTGTGTTTGTGCTGTTAAAGCTTTAACACTAAATAATGAACTTGGGATATAATTAAACCTGAGCCAACAAAGCATCCAACTTGCCGCTATTTAACAAAGCAGGGAACACATCACCATGGCCCGGGGGATACCTTATCACCAAAACAGTGTTAGTGAATTAAAAAAATGAACAATAGATGCAAGTCAACCAACAAGGCATGCGGAAGTTAAGAGAGAGCAGTTCATCTTTATCAGAAAACAGGACCACATTCACAATTTTCAGATATCATATAAAGTATAGTTATCTGTGTGGATACAGTCATACAGACATGACATACATTATCAGGATACGGACAAAGAAGGATTAGCTTAACTAAATGGAGATTGATAACTCCAGAAAAAGATGCAAAGAAGATCCGTAATTGCATCACCAAATCTCATCCGTTAAAGCTTAATTGAGAAAAGAGTAATGATCATGTACTTACCATCCATCTTTGCCAGAAATTCCTTTGGAGGGAAGTGGCATGAAATCTTCAACAACTAAACGTGGAAACTGGCTCTGTGTAAGTTAACAAAAGAAAGCATTTCAAGACGGGATTCACAATTATCCACTAAACAAAGCAATAACCAGAAAGAATTTAGTAACCTGGTTGAATGTGTGAATGTCAATCTTCGAATCTGAGTATTTTTCAACAATCTACATTTAAAAGAACAGATAGTTGTCAATCCACTTGGAATCACTACATTACAGGAGAAAAATGATTGACGAAGATATAAGTGATACCTTTTGTGTATCCTCGTGTGTGTTGAATGAGTTCATCAGAAGCAGGGGAACATTGCATCCGTATTTGGCATTAAGTGTCTACCCAGATAAGAGGTCAGTACCGAGTAAAGATTATTATGGAACAAGTACAAGGTAAAAATTTACATTACATGTCCCGATTTCATAATACCTCAATTTGGATGACAATCAAATCTAGAAATGTTAAACCATTCCGAACTTCAATTACAGATCTGCATAAAACAAGCCATTAATAGGTATATAGTGAAGAAGCAGTGGGTCAACGTTTATTGATAATTATACTAGATAATAATTATATTAGTGGGCGAGGATATATTCAGTTGTTTCTTGGAAGTTGGTTAATATATGTAGTTCTATCAACAGCAAAGAATTAAATGACCAACACCAAAAAAGTGAAGGACAAGTATACAAGTTTAAAAAAGAAAAGAAAAGAGCGCCTATTTGCCAAGTGGATACCCCTCTCCTCTTGGTAAAAAAGAGGTAAAGGGTCCATGCCTCAATAAATGAATTTGTGTGTGAATAATTAAACGTTTGCAATTTTAATCGTCGACAAAAAAAAAATGGAGTATATCATTACAGCTAAACTGGGAAGAAAATACTACACTGATAGAAAAGTTTAAATAGAGACATTCATTGCATTTCATTATAATAAAAGGGTCCTGTTAACAACAACCCTTAGGGCTATGTTTAAGGATTAATTTTTGCCATGTGGTGGATTTTTATTGGATGATTTATGTGAATGCATGGGGGCACACACTTTTTTGCAAGTGGGGCACAACCTTGAGCCAATTAAAAACTACCACATAACACCTTAACCATAGCCCTAAGGGTTGTGGTTAACATTTTCCATAATAAAATAATGATTCGTATAGAGAAAAGTACTTCCACTTACAGTGAAACTTGGCAGGTATTCTACATACTAGCATATGTGTGAAATATTTCTACAATCAGCTTTAAAGACAAGCCCTTTTCTCACACAATACTCATATATGATTAAGAGAGTGTTGATAAGATGAATGCTCGATAAGCTCACCATCATATCATCATAAGTTTGTTAGGAATCTAATAAAACCTTACTCACTGTCAGCATAACGCCTCTTATAGTGAAAGAATAAATCTTACACACAATGATTATAGCTATGCTAACAAACATCAAAACCAAAAGACAGCAGAAACATATAACCGATTGTACAGTAACAAAGAAAACAGTAAATATGCATATGAAGCAACCAGGGTTGTTACGGCGACGACTAGTCGACGACTAGTCGGCGACTAGTCGGCTAGTCGGTAAAACAGAATTCCTCGAGCCACGACTGACGTATTTGGCGTCCATGGATAATTACCCGGATCCGACCCGGATCCGACCCGGATCCGACCCGGATCTGACCCGGATTCGACCCGATACCCGGCCCATACCCGACCCAAATGTTAAAATTAGGTTTTAGTTGTAAAAACTTACGAGTTTTCAGATCCAACAACAAATACTACTTGAGGCGGCCGCGATTAAAAGAACACAGCACACAGCACTACTCCGACGACGACAAAACACTACTTCGACGAAGCTCTTCAGTCTTCACTTCCGGTAAGCTCTTCGTCCTTCATCTCTTTCATCTTCTGTTCTTCTCCTTCCTTTCTTTTTTTTTTCTCTTCTTCCTTTTCTTTTTGTCTTCTTGACGCTGTGTGTATATGTTATATATACGTGTGTATATATTTATGATATATACACATTTTTCTCACTTTTTTTCCAAAAATTTAGTTTTAATTTGTATTTTCATTAATCATTTTTAAAAATTGAGTTTTGTTTTTGTTTTCCATTATTTATTTTTTATATAAACGAATTACTTTCAATTTTAATTATTTTCTTTCAGTTTTTTTGTTTTTCACAGTTGATAAAAAAATTTTTGCATCGCTTTTTTGCTTCTTTTTTAAAAAATTATCCTCTTCAATTCTTTAAGTTTTAAGAATCAAATTGCAAACAACGATTTTTGATTTGATAATCAGATTGCAGAGACCATCAAACCATTTTTGATTATTTACATTCTTTATAGAGGCCATTTTTGATTCTTTACATTCTTTACAGAGGCCTTATTGATTCTTCATTATGCACTTCATTCTTCTTCACTTACAGTCTTCTGCCTTCATTCTTGTTGTTGCTTGCTTCTGCCTTCTTTTTTTTTTTTTATATTCCTTCTGCTGTCATTCAATTCTTCCACCTGTAAAATGCAGTCAGCAACTCTAACAAGTGCAATAAAATATTTGTGCAGAAACTTAACTGATGGAGGAAGAAACAGAAAATAGTCGGAGAGAGTTGGCTAAAGATCCTAAAAGAAAAGCAAGATCGAACGATCCGGGGTGGAAGTATGCATATTATCCTTGTCCGGAAACTAATAAAGATATTGTGAAATGTGTTCTTTGTGGGAATTCAAATCATGGGGGGATTAATCGATATAAACAACACTTGATGGGTGGATTTCCGGATGTACTTAAATGTCCCAAAACAACCAAAGAGCTTGCCAAAGAAATGCGTGATTATGTGGAAAGTAAGAAGAAGAGAAGTAAGAAGAATGTGCCACAACAATTAGAGGAGAACAGTGATGATGATGTTGAAGAAATACCCTCCACAGCAGCCTCCAATACAGTCCAGAGTTCAAAATCTGCAGCCTCCCAGCCATTCAGTTTTAAAATTCCAGCAGTAACTACTAAATCTGCTGCTTCAATGAAGTTCATGAGGACCCCAGAACAAGTGGTTGAAGAAAGGCACACTAAGGGAGCATCTCAAAGCACTTTGGAAAATCGTTTGAGAACTCCGGAAGAGAAGGAAAAAGTTCATATGCATATTGCAAATTTTTTCTATGAAAATGGTATTCCTTTCAATGCCGCACACTCTAGGAGTTATGAGGTGATGGTTGAGTCCATTGGCCAATATGGACCGGGTTTAAAGCCACCTTCGTATCATGAATTGAGGGTGCCACTACTTAAGAAAGCAAAAGAGGAGACTGAAAAGTTGAAGGAGAAGCATGAAAAGGCTTGGAAGAGGTATGGATGCACTCTTATGTCTGATGGGTGGATGGATAGACGAGGAAGGAGTCTCATAAACTTCCTTGCTAATAGTCCCGAAGGTACCTTCTTTTTGGGCTCGGTCAATGCTTCAAGCGAATCACATGATGCTCAAATGTTGGCCAACTTGCTTGAAAGCAAGATAAAGGAAATTGGTGAGAAAAATGTTGTGCAAGTTGTGACTGATAATGGGGCAAATTACAAGCTAGCTGGTCAGATTTTGGAGATTAGGATGCCTACTTTGTTTTGGACTCCTTGTGCATGTCATTGTGTTGATTTGATGCTAGAGGACATTGGAAAAATTCCTACTTTTAAGAAGGCAATCAACCAAGCAAGAAGATGCACTACTTTTGTCTATAGGCACGGGCGTGTTCTTGATGCTATGAGGGAGAAAACTAATGGGAAGGACATAGTCAAGACTGGAGCTACGAGGTTTGCCACTGCTTTTCTTACATTGGATAGTTTGCAAAAGCTACAAGAACCATTGCGTTACTTGTTTTGTGGGTCAGATTGGACCAAGTCAAAGTTATCAAAATCACCAAAGGGAAGCAAAGTTTGTGATACTGTTCTGTCTTCGGTCTTTTGGAATAATGTAAATGATTGTGTAGATGCAACACTGCCACTTCTTCAAGTGTTGCGCATTGCTGATGGTGATGAAAGGCCTGCTTTGGCTGAGATTGCAGTTGCTATTGATTATGCAAAAGATGAAGTCAAAAAGAAATTTGGAGGTAGAAAAGTTGCAATTCGGAACAAACTATTGAAGATCATTGAGGATCGTTGGAATGGTCAAATGGGAAAACCATTACATGGGGCTGCTTTGTTTCTTAACCCCGGGAAATACTTTGATCTTCTTGAGAAGGATCCTGCCTATGCCTCCCGAATAAGAGAAGACTTCAATGATGTGCTTGAGAAGATGGTCAAGGATAGGGATACAAGGAACAAAATAAGCAATGATGCCGATGCCTACAAAAATAGTCGAGAAGGCTTTGCAAGGGAGATGGCAATTGAGCATAGAAAGATAAAAAGTCCTCGTAAGTTCATTCGAAAACTTCATGAATTTCATCTTAGTAATTAGTTACTTGGCAAAATAAAAAATGCTTATTTTGTGTTAACTTGTTTATTATATTAGTTGATTGGTGGGATGCATATGGAGGTCGTGCACATGAGCTTCAATCATTTGCGAAGCGTATTGTTGGTTTGTGTGCCTCATCTTCCGGTTGTGAACGCAATTGGAGTACATTTGAGTTCGTAAGTGACTAAATGCCTACTCTTTTTTAAGTATTTATTGTCAATTTGCAACTATTGTTGGCCTCATTAAATTTCAATAATTTAGATACATACGAAGAAGAGGAATAGGTTGGAACATCAACGTTTGAATGACTTAGTGTATATACAATACAACCGAAAGATAGATTCAAGATTCAAAAAGAGACGTGAGCTAGGAAGGAAATTTGATCCACTTGTACTCGAGGACTTGGAATGGACTGGCATTGAGGAAAGGTTTTGGGAAGCGGTGGATATAGCTTCGGGTGCATCCGAATCACTTGAGGGACGCAATCTTCCTAGGAGAGCTAGAGGTGGTTCCACTTCTACTCTTACCTATACTCGACGCAACACTAGTTCGACACAAGATCCTATTGATGAGGAAGGGGAAGATGAAGATGAAGATTTCGATGATGAGGAAGTGGAAGATGACTATGGTATACCACCCGAGGAGAATACTCAAGGAGGAGATGGAGAGGGGGATGGAAATGATACCGAGATGGATGACTATGATGCATGATTGTGTTTTATTAGTTGATTTCACTCTTTAATTATGTTTTTACTTGCTTAGAAATGTTTGACTTGGGTACTTGAACTTATTATCTATTAGTTTTTATTTGAATTATGAAATTGAAGTATGTTTACCTATATTATATATTATAATTACTCTAAATAGGGTATTGTCGACTTTTTACGACTTTTACGACTAGTCGGGCGACTTGTCGACTAATAAATTCCACGGTACTCGGGCTCGACTTGTCGACTTGTCGCCGTAACAACCATGGAAGCAACTAAGTTCTAGTAAAACCATGAGCATGCTACAAGGAACTTATTAATTATTTTAAAATTTTCTTTTAGCAATTGACCAGTTATTAGTGTATATGCATACTTTGGCCCAGTACAACCCATTGTCGTGCCCAGTCCTCCATTAAGCTTCAAGACCACAAGTTTGTCCAGTATTTTTCTGATTTCTGCAAGATCTGCACCAAGCAGTTCATATAATATTATCAACATAGTATACTTAACTCCATTCCCTCAACAATCTATGGTTGATAAAAAAATTACGACAAAGCTGGTATTAGTTCAAAATAGTGAAAAGGCTAACAAAAGGATAAAAATTACCTCCAGGCACTGGAGCCATGGTATCATACGGAACCACCACTTCATCGGTTGGAGTCTGGATCTTACTCCATTCCACATGTTCTGCCTCACCACTTCAATGAAAAACGTCCACCAAAAACAAAAGTCATCAATACCAAAGTAAACGAAATCATGTACATAACATAGACACATAGTTAGTCGGATTCGTGAAAATATACTAATAGTACTTCCAAAACATTCAACAATCTTGTGTATGTGCGTGTGTGTGTGTAAATCCAAGTTTTCCTAGCTTTTCAATTCCTCTATCAGTCAATTACCAAAAATCGATATCAAGAAGATTACACAGCAAAACTGATACAAATTGGGTCCAAATACACCAGAAGTGTATAAATCAACACTATAAAATAAGAGACGGCACACACAGAAAAGCTAGTGCTCAAATGACAAGTTAACAACCACTTAAAACAACCGGAGAAACCGGTGAATTGGATGCAAATCAACCGGTTAATTGGATGCAAATCAGTAATCACAACTTGTACACAAATCATCACTTACAGAATCACACATATTACAAGTGATTTGCATCCAAATCACCAGGTTTTAGCTATACACATCACGAGCAAATCAGTTATCGATTTTAAGACTGTGGAAACCGGTGAATTGGATGCAAATCAGTAATCACAACTTGTACACAAATCATCACTTACAGACTCACACATATTACAAGTGATTTGCATCCAAATCACCAGGTTTTAGCTATACACATCACAAGTTTTCGTTATCGATTTTAAGACGGTGGAAACCGGTGAATTGGATGCAAATCAGTAATCACAACTTGTACACAAATCACCGCTAACAGACTCACACATATCACAAGTGATCTGCATCCAAATCACCAGGTTTTAGCTATACACATCACAAGTTTTCGTTATCGTTATCGTTCTCATTTTAAGTCCGTTCTCATTCGAGCATGACTCTCTATATGTATAACAAGTGACAATTATATAAAAAAAGCACAAAACTAACTTACAAAACCATTAAAGAAGAGATAAATCAAATAAAAAATGTAGAGTAACAATGCAAAAAAATACTACCTCAAATAACGAGCGACGAGATTGATGAATCCAGATTTTTCATTATCACTGCAAAATTAACAACTCAGATCCATCAATAAATGCTGCGAAACTATAACACAACTGAAAAAAAAAACACAAAATTAGTGTGTGTGTGTGTGTGTTGCCTGATCTGAGGGAGTCCAGAGACAGCAGATTGTAGATTTTTGAGCTTCTGGGAATCAGCAGCGCTGAGATTAGTAGTAGTAGTAGCCATGGGAGGATAGATACAGAAATTAAGAGAGATGTGTTTGTGTATATATGTGAGAATGGAAGGCTGTTAAGTGAATGAAGGTGATAGATAGTAGTAATTTTATTTTGGGGATGTGAGAATATGATGCCAAATGTTGATGACCGATCTCAGATGTGGAGTGGAGTGGAGCGGTGCAGGTGTTGCCTTTAATACTCGCATTGTAATATTTTAGCATAAATAAATGTAAATAATACTCCGTATCTTTTTTTTTTAAAGATATTTATCAAAAATACTAGTTTTTTTTAAGTTTTTTTTTGCGATTTACTATCTTCTCAACATATTTGCAAAAATACTTACATATCTATACAATTATATTAAAACCGATTTCCTAACTTCACAAAATATTTGTAAAAATATCTAGATTGCATATCTATATTATCTATACTATTATATAAATTCCGAAACATTAAAAGTTTTGGTATCTGTTTTTTGGTATCTGTTTTTTGGTACCAGTTTTTTGGTACTTCGTGAATTTACTTATTTACCCTTTGTTAAAAAGAAAATAAATATATGATATTTATACTTTTAAAACACCTATAATAAATAGTAACATAATACAATTAATGGTAATTAGTCGTTTGCCTTTTTTCACATTTACTTTTAATTGAAGATTAAAAGTTTTGGTACCTGTTTTTTGGTACTTCGTGAATTTACTTATTTACCCTTTGTTAAAAAGAAAATAAATATATGATATTTATACTTTTAAAACACCTATAATAAATAGTAACATAATACAATTAATGGTAATTAGTCGCTTGCCTTTTTTCACATTTACTTTTAATTGTAGATATTACCTTTTATAAACACCTAAAAACATCAATGTATGTTCCAATCATTAATATTTCCTTTCGAATTAAAACACGTTACCTTTTTAATTTAAAACTAATCTTCATTAATATTTTCTTTTGAACTAAAACACGTTACCTTTTTAATTTAAAACTAATTTTACAATCATTAATATATACCCGAAAATATCACACCATATTTTTCAATTGTTAATAAAATATATTAAAAATATGCATATGTTGTTTATAATAAGGAAACATTAGTATAATCCGTAAACATGAGCATATTAAAATTATATTAAATTAAATTAAAATTATTTAATAATTATATAATTGTCGAAACATTAAAAATTTTGGTACCTATTTTTTTATATATGTTTTTTGGTATTTCGTGAATTTACTTATTTACCCTTCATTATAAAGAAAAATATATATGATATTTATACTATTAAAACACCAAAAATAAATAATAACATAATACAATTAAAGTTAATTAGTCGATTGCCTTTTTCACATTTACTTTTAGTTGAAGATATTACCTTTTATAAACACCTAAATCCTCAATCATATCATATTTTCCAATCAATTCATATCTAGCAATAATTAACCAAAAATAAATAATAACATAATACAATTAAAGGTAATTAGTCGATTGCCATTTTCACATTTACTTTTAGTTGAAGATATTACCTTTTATAAACACCTAAAAACCTCAATCATATCATATTTTCCAATCAATTTAGCAATAATTAATATATACTCAAAAATATCACATCATATCATATAATCAGTAACAAAATATAATAGAAATTCGTATTACGAATAATGACCATTAAATTTTTAGTAAAAAAATCAGAATCATTAGATCTAATTATTAAATATATTATATGATTAAATTAATTTACTAAAATTTCAAGTTTCAAATTTTATCAACGACATATTTATTTTAAAATTTTATAATATAAGTTTTAAACCATGCATATCATTAACTAATTTTATATTAAATTATTAATATCAAAATTAAAATAAAATATTTTAAGTAATGATTATATAAAAATATAATTATGACATAAAATAAAAAATTTTACATATCAACAAAAATACGTGCATCGCACGGGTTATAAGCTAGTTATATTAAAATTGAAAGATTTAAATATTTTCGGTTTGGTTTTCCTAATTAATAAAATAAATAACAGAATAATATACTTTTTTCATGTTTACTTTTAGTTGATATTACCTTTTATAAACACATAAAAACATCAATTATACCATATTTTACAATCATCAATGTTTCTTTTCTAATTTAAAACATTACCTTTTAATATTATTATATTAAAGCCAAAAAACTGAAAGTTTTTCAGGTTGGTTATTTTAGTTAATAAAATAAATAATAGAATAATATAATTAATGGTAATTACTCGATTATTTTTTTCATGTTTATTTTTAGTTGATATTACCTTTTATAAACGCCTAAAAACATCAATTATATTATATTTTTCAATCATCAATTAATGTTTCTTTTCTAATTAAATACATTACATTTTAATTTAAAATATAATTTTGCAATCATTAATGTTGACCCAAAAATATTACATTTAGATTTTTAGTAATTAATAAGAACGTTAGTTAGATGTTATTATAAGATATATTTATGATGAAATTACCTTACTAAAGATTCAAGATTTGAATTCCGCCAACAACATATCTATACTATTATATAAAAGGGTTGGTCGGTACATGTTGATTTTACTTATTTACCCTTACTTAATTACAGATAAAATCTTTTTTTTATATTTTATCTAACTAAAATTTTTGTTTTACTAATCAATTTCCTTTTTCAGATTAAACATGTTGTCTTTTCTTTTCTTTTTAATAACTAAGCAGTTTACTTTTTCAGGTAAAATATAATATCTTTTATATTTTATTTAACTAAAAAGCATATTATAATTATTATTAACTAATTAATTAATTTTTTCATTCAAATTATCTTTTCCCTGTTCTCTAATTAAAATATCTTTTTTTCCAATTATATCACGGGTTACCTTTTAAAAATCTTCTTTTATATTTTATTAAATTTTTTTTCCAAATATTCTTCAAGCATCACGCGACTTACATAGCATATTTATGATTTATAACAAAAGTGATTGGTTAGCCTAGTGGTAATGTGATGTGCATATGAATGGAAAGACTTAGGGTGTGTTTGGGATTGCTGTTGCAGACAGCAACAGCAGCTTATTTCTGAAAAACAGATGAAAAGGTGTTTGGTAAAATTTAAAAGTTGCTTTTCTGAAAAGTGCTTTTGGCCTAACAGCTGCTTTTAGAGAAAGCAGGTCCCCCATGCTTTTGAAAAAAGCTGCTTTTCAGTTTTTGCGGAAAGCAGTAGTTAATTTCAACATCAAACCTCATCAAAAACATTATTTTTAATATATTTTTACATCAAAATATGTACATATCAAAAATATTACCAAACAGTCTTCAGCTTTTTACAACAACACTTTCTTTACCAGCACTTTTTCTAACAGCACAACAATTTTTAACAGCAATCTCAAACAGTGCCTTAGGTTCGATTCTCCACAACAACTACTTTATGGAAAAAAATAAATGGATTAAAATGCAGGGCTAAAATAGTAACTTTGCAAGGAATAAAATGTGACATTATAAAATATCTTAGAAATTAAAATACCAAATATTCTTCAATCATCACGCGACTTACATAGCATATTTATGATTTACAACACAAGTGATTGGTTAGCCTAGTGGTAAGGTGATGTGCATATGAATGGAAAGACTTAGGTTCGATTCTCCACAACAACAACTTTTTGGGAAAAAAAACTAAATGGATTAAAATGCAGGGCTAAAATAGTAATTTTGCAAGAAATAAAATGTGACATGTTGTGGTATTATATATATAATAGATAATAGATAATAGATATTTTATTTTAATTTTAATTTTAATGAATGATTTGCATGGTTTAAAACTTGTATTATAAAATAGTAACTTTGCAAGAAATAAAATGTGACATGTTGTGGTATTATATATATAATAGATATTTTATTTTAATTTTAATGAATGATTTGCATGGTTTAAAACTTGTATTATAAAATTTCAAAATAAATATGTCGTTGATGAAATTCAAACCTTGGAATTTTAGTAAATTAATTTAATCATATAATATATCTAATCATTAGATCTAACGGTTCTGATTTTTTATTAAAAATCTAACGGTCATTATAGTATACGAATTTCTATTATATTTTGTTAGTGATTAGAAGATATGGTGTGATATTTTTTTGTATATATTAATTATTGCAAGATATGTTTTAAATTAAAAGTTAACGTGTTTAAATTAGAAAAAAATATTATTGATTGGAAGATATAAATTTATAAAATTATAATAAATTTTTTTATTTATAATTAAAATTTATTGATATGATGTTTTTTTTATTATGTTATAAATTTATTTAATATTGCAATTATGTTTTTATATAATCATTAGTTTTAATAATTTTTAAATTTAATATAATTTAATATACTCATGTTTACTAAATATACTAATATTTTCTTATTATAAATAACGTATATGGATTTTTAATATATTTTATTAACAAATGAAAAATATGGTGCGATAAACTTAGTTTTAAATAAAAAAGGTACCGTGTTTAATTTTAATTCGTAAGGAAATATTAATAATAGCAAGATATGATATGATTAATGTTTTTAGGTGTTTATAAAAGGTAATATCTTCAACTAAAAGTAAATATGAAAAGGCAATTGATTAATTACCATTAAGTATATTATGTCATTATTTATTTTAATTCAAAATGGTAACGTGTTTTAATTCGAAAGAAAATATTAATGATATGAAGATTGATACGATTGATGTTTTTAATTACTAATATTTCCTTTTTATAAACAACGTATACGGATTTTTAATATATTTTATTGTTAATTGAAAAATATGATATGATATTTTCGCGCATAAATTAATTATTGTAATATTAGTTTTAAATCAAAAAGTTAACGTGTTTTAATTCGAAAAGAAATATTAATGATATGAAGATCTGATACAGTTGATGTTATAAAAGGTAATATTTTCAACTAAAAGTAAATGTGAAAAAGGCAATCAACTAATTACCATTAATTATGTTATTATTTATTTTAGGTGTTTTAATATTATAGATATTATATATACTAGCTTAAAACCCGTGCGATGCACGGATTTTTTTTAATATTATATTAAATTTTTTAATTATTTGAATTAATTTTTTTGAAACATGATTTTTGGAGACTTAAATTTTTAAATGAGATTATATGATGATAATTATATAAATGTTATTCGTGATAATTCTAGAAAATGGGGAATTTTAGTTAAAAAATTAGAAAAGATGATGGATTTTAGTTGAAAAAGATAATCGGTTAATTATAAGTAATTATAAAAAAAAAATTTATTAGATAGAATGCCCATGATATAATTGGAAAAATAGAGGATTTGGTTAGAGAAAATTAAAAGGTAACATGTTTTAGGTGAAAAGGTAATTGATTAGTTTATAGTAATTATAACTTAATTATGTTATTTTACTAAATAAATTGCTTGTAATGTTTTTAGAAAAAGAGAAATTATTGTTGCCCGTGATATTTCTAGAAAAAGAGGGATTTTAATTATAAAATATAGAAAAAATGATATGTTTTAACTGAAAAAGTTAATCGATTAATTATTAGTATTATCATATTATTATTTTATTTCATATAATAGAAATGCCCTTAATATACTTGAAAAATGAGATATTTTAGTTAGAGAAAATAGAAAAGAAAATGGGAAAATTAAAAAGGTGACATGTTTTAGGTGAAAAAGGTAATTGATTAGTTTATACTAATTATAATTTAATTATGTTCAATTACTAATTAAAAATTGCTCCTAGTGTTTGTTAGAAAATGAGAAATTAACGTTGTCCGTTATATTTCTAGAAAAAAAAGGAAATTAATTAGAAAAAAATAAAAAGATGATATATTTTAGTTAAAAAGATAATCGATTAATTATTAGTATTGCAGTGCACGGGTTTCTTGTATTATGTTATAAATTTTATTTAATATTAAAATTATGTTTTTATATAATCATTATTTTAATAATTTTTTTAATTTTAATTTGTTATAATTTAATATACTTATGTTTATAGATTATAATAATGTTTCCTTATTATAAACAACGTATATGATTTTTAATATATTTTATTAATAATTGAAAATTTTGGTGTGATATTTTCGAGTATATATTAATGATTGTAAGATTTGTTGTAAATTAAAAAGGTAACGTGTTTTAATTAGAAATATTAATGATTGAAAAATATGATACAATTGATCTTTTTAGGTGTTTATAAAAGGTAATATCTTCAACTGAAAGTAAATATGAAAAATTTAATCGACTAATTACCATTTATTATATTATATTGTTATTTATTTTAGGTGTTACATTTTACTTGAAAATTATGGTGTGATATTTTCGGTTATATATTAATGATTGAAAGATTTATTTTAAATTAAAAAGGTAATGTGTTTTAGTTCGAAAGAAAATATTAATGATCGAAAGATATGATATGATTCATGTTTTTACGTGTTTATAAAATGTAATATCTTCAACTAAAAGTAAATATGAAAAAGACAATCGACTAATTACCGTTAATTTTATTATATTAATGTGATATTTTCGGGTATATATTAATGATTGTAAGATTTGTTTTAAATTAAAAAGATAACGTGTTTTAGTTCGAAAGGACATATTAATGATGGAAAGATATGATACGATTGGTGTTTTTAGGTGTTTATAAAAGGTAATATCTTGACTACTTACCATTAATTATATTATGTTATTACTTATTTTAGATTGTAAGATTTGTTTTAAATTAAAAAGGTAACGTCTTTTAGACTTTTAGTTCGAAAGAAAATATTAATGCTGGAAATATATGATACAATTGATGTTTTAAGTTGTTTATAAAAGGTAGTATCTTGAATAATTATCATTAATTATATTATGTTATTACTTATTTTAGGTGTATTTTTTTATAATGAAGGGTAAATAATTAAATTCACGAAGTACCAAAAAATAGGTACCAAAATTTTAATGCTTCAACTTTTATATAATAGTATAGATTTGTTTTAAATTAAAAGGTAACGTGTTTTAGTTCGAAATGAAATATTAATGATGGAAAAAAATAATACGATTTACTCCCTCCGCCCCTTTGAATTCTTTACGTTTGCGTACCAGTTTCTGGCACGGATTTTAAGGTTTTATACAAAAAAATAAAATATCAAAAATAAGTTATAGAGGAGTATGTTTTTAGGTGTTTATAAAAGATAATATCTTGATTAATTACCATTAATTATATTATGTTATTACTTATTTTAGATTGTAAGATTTGTTTTAAATTAAAAAGGTAACTTGTTTTAGACTTTTAGTTCGAAAGGAAATATTAATGATGGAAAGATGTGATACTATTGATATTTTTAGTTGTTTATAAAAGGTAGTATCTTGACTAATTACCATTAATTATATTATGTTATTACTTATTTTAGGTGTATTTATTTTTTTTATAATAAAGGGTAAGTAAGTAAATTCACGAAGTACCAAAAAATAGGTACCAAAAAACAGGTACCAAAACTTTTAGGGGGTGGTATTGTATCATGAGTTTTAAATACTTTTAAAGACTTTAGAAGTTTAGGGGTATTCAATTAATACTTTTAAATACTCTTTAAAAGTAAGGGGGTATTGTATCAGGATTTTATAAAAGTCTTTAAAAGTTTAAGGTATTCAATTACAACTTTTAAAGAGTTGTTAAAACTATCGTGTTATTCAAAAAGTCAATGACTTTTAATGAGAATGACTTTTAATGACTTTTAGCAAAAATTATAACTACATCCCTTGAAAAAAAAGTCATGAGCTTTTTGATAAGATTTGACATGACTTCTAATAATTCTATTAGAATCATCGTGAATAAAATTGTTTCATTACTGTCAATAATTTCTTTAAAATTTCTACTGTCAATAATTTCAAACTTCTCTTTCTTCCTCTTCTTCCATCTCTTTTTCTTCCTCTTCTTGGTTTTCAATTTCCATATTTATATTCATTTTAGTAAACAATATTATTGAGGGTGCGATCTTTTGCAATTTTGTAAAACTAGATCATTTTTTGCAATTTTGTAAAACTAGATCATAACACACAAAGTAAAATAAGAATCCATCAAACATCATAGTAATTCATGGGCTTCTAAAAATTTTGTGCTTGCATAAATTCACATAAAACATCAATAAAATAGCTTTGCATCATAAAAATATTGATGGCTAATGACATAGTTTTGCATCATCATTAGCTATGAAGAGTGATAAATATATAATTCTCAGATAAAAATATGCAACAAATACTCAATTTAACAAGAAATATACCTTGTACTCAATTTTTTGGTGGCCAGATTAATCAGAGAACACACAATCGAAATTGTATTGCAATGAAAAAAGGTTAAAGAATTTCATAGCACAGGCTAATATATGATCTTTGTAGTTAGTCTAGTAAACCACAAAATCTATCAAAAAGTCTATGAAAGTTTTTAGAAGTCATTTCATTAGGAGTCATCAAAAGTATTTCGAAATTTTAATGACTCAACAATAATCATTAAAAGTCGTTAAAAGTCTATAAAATCCATAAAAGTCATTACCCCAAAAATTGTCATTAAAAGTCATAATACAATACCACCCCCTTAATGTTTCGGTTTTTATATAATAGTATAGATTTTATTAATAATTGAAAAATATGGTACGATATTTTCGGATATATATATTAATGATTGTAAGATTAGTTTTAAATCAAAAAGGAAACGTATTTTAATTCCAAAGGAAATATTAATGATTGGAAGATATGATAAAAAGTAACATCTTCAACTAAAAGTAAATATGAAAAAGGCAATCGACTACTTACCGTTAATTATATTACGTTAATATTTATTTTAGGTGTTTTAATATATATTTTTCTTTATAATGAAGGGTAAATAAGTAAATTCACGAAGTACCCAAAAAATAGGTACAAAAAACTGGTACCAATTTATATAATCATTATTTTTTACATAATTTTTAATTTTAATTAATATAATTTAATATACCAATGTTTACGGATTATACTAATGTTTCCTTATTATAAACAAAGTATATTTTTAATATATTTTATTAATAATTGAAAAATATTGTATGATATTTTCGGGTGTATATTAATGATTGTAAGATTAGTTTTAAATCAAAAAAGAAACGTATTTTAATTCGAAATGTAATATTAATAATTGGAAGATATGATAAAAGGTAACATATTCAACTAAAAGTAAATATGAAAAAGGCAATCGACTAATTACCATTAATTATATTATGTTAAAATTTATTTTAGGTGTTTTAATATATATTTTTCTTTATAATGAAGGGTACATAAGTAAATTCACGAAGTACCAAAAAACAGGTACCAAAAAATTGGTACCAAAAAACAGGTACCAAAACTTTCAATGTTTCGGAATTTATATAATAGTATAGATTTTTCTTGATAATGAAGGGTAAATAAGTAAACTCACAACGTACCAAAAAACAGGTACCAAAACTTTTAATGTTTCGGCTTTTATATAATAGTATAGATTCGTAAAAATGAGTATATTAAATTAAAATTAAAAATTATTAAAAATAATGATTATATAAAAAAATAATTAAAGAAAAACCATATCAATAATCTATCTATACTATTATATAAAATATTGTAAATAATAACTATATAAAAATAAAATTATAATATAAAATAAAATTTATTACATATTAAAAGAAATTCGTGGTCCCGCAGCGGTGTCTCAGCAGGTTAGGCCAGGACTTTAGGAGCTTACCACTCCAAGGTCCCAGGTTCGACTCCCGCTGAGCGCATGCACATAAGCGGGACACCTCGAGGTGCGCGTAAGCTGGCCCGGAAGTAAATATATATATATATATATATCAACTAGCAAAAAAAAATAAAAAATTCGTGCAGGTTTATAACCAATATAAAATAATTTAGCAAAACTATGAAATTTAAAGTGTTATAAAGTGCTTCTGGATTTTTAATAGTACCTCGCACAAACGAACCAGTAGAAATACTACAGCAGAAAGAAATACTCCCTCCGTCCCATTCATTTCTTTATATAAAAAACTGCGTAATTGATACGCATTTTAAGGTGCATTTTAAGGATAGTTTCATAACTTATTTTTGATATTTTATTTTTTTGTTTAAAAATAGGATTATTTTATTTTTATACAAAAAAGAAAATATCAAAAATAAATTATAAAACTATCCTTAAAATGCACCTTAAAATTCGTGCCGAAAACTGGTCCGCAAATGTAAATAACTCAGTGGGACGGAGGGATTGTACTCCAGTTTACAATTACAGTACATGGTGATAGAATAAGCATATTCCGAAGGTAATGAACATTTGGAGTGTTGCCAGTGGATACAGATGTTTGGGGTGGCCAAATTACACATTTTCTTGCTCATCTTTAAACCTAATTTTCTCTATCCACACAATCAATTACAGCGAGGACCAAAGAATATGCTGTTTAGCCTTCCAACGCTAACAAGTCGGTAACCGTAATTTCACTACATGCTAGCTTTGTGCTCAAGCATACAGGGAATGGAGTATGTGGCACAATAAGGGTGTGTTCACTTGGAAAGAATGGAATGTGGTAGGAATGGAATGAAAATTGTAAACAAAATTTATGAAGAAAGGGGGATGTTGGGGAAAATAATGAACAAATATGAAGGAAAAAAAGTTTTTTATGATGAAGATTGCAAGGAAAATGATGAAGATTGGGAATGGAGCATTCCTTCCAAAACATGTGGGTTAGAATTCTAGTTCAAATTATTTGGAGAGGAATGAAGCAAGGAATGAAATTTATAAACACTTTCCCCAATCTCCCCCAAATAATAGTATAAATTTCATTCCATTCTCCCCTCATTCCATTCAATCCAAGTGAACATAGCCTAAGACTTGGATTTATAACGAACAGATTAAATATTTGTAGAGAAAACTGGCCCTGAGGATGATCTCAGGGAGTCTCTTGAGGACATGTGATTTTGAATGTAAATAATAATGGCAAATCTGTAAATATCCCCACACCCCATAAATAATCCTCTATTTTATATTTTATAATATCTTAACCTCAGGATGTTACCTGAGGATGACCTCAGGGCCCGTAAACCCATATTTGTAACACTTGTATATTCTTTATTTTTCAAGGATATGCGTATATGGTTTTTGCCTTTAGATTTTGATATTTAAACTCATTCAAACACTCATAGTGTTTTTAATAAATTTTGAATTTTTGATATTTTATAAACGATGAAAATATTGCTGTACTAAAAGATCATTGGTTAACAGATCTTTAATTGATGATATACTTCATCTTTTTCAAAATTTTTCACTTTTTTTTATATTTGGAAAATGCTAGAATTAAATAAAGTTTCACAAAATAATAAGTGTTATTATAACACAATGGGCCCCTGCATTCACATTAATATCAACCAATAAAAATATTTATTAATGGAATCCAACTCATTCCGTAAATATTTATATGCAAATTTTCTGTGCACCTAGCACTACTCTTTATATTTATACACACATTCACCTTGTTCAAAGGAAGCCAGAGAGATACACTTCACATTTAATATAGAAATATAGAAGCCAGAGAGATACACTTCACATTTAATATAGAAATATATTAACTTTAAGAGGTGTATTATGCAAAAATTAAAATGGCCAACCTATAGTTTAGTCTTCTCTTTTCAAACTGCAGGTTCTAGACCAAGGCCTCGGGAAGCAGGACAGGGCTCCCTCCAACTCCCACTCATTCATAGGGTTACTAGCCAAAAATTGGGTAATCATAATTCATCTATCAAAAATATTCTACTACTAAAAAATATTAAATAAATACTGAGTGATGGCAAATTACTTGTTCTTCTAACAGCGATCGTTTAATCATCGTCATTTGCTACCAGGCATCTTGAATGCCCTAGCATTTTTCTTGGCAAAACATAAGTCTGCCCTAGGTTTATGTTTCTTTTTTCACGGGGACTGAGAACTTTGTGTCGCATTAATTTAACATCAATCTCCGCATTGATTGATCCAAAGTTTGAGCCAGTCGGTGATGTATGTTTCTGAAGCACTTTATGTAATCTACTACTGCTGATTTAAAGTAATAAACTGGACAAATTCGATTAACAATGAAAATAACCAAGTACTGAATACGATTACAATTATTTGAAAGCACAGAACGACAAGATGCAGGACAATTCGTGTAATAACCCTAACTTTAGAAAGGCTACAGTGCCCAAATGAATAATGATCTCGGGGAATTTAGGAAAAGGGTGTGTAGGTACCCTAGACTGGAAATGGAAAAGGAATAAACAGAAATCATATTAGTGATATACTAAGGAAATAAGTGACTCGAAATGACGATTGATTTCAGAAATTCCTGAATTTAGTTTTGAGGATTTTGAGCTCGAACGAACTTCTATTTATTGGATATTAAGGAACATAGAAATATTAAAGGAATTATATATTGAGGAATTAGTGAATTTAAGTTAAATTAAGGGATTTTTAAGTTAAGAGAATGCTAAGGGAATTTGGATTTTATAAACGATTTCAAAACCACTGGATAGTGAGATATATTCGAAACGAACCACAATTAGACGAGTCTGGAAATCAAACAACCAAGATTAGTAGAATAACAAGGATTGTATCACATTATAATTACCAAGAGTACTAGCATTACATTTAGAAAAGAAAATCAAGAAAAGAGAATTATGAAATCACTAGCATGACATCACTTTCCACTAAATTGTTTTAAGGGGCAAATTAGTACTTTTGCTAGGTTTTAATCACAAATATCTTGCAAAGCTTCCACAAGACACTAGACAAACCAAGATTTAGATGAGATAAGATCAAGAAACAAGAGCAAAAATCTCTCCCCCTCCATTATCATCATTTTCGGCCAGATTTCCAGCAGCCCAGTAAAACCGCTCTAGAGACTTCGTTACTCAGCCAAATTTTGTGTTCTTTATATGGTTAGAAAGCTGTTAAGATGCCCTACAACTTTCATTTAGAAGCCTCATCCAGAAAACGTAGGTAAGGCCTTCGTTTTTCATGTTCTTTCAGCTGCAGTTTAGTAACTCCGAATTGTTAACTTTGTTTTCATGGTTCCTTTAGTTGATTCAAGCTATATTGAGGTTGTTTAAGGAGTACCCAAGGTTTATTAAGTGATGTTGAAGCTACAAGAAAGGTATAAACCCTAACCCCTTTTTATTATGTGAGCTTTAGTGATGTTAATGGATGATGTGTGGTTAAAAGTGATTATTGTGATGCTAGCTAGCATAAATTGTGATTGATTGATGGGTGATGGTATTGAGGCCTCACCACTGATTATATGGCTTATGAGGATGTAATACTGATGTATATGGAGTGGTGGATGATTATATGGCTTGGTTGTGATGGAATTGTTTTTGGAAAGTATGAAATTATAGCCGTTATAATGCTCGATTTTCGTTAGGATGTAATCTGTCCTGTTTTGGACCCCTGTCTCCGTACGGTACCCTACTGCCTAGGTTACCAATTGACCATGACATGATAGAGCTTAGTTCGTAGATCGTTTTGATATAAGGTACGTTAAAATCTGATGAACGGTTTAGGAGAAAAGTCAGTTTTAGTGAAAGGTGTTCGAAAACTGGGAAACCGTAATTGTGTAAACTTTGAGACTATGATCGACCTACCTAGACATTTTTAAAAATTATGAAACTTTGGGATGTTATAATAGGGTGATCAGAGAACCCTTACTAACTGACCTTGTGTCAAATGGTGGAATTTTCGAATTATGAGGATTTTTGCAGTCGAGAGTGGTTGTTAAGGAAATAGTGTGAATTGCTAACACTTTAATCGAGATTAAGAATGGTCGAGTTCTTAGAACCTTTGGGACATAAAGGCCATGTTAAACATACGGTATGTGACAAGGGTGTTACTAGATAAGGGTAGGTGTTAAGTGGAATATACTCTAATGACGATTCTTTTATGTGTTTATAGAAACTTCGGAGGAACCACGAGCCCTACCTTTGGGATATCGAGATCGAGGCAAGATTTCTTCTATCCCTACTTTGAAAATTATTTATCTTTGGAATAAAATGATATCATGGAATATGTATATATATGTGATGCTATTGTGGCTATATTGCAAAGAATTTATTCCCTTGATTTTGGGAAATTAAAGAGAGATGGAAATGATTTCTGAAATATGAATATAGAGATGATTACGAATGGAGGGAATGTGCTCTAGGGTAAAGAGATATGAAAGAGAATGGTATCAGTTGTTATATAGGGTTATATGGTTTATAATACTATATTATAAATATTCTTTTTGAGTATTAGTGGTTTAAATGAATATTATTTGGTTATTATTTACTACTCTTAAATGGACGGAATATTTTATGAATATAAAAGTATATTTGATTTCTTGAATATGAAAGAGATGTCTGGAGCATAATCAAAGCATTATGTGATATATATATATATATATATATTTTATAGAAGTAATGTGCGAGAATGGAAATGATATGAGTGAATGATATGTGGAAATAAAAGCGAGAAAATGGAATAATGATTTGACAAAAGGGGGATAGCAACAAAAAGCGTAGGAGGCTGTGTGCTGCACAGTCCAGCAATAAATATTTTAATTCGGCCCAAGAGTTGCCGAAGGAGGATGTAGTGGTGTACCTTCCTCCAGGGGGATGTAGTGGTGTACCTTCCTCCTTCTACCGGTAGTGAAAAGGGACGGGTACGGAGGACGACTGATCATCGTGGCTCACGTATTCGGCAACAGTGAAAATCCCCAACGCTTTCTTAAAAGGAAAGAATTGAAAAGTGGTTTTCAGATTTTTATACTGGAAACAGAAAAATGATATGAAAAGAAGGAATTGTGTTATAAATGGAAGAGAAACTGATTTTATATAGTGGTATAAAGTTGTTGTGTAAAAAGGAAATGGAAGGATTATAATGAGATATAATTCAAATTTCTATACTATCTTGAGATAATATATATATCGAGGAAGTGTGGATTATTATCTGAATGTAGAAGAGGAATTGATATTATATTGCTGTATTTTCTTTTCTTATAATAGAAAGTGGATGATGTATTATTAAATAAGAATGTAATACTTTCTTAAAGTCTATAATTAGTTTCCCCGTCGTATATACATATAATTAGATGTTTAAATGTTACCTTTTAGTGATAGAAATTATCTTGCTGAGCTATTTTAGCTCACTCTTGCTACTTATCTATATACAGCTAGGTATGCCAATACTACGCACTACACCCCGCAAGAGGGTAAGGGGAAGGCGACCTTTTGAGCGAGTACTGGCGACCATCCCAGAGGTTGTTGACAAGCGAAAGGGGCTTAGTAGACTTATGTATATTAGTGTGTAAGCTATGTAATAAACTTTTGGTTGTTGAAATGCTTCCTGTAGAAGTATTATTCAACAATGTACTTAGTAGAATTCTGGGTTTGTAATAATTGTTAACTTTAAACTTTTAATATTGAGGATGTTGTTCTATGAGCATATGACTGGTGTGTGTGTGTATTAGTGTGGGGTCAAATGCATAAGTATTAAGTTATAAAAAAAAAACTAAAGAGATATTGAAATCGAATGGAAATTGGACCGTGATGACCTGGATCATTGACCCCGGATCTAGGGGTGTCACAATTCGAGAGGTCCGCTCTCTCCCAACTGAAACTACTCAACAAACAAAATGCATAACCCTAAATTTGCCATCGCTTTCTCTTTTATCCTCCCTCCTTCCAAAAGACCCATAAGCCCCTCTTCTTTACTGTCCAATTACGCTTTTGCCCTTGTCCCCTGTTTTGACCTCTTTGTCCCTGCTTTTCTTTCTAGCATACGTTATTAACGACTTGGGTTCTGTCTCATTCATCACATTACCCGACGCCCAAACTTTCACCTTGTCCTCAAGGTGGAAATCCGAAAATCTGGCATCAATCGAGCTAGCTTCCTCCCAAGTGGCTTCGAACACTGGTAAGTGCAACCATTTAACCAACACCTCCAAACAAGAGGAAGACCCTTGCTTGCGTCGACGAATGTCAAGAATTTTCTCAGGTTCTGCTACCAACTCAAGCTCTGCAGTTAATTGATCTGGTATAGTGGCTGGAACTAGGGCTTGACAAAATGCTCTCTTGAGCTGTGATATATGAAACACTGGGTGAATTTTGCTC
Organism: Kitagawia praeruptora; assembly: GCA_037693485.1. Lineage (NCBI taxonomy): Eukaryota > Viridiplantae > Streptophyta > Magnoliopsida > Apiales > Apiaceae > Kitagawia > Kitagawia praeruptora. The sequence continues at coordinate 137,992,141 of CM075345.1, forward strand.
GAAACTGGGAGTTGCAAACGATACGCCACCTGCCCAATTCGTTGCACAATCTTGAACGCCCATAAAACTTGGCTGCTAGCTTCTCAAACGGACGTTTGGCTAATGTCCTCTAACGGTATGGTTGAAGTTTGACAAATACCTCCTCCCCCACTTGAAACTCATCATCCCTACGCCTCTTGTCAGCGTTAGCTTTCATCTTCTGCTGGGCCTGAACTAAATTAAACAATAACTCATCCAAAATAGCATCACGTTCCTGAAGCATTGTCTCAACGCTGTCAACTGTAAATGACCCCTGCCCAAATTGTTAAGCAAGGGTGGATCACGGCCATAAACAACCTTGAACGGGGTGAGTTTTGTCGACATATGAGGGGAGGTATTATAAGAAAACTCCGCCCAGTGAATCCACTTAGACCATGACTTAGGATGACCAGTAGTAAAACATCGCAAGTAAGTTTCCAACACCTTGTTGACAATTTCAGTCTGACCATCCGTTTGGGGGTGGTAAGACGTGCTACGCTTTAATTCCGTCCCCTGGTGTCGAAATATCTCTCTCCAAAATGTGCTCAGAAACACTCGATCTCAGTCAGACACTAGTGATGCTGGGAAACCATGTAAACGTACAATCTCTTTCACGAACAGGTTGGCTACTGTGAGTGCTGTGAAAGGGTGTTTTAGTACTAAGAAATGACCAAATTTGGAGAACCTGTCCACGACCACCAGAATAGTGTCGACCCCATGTGACATAGGCAGCCCCTCAATAAAATCCAACGAGACATCCTCCCATACTCTGGCTGGTATTGGGAGGCAGTAAAAGTCCAGCTGGAAATTGTTGGGATACTTTTTGTTGTTGACATGTGCTGCATTGTTGCACATAGGCTGTAACATCTTTCCGCATTCCTGCCCAAAACCACTATGCAGCCACTCTTAAATACGTTTTAGTGTCACCTGAGTGACCCCCCATCGGAGACTATGATATAATCGAAGTAGCACAGGTACAAAAAAAGATGTTCTAGGGATGACCAACCAATTTTTAAAAAACAATCTCCCTTCCTGTAGTGAAAACCCCGGATGACTTGTTGAATCTGCCCTCATTTCTTGTCTTATCTTACTCAACGTGGTGTCTTTCTGAACCTCCTCTTCTAGCTTTGTCCAATCGACCTCACTACTGGACAGCAAAGAGCACAGCTCCGTTTTTGTTTCAGATTTCCATGACAACGCATCGGCCACCCTATTAGCACTCCCTGGTTTAAGTTGAACCTCGAACGAATAGCCTAACAATTTTGTCACCCATTTCTGATATTCCACGCCTACCTCCCTCTGTTGCATTATAAAACGCAAGCTCTGTTGGTCAGTTTTCACTATGAAATGACGCCCTAACAAATAACATCGCCATTTTTGAACCGCCAAGCATATCGCCATTAACTCTTTCTCGTAAATCGATTTGAGCTGTGACTTTGGACCCAACAACTTATTGAAAAAACGCAATTGGACGACTGTCCTGCATCAACACCGCCCCTAACCTAAATCCGAAAGCATCAGTTTCCAAAACGAATACTTTGCTGAAATTTGGTAGTACCAACACTGGGGGTCTGACCATGGCTTGCTTCAAAGCCTTGAATGCCACCGTAGCAGCTTCTGTCCAACCAAAAGCATCTTTTTTAAGTTGTTCAGTTAATGGTTGTGCAATCTGGGCATATTTCGATACGAACTTACGGTAGTAGCCCGTTAAAACCAAAAACCCCCGAAGTTCCCTTAAGTTTTGAGGTTTTTTCCAGTCCAGAATTGCACGAACCTTTTCATTATCCACAGCCACACCTTGTGCCGACACCACATGCCCCAAATACACCATAGTGCCCTGACCGAACTCACACTTCTTCTGATTTACAACCAGTTTGTGCCTAGCCAGTGTCTCCAATACTACTTGTACATGCTGAATGTGGTCCTGGACAGTTTTGCTATATACGAGTATGTCGTCAAAGAATACTAAGACGAATCTGCGCAGAAATGGCCTGAACACATCGTTCATGAGAGATTGGAACGTGGCTGGTCCATTCATCATACCAAACGGAAGGACCAAAAACTCATAATGGCCGTCGTGCGTTCGGAAGGCTGTTTTGTGTGTGTCCCGGGGTCGCACTCGAATTTGATGGTATCCCGCTTTTAAATCCAGTTTAGTGAATATTGTAGCCCCGTGTAACTCATCCAAAAGTTCATCGATGACCGGGATAGGATACTTGTCGGGAACTGTTTCTTTTTTTAAGGCCCTATAGTCCACGCAAAATCTCCAAGACCCGTCACGCTTCTTTACTAGCAGAACCGGGCTCGAATACGGGCTGCTTGATGGTTTAATGATTCCCGCAGCAAGCATCTCTTGTATTAGTCGCTCAATTTCATCTTTCTGGCATTGAGATTACCGGTAAGGCCGCACTCCCACCGGATTCGAGCCCTCTTTAAGTACAATGGCGTGCTCGTGGCTCCGAGGTGGAGGCAATCCCCTTGGCGTGTCAAACACCGAATTAAATTATTTAATCACAGGTTTTAAGAATTTCGGAATGCTCTGGACTACCCCATCTCTTGTCTCTGCCCCGTTTTCTTTTTTCTCTACAAGATTTAATTCCACATAGTAGCCCTCTTTCTCCTTTCTCAACGTCTTCAACATGGCTTTTAACGAGATACGGGAACGGACTAGAGATGCATCCCCTACCAATGTGATGGTCTTTCCCCCCGATTCAAATTGCATGACCCGAGTCTTCCAATTCGTTACCACTGTTCCCAACGTCTCCAACCACTGCACCCCCAAAATAATATCAAAATTTCCCAATTCCAGTGGTAACATATCCACTACAATCTCCACACTTTCATCTAAAATTAACTCCACATCCTTACACAGTCCTTGTCCCTTAATGGCGTCCCCATTGCCTAGTGACACTCCAAAAGCCCCCGCATTCATTACTGTCAACCCCAATTCCGCCACTATCGACAATGACACAAAATTATGGGTTGCCCCCGGGTCTATCATCACCACTACTAACCTCCCTTTAACCTTCCCAAGTAATTTCATAGTTTTTGGGCTTGACAGTCCTATAACGGAATTTAACGATACCTCAGGTTGGATGGTTACCTCAGTCGCTACCTCAGTTGTGGGAGAAAGGGGTGTGTCGCTCACTGTATCCTCCGTTCCTTCATCCTCCTCTTCTTCCATTACCAAAACACTAAGCTCCCTCTTCTTACACCTATGTCCCATTGTCCATTTGTCATCACATCTGAAACATAGTCCTTTTGCACGCTTCTCTTGTAGCTCTTTATCTGTAAGTCGCCTCATCTCTCCCCCGATTTTACCCACACTTGACTGAGAAACTGACTTAGGCGAGCTCATAGAACTCTGTGAGTCACTCGACACCCAGCTACGTACTGGATTAGGACTGGAGTGAAAACTGTAAGTAATCGACCCCCCAATACTTGGAGCTCGAAAAGAATTAGCAACGTACTGACTACCCTTGAATGAGCTTGACCCAGTTTTCTTCCACCCACTAACGTTGTTTCTCTCCTCCACCCTTAATGCCAACTCCATAGCTTGTTCGAGACTAATGGGGTTCAACAATCTAACTTCAGCTCGAATGTCCTCCTTTAACCCGTTTAGGAACTGCCCTAGCATAATGTCCTCAGGTAGCCTGTCCAATGGAGCCACCGTCTCGATAATTTTCGACGATAATCAGTTACTGTGGTTGTTTGTGATGTGGCCAACCACTATTCACACAACGAACCTCCATTTGAAGGTCGAAACTGTCGTAAAATGTATTCCTTCAACTCATCCCATCTCCTGATTGGTCTCCTCTTATTTTCAAACTGGAACCACCTCAAAGCATCACCCTCCAACGCCACGACCACCGCTTCCAACTTCTCTGTCTCGGTCAATTTATAAAAATCAAAGTACTTCTCAATTCTGAGCACCCCCCATCTGGATCAGTTCCGTCAAACAATGGCATATCTAGTTTCCGATATCGCCACCCCCCATGTCCGACACCTCCAACAACCACCCCTCAATGACCTCTCATTCCACTTCCTTCTGCACCCCCATATCCACCAAAATACCCACCAAACTGTCCCCCATAGTTCCCACCTTCAAACGCTGGTATACTAACCCCTTCTCCCGATTTTCCCCCAATTCCAGCACCGTAACTTTCACTCCCCACAACCGCCGCCATCGAACTTGAAGATGACCCCAACTTATTCACACTCCCTTCTGGCTTCTTACTCATCGACACTGGGTTTGTGTGCGCCCCCGTCACTGTCGATTTCATCCCCATCTGAAACTTCAATTGATCCTCCTTCAAAGCCTGAATCAACGATTCGTGATGTTCACGAGTGCGTTGCGCCCTTCCTTCCATTTTCTCGGTCAACGTCTCCAGATCTACTCCTAACTGTTTCGCCGCCTTGGCCTGCCCCTCCATTATCAGCTCCGATAACGAGCGATGCAAATTTTCAGCTGCCCTATCGACGGACTTCTTCACCATTTCTGAGATCACTCCTTCCAATTCTGTTACTTTTTCCTCTATTAGATCCACTCTTTGAGCCATCGTCGGCGGACCCATCCTGGCTCGTAGTGCTTTGATACCACTTGTAATATACTACTGCTGATTTAAAGTAATAAACTGGGCAAATTCGATTAACAATGAAAATAACCAAGTATTGAATACGATTACAATTATTTGAAAGCACAAAACGGCAAGATGCAGGACAATTCGAGAGGTCCGCTCTCTCCCAACCCTAATTGAAACTACTCAACAAACAAAATGCATAACCCTAATTTTGCCATCGCTTTCTCTTTTATCCTCCCTCCTTCCAAAAGACCCATAAGCCCCTCTTCTTTACTGTCCAATTACGCTTTTGCCCTTGTCCCCCTGTTTTGACCTCTTTGTCCATGCTTTTCTTTCTAGCATACGTTATTAACGACTTGGGTTCTGTCTCATTCATCACACTTTACCTTGGACAAGTAATTATATTCTCTTTTTGAACTGAAGTATGCAACCGGAGAAAAGGATATGTTACTATGAAGTCCCAGCATGGAACAGGAGTAGTGGACTCATCATCTAACAATTACTCTAACAGTCTTTCTGAATAGCTTGAAAGTCTATGTGGATATTTCCTCACTTGATACTTCTTTAACAACAGCTCCATCTTCTTGAAATAGTTCTAATTTCTGTGCAATAAGACCATGCCCAATGATATACTGGATGTCAAAACATATTTTGATGGTGTAGACTGCCAATAAACAGAAATAAATCAGATTTAAATTGTGGGTGTCACTATTATTTCCTTCAGTAGAGTTTGATCCATTTTCAGAACCTTTTTCTTCTGCTTGATGCTGATGGAATAATTTCAGATCGAAGAAGGCCACTCGGTTGGTCATCAGGATCATAAGAAGCTGGTAAAAGGACAAAACTTGGCATATTTGAATCAGTTACACCTGTTGCTTCCAATGCTACAACAGACATAACAGATTCTGGTGACTGAGTTTCTTGTCCTGAAATTGACGGGCTTGGAGAAGCAGAACTTCCGTGTTCATTTGAGAGATGGGCTCTAGTTTTAAATGGACCAATGCTTTTACAGGGATAAGGATGCATAGGTTTTCTTTTTGGACATGGAGGAAGAATCTCAATAGATTTCACATTACTCTCCTCATTGATACTTACGTGACACCTAATTATAGAAGATATACCCAAAGATCAGAATAAATCGATGGCAATGCGGGCAGAGGCCTTGCTAGTCCGCATCTTAGGAAATGTGGATTCAACTTACTTTAACATATGGCATACAGATATAAAACGGTAGAGAGTGGATTTAAGAATTTTAGTATTGATCAACCTTAGAAAAGAACTTCTGAGCATGACTTCGAATTTGAACTACAGTTTTTGTGCCAGCATCCTCTGTACTATTTAAAACTTCTCAGATCATGTTAAAAAAGAAGATACAAGCTCAATACCGAAAATTAACAACAACTAATTATGCCTTGAATGTGTCTCCAAGCACGCCCATACAGCTTATAGTGCTTCATGTTGAAATTAAACAAATAACTGAATCATAATAACAAGAACAATAATGAAAATAAGCAAGAGAAAAACTAATATGTACAAGACCCAAATACTCTAAAGTCTACATTGTATTATGCTTCTGACTTATTGATACACAGAATATGATTACATTGTTTAAATAGGAAAAAAACTAACCATTACATCCTAAGGATAAAAACGATGATTTGATATCATCATATCTCTTATCTTATTCTTGCTGCTCAAGATAAACATATTCAGACTCCTATAATCTCTCAATTACGATTGACCAAATCATGTTGACATATCAACACTTTATTTCCATAACCGAACTTGTTTCATGATTTTCCTCCTCGTTAATCTACAAGTTTAGATTAATTTTCCAACAATCTCTCCCTTAATCTAAACTTGTCTCGCGCAATCCTTCTAACCCGTATGGCTTTTAAATTGAGCCCGTATGGCTATTGAACTTCTCTGCCCGTCTGGCACTTCAACTTGTTTGTGGATGTATGTTTAGTTTGGTATACGTATGCTGACAGGTAGCGTGTACTTGTTTCGTGTTTTCCGATCAGATATCATAACCATTGCATATAGTGATTAAAGGCGTCAGATCTAAGAGAAGTATTTAATGAAGTTAGGATCCCATGGTTTATCTTGCATAAGTAATTCGATTTTAATTATCATTAGTTAAGTAATTCTTAGTTTTACTAAATTGTTTTTTAGTTAAATTAGATAATCAAAACCCAATATTGTTAATTGTCTTAGCAGTGCATAATAACCATACATTGTTGCATAGGTACAAACTGAATTAAAACCATAACCAGATCTCTGTGGGAACGAACTCGACTTATTCATATATTACTTATGACCACGTACGCTTGTGTGATTTAGTGCAAACACCCGCTCTAATACCATGTTGAAATTAAACAAATAACTGAATCATAATAACAAGAACAATAATGAAAATAAGCAAGAGAAAAACTGATATGTACAAGACCCAAATACTCTAAAGTCTACATTGTATTATGCTTCTAACTTAATGATACACAGAATATGATTACATTGTTTAAATAGGAAAAAAACTAACCATTACATCCTAAGGATAAGAACGATGATTTGATATCATCATATCTCTTATCTTATTCTTGCTGCTCAAGATAAACATATTCAGACTCTTATAATCTCTCAATTACGATTGACCAAATCATGTTGACATATCAACACTTTATTTCCATAATTTTAATCTACACGTTTAGATTAATTTTCCAACACTTCAAGAAACTCATTTTGCTCTTCATCTGTCCACCCTGCCCTTTGCTTTGTAACTGTGTACTGCTTGTTGACCTACAAACCCAAAGGAGAGCGGAAATAAGTAAACAAATATTAAGTAGAGAACTTTTGTCTAGAAGGAGCGGGCCAAGCGGCCATGGATCAGTAAAAACCTTTATAGCATAGTCATCCCAAAAAATAGCTCGATCCTTATTCTGCACATTAACATGCGATTGCAGACCAGCAATAAAAGGTAAATCGCTGCTGACAACGGATTGATTTTGAACTTGCAACTTTGGTTTGAATGTATACGAAATAGAAAATTACAAGAAAATATTAGAGATGATTTATTTCAAATCTTTGCAAACATGGACACATAAAGGTACCGAAGTAAGTTGTAACCATACTTGCACAGTTACACTTTGCTATGCCAATTCAGTTTGGTATGAATACATAATTTTCATGCATGACTTCAAAGTTCAAACTAGAAGCAGAAAAAGGACTAGTAGGATCTTTACGACAAAGAATTAAATACTTAATGAAGTCCTGGTCTAAAGATTAGATCAACAGATTTGAAGAAATACATCTGTATATTCTAATGTAGGGCTTCCGTCATTACTCCATTAACTAGTAGGATTGAATATAAACTAGGGGTACCCCAATACAAAAAACGTTTAAAATACTTGGCTCTATCCAACAAAAAAAAAATCACTGTTCACATGATGACGTGGCAGTGGATTTCACTGGTTAACGGTGCTTCGCACCTTCTTGTACTGCGCTTCGCGCCTTTATCATTCTAAAGTTGTAAGGAATGACAATTAATGGTAAAGGCAATAGACAGTATTACCTTAAATAATATGTAAGGTAATACTATTTAAATTACTAGAGTACAAGTTGGTGGAGTGGGAAAAGTTTTGCATAATTTCTAAAAGGTTAAGAGTTCGAATCCAAACTAATGCTATGTTTTTTTAATTAAACAACTAATAAATACTGCCGCAATGAAGGGTTGCGACAGTTCTATTTTTTACTACTGCCACATTGAAGAGTTGCGACTCTACTGCCGCATTAAATGGTTGCGGCTATCCTGGTGGCTGGTCCAACCAACGGTGGTTGTGGACCAAAACCCTTTGAACTATATATATATATAGTTCAAAATATATATAGAGTTCAAAAAAGAAGTCGAAAATGACAATTGAAAAATGGAACTTGAAATCAGAAACTGAATGCAACCACATGCAAATGAATGAAACTTTCGTTTTTCAGTTGCATTCAGTTGAATATGGCCCCTGGCGGGGCCTTACAACCCAAATCACCTATCTTAAAACACTAGTACAGAAACGTCTTTTAGCGTCGCACTTTTAGCGTCGGTTATATAGAGAGCCGTGGCCTATACATACTTTAGGCATCGGTTGCTGGCTTAACCGACACTTAAGGTCATTTGTGTTGGACCTTTTGCGTCGGTCATGAAACAACCGACGCCTAAAACTATCCATTTAGCGTCGGTCTTTACACAACCGACGCCTAAAACCCACCTTTAGCGTCGGTCATAAACAACCGACGCCTAAAACAGACCCTTTAGCGTCGGTCATTACTCAACCGACGCCTAAAACTGACCCTTTAGCGTCGGTCTTTACTCAATCGACGCCTAAAATCTACCCTTTAGCGTCGGTCATAAACAACCGACGCCTAAAACTGACCCTTTAGCGTCGGTCTTTACACAACCGATGCCTAAACTGACTTTTTTTGTACTTTATGTATCGCCTTAGATTTGACCGACGCTAAAAGTATTATAATTTTAAAAAAAGCTAAATTATATACAAATAACATTTTTATACAAATAATACGTTATTTTATATTTTACCATTCTAATTAAAAAATTTAAATTGAATAATATTATTCAAATAAGATTTATACAAATCAAACAACATTTTATAAAAAGTTACATTTAAATATTTTTCATTACACAAATTAATAATATGTATTCATTTCTACTTATATATCTAGAACCATTATTATAACGCCTTAGAAAAACACGTATTATATATCTATACTTCTATACTATTATATTAAAGTCGAAACATTGAAAGTTTTGATTTTCGGTTTGGTTATCCTATTTATTAAAATAAAAATAATATCACACCATATCTTTTCGTTACAGAGTATTATTTTTAGTAATATTTTTTTTCTAATTAAAACACGTTATATTTTCATTTAAAACTAATCTTGCAATCATTAGTATAAACCCAAAGATATCGTACTGTATATTCAAATCATTATTTTTAGTAATAAATAAGAATCGTTAGATCTAATAATAAGATATATTCTATACTATTATATTAAAATCGAAACATTGAAAATTTTGGTTTTCGGTTATCCTATGTATTAAAATAAATAATAATATCACACCATACCTTTTCATTATTATTTTTAGTAATAATTTTTTTTAATTAAACCCCATGAAAAAGAAAGATACATGATCCGTACAAGATCAAAATAAAGGGGGCATATAATTTCTCCTCAAATGATTTTTGACTCTAACTTTATTTTTCCCAATTTTTTTTTATTTTTTTATAAAATATGAAATTTGATATAAAATATATTAGGATTTTATTTTAGAATTGATAAATATGTACGAGTTATATTACTAATATTTTGAATCGAATTATTTCAGCCATTAGATTGTGGTTAGATTTAATCTCGACAGTTACTTTAGAAAATAAAAAGTAACAAATTCATAATTATACCCACAATCACATAGACAGACCATGGCGCTCGGTTTCTTTCCCCCAATTCTCTACCCGACTAAAACCCTAAATCTTGCCATTGAAGTTCCTAGATTATAACACTCGAAATCCTAGCCTACTCAATCATTGGTACACATCATCTTTCATATCAAATCAATAGGTCAATACGATTTGCTGCTAGTTTTATCACAAATATGATGAGACAAAGAGAGATAGAAAGAGAGGATAGAGATGAGTACATACAACTACGTAGTCCTCAAGAACTCTTGCGTCGGAAACTTCACCAGTCCTCAAGAGCTCAGTCTCATCATTGCGTATGATTTCTATTTCTCTCTTCCGGATTCCTGTTTAATTTGTACTGTTTAATTCTCGTAATTTTCGTAGACTTTCATTTTATGTATATGTTAAATTAGGGTTTAGAGCTTCTGTTATTGGTTGTCTCGTAGATTAGAATTGTCAACTTATATTATTTCTAGGTTTAATTGGTTTTAGTTTCCAAGAAAATGTCAAAAATGATAGGTGTGAAATTGATTATTAAAAATGTCCGATTGTGATAAATTTAATGGATATGAGACATGTTATGATGTACAGGTTTGATTTTTCTGAGAGCTTTGGGGGTTAGGGAGGATTTGTTTTTGCGGTGGAGGATTTGTTTTTGCGGAAAATTTAAGTACTTGGTGTCTTGAAATGATATTAAACAGACAAGATCTCAGTCTTTATCCCCATCATATCCAAGCTTAGTTTCCTTTATAATACAGTGAAGAGATTCAGGGGAGATTCTATTTGTTCTCTACAAGATCTTAGCCCTTCAGAACACGTTTAAGGATGATAATGGCACTGATGCTCAGCAGTTCTTATGTTTGACTACTACTGAGTACAAAATTAACACTTTACTGTTGCTAATTATACTAATGTATGTTGATAGTCTTCAGCTCTGCATTTGCCTCTTCTTGAAATTGGTCCCTGTCACCCTGCGTGCAGTCTTAGTAATTGACAACTTGGATCGTCAAAACTGTAGCTCTTCCAGTGAATAAAATACGAATTAGTAATTTTAGGCTATGCTTGTTATAGGACTTTCTGTTTTAATATCTATTGGAGACATAGGACTATTATAATTGCCCATAGGTAGTACAGCTCAAGTCCCCAACTCTTTCTGAAATCCCAAGGTCTAAACTTTATATTGCAGCTGACCAGAGTATTAAGAGTAATGGGATTTATAAACCATGAGAGCTAGTAATTTAACTATTCAAATATTGAAATGGATTACCTTTTGCGGGCAATGAGTTGGTTAAAACTGAGTCTGATGATGTTCGCTTGAATTGCATAGGTTTGTCCATTTCTCTTGCTCTATATCTAGTAAATATATTTCATATAAATGTGTGATTATTCTTCTTTCTTACCCTTATGAAATGGAAGCATAATTAAACAAATAAAACTGTCAAATGATAATAATCCAGCATATAACATTGTTACATGTTTGCAAATGGAAAGTTCCTATTTTAGTTATGCATCCAATCTTATATTGTTAATTTGTGGGGTTACATATTGGTGATCTGTGTTGCATGGTTCGTACTTTTAGCACAGAACATGATGTTGGGACGTGAGATGGATCAAATATTCAAATGTATCTTTCCAGAAGGTAGTGCAAGGGTATCAAAGTTAACACCAGAGGCAGCTAAAGTTAATACCATGTTGGAGATGCTACTATGAACCTGTATTTGGTTTTCTATGGGTTTGATAGCTAGTTGCATTACTCTGTTGATCTTTCTGGGTGACGGAACTATTTTATTCTACTAAATACGTGGAGAGAGCAGCATCTAAAAATTTATATAGTGGTCATTAGGTAAAGCAATTGTTTCTTAACATGTGATACCTGCTCAAGTTCTAATTCTTACACTTGTTTCTGTATCTGCTAATATCGATTCCTAATATCTGTATTCAATGCATTCCATGTACTTAAGTTTAAAATATTCTTTTACATTACTGGACTTTGCTGATTTGGCAGGCATGGAATGCTCAAACCACCACTGATCTTAATCCTGATGGACCTGTTGGCGAAGTATATGCCCTTGTCGTGGGTAATGATTTACTTTTTATTGGTACATCTAATTTATGCAGGAATTAAAACAGAGTAAAAACATCTTGGGAACATCACAAATTGTCCATAAAAGTTTAACAACCTCGTCTCCCTTTGATATCATCATCTAATTTATTTGTTTCGAAATTTGATTAACATTTAGTGATTGGAATTACAAACATATTATATATGTATTTAGGTTGAAGCTGGAGATGAAGATAAAGCTGTTGAGTATAGAATACAGTAAAAGAATACAGAGGGGGGGTGAATGGATTCTTGAACTTTTCTTTGTTGAGTCTGTGTAGCAGATAAGTGTTTGTGTGTGCAAAGATGTAGGTGCGGATAAAGAACAACACAAGTCACAATATCACTTTAATCTAATGTATTATTAGATAAAGGTTGCTACAATCTGTGAATACAAATGATAGTATTCTCAGCTTCGTTTTTCTCAGAGAGATATGGCTTACAATGAATATGAAAAACTTGACTCACCAAAAGTTAATTGCTAAGGAAGTGAGGCTGTATCCTTATAGAACATGGATACAACCTACTTACTACAAATAAGGTAGCTAAAACAAATTACTTTCTAGTCTGTCTATCCTATTTGAGTAAGAGTCCAAACGGTTACAGATTTGACTTTGCAAAGCCTGTTCAGATCCACTTCTTTAGCCCTTTGTCTTTTCTATATCTCTCCAAGCTTCTTTGTAGGCTTTCCAGAGCACGTTACAGATTGAGGTCCATAAAGTGCATTGACTTGTTGCAGGTTTCTGACTTGTACAATTTCTCCAGTATTTTATCTCCAAGAATGTATTCGAGAAGTGACTAAGTAAGTGATTCGAGAACTAGAATTGACTTGATCGATAACTCTGAGTTCTCGAACACTGTTATATTGACATACCGAATTACTTCTCGAATAGCTCTTTTTCATCAGGATTCCTTGAGTTGTCGAATAGAACACTTGACTTATCGAATCCTTGAGATATCGAATAGCTTTATGAGTCCTTGAGATATCGAATGGAACTTTGACTTGTTGACTCCTTGAGAACTCGAATACCACTTTTGACTTGTTGACTTCTTGAGTTCTCGAACAGAGTAATAGACATATTGAATCTCTGAGATATCGAATGAGATATCGAATAGTGTATTCAGAGATATCGAATAGTGTCTTCTGAGATATCAAATCCCTGACTTCTCGGATGCTAGACTTCTCGAATAGACAAATGTACTTCTCGAATTGGTACTTAGGCAAATTCTTCACTTTCTTCAAATCCCAACTGTGATTATTTGACAGTCTTTATCTCCTTGGTTGAGGCATGAACCTTGGAACTTCTTTCAAGCATTATTCTTGACTATATAAGTACAGTTACACAACTAGGATTTGGTGCCTATTATAAGTATAGAACAAGTAGAGACTCTACAACTAGAGGTTCCCTCAGTTAAGAGGTCATGTAAGTAATGCAAAGCATTACAAACAATTAGGCTTGTTATTTGATGTAAACAGGCATGCCTCTGTGACTAACAAAGCTAAGGAAATTATTGAAGCTGCGAAAGCGTCAATGGGTATGTAAATAGAGAGTTGGTTGTAAGTTCATAATTACATGAATCACTTATTCTCTTTATTGTTAATCATTTCACATACTTTTCAGGTCAGGATCTATCCTGTTGACTTGATCAGTATCAAGTTATTTGCCCAGAGGGTTATGGACCTTGCAGAGTACAGGAAGAAACTGTACGACTATCTGGTTGCAAAAATGAGTGATATAGCACCTAATTTGTTGTTGGGGCCTGTTTAATATCTCATGCTGGCAGTCTTACAAATCTGGCCAAGTGCCCTTCTTCTACCCTTCAGATCCTTGGTGCATAGAGGCACTTTTGAGGTTATCTGTTTTAATTTTCTACCATTTGGGGTCTTTATGTCACAAAGTCACTTATTTTCCTCTTTATCTTTCGTAAGTCATATTGTTTTATGCCACAAGTAATTCTTCATATGCGAATACCCTCTCATGTGTTGCTTCTTCTGCAGCATCAACTCAAACAGCAGATTGAATGCCTTATCTCAGATAATTGATCCAGATTTTTCAAACAGACATTGTCTCATGTGGATTTGTGAAGGATATCTTGATGAAGCTTCAGGAGAAGTATTTGGCTCATGGCTTAATGGAATGGAAGGAGGACCTCTTGTTCAATCAAGGAGCTTAAGGATGATTATATATATATATATATATATATATATAATTTAAGAGTTTGATATATTTCTTGTCTGTTATGTTTATTTGTGGTTGAGGTTTGTTATATATACACTACTACAGAATAGGCTTTTAGCGTCGGTCAAAATAGGCTTTAGGCGTCGGTTATTGGGCGTAGTATATGAAGGCGACGCTATAGGTATAGGTCTATAGCGTCGGTTAAACGGGCGACGCTTGAACATGTTTGTGTCGGTGGTAGAACCGACGCTAAAAGGCTGATAACCGACGCATAAGGACAGGCAAAAGCGTCGGTTCGAAGAAATGCCGTTGCATAAAGTATAGAAATTTGGCGTCGGTTGTTCTTAGAACCGACGCATAAAGACAGCCAAAAGCGTCGATTATCTTAAATGCCGACGCATATGTATATGACCTATAGCGTCGGTTTCGTAAAATGCCGACGCCTAATCTCTTTACATTAAGCGTCGGTTATATAAAATGACCGACGCCTGTTTCCTTTAGTTTTAGCGTCGGTTCTGTCAGATGACCGTCGCCTATTCTCTTTACTTTTAGCGTCGGTTCTGACAAATGACCGACGCTTTTTTTTTTTGGGTGCATATGCTACCTGCTCTACATACATATAAGTATATAAATCAGAACACAAGCTAATTGATAATTTGATTAAAATAAATTTAAAATATTTAATGTTCATAATTTTACCATTGGAAATCATGTACAATTCTTTCTAGTACTTGCAGCTATTAATCTATTATACTAATTAATTACAAAGGTGCTCACAGGCAGCTATTCTTATAGATTTAAGCTGAGTTACAAGAGCAGTATGCCTCTACTTGACAAACAGTTCAAGAAATGCATGTGTCACCAAGGTTTCCCAAACTCGATAAACAGTTCTAACATAGGAAAATAAAAGAAATCCTGGCCAGCCATCGTAGTAGACATTGTAAAAACACATCAGTTGTTGATTTGAAACTTCTAGGAAGAAATTCATCCCTGCAGGCACAAATAAACAAAATGTACATTAGATATGCAAAGAAGGCATAACAATTGTACATAGAGTAAGAGGAACTAATGCTAACAACAATCTAGATATCTATTAATTATATCAGAAATGATAATATTTGTATAGACACTTTTGGTTGATTTCTTTATTCAAAAGTCATTCGTGAGATAATGTACCTACTTTTCATAGTTATAACATAAAAAATACAGTTGGTTGGATCCAGCCTATTCTTGAAACCTTAAATACCATGTTAGTATCAGTAGACAATTTCATGAAATCACTATCATATATGTGATGAACAGGAATTGACTTGGCAGATCATTTTGCCAGATATGACCTGCCATGCCTAGTCCTAGTACGCTCCTGACTAGAAAGTCAATGTCATCTCCTACATATAGCAACTTTAAACAACACTAATTTAAAAACCTGAGTCACACATAGTGTTAGATACTACCATCTCTTCTAAACCTTATAGGATCCACTAAATGGATCATAAAAATTCTAACACAGAATATCAGAAAATCCATATATGGAACTTCTTTGACATATGTATATAATACTAGGTTGTAGCTGAATTACCTTAGATTCTTAGAAAGATAGTCACCTGCTTCAACAAGTTTGTCCATGCAAAAGTAAGCTCAAAACGAATATGTGCTAACACTAAGATATTTAATGACAGAAAGACAGGAACATCAACCTCTTCCCAACATCAAGTGTCAATATCACGAGTCCATTTATAATAAGTTAGTATAGGACAAGTCACTGGCTTTGCGAGGCCTTGCCAATCAAATGGTTTGCAGTTTTTTAAAGATTTGTACAAGTTTAGTAATGAATCTCTGGGCGTTTCCATGCAAGGCTTTTTCAGGTAGCATCTGGACCTGGAACGCTGGAATTAATGTTTGTGTTTTTCTGGAGGTGAATATGGTTCTGGACAGTGATGAGTTAAGGTATCATGGATGCTGGTAACTGGTAAGGCATAGAAACTAAGTTCATATATAATGATGATCATTAGTAATTTGACAACACTTGTGGCACATCCGGATTTAACAAAAAATGACATAACATTTAAAAGTAATTGTCGTACCTGATTATAGACATTCTAGAATAAAAAATTTTGCCCAAAGCTCTCGAATCTCATTGATTTCCTTTTTGGTATAGCTTTTCGAAGTAAGACCTTTCCAAATATAAAAGATAACATATTAAAAAAAATCACGAGTTCGATAAAGGTAAAAATAATTTTTTTTTCTCTTACCACTTTCCAATTATTGTTAGGATTTTTTTGACAAAGCATGACAATGTCATGCATGTACTTCATAACAAAATAACCACACTCGGTACCTCCTTCTTGCTGAGGACACTACAATAAACCAAAAAGATTTATTTAATACAAGTAACGAATGAGCAAAATAACTGAATGTAAAAACCAAGTTATACTTGAACCTCAACATGATGCCAAAGAAATTCTTTTTTATTATTCCTCGCTCCACCTTGAGATGTATACAATTTAAATGCCCTGTAAAATAAGTAAATGTAATCACAACTCTAACTAAATTAGAAAATATAAATTACACTACGTGAAATCTGAATTCATATTTAACTTACGTTCGTGCAGGTGTTATCAAGCGTATTTTTCTTTCTTTTTTCAACGGATCAAAGATGTAGATTGTACTTTCACAGAGACAAAAAAGGAGCAACATCCAATGGTTGCTACAATAATATAGACATGTATGATGTATATATTGGATTATAATAATAATACAATTACTAACAGAAATTCATTTTCTTCTTACTCTTGGTGGTAAGGTGCTAGAATAAAACGCTTATCTTTATTGTCAACCAAAAATTCACTCAAGTACTCAGATGCTTCACTTTGACGTTGATAGTCACGGATATGTGGTATTGCCAATCTAGATGGCGACATGAATGCGAACATATTATCCTTGCACAACGTGGTAACGTACCTACAAAATTACTTACTATAATAAACATGTGTTTTGATAGATACCAAAGTAAATTAAGGAAAAAGGACTTAGTCTTACTTTGAAAAAACTTCCAAAATGGAAGTGTTTAAGCAACTCATTTTCAAAAACTGATCGACATCTTCAGGCCCGATAAGTATCAGATCTTTTCCATCTTCTTGAAACTTAAAGACATCATCTTTTTTAGTAGATGGCCTCTTATTAAGCAAGAAACGCAAAGATCGGCAATTCTCACTAGAATTCATGTCATCATCAAGTACTATAGGGGTTTTCTTCTTCGTAGCAGTCACCGAACCTTTGCTTTCAACCTTTTTTGACATCTGAATTGTTCTTTTGGGGCTCATCGCATGGCCTTTTTGCTTCTCCAATGATATAGGATCCTAATCGAAGACAATTGTAGCAATGATCATGTTCCAATTAAATGAGAAACAAATAATTGACAAATAAACCTCACATGATATACCTGCCCTAACGTCACAAGGTCCTTCGACCATTGAACAAAGCTACCTGCAGCATTTCCTACTGTCTCATGTTCTTCACATGGAACAGGAAGTGGAGTAAGTTGATATTCAGCTACAACATCATCAACTGATACTTTGACATTGTGAGGCGCAATTGGGTTATTATGAAGCATATTACTACCCTGACTATTTGATGGGAAAACAGTCCCTCTTGCCACAACAACTCTTTCTTTTTCTGAATGTATGACCCAAAGACTACAAATTGCAGGACTCTGCATCATAGAGTTGCACAGATCAGAATGTTTTTAAGCAAAACAAATACTTTGTACGATATAAAGAAAAAAGTCAGTTCTCAAAAACAGAGTTAGTTGACATCTACAAGTAAAGGCTCGATGGTAAGGAATTTAAGGTACACTTCTCAAATTTAGTCTAAAGTTTAAAGTTTCGAGGTAACTGAGACTAGCAATTCTAATGAAAATCGTAAGACTTTGACATTTAGGATTTAGTTTTTACCAACTGTTACAGTAGCAATGTGGTGAATCAGAGTCATTTTGCTTCCTACTGATGGCCACGGTAATTATTTTGTTGTACGACAAGTGATAAATTTGTTTGTTTATTTTTTAAGTAGTTGGTTTACCAGGTAGTTTTTCTTAATGTATGTTCTGTGTTCGTATTCAATAGTGTAAAGTATTCTCCTATTCATCAATGTTCATATGACCTTTGACAGAATGTAGAAGAAGATGTATATTATTAGATCTGAATAAAGTTTGTTACAGGAATAAAATGTAGGAAATGAACAACTACACAATATGAATCTATCTGTCTCGTTTATATACTAGTTACCATATACTGTAAACTTGTAACTGAGACCTAGAGAAAAAGGTGATCTATCACAGAGCTCTAAGAGTAGTATCGGTGAATTCAGTAGCAGCACTAGCCTCAGCGAAGACAACAATCTCAGTGGATCTAGTTTCGGCAACAGGCCTCATATGTCAAAAGATATGAGGTGGGCCCAAACTGAAAGATAAATCCTGAGAATTAATTACATTGACCTTCTGCTCTTCTTCTTATTTGGTTTTTATGACCTTTTGTATTAGTGAGATTTGGTTCATAATATATATCACATTCTAGTTTCTTTAATGGTTTAACATTTATGGAAACTGTCAATTCTTTAGGTCATGTCAAAAGAAGGAAATATTAAGATAAACAAGTTTGAGGTCAATGAATTTCGAAAGAACATATGCATATACTTTACAATAAAATTTTACAAAAGTACCTTAAGAACTGAGAAATGATCTTCCCGATCCACCGACTGGCAACTACTTCGAATAACTTCATTTTTCGAAGTACCAATATCATCCGGGAGTGACACACCCATCTGCTTTAATTGACCAAAGATACATTCGAGTTTTAAATTCATCATATCATTCATCTTTTCCTCGAACTCCTTCTGAACTTTCTTTGTAATATCTTGTGTAATTTTAGCCAACTCATCCACGGAGACAACTCCACTGTGTTTGTTTATCCCTGATCCAAATACATCTTTAATTTTTGCGGATCCACCAACCCCTCTAACACGTCCTCCATGCTCCTTTGTCCCAAGTGCACGAGACAATATGTCATCATGGCCTTGTGGAGTCCATGAGCCATCAGAAACTTGGCTCTCCAATTCTCCCTGTTGAAAATGTTCATTAGAAAGTAGACATAATAATAGCCTATAGAATTATATGTAATTTAACTTCGGAATAATTAAGTAATTTACCATTTTCAGAAACACCTCCTTTGTTTTCTCATTTGGGAAATAGTAACGTCCATCCTCCAACGGTTTTGTACGTGCTCTAATCCAATCATAACTACGTCCAGTACGCTGACTCGATATAATTGATGGATCAATGGATTCAGAATCATTCAAAGACTTGATGGGGTCTTCAACACACCACTTACCCCTTTTAGTCGCATATCCACCAGGCCCAAGATAATGTACATGTTCGTTATGTTTCTGACTTTCTTTTGCTTTTTCACTTATTTCCTGTTAATAAAGAAAAAATAACTCTTAGTAAACAATGTCCAATATTTGCTCATCTAGCAGGTTAAGGAACAGAATATTAGTAGAGAATTCAACAAAAGTAAAATATATCAAGTCCAATTTTTTACCTGAAACTCCTCAGTTTCACGTCTCTTTTTGAAAAGTTCCCATATCTCCTCGGTGATGTACTGATATTTTTCACATGGATTCTTCCCTTTGCGCAACCAATTCCTAGTCAACTTACCCTTGAAATCTCTCCACTGCTTTCCTGCTCTTTCTAACAAGTTCTTCTTACGCGAATCATCAAGTTTCCAACGCATCTAACAAAAATGAAAAAATTTTGATATCTCTATTAGACATATTTTATCTATATTAAATATTGGGTTCCATCAGTGTTGTAAAAAGCGGGAATCGGACTTAATCGGTGGAGGCACCGTCTAGGGATTAATCGGGTAATCGGGGATTAATCGGAATGATTAATCGGATCATTAATCGGAACTAATTTAATATTATTTTTAAATATAATTATTATTAATATACACAATTATTTTATTATTTTGATTATACATGAATAATTATCATATATTTATACAAATATATTTAAAATATATAGCATTATTAAAGTAAGTATAAATTTTAAGATCTAATTTTTGAATTGAGGTCAATATGAGAGAAAAAATTGATAAAATTCATGATTTAACCGTTTAAAATATTAGTTTCGTATATGAGAATAATAGTTTTCTTAAAATTTATTCAATTTTTTACTTTTTGAATTTTTTAAATTTTTCTACATATTTTTCAATTTTTTATCAATAATGCCGATTTTTGACCGATTAATCCGATTTTTGACCGATTAATCCCGATTTTTCAAAAAAACGATTTTTTGGCCAATTTTTGTAAAATCAGTTCGGTTTCTTACCGAACAGTGATTAATCGGCGATTAATCCCGATTAATCGCCGACTTTTAGAACAGAGGGTTCCATTGCCTAGAACCCAATATTTAATGAAAGAGCAGAAAACCTAGATTTGGATTTCATTCTATGGATGAAAAGGTGAATTTCTGGTTTCATTTCTCTATGTTACACTCCTACTGTAGACCAGTTAACTGATGTGTTAACCAAGATACTTACTGATAAAGTTTGACTTCATTAACTTTAAGCCATATTAGAAAACAGAAAAAAACGAACAAATCATCTATGGGACTGGTATATAACTCCAGAGGTATATAAATACTTGTACTATTCAAGGAACCCAAATGCCTCCAGAGGTATATAACTCCAGTGTTAACAAATCTGATCCCTTATTTCAGTAGTCTATTCTCAGATGTATAATGAGATACATTACTGCAAGATTAGCATTACTAGCATGGAAATAGGAACTAACACCTGCACATCAACTTAATATGCCCAAATTATAGTTAAATGCCTACATAATATCTAACACTACTAACAAATATATAATTTATTCAACTAAAATAGAAATATTAAGATATACAAAAGAAGGAAATGCAATTTAGTTAAAGACCCAGCAATAAATCATTTATGGGACTGGTATAGGAAACTGTATACAATATCCATAGAAAGATCTGGGAAATGCAAATTTAGTTAAAGAAATAATGAACAGATCAGAATTCTAATTCCGCAGGACCTGCATTGTAGAACTTATTTAAGACCAACAGAATCCGTTGATAACAAACAGAGAAAGTAAGATTACAATAATTAAGAGAAAGTCATAACTCATGTATAAGCAGTAATTCTTACAATTATATTGGAAATGGAATCAGCACCTTTGACCCTAGGTAATGACATCATTTCGTCATAATCGTTGTAAAAACAATGTTAGATTGCTTTCACACAATACTGAAATGTTATGATGCTATTGTTAGATTACCCGTACTGAAGATGGATTGCATGAAAGGATCTGATGAGGTGTTGCATTTTTTATTTATCTAAATGCATTGCAACAGTATATACATTTATTAAATATTAGGAATAACAAAATTAAAGAACATATCCGCAAAATGATAGTAATAGCTGAGAAATCAATATATACCTTAATATCATCCCATATTGCATCTTTCAATCCTTCATTAACTATATCCTAACTCTCGATATTAATATCAACTTGGACTCGAACCACTGATCCTATGTACTTCCTGAAATCTCCACCCATGTCCCCAATTGGGTCACCTAGATCATCAAAATCAATGCTACACTCTGAATTTTGTTTTAACATCCTTTTTTTTAATTTTTTGCATGTCGTTAGACCTCTAGTCCTTTTCTTCGTTACTTCCTTTGAACTTTCCTCTCTATTATCTTCATCCATGGCAAACACCTAAAAGAAAATAAACACCTTAAAAATTAGTTCTCTTGCAATAAGGATGGAGCAGTAAATAGCAGAATATGCAGCTACACTTATTCCCCCACTGAACATTTAAGCAACTACACCAAGTATAAAATTGAATAACAGGGCACGTTAAAACAAACAAGTATTACAACTTCACATGATGTTATACATAATAGGAAAATACTAACAACTAAGATCCTAGTTCATTGTCTGATAAAAAATTAAGGTTTTCATAAATCCACAAACAACATAGGTGATTCATAACCTTTTATGTGGCAAAACGCATTAACCAATCAGTATCATACATTAAAACAATAGGCCTCACTATTGTTTCAACTTTCAGCCAATTTAAAGGCTACACTTACATATCTGCAACCCTAGCACGCATTGCATACAACCAGATACAGTAGGTTAATAATGCTCCAGACCAGAATTTATCACGTGATAGCATACTTTTACCCAAAATAAGAGAACTATCTAACCAGTTAAATTTTCAAAAATAAGATGTACCAGTCAGTTTTTGTTAATAAATTAGTCACCAGTCACCAAAAAATGGACAGACAAGGGGAAAATTAGTTGGGTCAGTTAAAAAATCAAAGTTCGCCCTACTTAATAAACTTGACCTTCCTATAGAATAAGCAGTAAAAATCAAAGTTATGTAACAATAAGCAGTAAAGAGCAGTAAAAACAACTAAAATAAGCTAAATCCATTAAGTTTATATATTTAAATTTATTTAAAAAATTTAGGCTCCAAACAGCATATACATATGTTTAACCTGGAATGTTAAAACAAATTTATAGATATTTCAATTCTAGCATTTGTACTTTGTTTGCATCAACTTCTTTTGGTATAAACAAATTTATGTTATCTTAGAGAGATCATCCTGGTTAAAATTTTCTCTCAATATAGATTCATGAATAGCTAGACAATTAGTTCGCGAAAAGATGAGGAACTTATATCTATTTAACTGAAGAATTTGAAATACCTTGTCATATTCTTATATCTGCTTTCAAAATACTCTATCTGCATTGTATTCCAAGTTACCATTTTAAGGAGATAACGTACATGAAAGTACTTTTTTTTGTGCTAAATAACTAAATTAAGTTATACGCTGAATGGTATTCAAATTAAAAAAATTAAATTATCTGTAAATTTGGGAAAAAGGAGCATTTGAGTTCAGGAGATCAGACGAATTGACAAAAAGTATCATTTGGATCATATATAACCACAATGTGCACACGAACTCTATACATTAAGCTAAACTAAGGAGATGGAACTTGGAATTAAAAGAGAGTACTGTACTCACTCCTTATACTACTGTTCCATTCAGGAGCATCAGCATTATATGCTTTAAGAACAGCATTATATGATTATCTTAATGGATTTAGCTTCAAATAATAAGCAACTAAAATTTAAAACTGACATCTGTTAAAAATAATGAGTTAAAAAAAATTTGAAACTGACATCTGTTAAAAAAAATAAGCTGCAATTTTTCCCTCTAATAACTAGTGAAATACACAAAGGAAATCATTTTTATTCAAGTGTTTTTTACAGCAAATGATCAGAGATTTTAGTTACTGAATAACATAATGCATGTTAAGTGGTTACTGGTGAGACTGTGGAATCATTGAGCATAACTTTTTTCACTGTTTTAGACTAAGGGAAACTAGTCAGAAAATAAAAATCTAGACTACCTGTCTTAAAATAAATACCTCTCTGTATCATAATTTGCTTATAATCTGAAAGAGAAAATTTATTTTTGCTGGTGGAGGAATGAGCATAGTGGGAATCATACCTAAAAGGAAAAAGATCTGAAATTTTGTATGCGTGTACAGAAAGGAAGTATCCCCAATAACCTAAGAACATACAACCTCCATACACGAAATAATAATATTTCACAGTGCAGATTACAAGAAAAACAGAGCAGAAATAGTAAAATACTATGCAGGAATGTGTAGAAGTGTAGAACAGAAAGATCATCATTAGGCAAAGGGAACCAAATTTTTTGAACTACTAGGGGATATACGTACACAAACAATCATTACTCTGAGCTTCTAATATTCTATAGACTTATTCCTATTAAAGTAAATTAATGAGCTCTAACAAAACTTCTTGGGTCACATTTGATGATCAATCCATTGCCCTTCATCATGATCATGACGAACATAATTTGCATTTACATTGTCTTCCCTAATAGTAGTGGGTAGACCAACTGAGAAAGGGGGATTCTCATCAAACTGATTATACTCTTCCTCGTCTTCAACATTATCAATTCCAAGAATGCGACGCTTGCTTTGAAGAACAATGGACCATCTAGGATCAGCAGGGTCTCTAACATAGAAAACTTGTTTAACTTGTGTAGTGAATATAAATGGATCATCTTCATATCCAAACCGACTAAAGTCTACCAAAGTGAAGCCAGACTCATCCACCCGAACACCACGCTTGATATCGAACCATTTACATTTGAAGATAGCAACTTTGAAATCTTTGTAGTCAAGCTCCCAGATTTCTTCAATCACCCCATAGTATGACATCTTTATATCTCGTGATGAGATGGAATTGCCTCTTTCAAATTCTGTTGAAGAAGCTTCTACAGAAACTCCGCTATTCTGCACAGTGCTCTTGTTATCTTGAGATTGGGTATAGAAAGTATACCCATTAACATCATATCTGTTGAGTATACAACAACGAAAGCAAAACCCAAAGCGAATAAACAAGAACAAGAAAATAAACGACAATCACACAAGACAAAGATTTAACGTGGTTCGGAAATTCCTACTCCACAAGCCGCACTAATTTTGTATTGATCTCTCACAATTGTGTTGTGTTGTTATGTTACAATTACATGAGTATTTATAAGAGAAGAAACTTGGTCTAAGAATTAGAGTCTAATTCTGAAATCCTAACTCTAATCCTAACTCTAATTAGAGTCCAGTTCAGGATTCCTAACTCAAGTCAGAATCCAATTCCAATTCTGAAACCTGATAGACTCCACAAACCCAACAATCTCCCACTTGGAGTCTGACCACATCTTCGCTTCACTCTTGTAAATCTAGTAACACCATCCTTCGATCAATAACTCTAACTAGTGCAGCGCCTTCTCATCAATCAGTTCTGAAGGCCAGTTGAAGCTATGCAAAGCTTCAACTTTTCATTAGTAACCACCTTAGTCAACATATCTGCAGGATTCTTTGAACCAAGGATTTTCTTCAAGGACAAAGTACCATTGCTAATCAACTCTCTTGTAAAGTGATATCTCAGCTGAATATGCTTCGTCCTAGCATGAAACACAGGATTCTTCGCAAGATGAATAGCACTCTGACTGTCGCTATACAAAGCACTGTCCGCCTGTTTCTTGCCCAACTCCTCAAGAAAATTCTTCAACCAAATCATCTCCTTGCTAGCTTCAGAGATAGCCATATATTCTGCTTCTGTGGTTGAAAGAGCAACACTCTTTTGAAGTCGAGACATCCAACTAACTGCTGTGCCACCCAAAGTGAAAATATATCCCGTAGTACTTTTTCTTGTATCCAAACATCCACCTAAATCTGCATCAGAGAACCCTTCCAAGATAACATCTTTCTTGCTGAAACATAATGCAACCTTGGATGTGCCTTTCAAGTAGCGCAACAACCACTTGACTGCTTCCCAATGTTCTCTTCCTGGATTAGACATGAACCTGCTAACAACTCCCACTGCATGAGCAATATCTGGCCTTGTACACACCATAGCATACATCAAACTGCCAACTGCAGATGCATACGGAACTTTAGCCATATCTTTCTTGCCTTCATCCGTTTTAGGTGACTGCTTCTTCGTGAGATTAAAGTGAGTCGCCAACGGTGTACTTCTGGTCTTCGCATCCTGGACACTAAATTTCTGCAACAATTTCTCAATATACTTCTCTTGAGATAATTTTAAAGTACCTTCAGATCTATCCCTTATGATGCTCATACCAAGTATCTGTTTTGCTGCACCCATATCCTTCATCTCAAACTCCTCAGACATCTGTCTCTTTAACCTGTTGATTTCCCTCATGTTTGATCCTGCTATCAACATGTCATCAACATACAACAACAATATGATATAAGATGAATCAAACTGTTTAAAATAGCAACAATGATCCATAGCACTTCTCGTGTACCCATTCTTCATCATAAAGCTGTCAAACTTCAAGTACCACTGTCTTGGTGCTTGCTTCAAACCATACAAGCTTTTTATAAGTTTGCAAACAAGGTTTTCTTTCCCAGCTACCTGAAATCCCTCTGGCTGTACCATGTAGATGTCTTCCTCAAGATCACCATGTAAGAACGCGGTCTTAACATCTAGTTGCTCTAGATGTAACTCCTCTGCAGCCACAATACTTAGCACAATTCTAACAGTAGTCATCTTAACAACCGGAGAAAATATATCAGTATAGTCAATACCCTTTCTCTGTTGATAACCCTTGACTACTAACCTCGCCTTGTATCTCTTGCTGCCATCAGGTTCTTCTTTGATCCGGAACACCCACTTATTCTGTAAAGCCTTCTTTCCTGCTGGTAATTCTGTTAAAGACCAAGTCTCATTCTTCTCAAGAGAACTCATCTCTTCTTCCATGGCTGATTTCCACTGAACTGAATCATCCACCTGAACTGCCTCTGAATAACACTGAGGCTCTCCATCCTCGGTCAATAACATATAATATGCTGAAGGAGAAAATCTTTGTGGTGGCCTCACAATTCTGCTAGATCTTCTTACCTCAGCTTGTGGAGTAACTGGAACCGTGTCATCACCATTCCCCGAACTCCCACTATTTCCTGCAAGATCTTCTTCTGTAATATCTTCAAGCACTACTTTCTCTTTCTCAGGTTGTTCCTTTGCCAACTCAGAATCGACTGCAAGCTTATCCTTATACACTGCATTCTCATTAAAAGTAACATCTCTACTTCTAACAACCTTCTTCGTTAATTCATCCCAGAAACGGTAACCCATATCATCTGAGCCATAACCAATGAAGATACACTTCTTTGCTTTAGGATCAAGCTTGTCTCTGTCAGAATCTTTAACACGTACATAAGAAACACAACCAAAAACTCGCAAGTGTGAAAGATTTACCTCCTTTTTCTGCCACTCTTCTTCAGGAATCTTGAACCCCAAAGGAACTGAAGGTCCTCTGTTTATGAGATACGCTGCTGTGCTAACTGCATCTGCCCAAAAAGTCTTTGGCAACCCTGCATGCAACCTCATACTCTTGGCCCTCTCATTCAAGGTTCTATTCATGCGCTCTGCAACACCATTTTGTTGCGGTGTCTCTGGAATTGTTTTGATCATTCTAATCCCATATTCTGCGCAATAGCTTTTAAACTCATCACTACTGTACTCACCACCATTATCTGACATCAAACTCTTAACCTTCAAACCAGTCTGATTTTCAACTTCGGTCTTCCACTTCTTGAAAGTAGCAAACACATCTGATTTATTCTTCAAGAAATAAACCCATACCTTTCTAGTGGAATCGTCAATGAAAGTGACATAGTAGCGAGATCCTCCCAACGACGCAACTGCTGTTGGACCATATACATCTGTATGAACTAGCTCTAACCTCTCAGCCTTGGGTGTCCTCCCTGATTTTGCAAAAGTAACTCGTTTCTGTTTTCCAAGAACACATGGCTCACAGAACCCAACTTCCACATTCTTCAGCTCTGGAATCTTCCCCTTCGAAGTTAACAGCTTCATACCCTTTTCACTCATATGACCAAGTCTTTGGTGCCACAAAGTTGAAGACCCAATCTCATCAGCAACTACATTTGCTTCATAGCTAGATTGTTCAACTATGTACAACGTCCCCTTTTTCTCTCCACGAGCAACAACTAGATTCCCCTTTATAACCTTCCACTGTCCGTCTCCGAAAGTAACTCGATACCCTTCCTTATCTAACTGACCCACAGATATCAGCATCTTCTTCAGTCCAGGAATGTATCTTACATCTTTCAACGTCCAGCTAGTCCCCAAAGAGGTCTTGAGATTAATATCTCCCATGCCCGCAATATCCAAAGTCTCATCATCAGCAAGACGGACTTTACCAAAATTTCCAAGTCTGAAATTTAACATCAAATCCTTGCAAGGGGTAGCATGGAATGATGCACCAGAATCCATAACCCATGATTCAACCGAACGTTCAACACAACAAATCAAAGCATCGTCACTCACCACCTCTTCAACTACATTAGCTGAATTATCCTCTTTCTTCTTTCCTTTAGGAGCTGCGGGAGCCGTACACTGATTTCTGAAGTGACCTTTCTTCTGACAATTCCAACAAACAATCTCCTTGCGATCTTTGGACTGTCCTCTCTTCTGTGACTTCGATCTGCTACGCCCCTGATTCTGCCCCCTATCGGACTTTCTGCCTCTACTCTCAGTACTCAACAAGGAACCTGACGACTCTCCTGAGTTTCTCCTACGAATATCTTCTCCAAGAATCGCATCTCGAACTCCATCAAAAGTCATCTTACTGCTCCCAGATGAATTACAAATAGCAGTGACAAATCCTGACCAACTGTCAGGTAACGAGGATACCAACAACAAGGCTTGTACTTCATCATCGAATTTAATATCCACTGATGTCAATCTTGATAGGATAGAGTTAAATTCGTTCACATGATCAGCAACACAATCACCTTCATTCAATTTTGTGGCAAACAACAAGCGACACAAATATACCTTATTCGAAGCAGACGGCTTCTCATACATATTTGATAACGCCTTGATCAATCCATAGGTTGTCGTTTCCTTGACGATATTGTAAGCAACGTTCTTCGCCAAAGTCAACCTGACAACACCCAGAGCCTGCCTATCCAATAGATTCCAATCTTTGTCATCCATCTTTTCTGGCTTCTTCTCCTCCAGCGGTTCGTGTAGTTTTTTCTGATACAAATAATCTTCAATTTGCATCTTCCAAAACCCAAAATCTTTGCCATCAAATTTGTCGATCTTTACTTTCCCTTCTTCTGCCATCGCTCCCACTCGCCTGAAAACCTAGGCTCTTGATACCAGTTGTTGAGTATACAACAACGAAAGCAAAACCCAAAGCGAATAAACAAGAACAAGAAAATAAACGACAATCACACAAGACAAAGATTTAACGTGGTTCGGAAATTCCTACTCCACAAGCCGCACTAATTTTGTATTGATCTCTCACAATTGTGTTGTGTTGTTATGTTACAATTACATGAGTATTTATAAGAGAAGAAACTTGGTCTAAGAATTAGAGTCTAATTCTGAAATCCTAACTCTAATCCTAACTCTAATTAGAGTCCAGTTCAGGATTCCTAACTCAAGTCAGAATCCAATTCCAATTCTGAAACCTGATAGACTCCACAAACCCAACAATATCCTTGGTAAGATATCACTGTAATGTCAGGGCCATATGCTAACCATTTCAGCATATTAGAAATGGTGGAATGACTTTCTGAATATTGAGACATTACTCGATCTTTGAACCATTTAACAAACGATCGATTGTGTTCATTTGTAACCCACTTTCCACTCTTAGAAGGATGCATTCGTCAAATCTCATTAATGTGTTGTTGCAAGTATGGATTAACGTCGGTCATGTGTTGCAATACAAAAAGATGTACTCTATCGAGCACATCAACACTAAGAGTGATCATTTTATGTCCCAATGTACCTTGACCTTCAAGTCTTCCTTCATGACGAGATCTTGGAATTCCAACAGGATTGGCGGATGCTAAATACTCTGTGCAAAATTCAATAGTTTCTTCAACCACATACCCTTCAACTATGCTAGCTTCAGGCAAACGTCGATTTCTGACATATGCTTTTAAGATACACAAGAATCTCTCGAAAGGATACATTTGCCGCACATATAAAGGACCGCAAATTTTAATCTCTCTCACAAGATGAATCACTAAATGGAACATAATGTCAAATAAACACTGTAGAAAATACATTTCAAATTCACAAAGTGTAACAATAATATCAGCTTGTAATTTATCCAATGTCATGGGATCAATGACCTTACTACATATAGCATTAAAGAAAAAACACAATTTCGTGATAACCAATCTCACATCCTTCGGCAATATGCCTCGAATTGCAATAGGTAGTAGATGTTGCATTAAAACATGACAATCATGTGACTTCATCCCTACCAGCTTCAAATCTTTCATTGAGACAAGGTTTTTTGGGTTTGAGGAATATCCTGATGGAACTTTTACACTAGCTAAACACTCACAAAAGCTGATTTTTTCTTTTCTAGATAGGGTATAACAAGCTGGAGGTAGATATGCACGTTTACCGAATTGTTGTGGTGCTAACTCTTCTCGTAAACCCATCTCTTGCATGTCTAATCTGGCATTCATCCCATCCTTTGTCTTACCAGGTATGTTTAACAATGTCCCAACAATGCTTTCACAAACATTTTTTTCGATGTGCATAAAATCAAGACAGTGTCTAACTTGCAAGTGTTCCCAATATGGCAGATCCCAAAATATAGATTTCTTCTTCCAAATACTTTTCAGAGTTGGATTTTTCTTCCTCTTTCCAAGTACGACATCAATATCTTTGACTCGTTCAAAAACCTCCTTCCCGGTTAAAGGCAAACGAGCCACTCGAGTCTCGATCGTCCCATCGAAAGCATCTTTCTTCTTACGATAAGGATGATAACGAGGAAGAAATGTACGATGACCCATATATACATTTTTTTTGCAATTTTTCAAACGAAGGTCAATCGTAGCATCTTCACAAATCGGACATGCTTTTGCTCTTTTGACACTGTAGCCTGAAAGATTTCCATAGCCAGGAAAATCACTTATGGTGCAAAAGATCATGGCACGCAAAGTGAAATCTGTTTGGCTGTATGCATCATACATTCTCTCGCCTTGATCCCACCATAACTTTAGATCTTCGATAAGTGGCTGAAGATAAACATCTATGTCGTTTCCGGGTTCTTTAGGACCGGGGATGAGTAACGTCATCATGATGTACTTGCGCTTCATGCACAACCAGGGAGGCAAGTTATAAATTGTTAGAAGAACCGGCCAAGTGCTATGTTGAGAGCTTAGAGTGCGGTATGGGTTCATGCCATCTGCACAAAGTCCAAGTCGTAGATTTCTGACTTCTCCACCAAATTCCGGGAACTTTCCATCAATGGTTCTCCACTGTGGAGAGTCAGCAGGGTGTCTGAGCATGCCATCTGATTTTCTCCCTTCCACATGCCACCTCATAAGCTTTGCATCATTGACATTTGCGAATAGGCGTGTGAATCGTTCCACTATGGGCAAATACCGTAACACCTTGACAGGAGGCCTTTTCTTGTTATCAGTTGCAGAATTATTATCCTCCTTCTTGTACCTAGAGGCTCCGCACTTTGGACATGTGTGTATATGTTCATACTCATTGCGAAACAACACACAATCATTTGGACATGCATGTATCTTCTTTACATTCATACCCATGGGACAGAGTATCTTCTTTGCCTCATAGATGGAAGTGGGAAGCTCGTTATTCGGAGGAAGCATGTCTGCTAGAAGTTTTAGCATTTCCGTGAAACTCTTGTCACTCCACCCATTCTGTACTTTGAGCTTACACAACTTCAAGGTTGTCGATAATCTAGTAAACTGATCGTTGCATCCTGGATAGAGAAGTTTCTTGGAATCATCAACCAAGTTCTCAAGAATTTTTGGTTGGTGCATTAGAAGATCTTCAACATCTTGGATCATCTCATCGACCCTATCATTTTCTACATCATCTTCTTTATTGGTAGGCATACTATCTTCATTACTTCCAAAATCCCCATCAGAGTTCCTTGTTTTTTCAGAATGTATTCCTTCGCCATGCCAAATCCACTTAGTATAATTATCCATGAAACCACGACGAAATAGATGATCACGTATTGTCATAGCACTAGGATACTTTTTTAGATTATAACAATCACGGCATGGACATGTGATCATGTCTTCCTTTCCCAGTTCCCTTCTTTTTTTCTTTATAAATTCCTCCGCAAAATCAATGAACTTTTCAACTCCATCAACATATTCCTTTGCTATACGTGGTATTTTGTACATCCATGTATGACGATCCATGTTATAATTCTACAAAATATATGGATAACAAGGCAGCATGTTAAATAGTAATTAATCCATTTAATTCCTATGACTGATGAGTAAGTTTACTACCGGAACCATTAGTCTAGTGTCTGGTGAAACATTATTTTGTCAAGTTGATTGCCTATATTGTTGAATCACTTTTGTTTATTTTTTCCTGTTTTATACTATGAATTAAATTGCTTCTTTTGAAACCTATATGTATAAAGTGAAATAATAACTTAGTGTCTCATATTGAATTAACTATGCAACAAATGGAAATAGCTAAGAATCTAATTCAGAATTCTTAGCCTATAGACGGTAAGCAAGTTGTATCTCCCCCTCTCTGTACATAAACCCAAGTATCATTACGCCCAAAACCTTAAATACTTCAAGTCTCGAAGTTAATTATCAAACATATAAGGGGCATACCTTACTAATAAGAAAACCAGCAGCTCATAAAGCTACTGGTCCCCTTAATTATCATTTGATACCTTACTCCATAACAAGCTACCATTTGATACACCTAACCAGATACAGCTGCCCCAAATAGAACACATATCATTTTAAGAATAAGAACTGTATATGTTGTATTATAAAACGTAAAGGCCTTCCATCTTGAGGCTTTTTAAGTAGCCCAGAATGAAAGGAGTAAACGCAGCCACTTTATGCCTTAACTATTAAGCATTCATATAAAATATATTGGTAGCTACATTACGTGATTCTAACATTTCAACATTCTTCTCTGATTAAGAAACTAACTATTATAAATGCACATCAACTTTAAGGACTTTGGACTCCTTATCCAGTTTACCTCGTCGCTTCATGCTACAAGATTCTTTTTGCCATTCTAACTGAATTCTTTGAAATTTATTAGGTACCTATTGAAGTTCTCTATCAGGTGTTATTTTAATGCACTGTTTGTAATACATAACTTGGTACAACTCATCATAAATCAAACTAACTACTAGGATTTAAAACATGCGACGTATCCCCTATAAGTGTTCTCGACCAAACCACACTCAACTAGAATTAAGAACATTTTGAGAACACTACCTTGTCAAAGTTTTCATGTCATTGATATGCTTATTCTAATCCACATAGACTTCTATTAAGTTTTTGGGTGCTATGAAACTTTTGGGTTGCATAACTTCACCATTTGATATTATGGTATTTACGCACATTTAATGCATTTTCTAGTTTTATAATTAACAACCATCACCATCAAATATAAAAACTAAATATAACTACAATTACACAGGCAGGCGTGCAACCGTGCACAGCCACATGATGTAAAAAATATATCTTATACGCAAACAAGAAATAGCAATATTATAAAATTGAAGTTCCCTACTTTTCCTCGCTAAATTTCATAATCCACACATTGGACAAACAAGGCTGACATATATCTTTAGTTGCCATAATTTGTTCCAGAAACCAGAGTTAGTGTCATTTTTCTGATTCACATATTCAAGTCAAAACATAAAACATTAGTTTTCTTCGTAGATAAAGAAATTTAGCTTGAACTTAGAACCAACAAATGTGTGTCAAAGACTCAAAAACTAAAATCAAAGTCCCTGGGCCAATTTGTTCATAGATAAATAAACTTGGACGAAGAACCTTAAATACTCCCCTCTCTCTGCATAAACCCAAGTATCATTACGCCCAAAACCTTAAATACTTCAAGTCTCGAAGTTAATTATCAAACATATCCAAAATCAAATATCAATACTATAAGCAAACCACATATATACTAAACAAACACACATGTATATACATACATATACCAAAAAAACAAATCGACATAATAAATGTAGAAGGGGATACAATACCAAATTGATACAAGAAACCCCTCTTTTTGTTGATACAGAAACCCTTAAGTACATACCCTGATTTTGATACCTGCCGATGAATCCCGGCCAATTGAACCCAGCAATCCAGCAATCCGATGATTTCGATACCCTTAAGAAAATCGACAAATCGAACCCAGCAATCCAGCAGTTCAGAGAAGAATCTCGGCCAATGCTTAATACCTGGCAACTGGAGGGCTATTTGTGAGAGCGAGCAAGTGAAGTGTATTGGTCCTTCCTAGTCTCCTAGAGTGTATCTGTATGGCAATTTAGAAAAAAAAAAATCAAAGGGTTTAATTAAGGATTAAAAATATTTTCACTTATTCAAAAAATTATTTTTATATTATAAAAAATTAATATTGTAATTGATTTAATGTAATATTTTAATATTTCAAAATAAATAAATGGATTAAAGTTTTTTGTCATAGTATAATGCAAATAAAAGATTGGGAAAAAATGTATAAAAGTGTTTGTATTTTAATACATAAAAGATAAAGTATTAGGAAAAAAGGAAAAAACAAGCAACTCAAAAACACAACAATAAGGACTTTTGGGGAAAAAAAATCAAAGGGTTTAATTAAGGATTAAAAATATTTTCACTTATTCAAAAAATTATTTTTATATTATAAAAAATTAATATTGTAATTGATTTAATGTAATATTTTAATATTTCAAAATAAATAAATGGATTAAAGTTTTTTGTCATAGTATAATGCAAATAAAAGATTGGGAAAAAATGTATAAAAGTGTTTGTATTTTAATACATAAAAGATAAAGTATTAGGAAAAAAGGAAAAAACAAGCAACTCAAAAACACAACAATAAGGACTTTTGGGGAAAAAAAAATCAAAGGGTTTACTTAAGGATTAAAAATATTTTCACTTATTCAAAAAATTATTTTTATATTATAAAAAACTAATATTGTAATTGATTTAATGTAATATTTTAATATTTCAAAATAAATAAATGGATTAAAATTTTTTGTCATAGTATAATGCAAATAAAAGATTGGGAAAAAATGTATAAAAGTGTTTGTATTTTAATACATAAAAGATAAAGTATTAGGAAAAAAGGAAAAAACAAGCAACTCAAAAACATAACAATAAGGACTTTTGGGAAAAAAAAAAAGAAAAGACAACAGCAAGGACTCGAACTCGAGTCTTCTTCAAGGAAACCACACACAATTGCCAACTGGGCTAGAGGCCCAATTGTTCAATAAGGCATATTAGTTAACTTTTATTACCAGCAGATTTTACTTTTTCTATAATTTTTATTTAAAGCTTTAGGCGTCGGCATTACTAGGCCCGACGCTACAGGTATAGCATTATATATCTTTGGCATCGATTGAGCAATAATCGACGCTTATTTGTCAATTTTAGGCGTCGGTTAAGTAAACGTCGACGCTAAAGGGTTGGTTTTTAAGCGTCGGTTGATTAAAAACCGACGCTAAAGGGAAGGATTTTAGGCGTCGGTTGTTTATGCGACGCTACAGGTTGGTTTAGGCGTCGATTAAATAAAGACCGACGCTAAAGGTTGAGTTTTAGGCGTCGGTTGTTCCAAGACCGACGCAAAAGGCCCAGCAAAAATGACTTTAAGCATCGGTTTAGCTAGAAATCGACGCCTAAAGTATGTATAAGCCACGGTTCTCTAGATAACCGACGCCTAAAGTGCGACACTAAAGGCCTATTCTGTACTAGTGATAGCATCTGTTTGGGGTGTATTGTGATTATGTATCATGTACAGATTGATTTTATATATAATTTGGGGTTCTGGCATGGGCTAAATTATTTCTGAAATTGTATTGTTTCATAACAAAATTGTAATTTTCAATTTTTTTTTAAAAAAAAATTACTTTTAGCGTCGGTTGTTTAAATGACCGATGCTTATAACCAGACTTTAAGCGTCGGTTGTTTAAATGACCGATGCTTATAACAGACTTTAAGCGTCGGTTCTTTAAATGACCGACGCCTATAACTTACTTTAAGCGTCGGTTGTTTAAATGATCGACGCCTATAACCTGTCTTTATGTGTCGGTTATTTAATTGACCGACGCCAATAGTAAGACGATATGCGTCGGCTCTTTAGGTAACCGACGCTATTAGCAACTTTAGGCGTCGGTTGTTTAAATAATCGACGCTATTAGTATATTATATGCGTCGCCCAATTAACCGACGCCATAGGCCTATACCTATAACGTCGCCTTCATATACTACGCCCAATAACCGACGCCTAATGCCTATTTTAACCGACGCTAAAAGCCTATTCTGTACTAGTGAAAAAAAAGTTGCATGTGGTTGCATATATTCAATTGAATGTGGTTGCATTCAGTTGAATATGGACCCAAATCCACATGGCCCCTGGCGGGGCCTTGCAATCCAAATCCACCAAAATCACCCATCTTAAAAAAAAAAGTTGCATGTGGTTGCATTCAGTTGAATTGTGGTTGCATTTAGTTGAATATGACCTCTGGCGGGGCCTTGCAATCCAAATCCAACAAAATCACCCCACCTTAAAAAAAAAATTGCATATGGTTGCATTCGGTTGAATGTGGTTGCATTCAGTTGTAACCCAAATCCACCAAAATAGCACTCCACCTTAAAAAAAAAAAGTTGCATGTGGTTGCATTCAGTTGAATGTGGGTGAATGTGGTTGCATTCAGTTGCAACCCAAATCCACCAAAATAGCACAAAAAAAGTATTGAAATCGGCAAAAAGGGGAGGGTTAGGCACTAGTACAAAATAGGCCATATGCATCTCCCCATTTTGCGTCTGTTATAAGCGGAACAGACGCAAATTATGGTTTTTTGCGTCTGTTATACTCAACACAGACGCATATACTAAAGAGAAGCAGGCTTATACGTCTGTTGTTACTTAACAGACATATATGACCAGTTTATACGTCTGTTGATAAAACATATGCATCTGTGCTTGATAAAACATATGCATCTGTGCTTTTAAAACAGACACATAAAGTCATTAAAAAAATTTATAAAATATACGGGACTTACATCTAGTTCTCATCCCTTTCCCCCAATTCACTTCAAATCGAACACGCCCTTTTACTCCCAGCCTTAAACTACCAGCGATTTCATTTCACTTCTCCTCGATTCATTAGTCCCAGCCTCCATCTAAAAGCTGAGATTCAAAAATCCAACCTGCGATTTAATTATTCACCTCCATCTTCATCTATTTTGAGTCATTATATGTGACTTGTATGTTGGTCCCCCATCTAGTTCAATTGTGTTCATGGAATAACCGGTAACTTTCTCAATCTCTCTCCCTCTCCTTCTTTTTCTTTCGCTCTCTCCCCCTCCCTCCCTCTCTCAATTTTATTTGTTATTTTGTTTAATTGCAGGTATAAATTAAGCTTCAAAACGATGTCGGATGAAGAAAGGGAAGAGGTATAATTTGTTAATTTGTTGTTCCTCAGCTTCTTCGATCTCTATGTATGTATCTATCAACTATACTTCATTTTCGTGTATGTATATACATTTCTTGATGATTATATGTATTTTTTGTACTTTGTGTATATATATATGTGCTGTTGGTTTAATGACCAAGGACGTGTTGCTATTCGATGTTGGTTTAATTATTGGTTGTTTTGGAGGATGTTGTTGTGTGTTTAATTGGTAGTTGTTTTGTGTATATATATGTTGTTAGCAAGGTTGTTAAAAATGTGCACGCAAGGTGTTTGTTGAATTGTTTGTGAGAATAAAACTCTCTTGAGAAGTTTAATTTTTGTTCTTCACGTGGTATGTGGAAAATCTCAAAATTATTGTTGGTTTAGGTTTGTAATTGGTTTGGTGAGTTTGTTTGAAATATGTGTAATTGGTTTAGGTTTGTAATTGATTTGTGCAGAATTTGTTATGTTTCTGCAGAAAAAAAATTGAAGTATTGAAGTTTGTTGTTTCTAAGAATTGTTATGGATTTGTTCGAGTTGTCTACTGCAGTTTAAGGGCAGAAATATTGGTTGCTAGGTTGCAGTCTCGTTCGAGAAAAAGGCTGTTGTTAGGTGCTGAAAATGCAGTCCTGAAATTGCGGAAAGGTCCAGAAAATTCAGTTCCCCTGCTGTGCGAGAGCAGTCCAGAATATGCAGTCTCGAGCAGTCCAGAAAATGCAGTTCCGTAAGGTGAAGTGCAGTCCAGGAGCAGTCCCGAAAATGCAGTTCCATAAGGTGAAGTCAACTCCAGAAAGTGCACTCCAAGAGTATCTATTTTAGTTGCTATTGTGCTTTGTTACTGTTTATAATCTTATATCGTGTGTTGTTTGTTGTACACTAACTAGATCATGTAATGTTCATAATTATTTGTCAGAAGATACACCATCGTTCTATGCTTATAGCAGTACTTTATACATTTGTATAGATCGTGTCTGGTGTTATTGAAAGAACCATCTGTTGTAATGTTTGTTATAAGTTCTTATTTAAATCTACATCTTTCAGAGTGGTGGTCGTTGCCATGTTTGCTTAAAGGAGGGGAATTACCGCGTAACTGCATCAATTTTAGCCCCTACCGTTCGCTCTTTCAACCTAAACACGTCCCAAATAGAAGCAGTTTCGAATAGTTTTGCTACGAAATATTGCTATCATGAGAATTCTGTCAAGCTAATTTGGGGCCCTCCCGGTACAGGGAAAACAAAGACAGTGGCCGTGTTATTATATGAACTTCTTGGACAAAAGTGCAGGACTGTTACTTGTGCCCCAACTAACATTGCTGTACTAGAAGTTGCAGCACGGTTAATGAGCTTGGTCACACAGTCTACTGGGTATGAAACTTATGGTTTTGGAGACATAGTTCTCTTTGGAAATAGGAAGCGAATGAAGATTGACGATCGCAGTGATTTACTAAATACTTTATTTGGTGTGATTGGGTCTTCAATTAGCTCGAATTAGTAAGAAAATTTTAATTTTTTTTTTGATATTTAACTTTGCTTTCTTGAAAAGATTTATGGATTTCTTGAGTTTGGAATTTGCTTCAAATTAGTAAGATAACTCTAATTTTCTTCTCCATCTTTCCTTGAGATTTCTTTTAAATGAGTTTTCTTTGTATGTATATATAGATGTATACACTGGTAAATTTCTTTAAATTATCTTTATTTGGGATGTATGTTCGTGATTTTTGTGTACACCTGCATAAATTTGGTGGTTTCTCCTTATATATATACACTTGTGTTTAATTGGTTTTTCTATGTTACTTGGTTCCCCTTTTTTGTATTATACGGGTTGGAGCTTCAAGATTTTGATTTTATTGTAAAAGTTTGAAACTTAATGCTTTCTTGGTAGAATGTAGTTTCAAGCATGTGAAATAGTTTCAGCCCCCGACCTAGAATGTATAACTTAAAAGGTGATTATTCATTGAAATTTAAAAGAGAAATTAAAGATATGTTTTCTTGACAATGTCATGGATCTATTTCTTCTCTAGAGTTACTTTCTAGAGCAACTTTACTTTCATTGTATTTTCTGATAACAGGTATGTTCTTTAATCTGAAAGTATGAAATTTAGAGCTTCTTTTAATATTAAGTTTATCTTTTTGGGATTATCCTTTGTTAGGTTAGTGCACCTTGAGAATTTAATGTTTGTAATTCTGGAATTTTAGATTTATGGGAGTATGACCTACAATGGTAACAGAATGAATGAGTTGGTACCCCTAAGAGCTGCTGCATATATTAGTCAAAATACACTTACAAACTGATTTTGAGGTGTCGAAGGAGCTTTTGAGGCTGCACTTCAGTTGTGGCTACCTGGAAATTAAGAGAGTCGAAGGACCAATTTCTCCTGCTGGAAGTAAGCCTGTCTATAAGGTAGATGAACAGCAGATTTAGTAATGTAATTGATTTCATATCCAATGCATTAGTTACTAATTGCCACACATTTACATCTGTGATTTTGTATACAACAACTTTTTTTGCATTTTACAATTGCTACTGAAATGGATTAGACAATGATACCATTCTGCTAACCAGATTTGATTTCATTCAATTGAGGTGTTTTGATGTCTATATATTTTTTGTTTTTTTGATTATTTCAAGGGGGTCTATGCTTCCAGGAGAAATGACACTATTCCTGGCGGTTGCATGTGGAAAATGGATTTTTTTTTTTTAAAATTCTGAATAATAACAAAGAAGGTTGTACGACGCAGAGAAAAGATGGTTGCACTGTTCTTCATGCTGCTATTATGGGAGTATACTATCGTAAGTCTTACTTCTTTTAATTTCTTCTTCTGTTTTTTTTTAGTTTTAATTTTTGCTTTTTCAGTATCAATTTATTTTTTTCTCATTCTTGGATATTACTGTCTCTAGCCCGTTGATCTGATGACTTTGGTTTCAAAATGCAGGCACCGCTACAAGAATATTGGATTTGTAGTACTATGGACATAGACTTGCTCAAATACGTAACACTATATATATTTGTGATTGCAGGCTAGAGACTAAGTTTCGTAAAATTGGGCAAACATGCATCTGTGCAA
This sequence comes from Kitagawia praeruptora, assembly GCA_037693485.1. Taxonomy (NCBI): domain Eukaryota; kingdom Viridiplantae; phylum Streptophyta; class Magnoliopsida; order Apiales; family Apiaceae; genus Kitagawia; species Kitagawia praeruptora. Next base: position 138,032,699 of record CM075345.1, read on the forward strand.
ATAGAATAATTGTGCAAGAAGGTACCTGAAACCAACTCTTCTTTTGAAATGTGTAGACAAATTTGCAGTTGAGGTCTTGATTGGTTGTATTATGCTACGTTAATTTGTGTGTCTCTAAGATCATTATATATTTCGTTATTATAACATTCAGCTACCAGTTCTCTGGGTTGTTTCTAGTTGGTTTAAAATGTTGTTATCAACTTAATTCTCTATCATTCTTGAGCTGGTTCTGCTTTCTTACAAATTTGCATCAGTTTTACATGTTAAAAAGGCAAAAAAATTAGTCCTTTGTCCCAGAATCTTGATGTTTAGACTTGGTGCATGTATTTATGTAACTATATCGTTTTCCATATAAAAATTGAATGATTCTTGCTTGTTCTGCAATTTCCACCTGTTGTCTTTGCTGTTCTATTTGAGCTTGAGGCTACTGCGCTGCGCTCTGCACATGTATGTTTTCCATGAACTATCTTTTGCAAAAACGAAGTAGTGTATTGTTGGTTTGCAGAAAATCTATATTCACGTGTGTCTTATGTACCGAGAAATTCTGTCAACAAGCGTATGAGAACTAATCCTTTTTCTGAATGCTCCGGGATGTACAATGTAGCAAATCAATTTCATGGAATACCAATGCCACATGATGCAGCCCTTGCATACGATCCAATGCCACATGATGCAGCCCTTCCAGAGAATATGAACTGCAGAAAATTTTGGAGAAGCTTACAACCAGACATGTTTTCGAGAATGTCTCAACCTGCTTGGTTCTCAGGCAAACAAGGTAGTTATACTTGCCAAGCTTTAACAAATCTAAATTTTTATTTCCTTTATTTAAAAATTAACTTCTATATGTTCTTTTTCCTAATTCATTTCTTGATTACATATAACTAATTTCTTTTTTCCGAACTCAGGTGCTGTATGAAGAAGCAATTAAAATTTTTGACACATTGGCCAGAGATGAAGTATTGCCTGGCCATGAATGATTGCATCGATTTTGCAACCAACTATTTTGAAAGGGAAAGAATTCTACAGCTAGTTATAGATAATTTTTTAATTTGTGGTTCCCTTGAATTTATGATCAACTATATCGATATATATTCCCCCAATTCACTTCAAATTATCAAGTGTTTTGTTAAAAATTTGAGATTATCAAGTGTTTTGTTAATTCAGTATTCCATTTTACCCTATCAATTTTATTATTGTTGAAATTGAGAATTGAATTTGCTTTTGGTAATTTTGTATTTAGGCTACAGATGCTAGCTGAAAATAGAATATATTTTTTTTTGAAAAAAACACCTTTTGCGTCTGTTCTACTATCACAGCCTTATAAAGTCTATATTTGCGTCTGTTCTTTAACTTTATACGTCTGTTAGTGCCAGATGCAGAACAATCTTTTGCGTCTGTTTAAGCGGAATAGACGCAAAATGTAGACTTTATGCGACTGGTGTAAACTATATGCGTCTGTTCTTGACAGCCGCATAAACTATATGCGTCTGTTGAGTAACAGTCGCATATGCTCTATAGCTGATACTACTCTGCCATACGCAACTGTTGACAACAGATGCAAAAAACCCTTTTTAACAGACGCGATAGGCATATTTTGTACTAGTGAGGGTTAGTATTTTTGCAATTTTGAAACTTAGTTTAGTAAAATTACAATTAAGAAAGTATAAAATAGTAAATATGCAATTAATTAAAGAAAATAGTATTTTTGCAAATAGAAATTTTAAACCTAATATTTTTGGTAAATACTCTTTATCTTTATTTGTTTATTTAAATGGTTGCCAGTTTACCTAGTTAGTGTTGCTGTTTAGTTGATCAATCTTACAAATGGTGTGGGACCTTTTTATAATTATTTAAAATTTTAAAAATATTGTGTATTATAATACATTTTAATATATTTTACAAATATATAAATAGAAATCAAAAACTTTCCAGAAATGATTCTGGAATGAAAAAAACCATTGCTTATATCCGTCACAATTCTTTTCTTATATATTCCAAAAGTATTGTCCTCATTTTTTATTAAAATAAAAAAGTATTAAATATGTTAATTTTTTTCAAATACGTAAAAAATTGAAATTAAATTTAATAATTTTTGTTTAATTATTAAATTTATATTTTTTAATTAATAATCAATATAAACGGGATTGAAAAAGTATCATTTTTCTTCTCACATCCACTTAATTATAACATTTTGATTTTAATTTGGTGGTATAGGAATACCAATTGGGTGGTATGTACAATGTCCCAAGGAAACGCGGTTTAGGTTTGAGGAGAAGCGTAAACCAACAGAAGGAGGAAAGCATAAAAGGAATGAAAGAAGAAAAGGAAAAGCATGAAAGAGCAAGTGCATCAAGTGATCCCGATTTGCCACGTTGGATGTTCTCTTATTTCACGTGGCAAAAGCTGGCCCTACTGGCTACTTTGCCATCTTCTATATTTTAATAGATGAAGAATAGGGCTGCACAAAGGTCTAAAACCGGACCGGACCGGACCGACCCGGACCGGACCGAAGACCGGATTTTATTGAATTCATGGACCGAGGACCGGACCGGTCATAACCGGTCTTTGGGACCGGACCGGACCGGAAAAACCCGGACCGGACCGGAACCGGACCGGTTTGGACCGGTTAGTTAATATTTTATAAAAAAAAATAATTTTTATAATTTCATTTTCATTCTTTGTTGATTTATAAATTACTTGGTAAGTTAATTTAAATTTAAAATAAGTAAATGTCATATTATTTGTAAAGTAACATTAATTTGTAAACGTAATTATAAATTATATATAGTATGAAATATGAAATTTAATCATTTATATTATAGTGTTTACAGATACTATTTCATAAATTTATTATTTACCAATTTGGATCACTAAAATATGTTATGTGTGAATATTTAATCATTAAACTATATAATTTAAAAGACAAAATAGTGTAAAATTAACTATATACATAAAATCCGGTCTGATCCGGTCCGGACCGGGTGTTTTCAGGGTTTGGACCGGACCGGACCGAAGACCGGATTTTTTTGATTTTACGGACCGGGGACCGGACCGGTTATATTCGGTCCGGTCCGGTCCTTGGACCGGTAGACCCGGTCCGGTCTAATTTACCGGTCCAGACCGGAAAGTTGTGCAGCCCTAATGAAGAATACTCAAACCATCTAATAATTTCATTATACAGTAAAACCTCCATAAAAAATATTCGATAATTTATATCACGTTTTCTATCATGAAGAATACCCAAAATACCCAAAATCAGAATCATTCGCCCTTTTTACCCACGGTGTACGCATTTTGCAAATGCATACACCATACACACATTCAAATTTTGCGTAGCCCTCATATACGCATCCCATCTATGCGTACATTTTGTAAATTGTGCATCTGAATCACCTGAATAGTACCTCGATTACGCATTTGTGCAATGCGTGTAGGGGCATACGCAACTTGTAGATGCGTATGTGAACAGTACCGTCATCGTCTTCCAGCCATGGCAGAGAACAAAATCCTACCAAAACTTCGATCATTTTTTCCCGTCCTTCCTAGGCATATTTCACTACCATACCACACACCAAAATGATCGCCCTTTTCCCCTCTACAATCCTATATAATTTATATCACGTTTTCTATCCCGAATTTAAAAGACCCAAAACCGAGCTTTTTTCCGATTACTTTTCCGATATTGTCATAAAGTCCCCTGCGGGGCCGGAAATTCAGAGGTAAAGGGGATCAAAGGGAGAGGGAGGTTTGGACACCGTTTCTATGTCATCAGATTTTGCGGAGGCAACCGGAGCAAGGAGATCCCAGCTCGGCGAAAAAAGATGCGATTTTAGGTCACTTGAGACGCCGGAGCTGTATGTAGAAAAATGACGTCAGCTGACGTCAATACGCAACTTGGAGATGCGTAACCTATAATACGCAATTGCGAGATGCGTATCTCAATCAACGCATGCCGGACATGCGTAGTCCGTGGTTAAAAAGGGCAGGCGCGATTGAATCTGGGTATTTCGGGCAGTTTCCACAAAAATGTGGTGTAGTTTGGGCATTTTCTCTACAATATATCTTACTATTACATCTTATTTATTTACTTTAAATTTAATGGTCATTATTCGTTGCATAGTTTATACTCATATTTTCTTATTGTAAATACATATGGGTTCTTAAATATATTTTTTAATGATTGAAAAATATTGTGTGATATTTTTGTGTGTATATTAATATGGATGGAGTTTTCAAAGCACACAATAGAGTTCTCTATTAGTGCACCTTAAATCTTGTATTTTATAATTATTTTTGATAATCCAACTGTACAGATGAAAAGTTTATATCGAAATAACATGATATACACATTTTTATTGTATTTGAAATAGTGGAGCATCACTTTTACAATAATAATATTTTCTGTATATATTCAACGACACAGATTTATCATAATCTTATTGCTATAAATTTATAATTCTAAATAATTAAATTACACGAAAATTTGTACATTCACGTATTTTTGTATGAATTTAACATCTGTACAGTTGGATTGTTCAAATAATAATTAATTTATCATATTTTAAGCCGCACTAATAGAGAACTTCTTTATTGTGTGCTTTAAATACTCTTTTCCCATATTAATAATGACAAGATTATATTTTAAATTTAAAGATAACCTGTTTTAAAAAGAAAATTATTATTAATGATTGAAAGATATGGTATATTTTTATATTTTTATAAATGATAATATTTTCAATTAAAAGTAAATGTGTTTTAATTGGAAAAAATAATCGACTAATTATCATTAATTTATTATTTATTAATTAGAATAAAAGATCTAAAACCAAATCTTTAAATGTTTCAATTTTAATATAATAGTATAGATGCAATAATCAAAATATAATATATGAAGAAAGTGATAGAGTAAAAGTTAATAAATCATGTCGTGAAAATATAATAATCAAAGTTTATTAATAAAAATAAGAATAATATTGAAAATAATTTTTGAAAAATTTCTTAATAACTTCTAATATTAATGAAAATTGCAGCCTAAATAATTTCTTTTAAGAGCAAATTCAATGGTGTGTTATATTTTATTTTATATTTATTGTATAGAACAAAAACTACAATTTTTCATATGAATAATGTGCTAAATATTGTGTTAAAATAACATAATATTATAATTTGTTTTATAATGATGGAAATCAAGAATAATAAGCACTAATCCTAAAAGGAAGCAAATTCTTCGATCTTAATTTCTCCTACATAAGATATACTTAAAATATCTTGAATCCAAAAAGTTTTCCTTAAATTTACGAGGAGGTTTTCCTCGACTCACAAGAAAGATGAGAAAATTCAAAGATTCTAACCTGTTACATTATTTTTTGTTTATATAGGAATAATAAATTCTAAAACAAATGAAATCAAATTCTAATTAAAATAAATATTAAATAACATACAACATTGAGCATGATCATTAGGGGTGTAAATGAGCCGAGCCGAACCGAACTTTAAAATGTTCATGTATCGTTTATTAAGAAATTATCGAACTCGAACTCGAGCTCGAACTTGAATCGAGCCAAAAAATATGTTTGAGCTCGGTTCGTTAAGATAAAATTTTGTTCACGAGCACCTCACGAACCTATCTCTTGAACTTACTCACGAACTTTTGCTTTCGAACAACTCATTAAGCTTGTTCACGAGCTTGTTCATGTAATTATGCTCACGAATAAATCTTAAACATTGCTCACGAGCTCACGAGCTCACTTACGAACAACTCATAAATCATAAATCATCAACCAATAATAATAAATCATCAACCAATAAAATTCTCACATTCCAATTCTAAAAAACAAACAAAGTTTGATTTAAAAATAAAGGGCAAATAAACGTAATTGTTAACGAGCTCAATTATCGAACTTATCCACGAACATGTTCATGAAGTATGTTCGCGAGCCTATTCACGAACTACGTTCACGAACACGTTAATCGAACTTGTTCACGAGTTATCGAGTCGAACTTTACTGTGATCAAGTTCAGCTCGTTTATAAATTGATCATAAAAATCATGTTCAAGATCGACTCGTTTATGAATCAAATCGAACCCGAACCGAGTTTTTTTCGAACCGAACACCGAACCGTTCACGAGTGTATCGGTTCATTTACAGCCCTAATGATCATGAAACCCCCATGCCCTTGTTAAAGTTTCTGTCACAATTTTCTAATTTGACGTGCATGATCATGTATTCTTATCATGCATTGTGATGGTTATGATGTTTAATTTTGGCATGATTATGCGCCTATGCGGCAATTCTTAGCATGATCCGTACTATTTTGGCCTCATTGTGATCCATTGCAAGTTGCAATTCATAGAAGATCTTCTTACATCAATATACAACAATAAGAGATCGTTTATGATTGCTTAAAATAAGTTATTTTTGATTTAATGGAGATATTTTTAATTTAAAGGAAAAAGTAAAGTTATTTACTTTAAGTTGAATGAATGTGCATGTTTGGGTAATTTTAGTTAAAGTTAAATGGGGGTTTAATAATTTTGATTTAAAGTGAAATTTGACTTAAATTTTTTAAAAATCATAATATTTAAACTTTACAAGAATCGTGAATAAAAAAAAAAAACTAGATAAGTCATAAGTCATAAGTCAAAAGTACCTAAATGAAACTTATGATTTAAAGTAGTTTTTTAACTTAAAGCCGACTTAAAGCCCCCATTGCTAAACACCCCCAAAATGACTTAAAGTTATTTTTAGCTTTAAGTCACTATTGCCAAACACCCTCTAAATGAAGTTATAATTAAAATCTCACAAATAAATGAAAAATGCGAGAAAATAATGAAGAGAAAATATCATTTTTTTTTTCATCTAATCTAAAACATGAATGTACATCTATTTTAAAATAAAATTTAGAACAATATATTAGAAATATGATAGTATTTTAATATAAAAATTATATTCCAGTTCTAAATTATAATAATAATTTTTTTTTGGGTTTTTTTCTAATATGTCCCATTTGAATAAGCCATTTATGAATATGTCCCATTCTTAATTGTAATTATAAATATGTCCCTTTTTATTAATATGTCCCATTTTTAATTGCAACCATGATTAATTCACTAACTATACATTATTAAAAGACAAATTTGTCCTCTCTACTTATTTATTTTTAATTTTTGTCATTAATTTGGAGGTCCCAAAATATTGAAATAAATTTTAAATCAGCATATAAGACGATGCAATGATGCCGATTAAGCCTTGACTTACCAAGAAGGTGAAATTCCAAGCACATAGGAAAATAAAGATATCTTCAAATTCTGCTCCATAAACAAGTTTATACTGAGGGCTGTGTTGGAAGAAAATTAAACCTTTTATACAGTACATTGCTGATCTTATGGTCAGTTGACTGACATCTACATATTTCTATTAAGGAGATAGGAGACCATAAATTTGAGGACTACAAAAAATTTGAGGCATAACAATCTACCAAGACCATTGTGATTACAAAATAGAAATCCTTGCAAACATTTAACAAACGAGAAAGCCCCCTTCCACAAAACGTAAAAATACTTGCAAATTTGTTCGACTTATTAACTATAATTCTTATATAGTTAACGGACTAACGGACTTCAATCTCTAAGATTACAGTTCTAACATCAGCTACTAGATGAAGCACAAAAGTATGGGCAATATGGTCTTAATGTATATAAAATATATATATAATTATATGTATATGAGTTAAATTTAACCATGGGACATAATTATAATTATTGAATAAAAAAGGATATATTCTTAATTGAGTACTTAATTTGGGACATATTAGACAAATTCCCTTTTTTTTTACATAAACATTATACATGTTCCATCTTTTTTTTAGAGAGTTAGTTATACCTGTGATTTTGTAATCCAACCGATTCAACTGTCGGTGTTAGAGGAGTTTTAGCATGTGAGAAGAACATTCAGCGTAAAGAGGTTTAGTTAGGCATGCCGCCAAAATTTAGCTTCTCCTTGAGGTTTTTTTTGCACAGATATACAAAAATTATTGGTATGCTTATGAAGCACGGGGCATTTAGATTGAACAAATATTAATCTATATTATTTTAATATGAAAAATCATATTTTTATGAGGTATAATAATACTGAATATTAAATATTTAATTAAATAGTTATATAAATCAAACCCGAGCTGAAGCTAAATTTTTTAAAATAAATTAATCTGATCTAATTATGTAATTGCGAGGAAACGAACCCAAAATGAATTTAGAGAAGCTGAAGAAATTAAAATAAATAAACTTGAATAATTATGTAATTGCAAAGAATTGAACCCAAATTTAAATGATAATCAAATTTAATACAAAAAAAATAATGTATTTTAAAACGAGAGGGAACATTTTGGTACTATTACTTGCCATTAAAATATAGTTTTTCACGTTACTAAAAAATATAAATATATATAACTCAAATTCCAAGAAAGGACGAGATAGAAGCATGGGATCATTCAACACATACTAATATTACTAGTACTAAGATTTAAGACTACACCTGCATACACATGCATGTTTACTTTAACAATAGAGAGGTTTGATGAGAGATTAATTAAAGATTAAGATAGCATAATCTTATATAATAAAATTATTAGGTATTAGATTAAATAAACTAAAGGATAAAGTGGGAAAGAGGGGGTAAGGTGGGGGCGGCAACTAGCCTCCCATTTGCTTTTAACATAGATCTCTTTTTGTCATCTTCTTGTCAAAACCTCAATCTGCAGGGCCCTCCATCTCCATCCATCTCTCTCGATCCTTTTCTCTCCTCAACTCTTTAGTCTCTTGACTCCTCTTTAAATCTTTCTTCATCCGCTCCCAGGTCTCTCTCTCTCTCTCTCATATAATTTGTGCTTATAAACTCGTGTGTAAATTTATACTAATAGTGCATGATTTGCTTCTTTTTTTCCCCCCAATTTCTTGCAATCAGGACTAGTTGTTTATGCTTATGCAGGAAGTAGTACTTTAGTGTAACATACAGAAATAAGCTGGTCTTGCATGCCTAATATAGTTTTGGGCACCAAGGCCAGCTAGCTAGTCATTGCACAGGGAAAGGGCTTTCAGTTAAGGTACATACAGAGAGAGAGAGAGAGATTGGATTGTAATATTAATCATACATATACAGAAATGGCTCCTGTTTCATTACCTCCGGGGTTTCGGTTTCATCCAACGGACGAGGAATTAGTAGCGTACTACCTTAAGAGAAAAATTAATGGACGTAAGATTGAGCTTGAAGTCATCCCTGAAGTTGATCTCTACAAGTGCGAACCATGGGACTTGCCAGGTATATCTCATGCACACATCTAACATACATATGCATTTTATAAACACACACAAACTTTCGATTTATTATGTCCATTCTTGATATTTTTCGGAGATTATTTATCTGGTTAAATTATGTAGCTAGCTAGGCCTTACCGAACTGCTAGAATTAAAACTACATCACTGGATTGGATATTCTCGTATACAATTCAGTAATTATATTGCTACTGAGATCATAAACAATTAGAATCTTGACCATGTATTGGATTGGCCGGTCGATCGTCCTAACTTAGCATTAGACGAAAACAAATATTTATTCTCTTACAGAGAGGATCGGAAGACGAAGAAGAATTGTAGAAGAAGGTGAAGAGGATGATGGGATGAAGAAAGGGATAACTTAAAACAATATATAGATATATAGTTCAGGGAAGCGTATATATATATGGCGCATGCATCAAGAAACATACATCAACTGTAGTTCTTTTTTTCTTTTTGCTAATTACTAATGTAAATTTAAATATATCAACCAAGTAGTTTACTATCGGGGAATCTACGTATACATCTTTTAACCCGTCTAAAATGGACATGTAAATGTAAATGGGGACGGAGACGGTAATTAAAAAGAGTGGTTGAACAAAATATATAAACTTTAATATATTTTTAAAAAAACTTGTAGAAAAAGAAAAAGAGTTGATCGACAAAAAAATATATGCTAAGCGAAAGCAGGTTCATTTTTTCTTTAGTTTTGTGTTTTTCACACATTTCATAATAGCTCAAAGCTGTATGGTACATAATAAATGTGAGAATCTCCTTCTCTCTCTCTCTCTCTCTCGCCCCCTCTCTCTCTCTCTCGCCCCCTTCTTCTGGAAACACCTGTTAGGTTTGGACACAGTTGCTTTACACACACACATATGAGTAATTACATGAACTGATCCTGCTTTATCAGTCAAAATATTATAAAGAGAAGAAGCTTGATTAATCAATAAATAATCATCATTTTTATAATTGTTATGGAAAAAGTAACGATCATGCTTTTTTATCAGTCAAAATGTCATAAAGAGACGAAGCTTAATTCTGTAACCAGATAGGCGTATTCTATTGTAAAAGGAAAAGTGGGGTTATTTTAGGGTTTATATGTACATTGGTCATGGTCCTGCCTCTTTTTAGTTCCTAATGTATTGAAGACAAAAATGTGTACTTAGATGAGTGATTATAAAGAAACAAATGATTGAATTGTCCCATTATACAGATATACGAATCCCCTCCTTTTATTTCTTTAATCCTCTTCTTTGCTTCAGATATGATGCCAAACATTTCCAGTTACTGGACTACCTTAATAATATAAATTTATAGTCGGCACATATTTTTCTTACTTGTCTATAGTACGGTCTGCATTTGTTTGTGATTTGTGTGTGTGTGTGTGTAAATTTTGGAAAGAAAAGGTAGACAAACATGCATGCAAATTTATATGCAGGGAAATCACTATTGCCAAGCAAAGATCTAGAGTGGTATTTCTTTAGTCCGCGAGATCGAAAATACCCAAATGGATCAAGGACTAATCGAGCAACTAGAGCCGGATACTGGAAAGCGACAGGGAAGGATAGAAAAGTGAACTCCCAAATGCGTGCAGTGGGAATGAAGAAAACCCTTGTTTTTTACAGAGGGAGAGCTCCTCATGGTGCTAGAACTGACTGGGTTATGCATGAATATAGGCTAGATGAAAGGGAATGTGAGACTGCCTCTGGCTTGCAGGTGCATTCACTTTCCTCGAAAGAAAATTTTATCATCACTGATTATAAGATTTACCTTAATTTTAACTTCAAAATTTGTTCAATTGCTTATATGAATTAACAGTTGCAGGATGCATATGCCTTGTGTCGCATTTTCAAAAAGAGTTTGAATGCAATAAAGGTTGTGAATCACTATGGGATCGCAGCTAGTGATCATTCATCTAGTAACATTGAAATTTATTCTGATGGAAGATGTGAAGATAATGTGGAGAGCTCTGATCATCCAATGCCAATGTCATCAACATATCCACCTAACAGTTTCATGCCTACCACCTCCACTTACAGTAATTTAGGTGGCACAAGTACTCATCATGATGCTAAATGGATGCAATACTTATCCGAAGAGGCTTTTAGCTTCCCATCTCCCTCTAGTTTCCAAGATGCTGACATTCCATATCCACCTTCCAAGGTTCGCAATAATGTAGTGGATTTAATTGAACATTTGCGTACGGATGATTATTGAAACTTACCCTGATGATTACATATCTTGTTGATGATAATATAGGTCGATATAGCATTAGAATGTGCAAGGTTGCAACACCGTCTCTCATTGCCTCCATTGCAAGTGCAAGACTTTCCACAGGCTGGATATGTTGATATGAAGATGCAAGAGTCAAGTTCTATGTATGGGAATACAAGCAATCAAGATCAGGATATTTTGCAAGAAATTCTTTCAGTTGCACAAGTTTCTCAGGAATTGATTAATCAGAATTCTTGGATTAATGGAAATGCTTCTGCAGCTGAAGATGATTTTACATTCCTACCTCAAGAAAATAAAATTCAAGGCCAGAGTACTAGTAAGTCCATGGATATTGGACACAATGAAGATCTCGGAACTGAGAGAATGGTTGAGAACTTGAGGTGGGTAGGAATGTCAAATAAAGATCTTGACAAGGTAAACTACACTAACATGCACATTTAGTTACTGTAATTATTATATATATACAGCATTAGTAGTTCTTTAGATTTCATGCAAGATAAAAGTTCTTTGCATGTTTCAATCTACAATTTGGTCTTTTATTTGATACTAAATGACTACAAGTCTTTGTTTTTGGCATTTACAGAGTTTCCACGAGGAATACAATTGTGTTCCTATAGAAAATATATCAAGTTTCCAGAAGAACAATGACAATGTGCAAGGTAAGCTAAACGCCAAAGTTTTTATTCATTATTAATTACATAGATTATCTTAATCCTCTTATGTTCATAAAGCAATTCTTCATTTGCAGGTGAAACCAGTCATCATCATGACTTCCAAGAAGTCAATGATAATGAAGAAAATGATCATTTCTCGCTTGAATTTGTTAATGATGATCCGAATGATCATGGCTTCTTAAATGATGGAGAATTAGATGATTTCTCAACTACTCCAGCCTTTGATGTATATGAGAAAATCGAAGTCAACCATGGTCTCTTTGTGTCTACTCGTCAGGTTCCAGACACGTTCTTCCACAAAATAGTTCCTTCACAGACAGTTAAGGTTCACATAAATCCAGTGATAGTCCACAGCTTTCCACTATCAGAAGTTGATGCAGCAGCAAGGCCTCAGAACTTAAGTCTACTGGACAAGATTAAAGCATTGGTCACCACTATAAGCATGGTTGGAACAACTAAGTTCTTGAAGCCATGGACCAAAACTCCCAGCCCACTTGTCAGTATAGTTGCACTAATGCTCACATGCCTATATCTGGAGGAAAATATAGATGATCTTATCGAACTGAGGGGTGTCGACTATTTGCCAGATGGGAAGAAGACAAAAAGGATCTTGAATTTGGATAATTTTGAAATTGTCAAGTGGGATTATCAGAAAAAGAAATGTGGAAATGTGAAGAGAGAATGGGGCACTGTGGTATTGAACAAGGTGTGGCCTTGCCTTACTCTTGCTTTAGCTAGCTATTTCTTGGGTGCAGCACATTTTATCTAATAAAGTATTTCCCCCTCTAAATGTTGTACTAATTCTATAGTTTGGTGATAGGAAAGACACACATTGTCTTCCCTTGTTTGGAGTCTAGTCTTGTATTGTTTTTTCTTTTTTCTCTTCCAAATGTGTCAGTATTTAAGGGGTTGTAAGTGAATCAGATGGGTTAATGAAATATATATTACATATGTGATGCAACTTGTGAAATTTCTGTTTTGCTGGCAAGAAAAAACTGATACACTTGAGCTCGCCATAAGGAAAATCGAGAGGAGAACAGATTTGTTGACTGAAAGACAACTCTAGTGAAACAGAACTCTATACTCTAAACTGATAAAGTTCTACATGAAGCAGTTTGTAATATTCGAACAATCGCCTTGCTTCTATTTTTAAATAATATAAATCTTTCTATCAAGTTTGATTCACATGCTGTCATTCATGTCTTCAACATTATGTAAAACCTGTTCTTGCCGTGGGAGCAAGAGCCTTTGCATATGCAACTGGCAAAACAAGTATTTTTTGGGTTTGCTTACATAAGCCCTCTCTGTAAAGCTATAGAGTAATGCACTGCAAGGATTTTGAAAAAAACAAAAAAATAATATAAGTTATGGAGAAGATTTATGATTTGTGATACTGAATCACAACAGTAGACTTTAATGATACCTTTTGAGGGTGAGACTGATAACATCCTCAGTTATGAGCTACCCTCTTTTTTTCTGCTGTAGATTTGAGAGAACAAAATGGAAGAAAATGTTAGGAATTCCCGTTTCCTGTCTTTGCGTAAATTAAATACGGAGATTATAACAGTCAATAATAATAACAGATATTGACAGATAAACACCAAGATTTATACGTGGAAAACCCCCTTAAGCCAAAGAGGTAAAAACCACGGGACCTGCTCCGAATGTTTCCACTATAATGATAATAATGGTTACAATATTCTCTCTCAAGTTTACGAAATAACACTTGAGGCACAACTGAATAGAAATACAGCGATTCACTACTCCTTCGGTACTGGACCGGATAACCTGGACAGAACTATCCCTTCGGTACTTGACCGGATAACCTGGAGGACTCCCCTTGTTGCGGCTGCAATAACTGGACGAACTCCTAATGCTGTAAACCCAGATGGTTACAGCCCGACCAAACTCTCACACTAACTCACCCGAAACGAAAGAATAGAGTAGCACGAGGGCCCCCTATCCTGACTTGCCTGAAACTACCGCAAGGTAAGTTTCCTACTAGACGGACTATCTAGTAGCTATAAACTAAGAAATGAGGGAGAGAAGAGAGTAAGATGTTTTGGTGTGTTTTGGTAATGAAGGGAGGGGGGTTATTTATAGGATGGAGGGTAGTAGGTGGGGGGGGGGTAGGTGGTGAGTTTGTCAAAAGAAAATTAGGCCGGTGCCTAACAATCTCCCCCTCTTTCCAAACTCACAGTTTAATCACTTGCACTCCATACCTGCACCCCGCTTGCACAGCTCCAATTTTTCCCGTGGAACGACCTTCGTCATCATATCAGCCGGATTCTTCTCCGTGTGTATCTTCTCTATCTGTATCACCCCATCTTCAACCTGTTCCCGTAGCCAATGGTAACGTACATTAATATGCTTAGTACGACTGTGACAAGTAGCATTCTTGCTCAAGTCAATAGCACTCTGACTATCACAATACAACTCAAAGTTGTCTTGCTTCTGACCCAATTCTTGGAGAAACCGCTTTAACCAAACCAGCTCATTGCCTGCTTCACAAGCAGCAATATACTCTGATTCAGTTGTTGACAACGCAACACACTTTTGCAACTTGGACTGCCATGCTACAGCTCCTCCCGCAAAAGTGAAAAGCATCCCTGACGTGGACTTCATCCCATCTGGATGTCCTGCCATGTCAGCATCTGTAAAACCTTCCAAGACTGGTTCACCGTGTCCATACTTCAAGCATAACCCGGAAGTGCCCTTGAGATATCTGAGAATCCACTTAACTGCTTCCCAATGCTTTCTTCCTGGATTTGACAGATATCTACTCACAACTCCAACAGCATGAGCAATATCTGGTCTTGTACAAACCAATGCATACATAAGACTCCCCACTGCGGATGAGTAGGGAACTTCCTCCATATCCTTCTTCTCCTTGTCTGTTGACGGACACATTTTCTTGTCCAGTTTAAAATGTCCCGCCAGCGGTATGCTAACTGGTTTAGCATCATCCATATTGAACCTTTTCAATACCCGTTCAATATATCCCTGTTGTGAAAGCCACAACCTCCGAGTTGTTCTGTCACGAACAATCTTCATCCCTAGGATTTGTTTTGCTGGACCCAAATCTTTCATATCAAAGAACTTGGACAAATCTTCTTTCAGCTTGCGGATCATGTTAGCATCTTGACCGACCACTAACATATCATCAACATAAAGCAGCAGGATAATGAAGTTACCGTTAGGAAACCTTTGCACATAAGCACAGTGATCGGATGCAGTTCTCTTGAACTTATGATTCCTCATGAATGAATCAAACTTTTTATACCACTGTCTTGGCGCTTGCTTAAGCCCGTATAAACTCTTCTTGAGTTTACAAACCATGTGCTCCTTCCCTTTCACTTCAAATCCTTCTGGCTGGTGCATGTAGATCTCTTCCTTCAAATCTCCATGAAGGAATGCAGTTTTCACATCTAACTGCTCAAGCTCAAGATCCATGCTAGCCGCTAATCCGAGAACTGTCCGGATTGATGTCATCTTTACAACCGGAGAAAAGATTTCATCAAAATCAATGCCTTCCTTCTGTGCAAAGCCTTTAACCACCAAGCGTGCTTTATACTTTACAAGCTTTTCATCATCCCTTTTTACTTTGAAGACCCATTTGTTCCTCAAAGCCTTCCGTCCTCTCGGAAGTGTAGTCAACTCATAAGTTTCATTCTTATTTAAAGAATCCATCTCCTCTTGCATTGCTTTCAACCAGCAATTGCTTTCTTTATGAGTCTTGACTTCCTCAAAGGTCTCGGGCTCCCCCTCATCAGCAATTAAGATATACTCGGATGAAAGATATCTTCCTGATGGTCTCCGTTCTCTCGTAGAACGTCGTGGCTGAGTTTCTTCAGCTTCAGGCTGAGGCAGTAGCTCCCCCTGCTCAGCAGCCTCATCATCTACCATATCATCTCCATCATCTTCTAATGTATCTGGATTTCTAGCTTGCCTTGGTTGTTGAGTGCTCCCAAAATTCTCATAATTTTGAGACTCATGGAAAACCACATCTCTGCTCCTGAATATCTTCTTCGATTCAGGATTCCACAACCGATACCCGAACTCTGGATCCCCGTAGCCAACGAGAATACACGGAGTTGATTTATCTTCAAGCTTTGTTCTATGCTCCTTTGGGATGTGTGCAAAAGCCTTGCATCCAAACACCCGCAAGTAGGAATAGGAAACATCCTTTTCTAACCAGATCTTCTCTGGAATCTCAAAATTCAGAGGTGCCGATGGAGATCGATTGATCAAGTAGCAAGCTGTTCTTACAGCTTCTCCCCAAAATGACTTCGGCAGTTTAGACATTTTCAACATGCATCTGACTCGTTCAGCAATGGTGCGGTTCATTCTTTCAGCAACGCCATTCTGTTGTGGGGTGCCAGGAACTGTTCTTTCATGCCGGATACCATGCTTTGCAAGATACTCTTTAAACTCTTTTGAAGTGTACTCCCCCCCGTTGTCACTACGAAGGCACTTTAGTTGTTTCCCTGTTGATCTTTCAACCATGGCATGAAACTTCTGGAAGTACTCAAACACTTGATCTTTGGATTTGAGTATCTCAACCCACACTTTTCGAGATGCTTCATCAATGAAGGTAACAAAGTACCTATTTCCGCCTAAGGACTCCACCTCAAACGGACCACATACATCAGAATAAACTCTTTCTAACAGCTCCGACTTTTTCTTCAGTGGACTGCTAAAAGATACTCTATGTTGTTTTCCGAATAAACAATATTCACACGGCTGCAATGCAGTTCCTTTAGCAAACGGAATGAGGGATTTCTTTGCTAGAATCTGCAGCCCTTTCTCGCTCATGTGACCAAGCCTCTTGTGCCACAAACTTGCTGAAGCTTCATCTCCAACTGTATTCAACTCATTTGAACACATCGTCACTTGTGTCTTGTACAAAGAGCCACAAGTGGAACCTCTTGCAACCACCAATGAACCCGTAGTAAGCTTCCACCTTCCACCACTGAAGGTATTTACGTACCCCTGCTTGTCTAGCGCCATGCCGGAAATCAAGTTGAGCCGTAAGTCCGGAACATGCCTGACATCTTTCAAAGTCATTGAACAACCCATGTTTGTCTCAATACAGATGTCACCAATGCCTGCGATCTTTGATTGATCTGAGTTACCCATTCTTACAGTACCAAAGTCCCCTGACTTGTACGTCGTAAAGAATTCCTGAGTGGGTGTTGCATGATACGTTGCTCCAGTATCTATCACCCATTCGACCTTCTGATCATCAACATGTAAGCATTCTTCTTCCCCAAAAGAAAGGATCACAACATCTTCTGTCATAGCAGCTATTGTACTTTTCTCGGCATGTTTCCCTTGCTGACCATTGTTTTGTTGCTTGAGCCAGGCCCTACAATCCTTTTTGTAATGACCCTTCTTCTTACAATAGTAGCATTCAACATTGGCATTTGATTTGCCACCGGAATTCCTAAAATTCCTGCTTTTACTACGCCCTCGGTTTGTCTCCCTGTAGTTGCTTCTACCCCTGTTCTCAGTAACAAGAGCCTGGGAATCTTGGCTGACTCCTTGTACCTTTCTTCTCATGGATTCACTAAGGATACTCTGCTTAATTGATCGAAAAGTTAGTTGCTCAGTTGGTACAGCATTAGTTACTGTCACCACTAGCGTATCCCAACCGGATGGTAAAGTATTGAGAAGAAATATTGCTTGGAATTTCTGTTCAAACTCCATCTTCATATTTGATAGTTGATTTAACAACCCTTGGAATTCACTCATATGCTCTGACATGTTGTTCCCATCCTGGTACCTCATGTTCACCAGCTGACGAACTAGAAAAGTTACATTTTGTGAACTTTTCTCTTGGAACGTAGACTCTAATGTCGTCCAAAGCGTATAAGCGTCTTCTTCTTCAGAGACATGATGATACTCCGAATTATCAATCCATCGACGAATGAGACTGATAGTTTTCATGTTCATCTTCTTCCAGTCAGCATCAAACTTTGCTGCAGGTTTGACTCCTTTCAGCTCCACCGGATCAAACAAGTCCTTACTATAAAGCAAATCCTTTATTCTGCTTTTCCACATCGGATAATTTGAAGCTGTTAAGCTTACCATTACACTGGAAGAATCATCCATTTTAATTTACCAAAGACTATGGGAATCTCACTTAGAACCACACAAGTTGGCCAGGAAAGTGGATGTGTTTGGGGAGCCTTCCGTATTAATACGGCGCTTTATCAAGTAACCACTGCGCACAAAGCACTTTCCTAGACACCAACAACGTGGGCCCCAGCTCTGATGCCAACTGTTAGGAATTCCCGTTTCCTGTCTTTGCGTAAATTAAATACGGAGATTATAACAGTCTATAATAATAACAGATATTGACAGATAAACACCAAGATTTATACGTGGAAAACCCCCTTAAGCCAAAGAGGTAAAAACCACGGGACCTGCTCCGAATGTTTCCACTATAATGATAATAATGGTTACAATATTCTCTCTCAAGTTTACGAAGTAACACTTGAGGCACAACTGAATAGAAATACAGCGATTCACTACTCCTTCGGTACTGGACCGGATAACCTGGACAGAACTATCCCTTCGGTACTTGACCGGATAACCTGGAGGACTCCCCTTGTTGCGGCTGCAATAGCTGGACGAACTCCTAATGCTGTAAACCCAGATGGTTACAGCCCGACCAAACTCTCACACTAACTCACCCGAAACGAAAGAATAGAGTAGCACGAGGGCCCCCTATCCTGACTTGCCTGAAACTACCGCAAGGTAAGTTTCCTACTAGACGGACTATCTAGTAGCTATAAACTAAGAAATGAGGGAGAGAAGAGAGTAAGATGTTTTGGTGTGTTTTGGTAATGAAGGGAAGGGGGTTATTTATAGGATGGAGGGTAGTAGGTGGGGGGGGGGGGTAGGTGGTGAGTTTGTCAAAAGAAAATTAGGCCGGTGCCTAACAGAAAACATAAAAGATAAGCAGGATGGATTCAACAGCCAGATACATATTCTTCTCCTTCTCCAACATCCCAAAGCATGTTAGTCAACTAATTTGCGAGCTCCAAAGCCAAAGCAGCACTATAAACACTCCTGTTGTTGCCTTTGAATCAGGTGCAATGCTCATGATCGGAGTCATCAGTCCGACAATGCTAGCAACGAGATATGAATAAAGATATAGTTCATCAGAGTTTCTGCATCTTGACTTCTTATGAGGTCCATCATCATTCCTTCTGTCATATCTTTAAATGGCAGAATAAGAAAACAAAGGTCGAAGTTCAGAAGCAACTCAGAATTTTACTATACATTATAAAGCACCCACTGAACTTTGGATATCATGCCTATAATCTTGACTTTGAGCATAAACAACAAAAGTTCATGCAATGGGGGAAACCTTCAGATCTACAATCCCGGATTCTAATAATATTATGTCTAGTTTTATGTCGTTTTCACCTAAAAACACTTGAAAAAAAATTGAATGACCGTAACACCCCAGTCCCACATCGAGTAGATTTGGGACTTCTGTTCAGTTTATAAGGCAAAGTACTACTACTAATTGTACCAACAAATCATGATCTTTTGGGGGCATGTGGTGGGCTTGTGGATTACCCAAGTTGGCTGCATTTGGGACAGTTTGCTTTGGCTTATTTCCGATTCAGAATCGGGATTTGACCCGATTTTCGAAAAAGGCTCGGGATTTGACCCGGGTTATCACATATGGTATCAGAGCCGACTCTCGAAAGCTTGATTCGTCAAGTTGCCGGAGGTGGTATTATCCCACAATGGACAGAGGTCCGGAGGTGGGGATACGATGCTAGCCGGTATTATCCCACAATGGCTAGAGAGGAACGATCTTGGACCTATGGGATATCCGTTCGGCCTGACGAGGATGTCATGAGTTTAAGTGGGGGAGTTTGTAACACCCCAGTCCCACATCGAGGAGATTTGGGACTCTGTTTAATTTATAAGGCAAAATAATACTACTAAGTGCACCAACAAAATCATGATCTTTTGGGGGCCTGTGGTGGGCTTGTGATTACCCAAGTTGGCTGCATTTGGGCCAGTTTACTTTGGCTTATTTCAGATTCGTGATCGGGATTTGACCCGATTTTTGAAATAGACTCGGGATTTAATCCGGGTTGTCACATATGGTATCAGAGCCGACTCTCGAAAGCTTGATTCGTCGAGTTGCCGGAGGTGGGGACACGAAGGCTGGTGGTATTATCCCACAATGGACAGAGATCCGGAGGTGGGGACACGAAACCAGCCGATATTGCAAAATAATACTACTAAGTGCACCAACAAAATCATGATCTTTTGGGGGCCTGTGGTGGGCTTGTGATTACCCAAGTTGGCTGCATTTGGGCCAGTTTACTTTGGCTTATTTCAGATTCGTGATCGGGATTTGACCCGATTTTCGAAATAGACTCGGGATTTAACCCGGGTTGTCACATATGGTATCAGAGCCGACTCTCGAAAGCTTGATTCGTCGAGTTGCCGGAGGTGGGGACACGAAGGCTGGTGGTATTATCCCACAATGGACAGAGATCCGGAGGTGGGGACACGAAACCAGCCGATATTATCACACAATGGCTAGAGAGGAACGATCCGGACCTATGGGATATCCGTTCAGGCCTGACGAGGACGTCAGGAGTTTAAGTGGGGGAGTTTGTAACACCCCAGTCCCACATCGAGTAGATTTGGGACTTCTGTTCAGTTTATAAGGCAAAGTACTACTACTAATTGTACCAACAAATCATGATCTTTTGGGGGCCTGTGGTGGGCTTGTGGATTACCCAAGTTGGCTGCATTTGGGACAGTTTGCTTTGGCTTATTTCGGATTCAGAATCGGGATTTGACCCGATTTTCGAAAAAGGCTCGGGATTTGACCCGGGTTATCACATATGTAACACCCCAATCCCACATCGAGTAGATTTGGGACTTCTGTTCAGTTTATAAGGCAAAGTACTACTACTAATTGTACCAACAAATCATGATCTTTTGGGGGCCTGTGGTGGGCTTGTGGATTACCCAAGTTGGCTGCATTTGGGACAATTTGCTTTGGCTTATTTTGGATTCAGAATCGGGATTTGACCCGATTTTCGAAAAAGGCTCGGGATTTGACCCGGGTTATCACATATGTAACACCCCAATCCCACATCGAGTAGATTTGGGACTTCTGTTCAGTTTATAAGGCAAAGTACTACTACTAATTGTACCAACAAATCATGATCTTTTGGGGGCCTGTGGTGGGCTTGTGGATTACCCAAGTTGGCTGCATTTGGGACAGTTTGCTTTGGCTTATTTTCTTGGACCTATGGGATATCCGTTCGGCCTGACGAGGATGTCATGAGTTTAAGTGGGGGAGTTTGTAACACCCCAGTCCCACATCGAGGAGATTTGGGACTTCTGTTCAATTTATAAGGCAAAATAATACTACTAAGTGCACCAACAAAATCATGATCTTTTGGGGGCCTGTGGTGGGCTTGTGATTACCCAAGTTGGCTGCATTTGGGCAAGTTTACTTTGGCTTATTTGTTGGTACAATTAGTAGTAGTACTTTGCCTTATAAACTGAGCAGAATTCCCAAATCTAACAAAATCATGATCTTTTGGGGGCCTGTGGTGGGATCTTTTGGGGGCCTGTGGTGGGCTTGTGATTACCCAAGTTGGCTGCATTTGGGCAAGTTTACTTTGGCTTATTTGTTGGTACAATTAGTAGTAGTACTTTGCCTTATAAACTGAGCAGAATTCCCAAATCTACTCGATACTTTGCCTTATAAACTGAACAGAATTCCCAAATCTACTCGATGTGGGACTGGGGTGTTACAATGACACCTGATAAAGAACCAAAAAATCTTTTAGATATTGTCAGAGTTGAGTTTAGTGAGTTCCATTACCCTCTTCTTTAAATAAAAGTTATATGCAAAAATTTACATTTTTTGCTTTACTTCAAAATCTAACACCTAATGCATAGAAAAATAGATAAATTGTACATAATTTAAAACAAACAAAGGAATCATATTTTTTAGTTATCCATGGAAAAAACTTCATATATTTCAATTTAAACCTGTTTACTCAGACATTATTAGCTTCTTCCTTCTTTTCCCAGAAAAGATAGGTGGTTTGTAATATTTCCGATTTGATAAAAGATAAAAGAAACTATCTATATGTTGGTATAGAGAATTGTATGATTCTTAATCGAATAGTATGATTCTTAATCCACGCGTTTGCTCAAACATGTGATTTCAGTCTTCACAGGTGAAGAAGCTTGCAAAGAAGAGAGATCCTCTTTGCATGAAAGATGTAACCAAAGATGGAACTTGAAAAGCAAAGAAAGGAATCAAACTCTAGCAATTACCCCATATATCTCCCATTCACTTCATGTCCATGTGGAAGAATGAGGAAAAATTTATAAATCACATTTTTAAAGTAATTCTGTGAGAATCTTGTTTCTTTATTTGAATGTGAAATTCCTTTCTTAAGCTATTTCCTCTTCATTAAAAAAATGTTCTTTCTCTTCTTCTTACACTTCCACCCCTCAACGATCTTCTCAAAAAAAGATACCTTTATACATATATCCATCTTCTTTTCCATCAACTTATGATCCAAAATTCCTATAAAATGCCATAATCTTCCTCAACTTATTTCCATCAAATTTCTTAACTACTTTATAACTACTTCTTTCATAATTTATAACTACTTGAATGTCTTCTTCACCTATTTTAAAGCGGTCCGAGTCAGTGATTGACACAATGCCAGAAGCTTTAAGGCAGAGCCGGTATCATATGAAAAAGTGTTTCACCAAGTACATTGAGCAAGGGAAGCGATTGATGAAACTTCATCATTTGATGGCTGAGATGGAGACTGTTATCGTCGATAAGTCTGAAAGAACTCAAGTTCTGGAGGGCTTACTCGGCTACATTTTGTGCACTACTCAGGTCAATTTCCTAGTTACACATCTCACTACGAGTTTACATTCTTTTACATTGCATGTGGCACTTGTTTTCTAATATCTGTTGTAAATTAAATATATAGGAGGCTGTTGTAATTCCTCCACATGTAGCATTTTCCATTAGACCTAATCCAGGGTTCTGGGAGTTCGTTAAAGTTAGCTCCATTGATCTATCTGTTGAGGGCATCACGGCTGCAGAATACTTGAAATGCAAAGAAATGATCGTTGATGAGAATTGGTATGTTTAATTCGAATATATGCTTTGGAAGCTTTTGTTTGACATGTTTTTAGTCTAATACACGTTCCATGAAAATCTACCCGTGTAAACTGAATCATGATCCACTTTCAGGGCCAATGATGAGAATGCATTGGAACTAGATTTTGGAGCAATGGACTTCGATACACCTCGTTTAACTTTATCTTCATCGATTGGAAATGGATTGAATTTCGTTACAAAGTTCCTTACTTCCAAGCTGAATGGTCCATTAGAAAAAGCACAGCCACTTGTGGATTACTTGCTCTCACTAAATTACCAAGGAGAAGTAATAAAGCCAATTTTTTGATTCATCAAAACTGATATCCTAATATTAAAAAAGAGGGGAGCCCTTAATTTTAATGATCTGAGCTTTTTTGTTACAGAAACTTATGATTAATGAGACACTCAACACGGCTCTTAAACTTCAAGGAGCGCTAATAGTGGCTGAAGCAGCCCTCTCTTTACTCCCTAGAGACACGCAATATTCAAGTTTTGAGACCAGGTGAGTACTTGAGTTTTTTTCAATTGTATTAGCAGATTGTGGATTAAAAAGGTAATGGTGAAAACATTTCATTTACAGGTTTAAAGAATGGGGTTTTGAAAGGGGATGGGGAGACAATGCTGAAAGAGTTGGGGAGACAATGAGATATCTTTCTGAGGTGCTCCAAGCTCCAGATTCAGTAAACATGGAGAAGTTCTTTAGCAGGGTCCCAACGACTTTCAACGTTGTTCTGTTTTCTGTCCATGGATACTTTGGCCAAGCAGATGTCCTCGGATTGCCAGACACTGGCGGTCAGGTATATGCATTTTCTCATAATTATATATCAAGTGCTGCTGCCTGAAATCACGTTGTTGAATAACTAGCTGTTTATTTGTTCAATCAATAGGTGGTTTATGTTTTGGATCAAGTGCTTGCTTTGGAAGAGGAATTGCTGCTCAGAATTAAGCAGCAAGGTCTTAACGCTAAGCCTCAGATTCTTGTGGTAAGAAACCATATGTGCCTGTGTCTCTGTGTGTGTCAAAAAGGAAGATTATTGACCTTGAAGTTTCATGTAACTCATATAATCTTCATTCATTCATCAGGTGACTCGACTTATCCCTGATGCAAAGGGGAATACATGCAATCAAGAACTGGAACCTGTTTTAAAGACAAAGCATTCCCACATTCTTCGAGTTCCATTCAGGACAGAAAATGGAATTGTTCCGCAATGGATTTCCCGTTTTGACATTTATCCTTACCTTGAAGCTTTCACTCAGGCATGTGCCATTTGAATAACCTCTTAATCTGTAGTTTTCACTATATTCCACAGAAAACACTTGCCTGGTTAATGTTTTCTAATGCTTAGTTTTTTTTTCCGTTGTTTATTCACTAGGACGCCACCAAGAAAATTCTTGAAATAATGGAGGGAAAACCAGATCTTGTTATTGGAAACTATACTGATGGAAATTTAGTTGCAGCTCTGATGGCAAACAAACTCGGCATAACCCTGGTAACTTCACTTCATCAGATTGGTTGAGTTGAAATCGATGCTTTGTCTTTTTTTTTTTCGTGTCAAACTTTAATTTGATTTATATGGAATAGGGAACTATTGCACATGCTTTGGAGAAGACTAAGTATGAAGATTCAGACTTGAAATGGAAGGAACTAGACTCTAAGTATCACTTCTCATGCCAATTCACAGCTGATACGATTGCAATGAACTCCGCGGATTTCATCATCACTAGTACATACCAGGAAATTGCTGGAAGGTTTTAACATTCACTTATATTCTGCCCCTAGTCCACCCTCATTGCTATAAAATCAAAAGAATTTGGTTAGCATAATTAAAAACAATTTATTAGACGCTCTTCATTCAAATTTTATTGCATATGCAGCAAAGATAGGCCAGGGCAGTACGAAAGCCACACTGCATTTACACTTCCAGGGATATCTAGAGTAGTTTCAGGAATCAACATCTTTGATCCAAAGTTCAACATTGCTTCTCCAGGGGCAGATCAAACAGTTTATTTTCCAGCCACAGAAAAACAGAAGCGCTTCACATCATTTCGTCCGGCCATAGATGAATTACTTTTTAGCAAAGTTGAAAATGATCAGCACATGTAAGTGTTAACCAGGAGTACTTAACAATAACTAAATTCCATGTTTTTGTTTCTCTTGTTAAATTACGATCTCATTTGTATAATGTTCTGAAAACAGTGGATACCTTGAAGATAAAAAGAAACCTATAATCTTCTCAATGGCAAGGCTTGACACTGTCAAGAACATCAGTGGATTAACTGAATGGTATGGGAAGAACAAGAGGCTGAGAGATTTGGTTAATCTAGTCGTTGTTGCCGGCTTTTTTGACCCTTCAAAATCTAAAGATAGAGAAGAGATAGCTGAAATAAAGAAGATGCATACAATAATAGAAAAGTACCAGCTTAAGGGTCAGCTCAGATGGATAGCTGCACAGACAGACAAGAATCGAAACAGTGAGCTCTACCGCTGCATTGCTGATACAAAAGGAGCTTTTGTGCAGCCTGCTCTCTATGAAGCATTTGGCCTTACTGTTATCGAGGCAATGAACTGTGGATTACCAACCTTTGCAACAAATCAAGGGGGTCCAGCTGAGATCATTGTTGATGGTGTTTCAGGCTACCATATTGATCCAAACAACGGGGATGAATCAAGTAACAAAATTGCTGATTTTTTCCAAAAGTGTAAGGAGGACGCAGAATTTTGGAACAGAGTTTCGTCTGCAGCATTAAGCCGTATATATGAATGGTATGATATTGCATATGCCAAAGCTTTTGAAATATTCGATATGAAGTCATTAACTTGTTGTGTGTCTAAGTGAAACCTTCATTTGCTGCAGCTACACGTGGAAGATTTATGCAAACAAAATGTTGAATATGGGAACTATTTATGGGTTTTGGAGGCAATTGTATAAGGACCAGAAGCTAGCAAAACAAAGATACATTCAAATGTTCTATAATCTCCAATTTAGAAACTTGGTACGCTGCTATATCAATTCTTCAAGCATTCGTTACTCTTTTAGTTCGTTGAGCATATATTAATTTATTTATTTTTCTAATTTGAAGGAGAATGATTAAAATGTACTATATCATCAACTGCTTAGAAAATGTAATAACAACAATTCTGTGTGGTTCCTTTTATTGATACTTTTGCAGGTAAAGAATGTGCCTCTATCAGTTCCTGCACCAGCACCGCAACAAGCCATCCCAAAAGAAATTGTTAAAGTGCAACCAAAGCGCACACAATCCATATTTTCCAGATTGTTTGGATCATAAAAATCTACATAACTTTGCAGTTGGCTCATTTCACACAACGTGCCAATCTACACGTGCTATCGCTTTTATTCTGAAACTCGCAACATTGTAACTTATCTGATGGAATGCCAAGCAGATACGATAGATAACAATGAATTCTTTGGTGTGTAAATGGTATGGGTTGTATTATGAAAAACAAGTCATTGGCTTCTCGTATCTTTTATGGATTGTAAATGCTACTTGTCTAAGTAAAGGGGCTTTCGAAACTATTAAACAAAAATCTTTTTACTTTTGTTTTCTGCTACAAACTTTTTATCTTAAATATAGACTCCAGTTTTGCTTATATAAAAATAGAGAATGATCTAATGCAATCATCGATATCTAAAGATTTCACAACCGCAGCCACATTATAAAATATTTTTGCTAAAGTAAGAAAGTCGAGTAGAGCTCGAATCACAGACGTTCTTCATTGTATTGCTCAGCAGGTGACTAATTTTTTTCTACATGCATTTCCTGTAAAATTACTTTGTACACAATAGAATGAAGAACGTCTAATTTCAGAAATATTAATATATTTCTGGTTCGCAGTTGATTGATTGCTAAAAGATTTTTTTTACTGCGCAGACTCATATATTACTGAAATTAGAGGTACAGATTACTTAAACCCATAGGCAACCTAGAATCATTTACAAGGGTCTTAATAATTTTCAGTTTATCGAATTGAATGTTGAACAATATTGAGTCCGTGTTTGTTTCGCTCAGTTTATCCAGTTTATCTTTATATTATGAGTGCATCATTTTTTCATTTGAATCGAAAGTATTTTGCATTCTTCTCAGATATAAGAGATTGTCTAGCTGAACAGGGTTGAACCCTACTGATATAAAATGTTTGATGACTTTTGCTTCATCAACAGCCTATCCTTGTAAAGTTCTCTTACCAGCTGTGCTCTGCATACAAAACATTTTTCTAAGCTACAAACTAGAAAAGCTTAAAGCTATTCTGGATCTTGTTGAAGGTTCAATCAGATAGTGTAGAGTTTGGATTGCTGAAGTTGTCTGGTGACATTGAAATAGCTAAGCACATTCGCCCACTGATCCCACCTTTTGAGCCGATGAACTGCAATAGTATCTGGAATGAGCTCATGTGAGCACCTTCCATTGGTTCCTGGATAATCATACATTGCTGGCTTAGTAGAATACCTGTTCTTTGCCTTGTTACCCACGTTCAACCATTTTCCGACTTGCCTATCCTCCGGTCCTATAATATCTTTTTCCGGGATTTCAGATTCTGCAATCCATTCTACAAGGTCCCAAGATAGTACAAATCCCATTCCTGACATGTAATGGACAAAGGGGTTCATGCTAGGACAAGGAATTACAAATCCGTAGTACAAATCTGACCTCGGTTGAACAGAGAGTGACAATGCCAATGGTGCTAGCCTCAGGTAAACATCATCATCAGCCTTCATTACATAGTCATAACGGTGAGGAAGGATCTTCGGGAGCGAAGATAAATAAGTATAGGTCTTTCCACTGTTCATGTTTTCTGAACAGTTCAGGATAATAATATCATTAAAACGTAGTATTTCAAGAGAGATTAAGATCTGTTGCTCAGGCTTGGTGAGGTTGCAAAATACAAACTTCACATCGACTTTGGCTATAGGCGAGGATTGTATTCCATAGACAAGGCGGAGAAAATGGCGACGGTCGTAGACATCAGCCCGGGTTAGTATTCCTATTAAGAGACTGAACTGGATTTGTGGGAGAGGTGAGTCATGGAGAGTGGTGGCATTATTAGAGGTGAATTTTGACTGCGATTTTACATAGATGTTGAAGAGGATGAATATTATGATGATAATAATAGCTACAGAAGGCAATGTAGCAAGAATTCGCCTTCGGCGTGGCATTTTAAGGTGGATATTTACGTATACAAACACTTTTGAAGTGAAGTTCATATCATAATCTGTAAAGAGGATGGAAATATTTAGTAATCTGGAGGTGCATATAAGGGGTGAGTTTCGAGAACTTTTGTGTTCTTGCAGACTTTATTTACCTTCAATATGAGGACTCTGCATGTGAGTAAACTTTACAAGATGGTTTTTCTCATGCTTTACATGCACAAATGTAAAGATTTCAGGCTGAGTTTTTGGCTGAATGTGAGTGAGAAATGAGGCAATTAGTACTCATAACGTGAACTTGCATTTAAAATGAGCCAAAAGGTAACAACAGTCTCAGGCTTCGAACATATTTTTTGCACTTATTTGATGGACAGGATCATTCTCATTGCTCTCAGCAACGACAAAAATGTACTCCACTGGATGTACAGGATCATTCTCATTGCTCTCAGCAGCGACAAAAATGTACTCCACAGGAATTAAAACTAAGAAATGAGTGTGTCTATAAAAATACATCTTCATACAAATATACCGGGGGAAATGTTAAATGCAGAGCAACATTTTTATTTCCTGAGCAAGTTTTCTTGAAAAGACCAAATTGTCCTTGTTTTTGTGAATGCAGGAGGGTGAATTTGGTTTAAAATAAGGGCAATTTTGTCATTTCACAGAAATTTGCTCTGGAAATAAAAATTTTGCTCTGAATTTAAGATTTCCCGGGGTTAGTAAAAGAGTCTTATAACCCATTTTTGGGTCGAAGAATGGATCACGGGCGCTCATCTTTGGAACATAATTTGCCTTCGTGTCCATATTAAATATTGAGAATATTGGGGGTCGTAGAGAGTCGAATCTGGACCTCTGCGAGCCTAAACTCTGATACCATGTTAAGTAACCAACTCATCTAAAACCTTAAGGTATTAGAAGGAGGCCTTATATTGGATCTTATATTATATTCTAACAGTATGTAATTATTGTAATGCCAACAATTGTTTGTAGAAATCTTCACAACTCTAAATATTAAGTTAGCAGAGGATTCCCAACAGGCTAATAATATTAGTAAAGGCATATTCTGTTGAAAAGGACTCAGGTTTCAATGTTTCATCCACTAATCCTCTCTGCCAAACAGATAAATGTAATTATGTAAGCACGAGAAATTGATCACGGCCACTCAGGCTACCCAAATATAAACATGGATTGCTAAAAAAAATTAACAGTTTGCAATTGTCGAATTCCAGCGATACGAAAATATCAGTACGTATAACACTATCCAGGCTTCGCATTTCTGATTCCTTCTTCCTGCATTTTATAAATAGTATGATCAGTAGCCAAGAAACCTTGACGGGGTTAGTGAATTATGTTGTGTACAGAAGAAAACATAAGGCATGACATGATGGTCACTGGTCAGTGTCTATTTGCTATAGTTAGATTACATTCGAATCCTGATATTAGTATCTTTATGTAAAATCGCTTGGATCTTCACCCACCCCAGGTCATTCAATTTCTGGATCAAACCTTTTTTTTTTTTGACAGAGGTATAGAGGAATGAATATATGCGTATTTTCAGATAATAGACTGCTAGTGTTTGTATAGCAGCTTGTGAGCATCTCCAATGCTCACCCCCTTCCCTATTTTAGTCTACGTGACATCATCTAAGGAACACAAACTGAAAAATCAGTCTCCAATGATACAATTCCTTACCAAAAAATTTTAGGGGCCCTATAAATAGGAAATGAAAATTGCTCCCCTATCTCTTGCCAAGTCATTTCCCGCTGCAACCCACCCTCTTCTTCATCTCCATTAAATTCAGAATCATCAAATTTATCCCCAAACTCAAAAACCGAAGTCAAATTAAATTTTTTTTTTTTGCTCAAAATCGATGAATCTATATATCACTAGATAGCTCTCGAATTATAGAACACACACATATATAAATCACTAATTTTGAATGGATAGATTTAAAGATATGAATTTTAGAAGTTTAGGAATATATGGAACGAATATATTTAAATTTCAAAATACTAATTAAATGTTATTTTTGAATTATAGGGAACCGATATAGGGAATACCGTTGGAGTAAAACAGTTTTTTGGTACCCTATAATTTAAGAAACGGTTATTTTATTATATTTTAGGGGTTGAAGATGAGGAATGACATTGGAGATGCTCTTAGAGCAACTCCAATGCAAGCAATCCTTACCTATATCTATCCTAGGTGTACATAATTTAGGGGTTCACTCTTAAAAATGATGCTCCAATGGGACTCTCTAACCCCTATAAACTTTAGGGGAGAGAAAATCAAACCCCATATTTAGGGGAGAGAAAATCAAACCCCTAAAATGACACATCATCATTCTATCCTTATAAAATAATATATATCTATACCAACAACCTCATCGCTTCTCTATATTACCTAAAATATTATTTAAATATTATTTTTTAAGTTATAAGTAATGAATATAGGTAACACCATTCGAGTAAACGAACTTTTTGATTACCTATATTTTAAGTAATCATTATTTTATTATATTTTAGGGAATGAAAATAAGGGTTGCCATTGGAGATGCTCTTAGTAACTAACAGCTAGTTTACAGGGATTTGTACTTAAAAGATTATTACCTTAAATCATGCACTAATATTATACATACAGCTAGGATTTTGTGTTATCTATACTATCTATACTACCTATATCTATACTATCTATACTATATTATAATAAGCAAAAGGGGGTATATTTTGTAGTTGGTTACCCCCTCTTTTTGGTTATCCTTTTTTTTGGTTATCTCACTGTTGTGCCCAAAATCTCCATGGACTAGATTTAGGCCCATTAATCTATAAGGTTCGGTCCATACAAGCTAGAAGATTGATCCAGTACGAGTTATGAAGATCAAATAGAAGAAATGACTAAGGAAGTATGAGTATCAGGAGGTTCCCAATGGTCAGGAAGCTGAGCTGAGCACTAGAAGACCAGGTTCCTCCAAGCAAAAGAGTTCGAGTTAGCATAGCAACAGCCATAGAGATGATAAAAGCATATGAAGAGTTATCCAGTCTAACCAGTTTGCTATTTGTGCAGGTACTGACACCCAAAGGGAGGTCCCTAAGCGATATGTCCCGAAATAAGGAGGTTCCTGAGAAACAGGCTCCTGAGATGTAGGTTCTTGAGCACCAGGTTCCTACGAGTTGCCAACAGAAAGTTCTAGAAGCCATCTAGAACAGATAAACGAATTGGTACCTGAGTATAATTCTAGGGCGCAGATGATCCTAGAATAACTCTAACCAATGAGAGAATCAAAGTGGGGTACGAACTCGAGTTCTACTCTACTTAGCCAACTAGTTCGTGAAAGGCTCTAAAGGAACCTGAGTCCAACACGAACTAGGAGACCGAATACAGCTATTCCAGTAAGAGACAGAATCATATTAGAACTACGTGAGCTTGATCCCTATATATACAAGGGTACGTAGGCACCTCAGGGTAAGACGCATTAAGTTCTCTAATTCTCTCTAAAGGCACCGGAGATTATTGGAGATACCCTCGAGCACAGCTCAACCCCCACAAACACAACCCAAACCTTTTCACAGAACAGTTGATCGCTAGCCTATACAACTACCTGCAGACCTCTCATAAGTTGATTACGAAATCCACTCATCAACATTGGCGCTAGAAGGAGGGGATAGTTAATATCTTAAGAGTGGAAAAGATGTCAGGCAACTCTGATAGCGAAGCAACCCATTCTGAGCGACAGATTCACGAGGGGAACATATCTCCTCCCAGAGCACCGAAAGTTACTAAAGCAGCTATGATGGAAATCTTAAAGACTGTGGGAGAACGTTTGTCGACTTTGGAGCAGGCTTCAAGCAAAAAGAAGAAAAAGAAGACAAAGAAAGGCAAGAAGTCGAAGGTTACTCCGAAACAGTTGAACTTTGAGGAAGAAGAATCTGAGAATGGAGAGGAGGTTCCAAAAGATGGTGGAGAACCGAAGCAAAATAATGGTGATGAAGAGCTAGAGAATCCTGAGAAGAGTAAAACTGTTAGCAAGGGTCGTACAGGGTCCAAGGGAAAGAAGAAAACCAAGACTGGAGGTTCCTCACAGAAAAAGAAGAAAGATAAAGACCCATCTGTTGAGATAATTGAAGAAGAAAGCACGGATTCAGATGAGGGTACTGAAGAATCAAGCACTGCAGAGTCACAAGAGGAAGAAGGAACGAGTAAAAAGACAAAGGCGGAAGCTACTGGGGAGGTAACAGCAGAAGATGTCAAGAAAATTTTGGCTCAACTCAAGGACGAAAAGAATCTTGCTGTGAATCCTATAACAGCTTCTCCTTTCACCAAGAAGGTTCGAAAGTCGGCTCTGCCTAGGTCTTATAGGCCTTCGAATGAGTTGAAGTTCGATGGAACTACTGACCCCATTGAATATCTTAGTCGTTTTGACACAGAGATGGATGTCTATCAAGTGAAGGAAGCCACCAGATGCAGGTTACTGGCTGCAACTCTACAGGGTGGAGCCCATCAATGGTTCAAAAGGTTACCTGCTGATTCGACTGGTTCTTGGGCAAGTATGGGGAAGCTCTTTGTCACTCAGTTTAGAGCATCTGTTGCGTTCGCACCACCAACCAATACCTTAGCCAATATCAAGCAAAGACCTAGTGAGACGTTGACAGAATATTTCAAAAGGTTTAATGCGGAGGTTCCTAAAGTTAGGAAAGCATCTGAGGAAACCATAAAGAATTTCTTAATTGCTGGAGTCAAAGGAGGCTCGGACTTTTGGAAAGCACTTCAAGGAAAAGAGCCAGAGACATTGGCAGATTTTTACGCCCAGGCAGAACCCTTCCGTCTGGTGGAGGAATCTCTAGCCGAATTAAGGAAGGATCCAGATTTCGTAAGGCAAAGTGGAAGCAAGAGGTCGAGACAAAGAAGCCCTAATGGTCGTGACAATAAAAAGGTGGTTAGTCGCACATCCCAGGTGAAGCCTGAAGCTGTGAATCCTACTAAACCTGTCATGAGTCAGGTACCGCCACCAGCTTCCTATAACAACAATAAACATGAGAGACCTGTCTATGAAACTTTCACCCCTTTGGTAGCCCCGATCGATCATATTTACGCGGTGAATGAGAAGTCCTCATGGTTTAAGAAGCCTTTCAGAACTGGTCCCCCAGGGAATAAGAATGAACGCCCATACTGTGACTTTCATGATAACAATGGACATAATACTGAAGATTGTCATCACCTCAGAGACCTAATTGAAACTCTAATCAGACAAGGGCAGTTGAGTGAATGGGTGGCTCAGGAAGGGAAAAAGTATAGAGATGAGAAGACTCAGAAGACACAGACACAGGAACCTGTCGTGATGGAAGGACCACCTAAAGTTGGATGCATACGCACAATTATAGGAGGTCCCCACATTGGAGGAAACAGCAGGAGTGCCATGGAGAGGTATACCCGTGAGGCTAAAGAACGTCCTTTGACCAGTATTTACAATCTGTCACAGAGGTCCCCAAGGCTGTTTGAAGGAGAGGATGTAGATATCACTTTCACTGAAGAAGATGCTTCCTGGGTGCACCATCCCCATACCGATGCTTTAGTGGTTGAGGCAGGAATCGGGTCTTATGAGGTTCATCGAGTGCTAGTTGATAACGGAAGCTCT
This sequence comes from Kitagawia praeruptora, assembly GCA_037693485.1. Classification (NCBI taxonomy): domain Eukaryota; kingdom Viridiplantae; phylum Streptophyta; class Magnoliopsida; order Apiales; family Apiaceae; genus Kitagawia; species Kitagawia praeruptora. The sequence continues at coordinate 138,066,932 of CM075345.1, forward strand.
ATAAACTTGCTATCTTACTCAGCTTTCAAGAAGATGCATTTTCTGGATAAAGATTTAACTCCAACAAACGATACCTTGTACGGATTCACTAATAATCAGGTTCCTATCAAAGGTAAGATTCGTTTGCCAGTAACCTTAGGTGATAAACCATGTTGTATTACACAGCTGGCAGAATTCATTGTTATAGAAGAGAATATGAATTACAATGCTATTCTGGGAAGACCCATTTTGAAGGAGATGAGGGTAGTAACCTCCATTTACCACTTAACTATGAAGTTCCCAACACCAAATGGAATTGGTGTAGTTCGAGGATGTCAGTATGAGTCTAGAGAGTGTTACACCAAAGCTTTGCAACATGCTGCTAAGGCTGCTAAACTGCCTGAACCTATGGACGAGGTTCCTGATGATATTCCAGGAAAGAACCCAGACAAAATAACGCTCGACCTGCGTAGTCTGCCCTTGGAAGGTTTTGTGCCAGCATCCTGTAGAGCTATAAGAATTGAAGAGATCATAGAAGAGGAACCTCATGCTGAGATTCCAGTTTTTCGGGGACCAGATACCCCTTACTTACTGATAGAAAGTGCACCCCCTACGGACAAGGATGGTGATGTGTGTATGGCAGAAGGATTGAATGAAGAAAAATCACGAAAACTGAAACATAATGGAAGCAATGAAGATAGTCAGCCGACATCAAAGAGAAGGAATGTCATGCACGAAGTTCAGGAACCGTCTGCAGTCCAGGAACCTCAAGAGGAATCAACCACAGAGATGGAGGTAGACTTAGACCCTCGAATGCCAGAAACCATGGTCAAGGCTGGACCAGCTGGTGAAACTTTGGATGTAAAGATTAATGACAAAGATGGTACAAAAATGTTGAAGATTGGAGCTCAACTCGACCCAGCCTTAAAGGAATCTCTCATTACCTTTTTGGGCAAGAACCTGGATGTGTTTGCATGGTGTCACGCAGATATGGAAGGGATAGATCCAAGGGTCATGTGTCATAAGTTGAATATTGACCCCGAAAAGAAAGGAGTGAGACAGAAGCGAAGACCAGTTAGTGGAGAAAGAGCTCAAGCATTGAAAGAAGAGGTCGACAGGTTACTGGATGCAGGGTTGGTTAAAGAATCTTTCTACCCAGTATGGTTGGCAAACCCTGTTTTGGTAAAGAAACCTAATGGGAAATGGAGAACCTGTGTGGACTTCACAGATCTCAACAAAGCATGCCCGAAGGACAGTTTCCCACTGCCACGGATTGATCAGTTAGTGGATGCAACAGCTGGACATGCCCTCCTCAGCTTCATGGATGCATATTCAGGTTACAATCAAATCCCTATGTATGAACCTGACCAAGAGCATACTTCTTTTATTACGGATAGAGGTCTTTATTGCTATGTATGCATGCCATTTGGATTGATTAATGCTGGAGCCACATACCAACGGTTAGTGAATATGATGTTTAAAGACCAAATTGGCCATACTATGGAAGTATATGTGGATGATATGCTAGTTAAGTCTAAGGAAGCTGTTGACCATGTAAAGCACTTAGAAGAAATGTTTGGAATCTTGCGAAAGTACAGAATGAAGCTGAACCCTCAAAAATGTGTGTTCGGGGTAGAATCAGGAAAGTTTCTGGGTTTCATGGTAAACCACAGAGGTATCGAAGCCAACCCAGCCAAGATTAAAGCATTGATTGATATGAGGTCGCCAAGAACTGTGAGAGAGGTTCAGTCTCTTACAGGAAGAGTTGCAGCCTTGAATAGATTTATTTCGAAGTCCACTGATAAGTGTCAGGAGTTCTTTAAAGCTATAAAGAAAGGAAGTAAATTCGAGTGGACCACAGAATGTGAGATAGCGTTCGAAAAGTTAAAGGAACATTTGGGGAGCCCCCCACTGTTAGCCAAACCTGTGGATGGAGAAACATTGAATATTACTTGGCTGTATCAGAGTATTCCATTAGTGCAGTTCTGGTTCGAGAAGAAAATGGACAGTAGAGCCCAGTCTACTATGTTAGTAAAAGGTTACTTGATGCAGAAACGAGGTACACAGGAATGGAGAAGCTGGTTTTTGCATTGATTCTGGCTTCCAGGAAGCTGCGACCTTACTTCCAAGCTCACAGGATTGAGGTAAGAACCTCATATCCACTTAAGCAAGTGATGCATAGGCCAGAAACGTCTGGAAGAATGTTAAAGTGGGCTGTGGAGCTAGGACAGTTCGACATAGAATATAAGCCAAAGACAACAATCAAAGCTCAAGCTCTAGCAGATTTCTTAATCGAGTTTCCACCTCATGTAGAGGTTACCGGCCAGGAGGGGCCAAAAGAGGTGGTAGAAAACCAGGCGGATAATGACAACTGTGCACCTTGGTGGACACTGTATGTAGATGGAGCTGCTAACAGCAGTGGAGCAGGTGCAGGCATAGAGCTAGTTAGTCCGGATGGACACCAACTCTATAGCTCAATTCATTTTGCTTTTAGAGCCACGAACAATGATGCAGAATATGAGGCATTGATTGCAGGCCTCAAGTTAGCTTTGGAGATGAAAGTGGAGAATATCAGAGTGTTTAGTGATTCGATGTTAGTAGTTTGGCAGATTCGTGGTGGTTTTCAGGCGAGAGGTCCAAGAACAGACTTGTATTTGAGGTACTCCCAGGAGTTGATCGCAAGGTTCAAAGAAGTGAAGCTAAATCAAATACCTCGAGGAAAGAATACCAAGGCAGATGCATTGGCCAAGCTAGGATCTCAGAGAGAATCCACATTATTGGGGGTAATTCCACTTCAGATTCAGGAGCAACCTAGTGTTTTTAAAGAAGAAGTGATGGATATCGAGTTCCCAGTTGAAGATTCCTGGATGACCCCAATACATCGTTACCTGGATAAAGGGGAGCTACCTCCCAGTCAAGATGATGCCAGGAAGCTGAGGTATCATGCAGCCAAATATGTAATCTATGATGGAATTCTGTATAGAAGAGGATTCAATCAACCTTTGCTCAAGTGTGTAGCTGGAGAGCAATGCAAGTATATCCTCGAGGAAATTCATGAAGGAGTATGCGGAAATCACTCGGGGGGAAATTCTTTAGCCATGAAGGTCCTTCGACAAGGATATTATTGGCCAACCATCAAAGCAGATGCTACAAAATTCGTGCAGGCATGCAGTAATTGTCAGAGGTTTGCAAATTTTGATAATCGTCCTGTAGCACCTATCAAACCGATTGTTAGCCCTTGGCCATTCGCTGTTTGGGGGATAGACCTCATTGGAGAACTCCCGAAAGGGAAAGGAGGAGTGAAATATGCAGTGGTTGCAGTTGATTACTTTACAAAGTGGGCAGAAGCAGAACCACTTGCTAAGATTACAGCGTCAAAACTGACTGAATTTGTGTTTCGAGCCATTGTATGCAGGTTTGGCATTCCGCAGAAGCTGATTTCTGACAACGGGAAGCAGTTTGATAGTAGAGAGCTTAGAGGGTTGTGTGAGCAATTTGGAATTCAGAAGGCATTTTCAGCAGTGTATTATCCGCAGAGTAATGGACAGACTGAAGCATTGAATAAGATTATCAAGCACACTTTGAAGACGAGGCTTGAAGATAAGAAAGGAAGCTGGCCAGAGGAGCTTCCTGGAGTCTTGTGGTCGTATAACACCACGCCTAGAACTACAACTGGTGAGTCTCCTTTTACTCTCGCTTATGGTTGTGAAGCTATGGTACCTGTGGAAGTTGGAACAGGTTCTTTGAGAAGAAAGTATTTTGACCCCGAGAGCAATGAGGTCAATCATAGACTGTATTTGGACATGGTCGAAGAGTTGAGAGTAGATTCGCAAGTGAAGTTAGCAGCATATCAACAGAGAGTTCGAAGGTATTACAACAAAAAGGTGAAGGCAAGACCTTTTAAAGTTGGAGACCTAGTTCTGAGAAAAGTCATGCCAAATACCAGGGTTCTGGCACACGGAGCCTTTGGAGCGAATTGGGAGGGACCTTACCAGATAAAGTCAGCAATTTGGGAAGGAACCTACCATTTGATGGATATGGATGGGAACCTCATTCCGAGGGCTTGGAATGCAGAGCATCTCAAGAAGTATTATCAGTAACTTTTTTATGTGTTTTTTCTTAGGAAAAGTAAGGCTCTTTCAGCCCACGAATAAAGACAGCTTATTAGTTATAGCTGACCAGTATTTTGATTTCAGTATTTAATTATGCATGTATTCGGGGGGTACTTGATGTGAACCTCCCTACTTGCAAGACGATTTTTTAAGTATTGAGCGATAGATAGCTCTACGTTGAATATTTTGAGTGCATTCTTTGCAGCTATAGCTCCTTAATAGTTCTTTTACGTAACAATAATTACCCAAAAGAACTGGGGGGTAGTATTCCTACTTAGACAGTATTGTGCATGCTATGATTTGATATTTCATATGCCAATTTGAAACTTTTGAAACAGGTTACCTTGACTAACAGGTTCCTGTAGCATTGTGTTGTATTTTGCAGGGTACCTGAGCTGACAGGTTCCTGTAGCATTGACAGTATGTGCGAAGTATGAATACGATTTGACAGAACATGTGGACTACGAATGATTGATATGAAAAGTCCCAGGTAGCTTCCTGGGCATTGAGAAAAATCCCAGGTAGCTTCCTGGGCATTGAGCAAAGTCCCAGGTAGATTCCTGGGCATCGAGAAAAGTCCCAGGTAGATTCCTGGGCATCGAGAAAAGTCCCAGGTAGATTCCTGGGCATCGAGAAAAGTCCCAGGTAGCTTCCTGGGCATTGAGAAAAATCCCAGGTAGCTTCCTGGGCATTGAGCAAAGTCCCAGGTAGATTCCTGGGCATCGAGAAAAGTCCCAGGTAGCTTCCTGGGCATTGAGAAAAATCCCAGGTAGCTTCCTGGGCATTGAGCAAAGTCCCAGGTAGCTTCCTGGGCATCGAGAAAAAGTCCCAGGTAGCTTCCTGGGCACGAGAAAAGCCTCAGTTGACTGAGCACGACATTGTTGCCGAAAGCCTCAAGTTTCTTGAGCACGTGAATTAAAGTCCTGACAAAAGGCATCTAAAGTCCTGACAAAAGGCATCTAAAGTCCTGACAAAAGGCACCTTAAAGAGAAGCCTAATAAGCTCTCCCTCATGTGGAACCGCCTTTGGCACAGGGGAAGAAGGGATAAAATCCTTAGCATTTACCTTCATAAGATGTCTAGCCTGACACATGAAGAAGAGGAATCTGTGTGGACTCCTAGAACGGCGCACAGGTTCCTAGAATCGCCTCGAGGCACAAAAAGGAACCAACATGTCTCGAGGCATGTTGGGACCTAGAGAATAGGATTGGGAACCAAGCAGGTTACCTTTCCAAGAGAAAAAAGGAACCAACACGCCTCGAGGCATGTTGGGACCTAGAGATTAGGATTGGGAGCCTAGCGGGCAACCTTTCCAAGAGATGACCCGAATTAAACAAAAGGAATTTTACTAACCTTAACTAGTTTCTGTTTTATGTTTATTTTGCAGGTTTAATGGTCGAGGAACCTGGTCAAACTATTTAGGATCTAAGGTTATCAGAAAGGGTTCTTAGTTCAGAATGCGACTCTGAAAATGTTGAGTGAAGCATAGGAAAAGATGTTTTTAAGTTTATAAGTAAGTTGTTGCGATTTGATGGTCTTTTATTTCGAGAAATTATATAGTGAAAGTACGAGTATATTCTGTTTCTTACAAAGGGCTAGCCCACGTAAGCTTGAATGCACAAGTACGGACACTAAGTAATTGTTAGGGGGAATAAAGGTAAAATGCAATGATGGAAGCACATAGGTACAAATATAGATATGCAGCAAAAGCAAATATCATAAACCATGAAGAAAGTTATGGGTACAGAGGCCCAGAAAACCAGCATAAAAGTTATTGGCACGAAGGCCATGGAAACCAAATTCAAAATTACATTTTGCGAGGCGTTACGAGGAGCCCACGACCTCATCAAAAGTTATCAAAAGTTTTTAAGAATCTTGTTGAAATTACGAAGGAGGAACTTCATCGGAACCCTTGGTGGCAACAGGAGGAGTTGGAAGGATAGGCTGAACAACTTCGGGAGCAGGAACCTCTGCAGTCTCAAGGTTGGCACCTGGAGACCTCTCAACCGTTTTCACGGGAGGAACAAAGGTTGCAGCAGCAGCTTCATTTTCAAAATCTTTGATCATCCCCACTACGTCCTCGCCTAGGAGAGACCAGTTTAGCTCGGGCATTTTCTCCCACATGGACCTCATGTAGTCACGAACGCCTTCGTCGTAACCTTCATCATACCTAGCTTTTTCCTGGATGAGCATGGATGATTTGGCAATAGCAGCCTCAGCATTTAAAGCATCAACCTGATCTTTTAGCCCATTGATTTTCTCCAGCATGGGCAATTTCTCATCCTGCAAACTCTTCACCTGTCCCTGAAGCTCATCCCTGCTATTCTTTAGTGAGGTTTCAACGGTTTTTGCTTTTCGAACGGCCGCAGTGGCTATGTTCACCTTACCTTCCATAGCAATCAACTCTTCCTTCAACCTTGAAACTTCCCCTTGTAATCGAAGATCATATTGAGTTTTCTCGGCAATATCATCGCAAAAGCGGAGAGTAAAGAAAGCATTCTGAGCAGCCGAGAACCTCATAGCATGCATAGCTTCGACAGTATCCATTTTAGCCCAGCCGGCAACTGTTTCTGGAAGCACGTGTGTGTCAATCAAGTCTTTGAACTGATTCTGTGCCACAGCTGATTCAATCTTCACAGCTTTTCCCTTTTTCATAGACCTGGTTTGGGAACTTCCAGAGAGGTCAAGAGTAGTCTGAGCTAACTTGCGCTTGGAGGAGCTAGATGGTTGAGTCTGGACAGAGGCTGGGGTAGGAACTTGGCTGATTGGTGTTGCTGTGAGTGGAATCTCCTGTGTCTCAACATCAGCTTTAAAGATCTCGTCTACATTCTTGGTCCGTTTGACGAAAGAGGAAACTTTGGGAGCCATATCTGCATAAGACAATAAGTTAAAAATTAGAGAGGCATGCATGGAGTAAAAAGATGTATTCACAAAGATACAGTTAAGAAGAAAATACATAACGATAAGGAAGCTCATACCAGTGTTTGAAGGAATAAAACCTAGGGAAGTTAAATTTTCAGGGGTCATCAGAATCAAGCAGTCCCTAATGGAAGCTGATAGTTTCAAGATCTCTTTTGCCCTCTCTAAACACACTCCAGTCAGAATGGTTTGTTTGGGAATATTTGGACGGCGATTAAAAGCGTACTTAACATCAGGACAGTCAAAACAATAGACAAATTGCTCTTGCCACAAATCAAAGTTCTGTTTAACATTTTTTATACATTGACCCTGATGACAAGGCCATGCTGATAGATAAAAACAACCTGAGCTTCTCCCAGTATCTTTCAGCCTAAAGAAATAACCTAACTTAGGGGCAGACAGGGGAGTTGTGAATTTGCTGGAATACAGAATAAAAGTACTGATGGCCAAACGGTAAGAGTTAGGAGTCAGTTGCATAGGTGCTAGGTTATAAAACTCTAATACTTCCCTTAGAAAAGGATGAAGAGGTATAGAAAAACCTACTCTAAAAAAAGCAGCAGAAACGACGGCATTAGGAATCCCACGATCAGGGATTTTGACATCAAACTTGTGAGCTCTTTCACCAGGCTTAGGAATCACAATACTACAGATTGGACGGGGACATTCCTCCAGAAGTTTTTCTAACTTAACAGAGGTCATGATGGAATCAGTTTTCTCACAAAAAGGTGTAATTTCCTGTTTGAACAACTCTCTCTCAATAGTCACCTCACTCTGAAAATCAGGTTCCAAGAAGGATTCAAGTTTAAGTTCAGGTTTTGACACCTCCTCATCATCAGAGGGCCAATCATCTCCTAAGTCGATAAATGTAGGGATGGGAGGTTGAGACAATGGAGATACTACAGGTTTAATGAGTATGTCCTCAGGCTCATTTACATTGGGTATTACAACCCTGGATCTAGTTCTCTCACCAATCGGCATAGCAACTAAGGGTTGAATTGAAGATTGGTGGTCAGAATGGGTAGATTCAGAAGACATCTGCAAAAAGACAGACGAAGAAGGGTCAGGCCTTTATGGAACCTAGGAGAAAGATTAGGGTTCTAAAGTGTTTAGACACGGTGCAGTTATTGACAGGGTATATTACAGAAAACCTTGAAGAAGGCATGTACCAACAAAATTAGAAACATATGAATAGACAGATAGCTAAAGATTATGATAAAACCATGACAACGCAACCATGAATCGACGGTTAAGGTACTAATAAACCAGAGGTTGTGAACGTTCGTGTGTGTGAAATATGGAGTGTGAAGAACAGATACAGACGCATACATACAAAGAAAACGATGGCATGCAAAGTCCAAGGAAACAGATGATTGAAAAACGAGATAAGGATATGAGAGAATAGAAAGAAATAAGTCGAAATCATACCTTGATTTAAGTTGAACGGCGACGGAGAAGATGAATTAAGCGAATGACTGTTGAACTCCTCTTGTTTTCTCTCCAAGGGTTTTTGCAAGATTTCGGTAAAGGTAAAAATGGACCTGAGGGGGTGAGATGGCGATTAAATAGTCAAGGTAAATGAAGCAGTTCGTACACGTGGCAGCGCATTACTGGAGCGGTAAAGTGAAGAGGTACACGCGTGAGAAGCGTGTGAACCTTGGGAACTTACACATTAACTACAGCTTTGGTAAGTGATAAGTTTAATTCAAATTTTGAATTATCTTCTACAACCAACCATTATCCCCTCTTAAATTATTAAATTTAAAGAGGCGTGGAGTTGAGTGACAAGTTAGATTCCCTGGGAAGTTGAGTGCAAACATAAAGTAGATTTCGAGAGCTGGAGCAAGAAGAAGAAAATAGCGAGATAACAGGTTCCTTAATACAAAGGAAGCTTACTCAAGATTATATCAAGCTGAAAATATTTTATGTCCTGTTTCCTATACCGAGTTAGCTCATATAGGCTTGGATATAAAATGTTGAAGCAAAGTATTGTTACTAGAACGGTTTTGCATTGAACCTTTGATCGTAGAATTAGAATGGGTTCCTTTCACATTACATGATTTCAAGGAACCGGGGGGTACTTGTTGTGCCCAAAATCTCCATGGACTAGATTTAGGCCCATTAATCTATAAGGTTCGGTCCATATAAGCTAGAAGATTGATCCAGTACGAGTTATGAAGATCAAATAGAAGAAATGACTAAGGAAGTATGAGTATCAGGAGGTTCCCAATGGTCAGGAAGCTGAGCTGAGCACTAGAAGACCAGGTTCCTCCAAGCAAAAGAGTTCGAGTTAGCATAGCAACAGCCATAGAGATGATAAAAGCATATGAAGAGTTATCCAGTCTAACCAGTTTGCTATTTGTGCAGGTACTGACACCCAAAGGGAGGTCCCTAAGCGATATGTCCCGAAATAAGGAGGTTCCTGAGAAACAGGCTCCTGAGATGTAGGTTCCTGAGCACCAGGTTCCTACGAGTTGCCAACAGAAAGTTCTAGAAGCCATCTAGAACAGATAAACGAATTGGTACCTGAGTATAATTCTAGGGCGCAGATGATCCTAGAATAACTCTAACCAATGAGAGAATCAAAGTGGGGTACGAACTCGAGTTCTACTCTACTTAGCCAACTAGTTCGTGAAAGGCTCTAAAGGAACCTGAGTCCAACACGAACTAGGAGACCGAATACAGCTATTCCAGTAAGAGACAGAATCATATTAGAACTACGTGAGCTTGATCCCTATATATACAAGGGTACGTAGGCACCTCAGGGTAAGACGCATTAAGTTCTCTAATTCTCTCTAAAGGCACCGGAGATTATTGGAGATACCCTCGAGCACAGCTCAACCCCCACAAACACAACCCAAACCTTTTCACAGAACAGTTGATCGCTAGCCTATACAACTACCTGCAGACCTCTCATAAGTTGATTACGAAATCCACTCATCAACACTCACTACTAAAAAAAAATTAGAAACTTCCCTCGGAAACCGAGCTCCTCTACAACTAAGACATTATTGTTCGACCAATTTCACTCATTTTTTTTGTTTTAAATTGTTCTCAAATCCTCTTTTTTTTTAAAAAAAAATTGTTCTCAAATCCTTTATTATAATATCCGAGTCTACCCATGTGCAGTTAACCAATCAGAAAACTATGAATTATTTTAGAACCAATCAGAGCTGACTTCTAAATTCTAGACCAATCATGTTATATTAAGAATTTTCTTTATTTACATTCTCACCATACCAACTTAACCATGATTAGTTAACACTTCTAATTTAAATACAATAATGATTTTATTTAACATATCCATAAATACATATTTTTAAATCAAAAAATTACTAAAAAATCACTATTTTAATTTTAAATCGATCACGATATGCACTATTATATATTTTAAATTACATTTCATAACGACTCATTCATTAATCAACCACTATTTTAATATAAAGTTAATCACAATCATATTATCATACATTACAAATTTATTTCAATAATATATATTATACAATTGTAATCGATTTTAAACAATTTTAATCTAACTCAATTAGAAAACTGAAAAAATTGGATTTGAAATCAGATTTTAAATAACTTGGATAAAATCCATACCTTCAAATACTCGATTTTTTTTAAAAGCTCAAAAATATATTTATTCATAATTTTTTTAATAAAATTAATTAATAAATGCATAAGAGCCAACACAACATATATTTAAATTATTTAAATCATTAAATAGCTAAATATTTAGTAAATAGATAATAGCTATTAGATCTAATAATAAGGAATATTCTATATTTAAATCTCTCTTCTAAAGATCCACGTCAACAACAAATTTATATTATTAGTTCTAATCAATGCATATCATTTATTAAATAGCTATTATTATTACTAATAATTTTATTAATGAATATTACAAAGTTAAATTATATCATTAATAAATTATTATATTCTATTTTATTTAATCATATAATTTTAAAAGTATTTTAAAGTAACTCGTGCTTTGCACGGGCTATAAACTAGTTATATTAATATCTATATTATACTATGAGGAGGGCTGAGCATTCGGTTCGGTTAATCGAATACCGAATCGAAATAACCGAAATAATTCGGTTCGGTTAACCAAACTGAAATATTTCGGTTTTAATTCGGTTATGGTATTTTCAGTTATTCGATTATTCGGTTATTTTGGTTTTTTAACCGAAATTACCGAAATTACGGAGTTAACCGAAATATATAATAAAATATTTATAATAATATTATCTCTTCTTATTTCTTAATTCCTTTATCAGTATTTTATATGTAAAATAATAATATTTATATTTTATATGTAAAATAATAATTTTTATATGTAAAATAATAATTTTTTATATGTAAAATAATAATATTTATATTTTTATATTTAATATGTAAAATAAAATATATAAATATATATAATTCGGTTATTTTGGTAAAATAATCGAAATAAATATTTCGGTTCGGTTACCGAACCGAAATATTTCGGTTCCTTATTCGGTTATAATATTTGACCTTATTCGATATTTCGATATTCGGTAATTTGGTTCGGTTATAACCGAATAATCAGCCCTAACTATGAGGTCGTTTGGTTGACAGATATTTATGTAGGTATTTCAAATACCTAGGAAGTGAGATTTGAAATAGTTGTTTGGTTAAATAAAAATATAGGCATTGTAAGTTACTGTGAAGTGCAAATACGAGTATAATGAGTATAATGTGGGAAAGTCGCTTACCCACCCGTTAATCACACTTCCTTTATTACACAAAACATTACAAAACTAATAAAATCAACCAATAAAATTAGAAAAACTTTCTACATAAGATTTAAATTTTTTAATAAATTGTTTTAAAATAAATTTAGAGTATTGCTTTCTTTTTAAATTATTTATTTTCCTAGTAAATTTTATTTTCCTAGTAGAAGGGTATAATTGGTTGGTTGGTCCACATTTCCAAAAAGTTTGTTAACACCTCTATACTATACTATTATAAGCGAAACAGGGTATAATTGGTTGGTTGCTCGGTGGGTTAACACATTTTCAAAAAAGTTTGTTAACACCTTCCAAAAAAATAAAAAATAAATTAAAATGCATAAAAAAATTTATTTTGTAAAAAATAAACTACATATTTTACTTATTAAGAAACTCTTTTAATTATAATCTAATTAATATTCAATTACATACTCTTTCAATATTGATATGGGCTAAAAATAAGCCCTAAAGACATAATTAATGATCCATTAATTAAACCTAGCCTGGTCCAAATATGAAGCCCATTAATGAGGCCCGAAACCCTAATTAACCCTAATTAAATATTAATTTCGTAATTAATATTGAGGGATAGCTAACAGCTTGGAAATAAGAGTCAAATAAGGATACAATATCTTTATGAGTAGCTCCCAAGTCACCAAATCAGACACGGAAACTAATTCATACAGGAAGGATCTAGAATCGGGCCTAGAGTGGGTAACTTGCCCACCAAGTTCCCAAACCCTACTCTAACTCCAAGGCCTCCCAAGCCTATATAAAGGGCATGACCCCTCATTCTCATGAGAACAGTTTTTGGGGGCACAGCTCCATACGTCACCTACCACGTTTTAGGCTAAATCCTCGAATAAGGACATACAAGCCACTACGTCACTACGCCGCGAGGGCGCATCAAGCCACGTAGGCAACCCTAGAACTACATTTTGGCTTGATTCTTGATATTCATCAAGGTACGTAGGCATCTTGTTAGGACCGAGTTAGTCACCGACAACAAGATCAGCCACCATTAAATCTCGAAGCTCTCAATCCCTAGCAATCAATACACGAATTAATTACACCCTACTTTTTATTCCACAACATTTGGCGCCGTCTGTGGGAAGAAGACATCGACCATGGTTACCACACGAAGAACATCAATCGCATAAACTACTGAAATGCCCATCGGCACTTTCGCACCCTCAGTGATGGAACAGGTACCACCAGGAGCGGGCTCCCAACCTCAGATTACTCAGCCTCAAGGGACGGATCCCCCGAGGTCTGAAACTCAAACTCAAAGGTCGTTACCCCTAGTGACGAACCCCTTCAACCATGGGACGAATCCCCTTCAGATGGTTGTTTCTCCCTTCGGAGGATGTCTACTTCACTGCCCTAGTGAACGAGTTTAACTCTCCAGGACAGATCCCCAATCCTATTCATGATTATGCCCATAATAGGCAAGCATGATTACAAATCTCTACCATGGTACTTCCACCACTAACAGATCAGAACCCAAGTTATGGGCTTCCACCCCAACGAGAGGATGATTCACCCCATATTTAAGGCTTGAAACCTCCGCGTGTAGCAGGAGGGAGAAGTCTCGATCGTACACTAACGATGATGAAAAAACAATCGAACTGATGATCCACTCCCCTCGACTTCCAATCAAGGAACGACTCCCCCAAAGACGCGTCTCCAAGGGGTGATCCAAAATCTACTAAATCAAGGAGAGAATCCCCAATCGCAGATGGTGGTTTTACCTATGTCTAATGGAGCACAAGGAACACGGATCGCCACCACCGTCTTGCTAATAACTCAAAACCCCATTTATGGATTGTCACCATTCCCAATTGCTGATGGAACCATCGATTTACTCATAAGAAGTATATGCCTCAATACATTGAAGGCTTGGTCCCCTTGTTGAAGGAAATCAAAGTTTATCCAGATCATACACCAAATACGACTTCTCGTCTGAAGAAGATAAAGAAGAGGACGTCCGTTCTAGCAAGAGACGTCAAGGCAAGGAGCCCATCATAGGATCAGGACGTTCTTAACCCCGAGGGACTCAAGGAATAGCTTTTTAGGCCATAAATGAAAGGATTTGAGGGCTCAAATTACTCATCTGCAGTAGCCGATTGTGGATTAAATAAATTCAGGGATGAATCCCCTCCGGACAGTAATGTCGCCCCTCTAGTGCACCGTTGGGACTATAGATGTCTATCCCCATCGTTAAACGATGAACTTAGGTTCCCACCAATGGGATGTCGTTCATCGATGGTAGGAGTAGCCAGCAACACGAGGTATGCGTACCTCAATGCATTCAAGGCCTAGAACACCAATGAAGGAGTCATGATTTTCCCAGACCCTATATTTTTGACGATTTGTCATCCACAGAAGAAGATAGCTATCTCAGAAGGAGAACCATGCAAGGAGCTCGAAAGAGAGTTAGGGCCTTCTTAGCCCCGAGGATCCAAAGGACTGGCTCCCAAGCAGTGTTGTAAAAAGCGCATTAAGCGGCCGCCTAAACGGACGCTTAAGCGGAATCGGACACCAAAGCGCTTCGATTTTATACTAAGCGGGTGATTAAGCGTTTTTGAAGATTATGCGGTCTATTAAGCGGATTAAACGGTCATTAAGCGGATTAAGCGGTCATTAAGCGGATTAAACGGTCATTAAGCGGATTAAGCGGTCATTAAGCGGATTAAGCAGTCAAAATGGTGTTGACTTGCTAATTTTTTAATTTTTAAAATATTTATATTTATTATAATATAACTATAATTGTAAGGAAATATTAAAAAATACCTTTTTTAATTAAGAACATTTTATGTTTAAATTCTTAGTACTTAATTATTGCATAATTTTAATTTTACAATAATAATATTATATTTAAAAAATTTAATATATTTTATTAATCCGCTTAATAACCCGCTTAAAATTCCGCTTAACTGCTTAAGCGCTAGAAGCTTATCTCACCGCTTAGAACCGATTTGCGCTTTTTAGAACATTGCTCCCAAGACTTTAAGAGAGAGGATATATAATCACTCATGAAGCACATATTCGGAAGTACAATAGGCTAGGTAGCCCCCAAGGGCTAGGATCCCCCATGTTATTAATTTGAGTGATACCCCTATGAGGAGAAGGGTTGATCCCAATGATTCTATGCCCCTAGGAGATCATGATGATCCTATCCTATCATTCGCCAACAAGATAATGAATGCTCATATCTCAAGAAAATTCAAGATGCCCATCATCGAGGTGTGTGTTAGGGCAGGAGACCCCACTAATCATGTGAAGACATCCTCAAATGCACTACAACTTTTAACCCGTGATTGACGTAATCAAGTATAGGGCATTCCCTCAAACCTTGGGGGCATGACACAACGATGGTAAAGTCGATTGCCCCTGAACTCAATCAGCTCCTTTAAAGGACTAAGAAGGGCATTCGTCGCCCCGTTTATTGATGGAAAGTTCATGAGAAACATTTTACATCCCCATGAATGTGGAAAATGAATGAATCCTTGGGGGATTACATGAACCAAATCACTAAGAAAGCCTTGAAGGTCCCGAACTTGGATGATAGAGCATCTATCAAGGTAGAGGAAAATGTAAGGGAAGCCTAAACCCCTACTGGAGGCAATGGAGGTAATAACAAGAAGCGAAGGTGGTCACGAGTAGAACGTTAAGGATATGTATCCTCGAACAAGTAAAGACTCTGACTCTCTCCCTGGAAAAAGAACAATCAAGGATCGAGGTTCACCAGCTATGCACATTTGTTTACTCCAAAGTGCCAAATCCTGTACATTGCAAAAGATAAGGATCTCTGATGGTCGAAACCACTAAGGGCTGATCCCGAGAAGAGAAACAAGAACCAATGTTGTCAGTTCCATAAGGATGTGAGAAATAAATTTCACGATTATAGACAGCTAAAACACAAGATCAAGCTTCTGGTCCGAAGAACAAGGTTGTATAATTTAACCAAGGATGGCCAATAGGGTAACCTAAGGTAGGATTATGAAGTAGAGATTATAGAATGAAGGATGGCGATCATGATCGCAATCCATAGCCCCGGGGGCCCGATGATAAACATGATTTATGAAGACCCGACGACGGTTGGGAATACAAAGAGCTCTCATAAAGCTTACGCTCGAGAAGCTATGCACATTGTAAGGGAAGCTCTATAATGAGCAAAAACTGAAATGGCATTTACCTTTGATGATTCTGACTTGGAAGGGGTGAAGTGCCTCTATGATGGCCCGTTGGTCATAACACCTGTGACAGGTAACTTGCCAGTGAAAGGAGTCTCGGTAGACAATGGGACTTCATTGGATATCTCATTTTATGATGCATTCTCGAAGATGGGATACAACAATTCTCAATTGACCCCCTCCAACATGCACGTCTATGGGTTTTATAGAGTCGAGTCAATAGTTAAAGAAACTATTCGGCTATCCATGGTAATAGGACGAGAGCCTAGGAAGGCCACTCATATGTCGAACCTTTTGCTGGTTAAAGCAACTTCCGCTTACAATGTTATCCTTAGGAGGACAGGCTTAAGGCGGTTGCCTCAAGCTAGCTAAGACCTGAAGATCAAATTTACTACAAGGAATATAGTTGATGAAGAAAAGAGAGAGCATTACTATCCGGCCACCTTGGAGCCTGATGAAGTCGGGGGGCAGGTCCTCCCGATTGAAGACATGGATGTCCAAAAATATCAGAAACAAAGAGGAAATCTCACCAAGGACTTGGTCCCCATTCCCCTAGTTCCTGAAGGACCAAAAAAGTTACCTACGTTGGGCATTGTTGAATGAACCCTCGAAGGGAAAATTGGATATGTTCCTACAAGAAAACAATGTTGTGTTTGCTTGGACAGTAGCTGATATGCAGGGGTCGATCCCCAATTGATTACGTAAACTAAATGTCCACCCGAATAGGGAGACGATGAAACGGAAGGAAAGAAACTTTGATTCCAAGAGGTAGGAAGGCCAATGGAGATTGAAGGATATGAATGGACTTTATTGACATGAATTATCTATGTCCCAGTGACTACTTTCCTCTACCAAGGAATGATATATTGACCAGTGCAACAACTGGCCATTAAATGCTAGGATTCAGTGGTTACAACTTGTTGATGAGTGGATTTCGTAACAACTTTTGAGAGGTTTATGGTGAGTTGTAAAGGCTAACGATCAACTAATCTATGGAGAATGGAGGTTTTTTGTGGGGGTTGAACTGAGCTCGAGAGCGTTTACAAAATCTCGCGAGTTCCCTTGAGGCTTGTGTCGTGTGTTCTCAAGAATCTCGTAGGTGTATTGCGAGGATTGTAAAACCTGTTCCCAAGGTGCCTACGTACCCTTGTATATATAGGGATCAAGTTCACATAGTTCTTTTTAGACTAGAAGTCTGGTTTGGCAGCAATATTCTAGGTTCCTAATTCGTGGGGACCTCCTTTTCTCCAGATTTCAACCACGAATAGGCGACCTAAGTCGAATAGAACTCGAATTCTCATCCGACTAGGAGTATGTTTACAAGTTCTCGTCCTATTAGATGTATTCAAGGATCATCTGTGCCCAATGAATACATTCCAATAAGGAGTTGATGTTCATGACTTGCTCCTAAAGAATAGGAGGCTTAATCTTACTATAAATCTACTGGCATAAATCTGTTTTCGTACAGGAAGCTATCTCTCAGGAACCTATCTGCATGAACCTGTTTCTCGGGAAGCTGTCTGCAGGAAGCTGTCTCTCGGGAACCTGAACCTGTCCAGATCCATTTCACATGCTATTTAGCCCCATTTAACTTAAGGGACCTCAATCATAACCCATATTACTCATACGGATTGGATCCTTAAGCCTAATGGGCCTAAATCTAGCCCATGGAGATTTTGGGCACAACAAGTACCCCCCGGGTTCCTCGAAGTCATAGAATGCGAGAGGAACCTAAATAGCTTGATATTTTAAGGTCCAATCCCTTCAGTGCTCCCATGTTTCTTCTGAGTGAACCATGCAGGTCTTTATCTTGTTGCTTGAATAGTGACAAGGGCACAAAGTGAATCCAATTAGGCGCTGAGTGAATCCTTTGACAAGGGCACAAAGCGAATCTAATTTGGCACTGAGTGAACCTTAAGAATGTCAATGGAACCAAATGAATCCAAATAAGGGCATAAAGTGAACCTAATTGGGCGTTATGTGAACCTATGTTGAGGGCACAAAACGAATCCAATAGGGCACTAGATGAATCCTTTAAAGGGATAAGGTGAATCTTAAGATTGTCAAGGGAACCATGTGAATCCAAATAAGGGCATCAAGTGAACCTAATTGGGCGTTATGTGAACCTATGCTGAGGGCACAAAACGAATCCAATAGGGCACTAAATGAATCCTTAAAAGGGCACGAGGTTAACCTTGAAAATCATAACTTAATTGCTCAAGAGGCTGCTTCATCTTCTAAGCTGCTTTTTGTTTGACTAACTAATGTCTGTCTATTAGAGGTAATCTAGGATCAGCAGCGTCCTAGGAGTACTCTCCAATAATGAGTCTGCTTCTCTCTAGCCAGCTTCTTGATCTCTCTGTTGTCTATGCTCAGGAACCTGGTTATCAGGAACCTCTCTACAGGAAACTGTACCTGCACAAATAACAAATTTGTTAGTCTCGGGAGACTTTCTGTGGTTCCCATATACTTCTTGATGTCCTCATTGCTGCTGTTAGGCTGACTCAGGCACTTCTGCGGGGAGGAATCTGGTCCATTCGTAATCTGCTCAGCTACTAGTTCATCAGGAACGTCTTGATACTCATAATCTTTTGATTGTCTTCTCAGCTAGTGCTCATTTTTCCACGTTTGGTCTTCATATATGGTACTGGATCTGTCTCCTGGCTCAAACAATACTCGTTGATTGGAACCTATGACTTAATAGGTCTAAATCTAGCCCATGGTGATTTTGGGCACAACACTAAGAAAACTAGAAAAAATAGATTAGTAATACGAGTTGAAGAGCTCACATATAAGTGATGCATGTATGCAAGTATGAATGATTATCTACATTATATATGCTGCTACCTTCTCAAGTGGCATACCAATTATCTACTTGACTGATTCAACTAAGAAGTTCGAGATCATAAACTAAGCATATATGTTGCGTAAACTGTAAACCTATAGGGCATGACAACATCCTAAGCATAAGTTCACATAAATTTCATTTCTAAAGATCATGCAGTATGCACATTAAACGCTATATGTATCTAAGCATGATATAAATATAAGCTCTCATTAACAGGAAATGTGCATGATAGTTAAGGATATAAAGGCATAAAGTTAGAACTTATCTATGCTTCATCGTGCTTGTTTGTATTGAGGTTCCGTTACTGAACCTGGAAGATGGAAGCTCTTCTGTGTGTAAGCTCACAAAAGTAAGGCATTGGGGAATTGAGCTACCCCCTGAGCCGTCATGACGCGTGAATCTCCTACAGCTTGTTGAAGCGGTTGACTGAAAACTGCTTGTTTCGCCTATTGACTGGAAGCTTCTGATGATCATCAAGGATGCTGCAAGCTTCTTAGTGAATGGAGATGAGGTCATCGCACATGTTATTGACTGCTTTTCTTCCTTGAGTTTCACTAGAATCTTCTTGATGTCTTCAGCATTCAAATCACCAGCTCCACCGTCCTTTGCTTCCTTATCTTTATCATCGGCTTCCTGCGAATCTGCTATACACGAATCGTTCACAATCTCGACTGAACTTGAATCATCTTTAATTATCTCGATGGAAGGTTCCTTAACAAGAGGTTGTTTATCCTTCGGTTCACCATCTTCTTCACCTTCAGTATCTTTCTTTGGGTCTTCGATCTCTTCCTCAGCCTTTTCTTCACGTTCATCTTCATCGATGCCTAACTGCTTGGGATTAATCTTAACTTTTTTACCCTTCTTACCAGCTGTTAACTTCGACTTCTTCTTCTTCTTCGGTGTTATTTGTTCGAGGGTTGTAAGCCTTTCTTCAATCGACTTTAGATGCTCTAGGACGTCAGCAGGAGTAATCTTCTTCGCTTTCGGGGTTTGATCTTTCTCTACAGATTGTGTTGCTTCGCTATCAGAACTGCCTGCCATCTTTCCACTCTTAAGATGATAACTCTCCCCTCCTTCTAGCGCCAATGTTGATGAGTGGATTTCGTAACAACTTTTGAGAGGTTTATGGTGAGTTGTAAAGGCTAACGATCAACTAATCTATGGAGAATGGAGGTTTTTTGTGGGGGTTGAACTGAGCTCGAGAGCGTTTACAAGAATCTCGCGAGTTCCCTTGAGGCTTGTGTCGTGTGTTCTCAAGAATCTCGTAGGTGTATTGCGAGGCTTGTAAAACCTGTTCCCAAGGTGCCTACGTACCCTTGTATATATAGGGATCAAGTTCACGTAGTTCTTTTTAGACTAGAAGTCTGGTTAGGCAGCAATATTCTAGGTTCCTAATTCGTGGGGACCTCCTTTTCTCCAGATTTTAGCCACGAATAGGCGACCTAAGTCGAATAGAACTTGAGTTCTAGTCCGACTAGGAGTATGTTTACAAGTTCTCGTCCTATTAGATGTATTCAAGGATCATTTGCGCCCAATGAATACATTCCAATAAGGAGTTGATGTTCATGACTTGCTCCTAAAGAATAGGAGGCTTAATCTTACTATAAATCTGCTGGCATAAATCTGTTTTCGTACAGGAAGCTGTCTCTCAGGAACCTGTTTGCAGGAAGCTGTCTGCAGGAAGATGTCTCTCGGGAACCTGAACCTGTCCAGATCCAGTTCACATGCTATTTAGCCCCATTTAACTTAAGGGACCTCAATCATAACCCATATTACTCATACGGATTGGATCCTTAAGCCTAATTGGCCTAAATCTAGCCCATGGAGATTTTGGGCACAACACAACCAAATCAAAGTGCATAAAGGTGACGTCCCAAAGGGGCGACATATCGAAGATTAATGAATAAGATTTTTAGCATCTTATTGGTAAGACTATAGAAGTCCATGTTAATGATATGTTTATCAAGAACCTCGATAAGGCACATCACATCGAGCATTCTCATGAGGCGTTTGAGGTGTTAAGGCACCAAAAGATCTGACTTAATGCACCTTCAGCATAAGATCAGAAAATTTTTTAGGTTTGATGGTCTCCAAACATTGAAATTGAGGCCAACCCCGATAAGGGTAGCGCAATCCTTGACACGGAACCTCCACGTGTTGACATAACTGTTAACTCGAATAACTTGTAGAAGGGGGGGGTTGAATACAAGTTATATAATCGTGTCTGATTTTTGCTTGATTATATGAACAAGAATAAACGAATGAATCAAACTCTGTTTGTATTAATAAGATCAAATACAAACTCTACCAAAGGTGTACAATACCTTTAGCAGCTGCTGACAAAATAAATTTCTCTCTGTTTGCACTCTCGTATACTTACGATTACAAACCTCACGAACTCGCTCAACTATTTTTACAATGACATAGAGAGAGTACTTATAATGCTACCTATCAACTAATAACAGAAAGATAATCTATACATGACAATGTTCTGCCGTCCAGTTGATAGTTTCCATCAATAGAAAATTCTTTCCTTCATAAAATCTTCTTGCTTGTTCCTCAAACAAAGATCATGTTTTATAGCACTTGCTAGTTTCTGTAGCATCCATAATGACATCATCAGTAACACGACTGATATCAGGATTTCATCTTGCATCTTGCATCAGGATCTCATCAGTAACACGACTGATAGGATTCCATCCTATCAGTACTTGATCAGTATTTGATTTGACGTATCAGGATTCGATCTCAGTTCCTGACATGTAGTCTCCGATACACTGTTCATTCCTGACTAAACCTTACAGATAACTGTCTAACACATATTTCCTATACAAAGTGCTAAATCCTTTATAAGATTAGGATATACAAGAAGTATAAGTAAAATTCTATTCTTAACATCACAACTCATGAATTATTCCTAACAATCTCCCCCTATTTATGCTTTAAAATCTGAAGTATAAATCTGAGTTGTTGATGTCAAAACATATAACAATACAATCAGAATAGAATTTATGAATTCAAAAAATCATGAAGTTAAGCACCTCATGAAGTTAAGTACCTCCTCTTTTAGATATAGACATAGTATCCAGTACTTAGACGAAAGAATTCAACTATTTGATGCTTCTCTTCCTTTATCACTTCCATGATGAGATTCACCTCTGTCACTGTCTTTAATTATCTCCCCTACCAGTTCTTCTTTTATCTCCCTTAGTCTATTGTTGTTGTTGTTGTTGTTGTTGTCTTTGAATTGTTTTTATCTCCCCCTTTTTGACATCAACAACATTAATTCCAAGAGATTCAGTAACAGAACAAATGAGATTCATCAGAACTGCTTGATTTTCCATAATAGTGACTTGGTTATCTTCAAGTGTTTGAAGTCTTGATTGAATTTCAACTTGAGATTTCTGAATGTCTTGTAGAACTTCAGAATTAACTTCAATGTTGGAAGTGTTTGGAATATCTTCAGATTCAAGTCTTGTAGAAGAATTTGCCTGTGTAGAATGATATTCAAGTAATAAAACTCGATTAGAGTTACAAACATCTTCATCTTTCTGATCTGAAGCTACAATATGATCATCTTGTCCTTCACCAGTATTCTGTGTACTAACATCTACAAATCCTGACGCCTCCTTAGATTGAGCAGATACTGTTGATGTCTCAAATCTTGCTGATATTGGTAGTACAAACAAAGGAATACTTGGATCATTAGAAATATCTTCTGGTACTGATAATGTAGAAGTTTGTCTTAGCCTTTCACCTCTTCTGTTGATAATTCCGGCAAGCCTTTCTTTTTGCTTCTGAGCTTTAACTTCTGGCTTTGAATTTTGCTTTGCTAAGTCATTCTTCTCATACATCTTGATAAAAGAATAAGTACCAGCATCCATACCAAGATTATCAGACCAAGATTCAGGAAATACCTGATCCCAGAAATCAAACGATGGTTTCCTAATTTTCTCTCCCTCACTATGGAGTTGATCATCCATACCCTCATTCTCACTTTGACTATCTAAAGTCAACACTCTTTCTACCTCTCCTTTTGCCTGGTCAGGAGCCAGCCGCTCAGATTGTGGATCAATATCCATCTTTTCAAGTGTATCACTCAAATTTGGATAAGTGCTCTCATGACCTACAGAAAAATAGAGTTTAGAAGAAGTTTTTATACCTGAACTCACATGGAGATAGGGTTCCTCATTTGGCAAGGGGCTTGAGGTTTTTTCCAAGGAGTGAGCTGCTATAGTCTCTGAACCCTTACAATCATCTTCTTTCCTTCCAGAGACTACAAGCTCCAGTATACCACTTTCAGGTTCTTTACTAGACTCTGATGTCTTCAGTAATACTTCATTAGACACCATAGTTAGTACATCACCGTCTTTAAGTGTTGTTTGCTGAGACTCACCCTCAAGGTGGATAGACTCTGACTGAATAATATTTGTTTGATCTTCAAGAAAATCAGTCAAAGTTATTCCTCCCATATCATAGGGTTTCTCACTTGTAATTTCAGTCATCACAGAAGTCCTTTCAACATCAGCTATCACAGCTCCTGAGTCATCCAACCTCTGACTAGATGGTTCTTGTGTTGCAGTGACTGTGATCTGATCTTTCCTACTATCCACCACTAGTGCAATAGTATCTTCTGTTGACTGCATTCCTCTATCTACTTCCTCCAGTTGTTCACCTTGAGCTGAAGCATCTTCAATAATGACATCTTTGTCAAATAAATATGCATGAAGTGATTGAAGTGCAACATGCTTCGAGAGTCCAAATTTCTTGACTAATTGTCTTCTGACAGATACATAGAAATACATCTTCATTAAGTCAAGTCTTTGATGTAGAAGTCCATATTCATCTGGAAATAAAAGTTTTGGTACTCTTTCAACCAGAAAATCTAGAACAGGCCTTGACAACTTTACTTTAAGAGAAATTAGTCCCATAGCCAGTCTGTATGATAATGTAGTTTCCCATAAAGAATCAATATCCAGATCTCTATGGTCATTTGCTGATTTGATTGTAGCTTCATTTGTAGAGACCTGCATGATATTAGTTGGACTAGACTCTGTGTGTGTAGGTGACAATTGAATCTTTCTCCTTGTTCTCCTGGTATAGTGAGCAAAAGATTTATCCTGAGAAGACTCAAGAGGTGTAGACACAGAATTGATCTTGGGATGAGATCCTTTTTCAATAGACACAGTCTTTTGAGAGACAGTATCCAGTAACTGTTTTCCCTTTTTAAGTACTACAGTCTTTTGAGAAACTGCAGCATGGCTGTGACTAGGTGCTTCATCTCTTTGTCCTAGCTTAGACAGTCGAATTGCAGCCTTCAATTTTTCTCTCTCAGCAAGAGATATATTATCATCATCTTCACTAGAACTACTACTACTTGACACAACAAATCTTCTCTTCCTTACAACTGATGTCTTTTGAGAAACACCAGAGGTTGGTTTCTTTGAAACAATAGGTTGTGGATTAAAACTTTGTTCTTGAATTGTTTCAGAGACTATAATGTTTTGGGCTACTTGGGTAGACACAGGTGGGTTCTCCTCCAAATGAGATTCCTGAGCCATTTCACCACAAAAGAAAGAAGAATTGTAGAGAGTAGGAAAATGAGTTTTAAGAATTACCTGAACATGATGTGGATAATGAATTGCAGGTATTTCATCTAGATTCTTTTCATTGTCCTTCTTTGTAATGTCAGAGAAAATTCTCTTTTGCTGTATATAAGAAGAAACATAATGTTCTCTACCAAATCTAGCTTCAACATCAGGAATAAAATGATTAATAAATAATTGTATAAATCTATGATAATAAACCATTTTCCTGTTTTGATCTCTTAACCCAAGTTTAATACACATCTGACTTAAGATAATGTGACCAATGTTAACTACTCTGTCATAAAGCAAACTGTAAGCAATATGTGAAGTAACAGAAGTAATTTGATCAAAAGAACTACATTTACCAGTAAAGCATTTAGCTAATTGATCAAAGAAGAAAGACCACTCTTTCCTAAAATAAGATCTTCTTAACTGGCTCATGTTATCTAAAGGTCCATTATAACCTAATGCAGACAACATAGTTCTAACATCATCATCAGATGGTACATTCTCATAAATCAAACTAACAGGTAAGTGAAGTACTGAATTAACAACAGATTCAGTACTATCAAAAGAGTCTTGTCCTAAATGTAGAACAATCTTACCTGATTGACTCTGAGTAGAATCAATTACCTCAGCATTCTCCCAAGCTTGTGTAACAGCTGCTTGATTAATCTGTGGAGATGCTGTCAATGCATAACTTAATGGTCCATATGCCAGAAAGTCCATGATTGGATGAAAATCAGATGACACTCCTTCCTTGTTGGTGATAGCTGCTACATGATTGTTCGTCATAAAATCGAAGTCACCAAACTTGAAGGCTACTGATTTAGGTAATCTTCTCTAAGCTACCATTTTTTATCTGAAAAGAACTTAAAAAATTCTTGAAATGGATTAGTGATTTTGAAAACTCGAGAGTGTTTTTGCTTTATAGAATATGAAATTAGAGAAAGCAATTACACGATTAGAGTTTCAAAACAAATATATTTCACAAATCTTTCAGACCACTATCCCACGTCAACACGTAGATTGATAGGTGTCAGTCCCTGAAAAATACGATTATCCACGATTTTTTGGAAAATAAAATCCAAAATTGATTTTCATGAAATAAATTTTGGTATTATCAAGATAAAAAATCAATACTGATCAGCTTCATTTTCCTGTTGTGACCTCTCATCAAAATAATCACAAAAAGCAATGTGATTTTAAAATAATAATAAATCTCAAATCCTGATGGTCACACTTGAAATCCTGATCAATATCATCCTGATTCCAGAGACTTAATATGGAGTTTCCACGTGGCATTTTTCTTTTATCTGAAAAAGAAATAAACAATTAATCTGAACAAAATCAATTGGTTAGATATATTCGACATTTCTTGAAAACAAGAAATACAGTCACACGCAATAATTAGCATCTGACTTCATTAAAACTTCCAAGTGACTGTTCAGCTTCTCACTTCTTTCTATAAAAGAAACAGACGTCTTATGCCATTCTCCATAAACCTTTCAATTTCTTTTCTTCTCAACAATACTTCTCAAACCAAAATTCCATTCAAACCCATTCTTTAGATTCTTCATAGTCGATGAACATCCTGTTCTTGATCATCTCTTTGAAAAGACGACTCTTCTCATCGAACTAATCATAGATGGATTAGTTTCAGATAATATCCAGAGGTTTCTCCTAGAACATCCATCTGTTGGATACAATCTTCCCCTAACCTCCTCAAAACTTGAGGATGAAGAATTTGGCCGAGAGTCTGAGGTTGATCTTGATGGGGATGCTATACATTTAAGTTAGATACTCTCATTCAAGTCGCCCAGACAAGGAATCCAAGAGCAGATGAGGCTGTTTAATCCCCTGATGGATTTCTTGAGATGCTCCTTGTCCTGTACCTCAGAATTCATTTCATTAGACAAGTATAGAATTATCAGTAGAAGTTAGACAAAAAGATGTTGTATTTCATTTCCATATATGTAATGCTTTCAATTAATGAAAATACAATTTCTTATTATCTACTTGTCTTTTGATTATTGAATGATGTATAAATTATCAGTATGCAAATATTAAAACTTGCTGACATAGACTTAACACATCACAGAATTAGATTACTACACAAAGTAAACGTCAGGATTTGAAACAATTTTCACAATCCCGATACTGACACAATACTGATGACGTCAGCATCCTGATAACAAATCTAATCCTGATGATTATTAACAAGTCTATCATACTGAAATTTATCAAGGCAAAGTGTTATAGCTAAAGCATTTAACAATCAAATATAGATCCTGACAAGAATATCAAGTCTATAAGCTAAAAACAACATACCTTGCTACTATTGCAGATGTTAAAGATCTAGAAATTTAACATTCCTAACTAACTTACTAATCTACTGAATGTAGTTTCATCAAGTGGTTTAGTTAGAATATCTGCAAGCTGTTTGTCAGTAGGAACAAAATGAAGTTCCACAGTACCATTCTCAATATGTTCTCTAATAAAATGATACCTGACATCAATGTGCTTAGTCCTTGAATGTTGAACTGGATTTTCTGCAATTTTAATAGCACTAGTATTATCACAAAACATAGGAATATTACTAAGTGTCATACCATAATCCATCAACTGATTTCTTATCCAAAGGAGTTGTGCACAACAACTGCCTGCTGCTATGTACTCAGCTTCTGCAGTTGAGGTTGGAGCAGATTGTTGCTTCTTGCTTGCCCAAGAAATCAATCTATTTCCCAAGAATTGACATGTACCTGTAGTGCTTTTCCTGTCTATCTTACACCCTGCATAATCAGAGTATGAATAGCCAATTAGAAAGAAATCAGATTCTCTAGGGTACCACAAATGAGATATCTAAAAATTCTCTTCACAGCAATTAAATGAGATTCCTTAGGATCACTTTGGAATCTAGCACATAAACAGGTAGAAAACATTATATCTACTTGCAGTTAGATATAACAATGAGCCTATCATGCCTCTATAACTAGTATTATCCACACTCTTTCCCTTAGGATCAGAGTCTAGTTTAGTGGTTGTTGCCATGGGTGTTTTTGCAACTGCACAGTCTTGAAAGTCAAATCTTCTTAAAAGATCTTTGATATACTTTGACTGATTAATGAAAATACCAGTCTCAGTCTGTTTGACCTGCAAGCCTAAGAAATAATTTAATTCACCCATCATGCTCATCTGATACTTAGACTGCATAAGCTTGCTAAACTTAGCACACAATTTTTCATTAGTAGAACCAAAAATAATATCATCAACATAAATTTGAACTAAAAGCAATTCACCTTTTATCTTTCTAAAAAATAGAGTTTTGTCAATTGTACCTCTTGTGAAGCCATTTTCAAGAAGAAATTTAAACAAAGTCTCATACCATGCTCTTGGTGCCTGCTTTAGTCTATAGAGTGCCTTGTCAAGTTTGTAGACATGATTTGGAAACTTTGGATCAACAAATCCAGGTGGCTGTTCCACATACACTTTCTCATCAAGTTTGCCATTTAGAAAAGCACTCTTTACATCCATCTGATATACCTTGAATTTTGAATGAGCTGCAAATGCAAGAAACATTCTGATTGCTTCCAATCTTGCTACAGGTGCAAAGGTCTCATCATAATCAATGCCTTCTTCCTGAGAATAACCCTTGGCCACCAGTCTTGCTTTGTTTCTTACAATCATACCAGATTCATCTAGCTTGTTTCTGAAAACCCATCTTGCACCAACAATAGATCTATCTTTAGGTCTTGGTACCAGTTTCCAGACTTTGTTTCTCTCAAACTCATTTAACTCTTCCTGCATTGCAATTACCCAATCAGGATCCTGTAAGGCTTCTTCAACCTTCTTAGGTTCATTCTTTGAGAGAAAACAACTATACAAGCATTCATTTTGAATTGATCTTCTAGTTCGAACACCACTATTTGGATCACCAATAATCAAATCTTCAGTATGATCCTTTGTCCATTTTCTAACAGGTGGTAGATTAACTCTGCTAGTCTCTCCCCCTAAGTTAGTGGTATCTCTTGTAGAAGAATTCTCTCCGCCTTCAATAACTCCCCTTTGATCAATAGAATCAGTAGATTCCATATTGCTGCTAGTTACTGATCTTTCCTCAGTAGACTCTGAAAAGTCAGTTCCTAATGGAGTAGACTCTGAATAGCTAGTCTGCTCCTGATGATCACTGTGTTCTCTTTGATTTATTTGCTCCCCCTCAACAGTAGCATTTCTTTGAGAAGCAATAGAAATTCCTTTTGGAGAACCTTCATCATCACTAGAGAGTATCTCAGAATTCTTCAGATTTTCAAATTCCAATTTGTCATGGCTTTCATCAGTTTGCAGAATTCCAAATTTCTTATCATCAAATGCAACATGAATTGATTCCATAACAATGTGAGTTCTGAGATTATAAACTTTGAAGGCCTTAGATGCTGAATATCCTAGAAAAATTGCTTCATCCGATTTGGCTTCAAATTTTCCAAGTTGTTCTGGATGAACTTTTAGGACATAGCATTTGCATCCAAAGATGTGAAAATATTTCACACTTGGTTTCTTTCCTTTGATCATCTCATAGGGAGATTTCCATGACTATTTACCAAGGTACAGTTTTGAGTGAAACATGCAGTGTTAATAGCTTCTACCCAAAAGTAGGTTGGAAGTTTTGCATCTGCAAGCATGGTTCTTGCTGCCTCTATGAGGGTCCTGTTCTTTCTTTCCACTACACCATTCTGCTGAGGTGTACCAGGTGCAGAAAACTGTTGAGTGATTCCATTGTCTGCACAAAACCCCTCCATTGTAGAATTCTTGAATTCTGTACCATTGTCACTCCTAAGTACTTTGACTTTGTACTCAGAGTTATTCTGAATATTCTTGACAAGGT
This sequence comes from Kitagawia praeruptora, assembly GCA_037693485.1. Classification (NCBI taxonomy): domain Eukaryota; kingdom Viridiplantae; phylum Streptophyta; class Magnoliopsida; order Apiales; family Apiaceae; genus Kitagawia; species Kitagawia praeruptora. Next base: position 138,096,209 of record CM075345.1, read on the forward strand.
CAATGATTTCCTGAGGAGCTTCATCCTTCTTGTGTAGAAAGAACACCCATGTGAACCTTGTGAAATCATCCACTATCACTAGAGCATATCTTTTCTTGCTGATAGACATAATGTTTACTGGACCAAACAGATCAAGATGTAGCATGTGAAATGGTTCAGTAATTGAATTCTCAATCTTGATCTTGAAAGTGGTTCTTCTTTGCTTTCCAAGCTGACATGCATCACAAAGTCCATCTTGTACATAATTTGCCTGAGGTAGGCCTCTCACCAGATTGTGCTTAACAAGTTGATTAAGTTTCTTGAAATTAAGATGTGAGAGCTTCTTGTGCCAATTCCAGCTTTCATCACTTGTTGCTTTGCTGTAGAGACATCTAACAATTCCTTTAGATGTATCACTTAAGCTGGCTTCATATATGTTACCATGTCTTTGACCAGTTAGAACAATGTCTCCATTCTGCATATTCAAGATTTTGCATCCTTCTCTGTCAAAGATTGATTTGTAACCTTTATCACCCAGTTGACTTATGCTTAAAAGAGTATGTTTCAAGCCTTCAACCAGTGCTACATTTTCTATGATGACATTCCCCAAAACAATTGAGCCATATCCCAGAGTTTCTCCTTTGTTGCCATCTCCAAAAGATATTACTGGGCCAGCTTTCCTCTCAAACTTTGTAAGCAGGGACTTCTTTCCAGTCATATGTCCAGAGTATCCACTGTCCAAGATAATTGAATGCTTCTTTCCTGTGCCCTTAACAGAGGATGAAGAAGTTTTCTTTGGAGATCCAGGTTTGTCTGAAACATTTACCATCAGTGCAATGTTGTCATAATCCAATTCATCTTCAGAATCACTGGAATCAGCCCAATCCTTCTGTGTGACCATAAGTGCATTACCCTTTCCTGAATTCCTAGGCTTCTTACACTCACTAGCAAAGTGTCCAAGCTCGCTGTAATTAAAGCACTTGATCTTGGCCTTATCAAGCTTGACAATTGTACCTTTGCCTTTGTCACTCTTCTTCTCCTCCTTCTTTTGAAAAGGTCCTTTGCTAAATCTTCTCCTGTTGAATCTTCCTTTCTTGAAAGCTTTAGCAAACATAGCAAAAAGTTCCTGCATCTCAGATTCAGAATCATTGTTGTCAGAGTCCATATCAGTAGTCTCTGACTCAGAACTTTCTTTGCTTTTCTTCTTCCTTGAGTTCTTTACAGCAATCTCTTCATGCTGTTCTTCAGGAAGCTTCTTTAATTCAGATTGAGCAGTAAGTGCAACAATCTTCATCTTTCCTTCACTCCTGCTCTTCTTCTACTGCTTGTCAAGTTCATAAGCTCTTAATTTTCCATATACTGCCTCTAATGATATCTCATCCAGATCATTAGCTTCCTCAATCGCAAATATCTTCTCATTGTAGAAATCAGGCAAAGCTTTCATGAACTTTGTATTCATATCCTCCAAGTCATAAAATTTACCATGCATGGCCATCTCATTGATGAGTTTTGTAAGCCTATCAAAGGTATCAGTAAGTGACTCACCAGACTTGGATTCAAAGTACTCATACTGTTGTATAAGTAGTGTCCTCATATTCTTCCTGACAGGCTTAGTTCCTTCACAGTGAACCTTAAGATTGTCCCATATATCCTTAGCAGTTTTACAAGAGAGAACATAGTTAGTGAGAACAGAATCAACAGTTGCTTGTCCAACGATCTTTGTTGGAACAACCACAAAGTTGCTTATCATTCTTACTTTAGCATCTTTAAGAACATTCTCCTTGTCCTTATCTGACCATTCAGATTTTGGCTTCTCTGCTGTATGTTCTGGAACAACCACACCATCAACAGTTGCTTGTCCAACGACCTTTGTTGGAACAAAAGGTCCATCTCTGATTCTGTCAAGATAATCAGGATCTGTTGCTTCCAGATGATGCAACATCTTTACTTCCCATAGAGTATATTCGTTTCTCTTGAGCATAGGAATCTTAGTATTCCCATCCTTGTAACCAGACATGATTACAGATCTTTATGATTATTCGAAATTAACCTGCTCTGATACCAATTGTTAACTCGAATAACTTGTAGAAGGGGGGGGGGTTGAATACAAGTTATATAATCGTGTCTGATTTTTGCTTGATTATATGAACAAGAATAAACGAATGAATCAAACTCTGTTTGTATTAATAAGATCAAATACAAACTCTACCAAAGGTGTACAATACCTTTAGCAGCTGCTGACAAAATAAATTTCTCTCTGTTTGCACTCTCGTATACTTACGATTACAAACCTCACGAACTCGCTCAACTATTTTTACAATGACATAGAGAGTACTTATAATGCTACCTATCAACTAATAACAAAAAGATAATCTATACATGACAATGTTCTGCCGTCCAGTTGATAGTTTCCATCAATAGAAAATTCTTTCCTTCATAAAATCTTCTTGCTTGTTCCTCAAACAAAGATCATGTTTTATAGCACTTGCCAGTTTCTGTAGCATCCATAATGACATCATCAGTAACACGACTGATATCAAGATTTCATCTTGCATCAGTATCTAACCATCCTATCAGTACTTGATCAGTATTTGATTTGACGTATCAGGATTCGATCTCAGTTCCTGACATGTTGTCTCCGATACACTGTTCATTCCTGACTAAACCTTACAGATAACTGTCTAACACATATTTCCTATACAAAGTGCTAAATCCTTTATAAGATCAGGATATACAAGAAGTATAAGTAAAATTCTATTCTTAACATCACAACTCATGAATTATTCCTAACAATCTCCCCCTATTTATGCTTTAAAATCTGAAGCATAAATCTGAGTTGTTGATGTCAAAACATATAACAATACAATCAGAATAGAATTTATGAATTCAAAAAATCATGAAGTTAAGTACCTCATGAAGTTAAGTACCTCCTCTTTTAGATATAGACATAGTATCCAGTACTTAGACGAAAGAATTCAACTATTTGATGCTTCTCTTCCTTTATCACTTCCATGATGAGATTCACCTCTGTCGCTGTCTTTAATTATCTCCCCTACCAGTTCTTCTTTTATCTCCCTTAGTCTATTGTTGTTGTTGTTGTTGTTGTTGTTGTCTTTGAATTGTTTTTATCTCCCCCTTTTTGACATCAACAACATTAATTCCAAGAGATTCAGTAAGAGAACAAATGAGATTCATCAGAACTGCTTGATTTTCCATAATAGTGACTTGGTTATCTTCAAGTGTTTGAAGTCATGAATTATTCCTAACAATAACCAAATTATGGAAAGTTATTGTATCTATACTTGGTTGTATTTGACACGACTTTGAGTGTTATCCTCGTGAAAGAGGAAGACAAGGTTCGGAAACCCATCTGTTACGTGAGAAAGGTCTTGTATGAGACAGAGTAACCACAATAAATCCCCAAGCACCCGCTGACTTCGTGGTTGAATACACCATTGACAACCAAGAAGTTGGGGGGCAGGAGGTAGTACCTTAGGAGGGCAAAGGATTAGAGAAGGAAAATCCAGAAGCGGTACTCAATGAGTATTGGATCAATTTTGATGGAGGATCAAAAACAAAATTAAGTGAGAACATACCTCGATGGGTTCATGATTCCCCAATGACAAACAATGAGACTGAACGTAAAGCCATGATAGCCATACTTGGTTTGGCCGGAGCCCCGAGAGTCAAAACCTTAAAGTCTGTGGAGACTCAAGGTCGGTATGGTGAGTATGAGGCCAAGGCTGGAACCACGACAAATACTTGAAGCTTGACTCAATTCAATTAGTGTTACATGAAGTACATCCAGAGGAAGGAATATGTAAAGGCTGATGTCCTACCCAAGTTTGCCTCCTCGGAGTTAAAGAATTTTTCACTTCTGAGTCTTGAAGGCCCGAAGCAATGATTGAAAAGCTGATAACACCTGCAGGTGTGGAAAGCTTTTGGATAGATCCTACAAAGGCTCACCAGAAACCAATTGGTTACCCAACAATACCTTGGAGGCACGGAAGTTGTCAATAAGAACACTGAGACCTCAAAACGCGAATATAGCCTTGAAAGAAACTCATATGAAAATCTGTGGGCAACACTCGGGGGGCAGGACGCTTGCCTAAAAGATGACCCGATTTGGATTCTACTAGCCAGGCATGATGGCTGATGCTAGAAGTTATGTGTGATCGATATCCAAAAACACGTAACTGTTGATCAATCCCCTGAAATGTTGAAAACCATCAGTTCCACCATTCCCAAAGGCAAATGCCCAGAGGAAGTTCCTGATAGTTGCAATTGATACCTTCATGAAGTAGACTGAGGCTAAACCCCGAGCCTGGATAACCATCAAGCAAATGACACCATTCCTGTGGGAAAGTGTGATACGTAGATATGGACTTCCACCAATCCTAGTAGCCAGAAATGGATGACAATTCAAAACGAGGCTCTTACAAGCTGGAATTGTTTGAAAGAAATGTGGTGCCTAGACTTGGCACACCCCAAACCTTAAGGTTTATCGTATCTGAGCATCCAGTTAGGACACTCCACCTGATCAGACTAAGTGGAAATAAGGTTCGATGAAACTGCAAGCTTCTAGCTCTAAGGAATTGAAGGCTCGAATAGCCTGCATTCAATGTAATTGAAGGCTCATCAAGTGAGCAATCGGACTAGGAGAATTTGATGTTAAGTACAAGCCTAGGACGACCATCAAGCCCATGATCTAGCTAACTTCTTGGTTAAATATACCATTGACAACCAAGAAGTCAGGGGCAGGAGGTAATAGACCAGGAAGGTCAGCAAGGTGAGAAGTCCCTAGAAGAGAAGAAGGAGTATAGACCAGGAAGGTCATCAAGGTGAGAAGCCTCTAGAAGAGAAGAAGGAGTATAGACCAGGAAGGTCAGCAAGGTGAGAAGCCTCTAGAAGAGAAGAAGGAGTATTGGATGCTCTATTTTGATGGGGCATCAAAAACAAAAACCAGTGGTACAGGTTTAGTTCTGCAAAGCCCCGATGGGTCCGCAGTTAAGTATGCCTTGAAGTTGGACTTCCAAACAACTTACAATGAGACAGAGTATGAAGCTCTGATAGCCGGCCTTGTATTGACAAGAGCCCTGAGGGTGAAGAACCTGAAAGTCTGTGGAGACTCAAAGATGGTAGTCTCACAAGTCGATGGAGAGTTTGAGGCTAGAGAAAAGAATATGGCCAAATACTTGAGTATTGTGAAAGCTATGATAGCCCAGTTTGACGAGTGCTACGTTGAGGATATCCCAAGGGAGGAGAATATAAAGGTCGATGCCTTATTTCAGTATACTTCTTCAGAGGTCGAAACCCATCCTAGGAGCGTCTACTTCCAAGTTCTGAGAACCCCTACAATTGATTCTAAGCTTATTGCTCCTATCAGGATAGGAGGATGCTGGATAGATCCTATCAAAGCATACCTTGAGATTGGCTGGTTGCCAAACGATGCCACGGAGGTAGGGAAGCTAGCTGTAAGGAACTAAAGGCTCGAATAGGCCACGTTCCACCCGACTAAAGGCTCGTGAATGCCCAACTCCGTCCAAATGAAGGCTCAAAAAATACGAGAAATAAGTTTTAAAAAAATATTGCAAGGAGTTAGAGCTCGAAACAAGCTTCGATTCGATATATTGTAAGCTCAAATCGGAGCAATGAGCAAAAAGATGTGGATTTTTCAACACTCATGGAGTAAGCGGGCCTTATAATCGAGTGAAAGAACAAAAATATGACCTCAATCCATGTCTTCAGGGGCTGGAATTTCAAGTCACAAGTGACCTCCTCCAGGTCTCAAAGGTGAGGTTGTGATGAACCATGACCTAGGACAAACGAGGCTTTAAAAAGACTTCAATCGAGATCGTAGAATGAGATCGTAGACCTCGCGACCACTGATATTTTGGGTCTTTACACGACCTCGATCCAGGTCGTGAATTGAGGCCGTAAGCCCCGCGACCAGCCCAAAGTAGAGGCCATACACAACCTCAATCCAGGTCGTGAATTGAGGTCGTAAGCCCCGCGACCAGTCCAAAGTAGAGGCCATACACGACCTCAATCCAGCTCTTGGATTGAGGTATAAAGGTCCACGACCATGTCAAATTAAAGGCATTTCAAGACCTCAATACAGGTCGTAATTGAGGTCTGAGCATTCCACGACCTCAATCCAGCTCTTGGATTAAGGTCTAAATCCTTACGATAAGTGTCAAAAGAAGGCCTTACACGACCTCAATCTAGGTCGTGGATTGAGGTCGTAAGCCTCATGACCAGCCTAAATTGAAGGCCTTACACGACCTCGATCCAGGTCGTGGATTGAGGTCGTAAGCCTCACGACCAGCCTAAATTGAAGGCCTTACACGACCTCGATCAAGGTCGTGGATTGAGGTCGTAAGTCTCACGACGAGCCTAAATTGAAGGCTTTACACGACCTCGATCCAGGTCGTGGATTGAGGTCGTAAGCCTCACGACCAGCCTAAATTGAAGGCCTTACACGACCTCGATCTAGGTCGTAAGCCTCACGACCAGCCTAAATTAAAGGCCTTACACGACCTCAATCCAGGTCGTGGACTGAGGTTTAAGCGTTTCAAGACCTTAATCGAGCTCTTGGATTGAGTTCTAAGCACTTCAAGACCTCAATTCAGGTCTATCAGGGCTAGGACCCCCACACAAAATTATAAGAAAATATTATTATTTAATAATAATTTGTAAAAAAATTATTATTATTTAATAATAAAATCCGATCGGACTTTATTCAAGCAAAATTTTATCCGGGTTGGACACCCCTGATTTAGGTATAAAAATTATTCAAAATTTGAATAAAATAAATAATATTATTCAATAATATTATTTTTTTTTAAAAAAAAATACGACCTCAAGTGAGGTCGCAAATTGACCTCGGCCAACCTACGATCACTGACAAAGTGAGGGGTTGGACGACCTCAAATGAGGTCACATATGACCTCGAAAAAGGGCACGAACACCCCCTGCTTAGACAAGCTGAAATAAAGTCGTTCTGGAAAAAGTACCGTTTAGTACCTCAGCTTTACAGATTGATCCCCCAAGTTTATAAATTGACATATTTGTCCCTGAAATTTGAAAGTTTACAAATTTTATCCTGAAGTTTGAAAATGGATAAAGTTCTTCCTGAACTTTACAATTTAACAAAAAGCCCCCTGGACTTTTCTAATTGACAGAAAAATCCTTGCAAAATTGCGAAAATGCACCTACAAAATGCACGGTTGCATAAATCTAATATTTTCGATTAAAATATTCGTAAATATTTTCAAGAAATTGTCCGATGACACCAAAAAACTATGAAATTTTTAAATTTTGTAGGATTGAGATCCATAAATTATTTTAAGTCTCGCATAAGACCAAATAATTCATGAATGGCATATTTAAGTTGTCAAGAATGATCCAAAAAATACCCGTGGGTACAAGAAAATTCCTAAATTATTAGGAATAAATAAGAAAAATACCCGTGGGTACAATAAAATTCCTAAAATATTAGGAAAAATTACGAAAAATACATGTGGGTATATTAAAATTCCTAAATTATTAGGAATTAATAAGAAAAATACCCGTGGGTACAATAAAATTCCTAAAATATTAGGAAAAATTACGAAAAAATACTTATGGGTATATAAAAATTCATAAATTATTAGGAATAATAAAGAAAAATACATGTGGGTGCAAAAAAATTCCTAAAATATTAGGAATAATTGAAATAAATACCTGTGGGTACATGGAAATTCCTCAAATATTAGGAAAAGTACAGAAAAATATGAGGAAAATTATAGAGATTTTTTCTTGACAAATTGAGCAATAATTTATGCTAATAATGCATAAAAGCCCTATGAAAGTGCCGAAATTGCTAAAAGCAAGCACTACTTAAAAGTCTCGAATAAGGCCAATCGTCGTAAATGTGTAGGTCGCTCCACACTTTACAATAAGGCGATCACTACGCCATAGATGGCCTTCGGCAACACTTCAAAACTGTTGCCGAAGGCCCAAAAACTGTTGGTGTAGCCTCAAAAATCTCTACGGCAACACTTTTCGGGTGTTAGCTTTTTCGATGTTGGCGTAGGGTCAGTTGCAACATTTTTACACCTACAGCAACATGATCAAATGTGTTGCCATAAGATACACATTTGTTGTAAAATGGCCCCCACTGACAGGTGAGACCCACATATGGACCCCACATGTAGCTACTGCAACACTTTCATTGTAGTAAAATTAAAATATACAATTTATTTAAAAAAAATATGCATTTCCAATTTATATAAATCGACAATATAACATAAATTTGTTATTTTCATTTCAACAACATAATCAATAATACAATTGCAAAATTTGTAATCCTTAAATCTAAAAAACAAGGATAAGAAATGAAAGTTACAAATTTTGCAAAAATCCTAACTAATGAAAAAGAAAACATATACATCAAGTAGTCTATGTATCGAATTCTTGATCCATACGTTATTCACTTCCACATTTACTTGTCTTGAACCTTGATCGTCATATGTAGCTAGAGAAGTTTCTATGTGATCAATGGCAGCAGCTGATATGAGAAAATCCATTGTCGGAGACTTAAGTCTATGTACTTAAGTATCCCAAATTAAGGCTAGTGTTCACTCACTAGCTTAACTCATTTCATCTGCCTCATAGAATGTTATTACAGCTTTACGGAAAGAATCGATGCAGTTTAGCAGTTCTTCTGCAGAGAGACACCTTCTTAACATGATCCTACATTTACCATCAATCAAACATTACAAACCACATAACTAAATCTTCTTAGAAAAAAAAGTCTAAAATCTTACGTCCAGGAAAAGCGAAGGCCCTTCAAAGTTGTTATCAATATATCTAATCAAATCAAGACTTTCTCCTTTTACCTCATTGTTCTATTCCAAAGCAGGGACCTGAAATAAATATTACAGCATATCATTTATTTGTATTTTAAAGCAAGAACTTTTTCTTTTATGATGTCCTTCATTGACTTCTATGGAAAAAATAGTCAAACCAATACTTACTTTCATGTAATTGCTTAGAGAAGTATCCCATTCAGTAACTCTGTATGACTAAATTTAGAAAGGAAAAAAAAGACCATTAGCATATATCAATTTTTTTTTACAAAGCATATCAAGATATAAGGTGAAATACATTTGAATCCAAATATGATGGAAAATAAAGGACCCAACTAAGTAAAAGATTGACATATATTGCCATGTCACTTACCAAGCTTTTTAGACCATCTCCTGAATTTGGTACATATCCACATAGTAAATAGAAAGTATCAAACTCTATTGTCACAAGACGTCCTTCACTATCATGATCTGATATGCCAGGGCCATATCTCACTGAAAGTGGTTTTATCTGCCATACATATCAGAATAGACAGTCAAGGATAATCCGATATAGATATTCAGAAACAAGTTTTGATTGATAGATCAAATAACAAGTCCAGATACCACAAAAGAATGACGAACAAAACATGTTGTCTATGAAATTTACAATGAAAAATAAAATGAAAGCTTTCTCTATCACAATTAAGTTTTGATTTTAGCATCTAATCCTTAATGCCAAATCAGGTTAGGCGATTCGATTAAGTTGATTACAACGTCTACGGTAATTTCTATTCAGAATCTAAGAATTAGTCAATAATCATATTGAACATGTACATGAGATATGTCTTTAAGGTGATTAATTGCACTTAAGGCTACAAGAAACAAGATGACTAGCCAGCAATATAACTATCAAGTGTCTAAAAAACTGATGCCTTCATTAACTTTTATGATGTCTTTCATTGACTTCAACTCAGTTATAAGCTTCACTGCTATAGACTCTATGTCCTGAAAAACAACACCTAGAGGAGGGGTGAATAGGTGTTTATGGATTACAATGGTTATTTATGACCTGTTTTAAATTTTACCAGAAACAGCTTGTTGTTTGTGATTAAGCAGTTTACAAATGGCAAGCTGTTTGTGTCTAATATGCAATATAGAATGAAATAAACAGTAAGCAAAATGTGACACACGATCTTTTAGCCAGGTTCGACCCCTAATCCCCTATGGTCTACGTCCTGGTCCCTTATCAACTTGGTAAGAGAATATATTATTGATCAATGAAATAAATCGATTACAAGATACAATAATATATCTCCCTTCTTCATAGCTGCAGACAAATGGCTTGCTGAACACCTATTTCAGAACCTACTCTCTATGCTATACTTCCCAAGTATACTTCTCTAGCAATGTTCATCAACCTTGTTCCCTAACCAATCTGCCCAACAACTAAAACACCCAGCTGCTTACAAATGGCTTGCTGTTTGCTGTGCTGAACTAACTCTCTAAGCAATACTTCCCAAGTACACTTCTCTAGTCTAGTTCAACCCACCCAAAACCTTAAGCCAACCTTGTACAACAACTATTCAATACAACTTGAACAATACAATGATTTGAATCAATTACAACTCAAACTAATGACCCTCTGAATATATATGATATATACGTGTATAGGGTCTGAAAGGTTTATAAAGATTTTGCAATGAAAGCTTTGTAGTTGTGTATATCTTCTTGTTTTTGTACTTGTGTGTAGTTTTTAAGAACTGAGCAAGAGTTGTTCTTAAATAGATAAACAAGAACAATATTAAAATCAAGCTTAAAAGGCTCCAACGGTTTGATAATGTTTATAGCCGTTTGGAGGTGTTTTTGATATGAAGAGAATGGAGCTTGAATATTTTCAGTTGAGAGAAAGAAGATGGAGCGTGTATGGTGTTTGATATGATGAAGAATATTTGTTATCATGAAGAGACAAGAGCATGTGGAAGGAAATTAAATAAGTCAAAAGCATCATGCTACTTTTCCTTATTCAAAGCAAGGAATATTTTGTTCCCCAATATACTTGAGTGATGTTTCGGCATGATAGATATATTCAGAGGGCCCTTACACGTTTCTAACAATATCTTCACTTGATGCTCTTTGGAAAACTGAAGTGTTCTTTAATTCTGACAGACATAAACAGCTTGCTGTTTGTGAGAATGGCACGCTGTTTGTGAAACTGGCTTGCTGTTTGCGTATTCTCATCAGTAAAATATTTTTCCCTGCAAGACCAAGCTATCAAAATACAATGCACAACCAAGATAGCACAATACAGAAATAACATGATGTTATATATCAAACTACAAGCAAACAGCTTGCTGTTACGTATTAACTTTGCGCAACTGGCTTGCCAAACTATCACTGTCTCAACTTTGGCTTGCTGTTAGATAAACTGATTATACAATCAGTAAGCTAGAGTATCCTGCAAAACCAAGTTAGTACATATATAAATAGCATGTTGTTTTACTTCTGATAGGTTGAACGTAAAAATGACTTTAGACCTTCCCTTTCATATCCTCAACCAAGTTTCCTGAGAGCATAGATATGTCTAGTTGATCTTTATCTACAGGGATTCTAAACAGTTGGAAATGGCTCGTTGTTTGCATATTGACTGTGTGCAGCCAGCTTACCAAACTGTCATTGTTGAAGCACCTTTGGCTTGCTGTTTGTGACACACTGATTATACAATCAGTAAGCAAGACAACCCTGCAAAACCAAGTTAGTACATATAGAAATAACATAACAAGTTCATGTTAGCTTGCTATTTGGTTCTGCCAAGTCCGAATCAGCTTGCTGTTTTGGTTCTGGCGAGTTCATGTCAGCTTGCTGTTTTCGTTCTGGTGAGTTCATATCAGCTTGCTGTTTTGGTTCTGGTGAGCTGAACAGATATATGGCTTTATACCTTTGCATTCCCATATCACCAACCAAGTTACCTGAGAGTATACTTATACATAGCAAACACATATATATGCAAATGATATATCAAGTGATTCAATCATATAATTGTAAGCTAGACATAGTGAACCTAATATAAGATAAGCAATCAGCTTGCTGTATATAACATCAAAACACACTAGGGTTAAAATCTCCCCCTTTTTGATGATTATATACTAATATGTGATTGAGCTAAAAGCTCCCCCTTAATCATTTATTAATACTTCCTGCAAAACAAGATTAGATAAATACACATGAAGTATTACAATGCCCCATTTGTATTCATCATCAAAACATCACGCCAACAATCTCCCCCTTTTTGATGATGACATACTTGAATACATTGGAGAGACTACGTTGCTCCCCCTTAAACAATGCTCCCCCTGATTAACATAATATCTCATCATGTAATTAGGTTAGCACAATTCATCATATGCAATAAGATATTAAACGACTCATCCCTGCAGAAAACATTAGATGATAAATCCAACATATAACACATATAACATTATCTTCCTACAAATACTATTCTCATGTATTCATGTTCTTCTCTCCCTATGAAATCATCAGAAAAGGGTCAAGAAGATCAGCATATAAAATATCACAATAGTTAAGCAGATAATCACTTAATACATTATTGTTAAATCAGATAAGTATAGACTTATAAATCACAACAAATCAATTCACATCACGTATAAGCATAAAATATCTAATTTCAAACAAATGGTAAGCCAGAAGTGATGACAAACAGTATACCAATTGTAATATTCAAATAGAACAAATGGTAAGCAAATAGAGAGACAGTCAAATATAGTAAACTTCCAATCATGCCTTGATATTTTTTGATGTCAACAGCCTTACCATTTTCGTCTGCAAACAGCTTGCTGTTTTGAATCATAGGAGTTGATTTTGGCTTAACATCTTCATAACCGAATCTCTTCAGTAGACTTTTTGTATACTTGGATTGGTGCACAAAAATTCCATCTTTAGTTTGCTTGATTTGAAGACCCAAGAAATAATTGAGCTCACCCATCATGTTCATTTCGAACTCACTATGCATACACTTAGAAAACCACTTACACATAGATTCATTAGTAGAACCAAATATAATATAATCCACATATATTTGCTCAATAAGAATATCTTTACCATTTTGCATAATGAATAATGTGGGATCGATTTTACCTCGAATGAATCCATTTTGGATTAGATACTTACTAAGCCTCTTGAACCAAGCTCTAGGGGTCTGCTTTAAACCATAAAGAACCTTGTTTAGCTTGAATGCATAGTTTGGATATTGATCATGCTCGAATCCAGGAGGCTATTTGATATAAACTTCCTCTTCCAGCATGCCATTTAGGAACGCAGTCTTCACGTCCATTTGATATAGCTTGATTTTCTTGGAACATGCATAAGCAGGTAGTTTCTCAGTAGTCCTTGATCTCTAGGACCTTCCAAAGTCATTTTTGTCATTTTAGAGACTGCATCTTCAACTTCAGCTTGCTGATTTAAACTTCCAACTTGCTGATTGTCAGTGTCTGCATCCTTCTTAGCTTGCTAACTTCCAGTGTCATCTATATCTTCAATTTGCTATTAAGAACTTCCAGCTTGCTGATTTGTTCTTTTAGCTTGTTGATTTGCATTTCTAGCTTGCTGACTTGCACTTCCAGCTTGCTGATTTGCACTTCCAGCTTGCTGACTGTCAGAAACTTGAGGCTGCATACTTTCTTTTTCACCTGCAAATTCTTCCTCATCAATTGTATTGAGCATAAAACACTTGGAACCAAAAGTTTTGAAGTAACTGATATTTGGCTTCTTGTTTCTCAACAATTGATAAGGAGTTTTGTCCATTATAGCCAAACAGCATGCTGTTTCCAATCGAACCGGTACCAATGATTCGAAGAGTCTTGCTATTTCCAATTGTTACTCTTCTTCCTTTTTCATTCGGAGATTCATAAATTGGGATTTGTCTCCACACATATGTCTAGTGCATCTGCTATCCAAAATCCATTGCCTTCATTTGATCTTAGCAGCGAGGCACATCTACAAAACAAACAAAAACAACTCAATGGTTTGGTACCCATATAGGTTTGGGTCCAGGTTGGTTAGTTGCAAGAGTATATAAAGCATTTAAATCAGATTTCTTGATCCACATTTGGACCACTTTTGGGGACTGATTTTGCTTTCTTTCATTCCGTTGGTAAGCTGTTTGTCTTCTGTCAGAAGCATTCTGGTATGCTGATTGTTTCCTGACTGGTCCATTCTGGTAAGCTATTTGTCGACTGGACTGGTCCATTCTGGTAAGCTATTTTCCTTTTATGATTGACTTGAACCACACAATGTCTTTCCAGATGGCCTTTTCCACCACACTTGTTGCATGTCTTCCAAGGCATAGCATAGTCATAAGGTATGCCATTTCTTCCATCATATTTGAGCGCACCATGCTTCTTGTTTAAGTTCATGCCAACCCCTTCCCTGACCAAAGGGACATTTGCCCTTTTCATTATTGTCTTTAAACTGTCTTCTCCTTGAACAAAAGTTTCCATCCCTTTCTGGAGATCCTTGACCTCTTTTTCCAGTAGAGAAATCAATTCAGCTTGCTGTTTGATAAGTTCAGCTTGCTGAATTCTCTTCTCAGCAGTTTTTGAGGATTCAGCTTGACTGGATTCTTTGAGCTTGTATGATTTAATACATTCATCTCTGGTTTCAATTTCTGACTTCAACTTTCTGAGTTCTTTCATGAGTAATTCATTCCTTTGTAGAATTACTTTGTTAACTCCTTCGAATTGACCAAGTTTCTCTTTTAAATCAGCAATAGGATCATCATGATTGATTTCAAGAGTTTTCTCAGCCATTAAATCAGAAATGATTTTCTTCAAATGAGTATTCTTCTTTTTCAGCTCGCCATTCTTATTTTTCAACTCCATGAACTCAATGATGGATACATTACTATGTTCCTGCATGGTTAGTGATTCCAAAATATTATTTTCAGAAGATGTATTAAGTTGAAACGAGTTTACCGCACTAGATTCAACATCCGAGTTCGAATCTTCGCTTTCTACACGAACGTCTTCTTTGTTTCCTCGAACCATGTCATTATCAATGCCAACCAATACAAAATTGATCATCTCTTCACTTGAGTTTTCACTGAAATTAGATTCTTCATCACTCCATGTCATTTGAGCTTTACATTTCTTTTTGTCCGTTGAGGCAGCTTGTTGTTTGTGACAATCAGCTTGCTGTTTTGGATTGACACATACTTTGTCTAATTTTGTTGAAGCTTGATAATGCATTTGTAAGGTATCCTATATCTCCTTTGCTATTATACACGAAGAGACCTTACCAAAATCTGAATCTGAAAGACCACAAATTAGTGTGTACTTGGCATTTCCATTATAGCTTGCTTTTATCAATTCTTCCCCGGTAAGATCATCAACATCTTTTGGCTTGCCGTTTTCATCCAGAAAGGTAAACGGACCATCTTTAACAACCAACCATTCGAGTGGATTTCTGCTCAGAATCACCTTCATCTTTAGTCTCCATAAATCATAATTTTATGTACCAACGAGAAGTGGTGGCATGTTTGATGATTCTCCCTCTACATAAATGTGTGCCATAGGACCTGTACTTTCCTGTTACAGAAATGTTAGTACACCAACGCTCTGATACCAAATGAAAAACAACACCTAGAAGGGGGTGAATAGGTGTTTATGGATAACAATGGTTATTTATGACCTGTTTTAAATTTTACCAGAAACAGCTTGCTATTTGTGATTAAGCAGTTTATAAATGGCAAGCTGTTTGTGTCTAATATGCAATACAGAATGAAATAAACAGTAAGCAAAATGTGACACACGATCTTTTAGCCAGGTTCGACCCCTAATCCCCTATGGTCTACGTCCTGGTCCCTTACCAACTTGGTAAGAGAATATATTATTGATCAATGAAATAAATCGATTACAAGATACAATAATATATCTCCCTTCTTCCTAGCTGCTGACAAATGGCTTGCTGAACACCTATTTCAGAACCTGCTCTCTATGCTGTACTTCCCAAGTATACTTCTCTAGCAATGTTCATCAACCTTGTTCCCTAACCAATCTGCCCAACAACTAAAACACCTAGCTGCTTACAAATGGCTTGCTGTTTGCTGTGCTGAACTAACTCTCTAAGCAGTACTTCCCAAGTACACTTCTCTAGTCTAGTTCAACCCACCCAAAACCTTAAGCCAACCTTGTACAACAACTATTCAATACAACTTGAAAAATACAATGATTTGAATCAATTATAACTCAACCTAATGACCCTCTGAATGTATATGATACATACGTGTATAGGGTTTGAAAGGTTTATAAAGATTTTGCAATGAAAGCTTTGTAGTTGTGTATATCTTCTTATTTTTGTACTTGTGTGTAGTTTTTAAGAACTGAGCAAGAGTCGTCCTTAAATAGATAAACAAGAACAATATTAAAATCAAGCTTAAAAGGCTCCAACGGTTTGATAATGTTTATAGTCGTTTGGAGGTGTTTTTGATATGAAGAGAATGGAGCTTGAATATTTTCAGTTGAGAGAAAGAAAATGGAGCGTGTATGGTGTTTGATATGATGAAGAATATTTGTTATCATGAAGAGACAAGAGCATGTGGAAGGCAATTAAATAAGTCAAAAGTATCATGCTACTTTTCCTTATTCAAAGCAAGGAATATTTTGTTCCCCAATATACTTGAGTGATGTTTTGGCATGATAGATATATTCAGAGGGCCCTTACACGTTTCTAACAATATCTTCACTTGATGCTCTTTGGAAAACTGAAGTGTTCTTTAATTCTGACAGACATAAACAGCTTGTGTTTGTGAGAATGGCACGCTGTTTGTGAAACTGGCTTGCTATTTGCGTATTCTCATCAATAAGATATTTTTCCCTGCAAGACCAAGCTATCAAAATACAATGCACAACCAAGATAGCACAATACAGAAATAACATGATGTTATATATCAAACTACAAGCAAATAGCTTGCTGTTTACGTATTAACTTTGCGCAACTGGCATGCCAAACTATCACTGTCTCAACTTTGGCTTGCTGTTAGATAAACTGATTATACAATCAGTAAGCTAGAGTATCCTGCAAAACCAAGTTAGTACATATATAAATAGCATGTTGTTTTACTTCTGATAGGTTGAACGTAAAAATGACTTTAGACCTTCCCTTTCATATCCTCAACCAAGTTTCCTGAGAGCATAGATATGTCTAGTTGATCTTTATCTACAGGGATTCTAAACAGTTGGAAATGGCTCGTTGTTTGCATATTGACTGTGTGCAGCTAGCTTACCAAACTGTCATTGTTGAAGCACCTTTGGCTTGCTGTTTGTGACACACTGATTATACAATCAGTAAGCAAGACAAACCTGCAAAGCCAAGTTAGTACATATAGAAATAACATAACAAGTTCATGTCAGCTTGCTATTTGGTTCTGCCAAGTCCGAATCAGCTTGCTGTTTTGGTTCTGGCGAGTTCATGTCAGCTTGCTGCTTTCGTTCTGGTGAGTTCATATCAGCTTGCTGTTTTGGTTCTGGTGAGCTGAACATATATATGGCTTTATACCTTTGCATTCCCATATCACCAACCAAGTTACCTGAGAGTATACTTATACATAGCAAACACATATATATGCAAATGATATATCAAGTGATTCAATCATATAATTGTAAGCTAGACATAGTGAACCTAATATAAGATAAGCAATCAGCTTGCTGTATATAACATCAAAACACACTAGGGTTAAAATCTCCCCCTTTTTGATGATTATATACTAATATGTGATTGAGCTAAAAGCTCCCCCTTAATCATTGATTAATACTTCCTGCAAAACAAGATTAGATAAATACACATGAAGTATTACAATGCCCCATTTGTATTCATCATCAAAACATCACGCCAACATGTCCTGCATAAGAAAGGGGAGCACCGTGTGGAGAAAACACTTGCTATGAGAAGTATCAAGTATGCAGGAGTACTATCTAATAAAATTAACTGACCACAATAATACATTATATATCTCTACACGCTAATTTACTTCCAGTCAAATTAAGATATTTTACAGCTTTGTAACCATCTGCATATACTACTTAAATGTCAGAATATGTGTGTGAAGCACTGCAGTGATGTAGCCAGTAATCAAATAGCTACTACTGACGTAGCTTGAAGGTAGGAATCAATATGTGTACCACTGCAGAGAATGAAGCTAATGTGCCTAGTTACCTCGATCTCAACTGTGAATGCCTACTGAAGGTGTCATCATGTTTACACATTAATTGGCAAGACGACAACACAACCAAATATAATAACCACATAAGGAAAGTCCGCCATCAATAGTAAAAAAAAGGGGTGGGGGGCTATACCAGGTTCAGGTGATGAACATGGGTTTTTACTCTCTTGATGCTTGCATATCCATCTTTTTAGTTGCAGCTTTCTACATAAAATTTGACAAGGAGAGTCAATTAAAGATCCTACAAATTCCCGACATCTGAAAATAAGAGCCTTAAAAAATCATACTCATGATTGCAAATCCGTTAAAAACTTTATTTTTTATATTAACATAAAATTTTAATACAAACCTCTCCCCTGAGCTCTGCATAGTAAACTGCACCAAAACCACCTTGTCCAATTTTAAAAGAAATATTGAAATCATTAGTAGCTTTTGCTAATTCTTGGTATGAAAAATCGACAGAGTTGTCGACCGTTATACCTGTAAGAAGTGGAGAAGTTGCAACAAATGAATCTGCATCTTTAGCTAATCGGCTCAAACTCCCTCAACCCAACTTAAATGCCTTAATCGGCTCCCAATCAGTCCTGAAAGAAACAGAGAGAACCCAAAATCAAAGATCAATTAATCATTTGAGTTCTTAAATAAAAACCAATTTAAACCCCAAATCCAAGAAACCCTAATTCAAAAAAAAGCCAAATTTGAAAAATATTGAATAGAAGAATCCTCAAATTGAAGAAATCCACATTCGAAGAAGGCCTAATTTGTGTAGTTTGTTTAGAACAAGATCGAGATGGGTGAGCTAACATGAGAGAGAGAGAGAGACAGAGGGGGAGAAAGAGTTATAGTGAGAGATAGAGTGTGAGATGGAGAGAGACAAAAAGAGGGAAAGAGGGAGAGGGGGATGAAGAGAGATAGAAAGAGGGAGCTCGAGACAAAGACAGAGAAAGAGATGGAGGGAGAGTGAGAGATAGGAGAGAGATGCAGAGAGGGAGAGATAGATAGAGCGAAAGGGAGGGGAAGAATAATTGGATTAATTTGTTAAAATTAGGGCAAATGGGGGAGGCGGTAGAATTGCCGCTCTAGCATTTCATCACACCGCGTAAGAAAATTCCTACGCTAGTAATTATTTATTTAGTATTAACGAAGATCATGCATAATAATGTTTTTGATAGCATACAATAATTAATAGGAATTTTCATTCCTATTAATGTTTTTGATATAACAAATAAATTCATTTAAAGTTTTTTTTAATGTTTATGTAAAGTGTTATTTATTGTGTGAATTATTTTTAATATATATACAATTTCTAAATTAAAAAACGTAAAAGTTTTAAATTTATCAATTTTAAAATTATTGAAAAATACATTACTATACAATTTCTTTATTTTTTATTATTTTATGTAAAATGTTATTTATTATGTGTGTGAATTATTTTTAATTTTTAAAAAAATTAAAAAATTAGTCATGCGGGACCCACTACTACATTAGTTGCCACGTTAGCAAGGGGTAAGACCTATAGCCACATCAGCTGCCACATCAGCAGGGGGTCCCCCACCTACCACGTAAGCATGCCATGTCAGCAGGGTAGGGCCCACTGCCACTTCAACATGCCACATCAGCAAAGTCATGTCAGTAGTGTGGCGCACTGCCATGTCGGTGCACAGTCAGCATTATAATATAAAATAAAAAAATAAAAATAAATACATGATAGTGTAATACATTGTAAAACATCTACGCCAACACTTTTCATGTCTACGCTAACACAAATACTTGGTGTTGTAATAGGTAAGGATGAAAATAGCTACGACATCAATTTTTCAGACGGCAACACCTTGCAAAAGTGTTGTGTAAAGTCATCTATGGCGTAGTGGATATATGTGAAACAATAGTGTAAACCAAAATCCCCATATAAGGGTAGGAAAATTAAGAAGTCCCAGGTAAGGGATAAAAACGACCTCGAGTCTCGATTAAGGCAAATATAACTTCTACGAAAACCTGATTAGTTTTCCTAGAAGTTGGGGGGCAAATGATATGGGCTAAAAATAAGCCCTAAAGACATAATTAATGATCCATTAATTAGACCTAGCCTGGTCCAAATATGAAGCCCATTAATGAGGCCCGAAACCCTAATTAAATATTAATTTCGTAATTAATATTGAGGGATAGCTAACAGCTTGGAAATAAGAGTCAAATAAGGATACAATATCTTTATGAGTAGCTCCCAAGTCACCAAATCAGACACAGAAACTAAATAATACAGGAAGGATCTAGAATCGGGCCTAGAGTGGGTAACTTGCCCACCAAGTTCCCAAACCCTACTCTAACTCCAAGGCCTCCCAAGCCTATATAAAGGGCATGACCCCTCATTCTCATAAGAACAGTTTTTGGGGGCACAGCTCCATACGTCACCTACCACATTTTAGGCTAAATCCTCGAATAAGGACATACAAGCCACTACGTCACTACGCCGCGAGGGGGCATCAAGCCACGTAGGCTGTAACGCCCCAAATCCGGGGTCAGGGATTTGGTCGTCACGCGGAAATCCTTAACATCAAATCACCTGTTTGACAATATTAAACCACCTGTAATCATTTAATAACTGAATTACAACATCTGTGACCCCAACCACCAAGCATCTTTTAGGTTATAGGGCTAGAAACAAGAATCGATCCTTACATTTCTCATTACATCCATTTAATTACATCACACTGAGTATTACAAATCCTATACTACTAGTGTAGCTTCGATGAGAAGTACACTAGCACTAGTACTATCCTGTACAAAGTGATATATACATATTACACATCAATACACTTATATATAACTTACTCCAGCTATCTATGTTCTGGATCATATCATCTTCACAAGGGCACACTGCCTGCTTCTCCTGAGCCATGCAGATAAGCCTCAATCATCTACCTTCCTCTGAAAGGTTAATATTTAAAACAAGCAAGTATGAGCGAAAGAATTGCCCAGCAAGTATTAATAGAGCACAACAATATATATATCAATATACACATGGAGTTTTCGAAATATAACGATACTTAATATCAATTCTGAAATATTTACAACAATGAAACCTCAGTAGGGGATATATGACATTTCGAGTAACAACAGATAAATAAAGTAAGTTCATGTCAACAATAGTAATCCGCATACCTTATCCACATACCATACCTCATAGTATTGATAACTGTTATGCAAAATTACGCAAGCGCACGTTGTCACAAGTAATATATGATTAAATCAAGTTCGTTCCCACAGAGATCTAGAGTGGTGTTCAATTCAGTAAATATGCCTATGCAACAATGTATGGTTTTAACTCACTGCTAAGAAAAGTAACAAATTGGGGTTGATTATCTAAATTATACTAAGATGCAAATTATAAAACTAAGAATTAAACAATTAACGAGAATAAAAATCGAATTACTTATATGAGAATAAAACATGGAATCCTAGTTTCATCATCTACTTCACTTAGAGTTGCAGCCTTTAATCACTATGTGCAATGGTTTTGATATCTGATCGGATAACACGAAACAAGTACACGCTACCTGTCAGCATACGCATACCAAACTAAACATACATCCACAAAAGAGATAGAAGATGAATAGACACCAATTATGCTTAGACCCTATATGTCTATAGAATTTGAAAACATAACGGTTGAAGAACAAGTTATCCATAAAGATCACACAGGGCAGTATAAGTATTTTCATCTCACACCACAATCATATTGATAAACAATTATGAACCTATGCTAGCATGGCAAGTTCTAAATCTCAAGATCCACTTTCACTTCACAAGAGATTAACAATTCAATTTAGATGTTAGCTACGCATCTAAAAGCATTAAGATTAACCATACGAGGATATCAGTATTCACCACACATAAATCTTTAAGGCATGCAAACTACTAAGCTACATAGATAAATCCACTAGGATCCCATGACAACGATTAGTTCATAACTAAACCTTTCGTCACCATGGGATTTGATGAAAACATGGTATATAACAAGATATGAATAAAAGAAGTAATTATATTAATAAACAAGAGTTTGAGAAAACAAATCTATAATCCAAAGTAACACAAAGGATGAAGTAGATCTAGATCCGTTGCTTGTCACGAGCGTTGAATCCTTCTCTCCTTTTCTCCCTTGCAGATCTAAGCTAGGTTACAATAATAAAACTATGATGATGATAATATCCAATTACAAGGGTTGGATGTGTTTATATAGGCTCTAGAAGTCTTGCCCAGCAAGAAAATACCAAAACAGAATTATAATAGAATTTCTGTAAAATACGTTTCCTAAACTGATTCTGTTTTCAAGGAAAATTCGTAGCTGGCTTTTCTTCAGTATTTCTGGACCGTTCCAGTTGTAATTGGACCTCTGGACCACTTTAGAATGATAGAGAATCTCGTTATCTTCGCGTGGACAGTAAGATCGCCCAAAACTGACTTCTAGAACTCAAGATATGGCCAAAATCGTAAAAAGGGCAAAACTGTAAATTTTCAGCGCGACCTTGAGCAGACTGCTCAAGATTGGAGCAGTCTGCCCAGCAACATTCTGCATTCCAGTTCGAATTCTGAGCAGAGTGCTCGAAATCTGGGGCAGACTGCCCGGCCACAATCTGATGGAATTTTCTGTCCTTCGTTTTTCAGCTCTATTTCCTTCGTTTTTGCTCCGTTTGCTCCCGTTCTTTTTGCGTTCTCTTCCGTTTTCAATCCTCTATGCTTGGAATCCTCATGGTGAACCACAACAAGACTCCATTCTACATTATTAAGCCCGAATTCAACTCCAAAAGTGACGGAAATAACGATCTTAATCAACATTCTTCCAAACCTACACACTTACACAAAACACATCAAAACTACAACAAACTTGAGTCCAAGTACACCAATTTAAGCCGATATGGAACGCTCCAAGTGGATATAAATCCACTTATCACACCCCCAAACTTAAACCGATGCTTGTCCTCAAGCATAAACAGTTACAACTAACTAACTAGTACCACTTCCGTAGGTGATCACGGTTGCATTTGGCATATGCAACAAGCCCTTTAAACCCCTAGGCAGCCCTAGTGGACGAGTAAGGTCTCGTGAGGGCCTATAGCGAATGTACCCACAAAATCCATTTAACTTAATGCAATGCAATGCATGAATGCAACTAATATGCAAATGCAATTAATCTAATCTACCATACCTTCAAATCCTCTCATGCCATATTAACTTAAGAATCAAAGTAAATACGCAATGTCTTGGTGTCGAAAGTGCAAGTATTCACATAGTCTACTCAATGAACATGCATAAGTTCTCACAAGCCCATGTCAAGTGTAAGAATAAGTTAGTAAACATGCTAAGCCTACAAGAGTACATCTTTGAGACAAAACTCGGGATCTCATACGCAAAAACAAGCAAACACTCACAATCCACTCACAAAAGAATATTCACTCAAGAACAAGGGTAAGTGTATCACTCAATTCCAACAAAATCATAAACACGCTTGACATTTGGTATCAATCTAACTCTTAACACAACATACATCAATGACGATAATCAAAAGGTCTTTAGTTGGGTTGTAACGGGGCTAGGGACAAGGTATGTAAAAAAAGACAAAACAGGTGAAGTGTCAAAAGCTAGTAAGTACCATAATAATTCATACACAACACCCTATTTTCCCCCCACATAAATTTTACTAAAAACAAACACTCGACTAATCGACTGAAATAGGATCACAACAAACACAAACATGCTCTCATAATATTTTTTTTCTATTTTTTTTCTTTCATCTTTTTTTTTTCTTTTTTTTTTCTTTTTTTCTTTTTCTTTTTTTTTCCGAGAGCTAAATATAACACAAACAATAATATAAACAATAACAATGATCCCATGAATTTATTACATATGTTGACTATCAAGTAAACAACCAAACCCAATTTTCAATATTTCCCCCAAAAGTAAGACCAACAATAAACCCCTCCTTACACACCTTATTACTCCCTTAAGCACTCTACTAGCCTTTGACAATGTAGGTTCAAATTAATGTAAGGCCAATACAAGAAAAAGGTCTAGGTAAGTAATGTGGTATGTCACCGAAAAAATAGGATTAAGCTCAACGGGTTAACTAATTGATCATGTAAACATGGTATGGTAATATGGGAAAATATGTGGTTATTCCTAAATGCCTTTATCATTTTAATCGTCAAATAATGTCATGCGTTTCAAGAAAGACCTCAAACAACTGCTAGCAATGCAAACAATTCGTGGACACTCAAGCAAACGAATAAATTGCAACAACTGCAATAAGGCTCAAAAACTCACTTGGTGGAAAAACATACTCAATCCCAAGCAAACATCTCTCTAACGCACCGACTTGTATTCAAAGCATGTAAACTAAATCATCTTGCACATATTCATGTCCTTCTAATCACTTACAACATTCAAAAAGTCTACTAGCTTCAACTTACTAGTGTATGTGTGTGCACAAGAACAAAGCATATCACTTCTCAATCAAAAGCGTCAACAACACAAAATTCCTATCAAGCATGGGTGCAAATGCAAACTATTATGAACTCACATGAAATACGAACATAAAAACAGAATGTCCTATATGAAACAAACGTAGATAACACGAACATAAATGCATAATTACTACTACTAATATGCACAGCATGAAATCCTACATGAACAAATAATACAACAACATCTACTAATCCCTCAAAAACTTGTTATGCAAAATTACGCAAGCGCACGTTGTCACAATTAATATATGATTAAATCAAGTTCGTTCCCACAGAGATCTAGAGTGGTGTTCAATTCAGTAAATATGCCTATGCAACAATGTATGGTTTTAACTCACTGCTAAGAAAAGTAACAAATTGGGGTTGATTATCTAAATTATACTAAGATGCAAATTATAAAACTAAGAATTAAACAATTAACGAGAATAAAAATCGAATTACTTATATGAGAATAAAACATGGAATCCTAGTTTCATCATCTACTTCACTTAGAGTTGCAGCCTTTAATCACTATGTGCAATGGTTTTGATATCTGATCGGATAACACGAAACAAGTACACGCTACCTGTCAGCATACGCATACCAAACTAAACATACATCCACAAAAGAGATAGAAGATGAATAGACACCAATTATGCTTAGACCCTATATGTCTATAGAATTTGAAAACATAACGGTTGAAGAACAAGTTATCCATAAAGATCACACAGGGCAGTATAAGTATTTTCATCTCACACCACAATCATATTGATAAACAATTATGAACCTATGCTAGCATGGCAAGTTCTAAATCTCAAGATCCACTTTCACTTCACAAGAGATTAACAATTCAATTTAGATGTTAGCTACGCATCTAAAAGCATTAAGATTAACCATACGAGGATATCAGTATTCACCACACATAAATCTTTAAGGCATGCAAACTACTAAGCTACATAGATAAATCCACTAGGATCCCATGACAACGATTAGTTCATAACTAAACCTTTCGTCACCATGGGATTTGATGAAAATATGGTATATAACAAGATATGAATAAAAGAAGTAATTATATTAATAAACAAGAGTTTGAGAAAACAAATCTATAATCCAAAGTAACACAAAGGATGAAGTAGATCTAGATCCGTTGCTTGTCACGAGCGTTGAATCCTTCTCTCCTTTTCTCCCTTGCAGATCTAAGCTAGGTTACAATAATAAAACTATGATGATGATAATATCCAATTACAAGGGTTGGATGTGTTTATATAGGCTCTAGAAGTCTTGCCCAGCAAGAAAATACCAAAACAGAATTATAATAGAATTTCTGTAAAATACGTTTCCTAAACTGATTCTGTTTTCAAGGAAAATTCGTAGCTGACTTTTCTTCAGTATTTCTGGACCGTTCCAGTTGTAATTGGACCTCTGGACCACTTTAGAATGATAGAGAATCTCGTTATCTTCGCGTGGACAGTAAGATCGCCCAAAACTGACTTCTAGAACTCAAGATATGGCCAAAATCGTAAAAAGGGCAAAACTGTAAATTTTCAGCGCGACCTTGAGCAGACTGCTCAAGATTGGAGCAGTCTGCCCAGCAACATTCTGCATTCCAGTTCGAATTCTGAGCAGAGTGCTCGAAATCTGGGGCAGACTGCCCGGCCACAATCTGATGGAATTTTCTGTCCTTCGTTTTTCAGCTCTATTTCCTTCGTTTTTGCTCCGTTTGCTCCCGTTCTTTTTGCGTTCTCTTCCGTTTTCAATCCTCTATGCTTGGAATCCTCATGGTGAACCACAACAAGACTCCATTCTACATTATTAAGCCCGAATTCAACTCCAAAAGTGACGGAAACAACGATCTTAATCAACATTCTTCCAAACCTACACACTTACACAAAACACATCAAAACTACAACAAACTTGAGTCCAAGTACACCAATTTAAGCCGATATGGAACGCTCCAAGTGGATATAAATCCACTTATCAATAACCTCTTAGGGAGCTTTTTCAAAATATGCAGTTCAATATGCTGCTAAGATAGTTATTACCACCCTTCATAAACCAAACCATTATAAAGTTCCCTTTTTAATACTCCTCAAGTTTGTAAGTATATACACATGAGTATATCATTATCATCAAAACACCTTACAGTTCAAGATTCTGTACAGGATATAAGTTCGTTAACCACTTGATAAGTTAAACTCAGAAATAACTGATAGGAAGAGAGTCAAAGTTCTTGAAGCAAAATATTTGGGACTTAACATCAATAACCGATGAACCATCTTTCATCTTTCGAATAATTGCAAAAGTGCACCAACACGTGCCATTATTGTTAGAATAATCTTGCAGTTCTAGATACTGCATGAATTCATCATCTTTCAAAATTGAAAACAACACTATCGGCTACTTGGCACTTAGGCCTAAGAAGCAGTGTTTGAGTATTTTTCCAAAGTGGAGGATGGGACTTAAAGAAAACATAAAAACCTGACAAGGATTGACGATGATCAGTCGCCACATCCAAGTCCAATAATCCGCGGGTCTTCTCTACCGGTAGAAGGATAGAAACTACATCCGTAACTATCCCCGGGTGAAAACTACATCCGTAATCACCCTCGATGAAAACTACATCCGTAATCATCCTTCGGCAACACCTGGGCCGGAATAATAATTGATGGGCCGCCTGGCTCACGACCGCTTACACATCCCGGGAATCGTTCGTCAACGATTCCCACACCTGCCAGAGTCCCCTTTTTCTTTTCTTGTCAAAATCATTTTGATAGAAAAACTTGAGTAGTTGAAGTTCGACTTCAGTCGACCGATAATTTCTTGAAAAACGAGCAAGGGAGTAAAACCTGACCGGGGGTTTTCGAAAATGTTTTGAGTTCAAAAGAGTTCAAGTATAGATATACACTTGTACCGATATCAATCTCGACACAGGGTTTTGTGATCACACATGGAAAATGGTACGCATAAAGCTTGTAACCACAACAGGGTAATTCCATATATATATATAAGTTCTTGAAAAGTAACTTACCTAGATAGATTCAAAATATAATATTTTAAATGACTATGAAAGTCCTTAGACAACCTTTAAATAGTGTTTTATAACCTTCAAAACACTTAGAGTTTTTAATAAATATTTGACTACTATGTAACAAATAATAAATATTCAATAATCACTTTTTAAAAGAATACTCAAATTAATATTCATTTATTAAGTAATATTCAAATAATATTTATTATTAATACTGGAATATTTAATAACCTCAAAACACCCAAATACAACTCTTGGGATGTTTCTAATCAAAATCAAGACACAATCTCTCCAGCAGTCTCCAAACTTTAGCCACTTTATCAAATAACTACTACTGACTCTCGGTCAATAAGAAATAATTAATAAGCATGAAAATCCTTCTTCTCTTTCCCTTTTTTTTTTAATGAATATTATAATTAATATTCATCGAATTAAATAAGCATTCAAATAACATATATCGATATCAATCTAGTTGTTTTAAGCTGAAAGTAACCAATTTATAACCATTGGAATATCTTTAATCCGTATTGAAAATAAACTATCTCCGATAAATAATATACTAGATAGAATCACTCCATTAAATTGTTTTATTATTTCTCCGGGACAAAGTGGTTTTAAGAAAGCGTTTTGAAAATGATATTCATCTAATTAAATAAATTTAATTAGGCGAATGAGGTTTATTTAATTAATAAATGCTTTCAGGAGCATCTATTAATTAAATAAACACTGGTTTATTGGTGATGTTGCCTTTAGGTTAATTATTGCGAAATTCTTTTTAAAAACTTTGCCTGGGTTTTCGAAAATATACAATACAAAATAGCCCCGACACGCGGGCTAAATTCGATAACTCAATACACGCTCTACCCTCGGAGCCTTTACCACGTAGTTCCATATATACGTATATGTATCTATATATACCTCATAACATATAGTCCTCTACCACATTACAAAAGTTTATAAATATACAACATATAAATCGGGATGTAGAACCATAAGAATGTCACCGTCCATCGACAATATTATAAGTCATGGGTTTTGATTATTGCACGAGAAGAATTTAGTATCGCTAGCAAAGTCAAGAATAAAATGATTTGGAAGGAGGAGCACAAGATTAAAAACTCGCAATTAGGGATTGAAAACCTTTTTCCGCACATTTTATATAATTCAAAATAGGTATACTCTGAACGATAGAGTAGGTGTAAATAAACTTGCCTCTGGTCTTTAGCAGAAAACAGAAACCGCGAACAAATCCTTCGCACCTCGTCCAAGTAATTCCATGGACCTTACCTGACGTCTCGATCTTCCTTTTTGGATGCACGTCGCTCCAATTTGATTTCGCCCTAATGGTACTGAAATGGTTACGAGTACGTGTCAGTCATACCTCGTATATCGAGTAGACACAACTCGGGATTATCACTAAATAATCATAAAGTCAAACTATAGGTGTCCTCCCTATAGTTGACTATTCTAATACCACTTATTGCACATAACATATTATTGTAAAAAAAATGAAATGGAAAGTCCCCTTTTTAAAGTGGACAATTCCTGGTGCTAAACACCTCAAACCATACCACTTAATCAACTTAGTATATAGATAGTCCTCAAACATAATTAATCCTCGAGACACATCAAATCAGCAAATTAGCACATAACCCTCGAAATAACAATTAACCCTCAAATAGTCCACTTAGCACATATTCACATAACAATTAATATCCATTTCATGCTTCTAGACCATTGTATTTAACTAAATTAAAAAAATTTGATTGCAGGGGATTTTCAGAAAATTTGGGCATGAGGTATTCGTTTATCGGACTATGGGCACAGCCCCTCCATGCCAATCAAAACATTTCAACCCTGTTTTAAATAAAAATAAAGCTGCCTCAACTTGCAGCAAAGTAAACAAGTAAGAAAAGTACCCGCCCAGACATGCGGCAACTAGCACATAAGGAAAAGTACCCGCCCAGACTTGCGGCAACTAGCACATAAGGAAAAGTACCCGCCCAGACATGCGGCACCTCAACATGTAAGGAAAGTAAACTAGGTTTATCCACATTTAAGCCAACACCACGTAGTTGGCACTTATACTATCAACATATACTATAACTTGATTCATACCATTTAGCACTTAGCCAATTAGCCATTCATATAATTACACCTCCTATAACAATAACTATTACAATTAGCGATTCAACTTTCTACCCGAACCATTATCGATAACCATTTAGCCAATTGTAACCAATACCAAGTAATTGACAGATGTGGCATCCGACAAATTCTATGACTCGACTTATAGCACTTAGCACATAAACAATTATCGAAGACCATATATGACAAGTAAGCCACATAACTTTAAATACTATCTGACACTAGCAATTCGCAATTCATATTGCCTCCACAACTTATATGGCAACTCATAATTAACCACTAACGACCACAATTTAATTCCAACCATTACACTTAGCAATTAGCACTTAGCAATTAACAATTACAATCAAAAATTAACAATTACCAATTTAGCAATTAACATTTAACCACCACTAACCCGCACATTTAACCGGGCCCACAATTAATCTCAACCATTATAATTACCAACATACCTTCCGAATTAAATCTCGGAATTTAATTTAACCACGAAAATTTACACATTAAACTCACAAATTAATTCTAGTTTAATCACAACAATAATCTCACAATTTAAACTAATTAACTTACAACCATTAATTTATATCAAAATTTACAACTAATGCAATACGAAAATTAAATAAATAAAATGCGAAATTATACCATTCCGATTCTGATTCGACTCGCCCGAAAATCAAACCTCCGGAAAATCAATCTCCTCCCATCTCTCTCTCTCTCTCTCTCTCTCTCTCTCTCTGCCCAGACTCGCTACCACCACGCAGGCGTTCATGGCTGCCGCCTATTCCCCTCCGCTGCGGACCACCGTCGCGCGCAACTCTGGCACCGCCACTGCACGACCTGCCTCCTTCCAGCAGCACACCAATCGATCACCCCATCTCTAGCATATACACTACACACACGCCTATACATATATATACACACATATATACACAAATCTCTTTTCTTCTCTTTCCCTCTTCTTTTCTTCCCCGATGGTTTTTGTCCCCCCCCCCGATCTGTTTCTCCCTTGTGCGGCTGTGTGTGTGTATCGTATGTGTATTATTGTGCTGTGTTAACCTAATGGGCCTCAAGCCCAATAACAATTAAAAGCAATACATTTAATCACTATATACTTTAAATAATATTTGGAGTAAATAAATCTAATTTGTAAAAATAAAGTTTCTAGCATAATTAAATACTATAATATTTTTAAAGACTTTTGGAGAAAGAATTGGAATTAAATCTCAATTTTCTAAATTGATATGCATTTTACAAATATTAATAATTTATAAAAACAAATCATAAAAATAATAATTGTGATTCATAATTCACAATTCAAAGGGCTTTATAAAAATACTACAAACATTATTGTTTTAGTAAAATCTCAAATTCTTGATTTTATATATTAATCAAGTAATTTCTGCAAATCCTCAAATAATTAAAATAATCGTTTTCTAAGGATTTTAAAATCTCTAAATTATTCAGTAATTTCAAATAAAATTTTTACTAAATAATTCCACACTCCAAAATTAAATCTTTATCCAAATAATTTATTGACTAGAGATATCTACTCGGTCCATAAAATTTTTAAAAGGGTCCCGGTTCCACTTAACCGAAAATAATTAAATAATTAAATAAAAAAAAAAATTCCTCCTCATTTTAGGAAAACGTTATTATTATTGAAATAATAATAAAATCATTTCTTGAAAAATCCGGGTTATTACATAGGCAACCCTAGAACTACGTTTTGGCTTGATTCTTGATATTCATCAAGGTACGTAGGCATCTTGTTAGGACCGAGTTAGTCCCCGACAACAAGAGCAGCCACCATTAAAGCTCGAAGCTCTCAATCCCTAGCAATCAATACACGAATTAATTACACCCTACTTTTTATTCCACAACAAATATATTTGAATTAAAATCACATATTTATTAACAAATTTACAATAAATTATAAATTAACAAAGTGAAGACAAACTAAAATTATAATCGCACGGATTATAATTTATTATCTATCTATACTACACTATTACAAGTAAAATAAGGTATAGTTGGTTGGTTGGTTAACACCTTCCAAAAAAAATTGTTAACACCTTACTAAAAATAATAAGTTAAAAAAATTACATTAAAAAAATAATTTACTTACTTCAAACAACAAAATTTACTAGTAAGGTTATTAACATCTTTTTAAAAATAACAAGTTAAAAAATTATATTAAAAATATTAATTTATTTATTATAAACAACAAAAATTACCATTAAGGCAGAAAAGTACATTTTTTAAAAAA
Source organism: Kitagawia praeruptora (assembly GCA_037693485.1). NCBI lineage: Eukaryota > Viridiplantae > Streptophyta > Magnoliopsida > Apiales > Apiaceae > Kitagawia > Kitagawia praeruptora. The sequence continues at coordinate 138,128,190 of CM075345.1, forward strand.
TTAAAAAAATGTGTAAAAAATCCAAATTCAATTAAATTATACTTACTCCATCCCGTTTATATTGGTCATCAATCATAAAGCACGTATTTAGTAATCAAGTGAAAACTACTATCATAAGCGAAACAGGGTATAATTGGTTCGTTGGTTGATCGGTTAACATCTTCCCAGTTAACACCTTCCAAAAAATAAAAAATAAATTAAAATGCATATAAACTTTTATTTTGTAAAAAAGAAACTACATATTTTACTTTTTAACAAACTCTTTTAATTATAATCCAATTAATATTCAATTACATACTCTTTCAATATATTTGAATTAAAATCACATATTTATTAACAAATTTACAAAAAATTATAAATAAACAAAGTGAAGATAAATCTACACTATACTATTATAAGTGAAATAGTGTATAATTTGTTGGTTGGTCGGTCGATTAACAACTTCCCAAAAAGTTTGTTAACACCTTCCAAAAAATAAAAAATAAATTAAAATGCATTTAAATTTTATTTTGTAAAAAATAAACTACATATTTTACTTATTAACAAATTCTTTTAATTATAATCCAATTAATATTCAATTATATACTCTTTCAATATATTTGAATTAAAATCACATATTTATTAACAAATTTATAAAAAAATATAAATTAACAAAGTGAAGACAAACTAAAATTATAATCGCACGGATTAAAATTTATTATCTATCTATACTATTCTATTAAAAGTAAAATAAGGTATAGTTGGTTGGTTGATTAACACCTTCTAAAAAAATTGTTAACACCTTACTAAAAATAATAAGTTAAAAAAATTACATTAAAAGAATTAATTTACTTAGTTTAAACAACAAAATTTATCAGTAAGGTTATTAACATCTTTCTAAAAATAAAAAGTTAAAAAGTTATATTAAAAATATTAATTTATTTATTATAAACAACAAAAATTACCATTAACGCACAAAAGTACATTTTTAAAAAAATTAAAAACATGTGTAAAAAAGTCCGAATTCAGTTAAATTATACTTATTCCATCATCAATCATGAAACACACATTTAGCAATCAAGTGAAAACTGTCAAACTTACTCTCAATTGTTTATACATTTAAAAAAACTTAACATATTTAACCCTTAATTTATTTCATTAAAGAAACATGGTCAAGGGATATGCAAAAAAGGAATTATGACCAATATAAATGGAACGGAGAGAGTATGTAATTTATTAAAAATAATAAATCACATGTTTTATAGAACTATAAAGGTTTTCAATTATATCCCGATTAGAATCTGTTACGCCAGATTTTTGGCATGTCTAATAATCTCCCAAATTTCTAATAATTATTAATTATTAATTCAGATGAGTTATTATAACTTAATCGCTAAGTTTTATCCTCTCCCTCAAACGACGAAAAAATCAATCTCAATTAATCAATAACGGAAAATATCTGCAAACGATATTCTTCAAATCAGGAAGATATCACAACGATAAGATAAAATCAGTAATTACCCAGATTAACGAAGTTTATCCCTAAAATCTCTAAGGGATAAACACAAATCAATTTTAACAGAACTGCGTTGGCTTGATCCTTATAAATATAAGATACGCAGGCATCTTGGAAGAAGATCCGATACACGAGACAAATCGAGGCACCTTTCAAGTCCAGCCCCAAACATCCAAAAATCCCAAATCCCCCTATTTTCATGATTTCGTTATTCCAGCAACCTCCGAAATTTGTTATCACCAAATTCCTCCGTTAACAATTGGCGCTAGAAGGAGGGGATATATTTTTTGATTGTGGGGGACAATCAATTCATACGCATGGGGGGTTATTATGGATCTGGAGCTACTTTAATGGAGGAGCTAAGTGGTGGAGGCGGTGGATCTATTCCGAATTAAGATAAGTTTTCTTATGATTTTGTTCATACAAGTTAGTTATCTTATAAAATTTGTAGTAAATTCATTGCATGTTGGATTTTGTTGATTTTTAATGATTCGGAAAGCTTGTTAAATTGTCTATAACTTTTGTTCTTTGAGTTTTCTCAAATTATATCTCGATCTATTCTCGAAATCACAAAAAACAATCAGATTTCGTTTTTCAGTATCGAGAAGTCGATCAGCAGACGTTTTATTTAATTACCGATTTGTTATAAGTCCGTTTTTTATGAGCCTTATATCGTCGGAAAGGTCTTTTCGTTCTCTACAACTTTCGTATTTTGTGTTTTTCCAGAAAAAATCGTTTAGAAGGTCAAAAACGCCAAAACCAGATCTGGGCAGAATTAGAATTGTGAAGATTTTCAAGATTTTAGGTGTTATCTTCGTGTTACATGATTTTGGAAGACTCTTAATTAAAGAGTTTATTATTTTGGAAGGCCCTCCTTTATGGGATAATATTTTGAAAGACTCTTAATTGAATAATTTATTATTTTGGAAGGCCCTCCTTTGTGGGGTAATATTTTAGAAGACCCTCCTTTATAGGGGTAATATTTTAGAAGGCCATTATTCGAAGTTTATTATTTCAGAAGGTTCTCCTTTGCATGAGTAATATTTTGGAAGGCTCTTATTCAAAGAGTTGGTTATTTTTTAGAAGATCCTTCAAGTGTTGCTGATATTTTTTGAAGAGTTGGTTATTTTTTAGAAGATCCTTCAAGTGTTGCTGATATTTTTTGGAAGAATCTTGGGACATTGATATGGCTTTGGGAAGATGACCTCCTCTAAGGAGGATCTCCCTTATTTTGTGTGTTAGACGACCTCCTCTAAAGAGGGTCTTCGTAATTTATTTAAAAGATGATCTCCTCTAAGGAGAGTCTTAGTGAAAATGAAGAGAACTTCAGAAAATCCACCTCCTGTGAGGAGGGATATTTCTGGAATGGGGAACGACCTCCTTTAAGGAGGGTATCCCAAATTATTAAAGTCCTTGCAAAAACCGTACTTCCGGGGGGGATGTCCGTACTTCCGGCGCCTCATCAAGGCACGAGCTTCGGAAAATCCACCTCCTATGAGGAAGGATATTTCTAGAATGGGGAACGACCTCATTTGAGGAGGGTATCCCAAATTATTAAATCCTTGCAAAAACCGTACTTCCGGGGGGGATGTCCGTACTTCCGGTGCCTCATCAAGGTTCGAGCTTCGGAAAATCTACCTCTTGTGAGGAGGGTATTTCTGAACTAAAAACTGATCTCCTTTGAGGAGAGTACCCTAAATTATCAAAATCCTTGCAAAAACCGTACTTCCGGGGGGGATGTCCGTACTTCCGGCGCCTCATCATGGTTCGAGCTTCGAAAAATCCACCTCCTGTGAGGAGGGATATCTCTAAAGCATTTATGGAAATTTTGGTGGATATGACCTTCTTTGCGGAGGATATTTTCCGGAATACGTTATGAAAACTCTAGAATACGTCTTTCTTTGAGGAGGGTATTTCGGAGTGCTTAATGGAGGATATTTCTTTGAATATTTGCTTTTCAGGGTATTGCTCGGAAAGCTTTGCACGACTCTGCAAATAATGCTTGATGGCTCTCCAAGATGCATTCTCTTACACCTACAAAACTTATTCTTTTTTACATATCACATATTGTCTTGTTTACATCTACATGCGTATTGCGGGCACCTTAGTGCTCCAAATTATTTACTAATCTTTATATCCTAGCTGTTTCAGTGACTAATGAAATTTAGAAGATCGAAACATGCTTAGTTCTCCACTGCAGCAAGCTACACTGAAGAACTGTGTGGTAGTTGTTACGTCAGATTTTTGGCATGTCTAATAATCTCCCAAATTTCTAATAATTATTAATTATTAATTCAGATTAATTATTATAACTTAATCGCTAAGTTTTATCCTCTCCCTGAAATGAGAAAAAAATCAATCTCAATCAATCAATAACGGAAAATATCTCCAAACGATATTCTTCAAATCAGGAAGATATCACAACGATAAGATTAAATTAGATAAAATCAGTAATTACCCAGATTAACGAAGTTTATCCCTAAAGTCTCTAAGGGATAAACACAAATCAATTTTAATAGAACTGCGTTGGCTTGATCCTTATAAATATAAGGTACGCATGCATCTTGGAAGAGGATCCGATACACGAGACAAATCGAGACACCTTTCAAGTCCAGCCCCAAACATCCAAAAATCCCAAATCCCCATATTTTCATGATTTCGTTATTCCAGCAACCTCCGAAATTTGTTATCACCAAATTCCTCCTTTAACAGAATCATTCCCCGCACACACTTATTTTTACGATTCTTTTTCTATTATTTGAGGTAACACTAAATAATTTTTAAAAATTATCGATTGAATTTTTAAGATATTTAATAAAATTTGAAAATAACGTTAAATTAATGACATTTATTTATGTTATGAAATTAAGTATGAAACATATATAAATTTTAAATAATTAATAAAATTTATTAAAATGAAGTTAAATTTTTTATTAAATCAAATAATTAATATATTGATTAATAGTAATAATAGTAGATGATAGTCCGTGCAAAGCACGGGTTATAGACTAGTATACTATTATAAGCGAAATAGAATATATTTGGTTGTCGGTTTGGTACACTTTTTTTGGTACACTCAATAACAACCGTTATATTTTAAGATAAATAAATGAGAATCGTTGGATCTAATGCTATAAGAATATTTTTTTTCTAATATTTGAAATACTTAGGTTACAAGTTCGAATCCCACCAACAACATATCTCTATTAAACATATATATTATTGATATGGGCTAAAAGTCATCCCTAAAGACACATTTAATGTGGCATTAATTAGACCCAATATGGTCAAAGCGTGGGGCCCACCAGATGGGCCCAAACCCTAGTTATAATATTAATTTCGTAATTAATATTAAGGGTAATAACCAGCTCAGCAATAAGAGTCAAATAAGGATATTACTCCTGCTTGACTTAGCCTCCAAGGCACCTGTTTCAACAAGGAAATTGATTCCTATAAGGAAGGAGTCTAGAACCTTCCTCAAGGCGGTGACTTGCCCACCAAGTCACCTAATTCTACCACGACTCTAGGGCTTCTCAGCATATATAAAGGGTCTGACCCCTCATTCTCAGAACTACGTTTTTTGGCTTGATCTTTGATATTCATCAAAGTACGTAGGCATCTTGTGAAGGCAGATTCAGCCACGAGCACGAGAGCAGCCATTAAAGCACGAAGCTCACGCACCCTAGCATTAAATACAGCAAACCCTAGCCGCAATTTAATAACCTAGTCAAGAAGAGAGCAGCCATTAAAGCACGAAGCTCACGCACCCTAGCATTAAATACAGCAAACCCTAGCCGCATTAAATACAGCACCCTAGCATTAATAACGAGAGCATCGTTAAACTGAAGAGATTCAGTTTCCCGAATGGTTAGCTAACCCTGTGATGGTCAAGAAGGCGAATGGGAAGTGGAGAATGTGTATAGACTTCACTGATTTGAATGATGCGTGTCCGAAGGATTGCTTTCCCCTGCCAAGGATAGACATGTTAATCGATGCCACAGCTGGACATGAGATGTTATGCTTCATGGACGGGTTCAGCGGCTACAATCAGATTAAGATGCACAAGGATGACATCCCAAAGGTATCTTTCATAACTGACTTTGGTGTTTTTTGCTATCTTGTTATGGCTTTTGGTCTAAAGAATGCAGGCGCTACTTACCAACGACTGGTGAATAAGATATTTGCCCATCTGATTGGGAAAACCATGGAGGTCTATGTTGATGACATGCTAGTCAAGAGCCTTTACAAGGCAGATCACATTAAGCATCTCAGAGAGGCATTCGAAGTGCTGAGGCACCACAAGATGATGTTGAATCCAGCCAAGTGTGCTTTTGGAGTTGGATTAGGAAAATTTTTGGGATTGATGGTTTCGAAAAGAGGCATAGAGGCCAACCCTGACAAGATCAAAGCAATTCTGGACATGGAACCACCCCGTTCTATGCGAGATGTACAGAAACTAATTGGTCGAGTTGCAGCATTAGGAAAATTCATTTCCAAATCTGGTGACAAATGCTTGTCTTTCTTTCAAGCATTGAAGAAGGTGAAAATTTTTGAATGGACTCCTGAGAGTCAAGAGGCCTTTGAGCAGTTGAAGAAATACATGGCCGAAGCCCCGTTGTTGGCCAAACCAAGTCCCGGAGAGACTCTTTAATTATACCTGACGGTATCTGAAGAAGCATTGAGTGCTGTTCTTATTCGAGAAGAGAAGAAAATTCAGAAACCTATCTACTATGTGAGCAATGTGTTGCATGGGGCTGAGTTAAATTACTCACCTATCGAAAAGTTCGCTTTGGCATTGGTGACAGCCTCAAGAAAGTTACGACCGTATTTTCAGGCACACAAGATCGAAGTCCTGACGGACCAGCAGTTGAGAAGCATATTGCATAGCCCAAAAGCTAGTGGTAGGTTAATTAAATGGGCAATTGAACTTGGAGAGTTTGACATCATATATAAGCCTCGAACAGCTATTAAGGCTCAAGCATTGGCTGACTTCGTGGTTGAATGTACTGTCAGCAACCAAGAAGTCGGGGGGCAGGATATGGTAACCACCCCTGGAAGTGAAGAACTTGTACCTGATATGAAGGAATATTGGGTGCTCTATTTTGATGGAGCATCAAAAACAAAATATAGTGGTTCAGGTTTGGTTTTGCAAAGCCCCGATGGGTTCACAGTTGAGTATGCTTTGAAGTTGGACTTTCCCACTACCAACAATGAAGCGGAGTATGAGGCGTTGATAGCTGGTTTAGGCTTGGCTAGAGTCATGAGGGTCAAGAACCTCAAAGTTTGTGGAGATTCAAGACTGGTAGTCTCGCAAGTGAATGGTGAGTTTGACGCTAAAGATGAAACCATGGCGAAATATCTGAGAGTTGTGAAAGCCGTTATGACTCAGTTCGATGAGTGCTATGTAGAGCACATTCCGAGAGAAGAGAACATTAAGGCTGATGCCCTGTCTAAGTTCGCTTCTTTTGAGATAGAGAATTATGCAAGGAGTGTCTACTTCCAGGTCTTGAAGGCCCCGACCATCAACTCTAAGTTGGTAGCACCGATCGATGTTGGAAGCTGTTGGTTAGATCCTATTAAAGCTCATATTGAAACCGGATGGCTCCCTGACAATGCCTCGGAGGCACGAAAGCTGTCAGTGAGAGCATTGAGATATGCCTTGATCGAAGGCATCCTTTACAAGAGGTCATTTGTTATCCCATACTTGAAGTGTTTGAGGCCCCAAGAAGCAAAAGAAGCATTGGAAGAAGTTAACATAAAGTACAGGATTAGCAGTGCTAATCGAGAAATCAAGGGAAGTCTTAAGCAAAAGTCATGAATGACCATATTGCTGATTCTTTAAACTCATGGTCATCAAGACCACGAAAACTCATGGTCATCAAGACCACGAATATACATGTTTATGAAAACATCATATTCAAGAGGGAAGCTGGAGTATTGAAGCCAAGAATGCAAAAAAAAAAAAAAAAAATTCAGCCGACCGGAAGCCGGCCGACCGGGGTAAACCGGAAGGCTTCAGCCGACCGGGGCGAACTGAATGGCTTCGGCCGACCGGTGGCTGGCCGACCGGTGGCTGGCCGACCGGCGCCCCCGGGAGGCTTCGGCCGACCGGGGTTCATCAAGACTATGATGATTTTTTGTCCAACCGGGAGCGATCAGGGGTATGAATATTTTCAGTCAACCCGTGTTCGTCAAGACCATGAAGATTTCTGATTAGTCATAGTCCGTGAAGAATATGAAAAATGGGTTCGAATTAAAATACGTTTAGCACCGTTTAGTGCCGTTTTATGCCGTTTAACGTCGTTTAACACCGTTTAAACGTCGTTTAAGGCTGTTTAGCGCCGTTTAGCGCCGTTTAGCACCATTTAGTGCCGTTTTATGCCGTTTAACGTCGTTTAACACCGTTTAAACGTCGTTTAAGGCTGTTTAGCGTCGTTTAGTGCCGTTTTATGCCGTTTAAACGTCGTTTAAGGCTGTTTAGCGCCGTTTAGCATCGTTTAACACCGTTTAGTGCTGGTTTATGCCGTTTAACGTCGTTTAACACCGTTTAAACGTCATTTAAGGCTTATTAGCACTGTTTAATGTCATTTATGATCGTTGTAAATGCGTCGGTCGCTCCACGCTTTACATTGGGACTATGTTGTTGAAAATACTTGCATATGAGCAATAAACCCAGACCCAAGTCTCGGAAAAGGCCGTTAAAACTTCAAGGAAAACCTGATCAGTTTTCCTAGAAGTTGGGGGGCAAATGATATGGGCTAAAAGTCAGCCCTAAAGACACATTTAATGTTGCATTAATTAGACCCAATATGGTCAAAGCATGGGGCCCACTAGATGGGCCCAAACCCTAGTTATAATATTAATTTCGTAATTAATATTAAGGGTAATAACCAGCTCAGCAATAAGAGTCAAATAAGGATATTACTCCTGCTTGACTTAGCCTCCAAGGCACCTGTTTCAACAAGGGAAATTGATTCCTATAAGGAAGGAGTCTAAAACCTTCCTCAAGGCGGTGACTTGCCCACCAAGTCACCTAATTCTACCACGACTCTAGGGCTTCTCAGCCTATATAAAGGGTCTGACCCCTCATTCTCAGAACTACGTTTTTTGGCTTGATCTTTGATATTCATCAAAGTACGTAGGCATCTTGTGAAGGCAGATTCAGTCACGAGCACGAGAGCAGTCATTAAAGCACGAAGCTCACGCACCCTAGCATTAAATACAGCAAACCCTAGCCGCAATCTAATAACCTAGTTTTTATTCCACAACAATTATTTTATAAAATAAACTCTTATAGGTTCCAAGTTCGAATCCCACCAACAACATATCTCTATTAAACATAAATATTATTTTATAAACTACTCTCACGAGTTTAAGATTCAATTCCCGTCAACAACATATTATTAATTATTAAAACGCTATCACTAAAATACTATCTAACATGTATTATACTATTTTATTATCTTCTCTAATTTATTTCCCTACTAACTAAAAAATGTATATGAAAAAATGGATAATAAAACAAAAAATATTAAAAAAAACATCCGTGCATCACACGAGTAATAAGTTATATTGTAAAAAATTACACAAATTCTGGAAAACACTTACAATATAGAAACTTTTGTATAAAAATCGAAAAAAGTTCTACATGATTAGATAAATTTCACTTTTTCTTTTAAAAGTTTTAAAAAACAATTTTTATGTAATATTTATATGTATATATATGTATTTTAAAGTAACAATTCGAAATAAATAATTTTAATAATATTTATATACATGAGATTTATAAAATTTTAAAATTATTTTAATAATAAATATGTATATATATATATATAGGCCTTTGCTCCATACAGAACACTCTTATATAACAAACAATAAAGAACACCTTAGATCTATTAGATCCTTTGGCCCCGCCAGGGGCACCCAATACTAAAAGTTGTTATTTTTTTACCCTCTATCAAGCCAGCAAAAAAAAAATAAATTAAAAGTTTACTGTTCATGATGACGTCACAGATGACGTCATCATCATGAACAGTAATCTTTTTTTTTTAAGATGATGGATGGATAGAAGGTAAAAAAAAAAAGAACATTTTGTATTGGGTGGCCCCGCCAGGGGCATTGGATCTATTAGATCTAAGGTGTTCTTTATTGTTTGTTATATAAGGTGTTTGTTATGGAGTCCAACCCTATATATATATATATATATATATATATATATATATATATATATATATATATATATAGGCCTTTGCTCCATACAAAATACTCTTATATAACAAATAATAAAGAACACCTTAGATCTATTAGATCCTTTGGCCCCGCCAGGGGCACCCAATACAAAAAGTTGTTATTTTTTTACCCTCTATCAAGCCAGCAAAAAAAAACAAAATTTTAAAGTTTACTGTTCATGATGACGTCACTGATGACGTCATCATCATGAACAATTTTTTTTTTTTGAGATGATGGATGGATAGAAGGTAAAAAAATAAGAACTTTTTGTATTGGGTGGCCCCGCCAGTGGCATTGGATCTATTAGATCTATTAGATCTAAGGTGTTCTTTATTGTTTGTTATATAAGGTGTTTGTTATGGAGTCCAATCCTATATATATATATATATATATATATATATATATATAGGGTCCTGGTCCCTGACAATCGTTTGTCAGGGACCGGTTATTTAATAATCGGTTCCACAGCCGTTAGATCGTTGATCAAACGGCTAAGATTAAAAAAAAAAAATTACTGTCCGCTATAATTTTCCGCGGATAGGCAGATTGTCTGTCCGCGGAACTATCCGCGGACAGGCAATCTGCCTATCCGCGGAAAATTATAGCGGACAATAATTTTTTTTTGTAATCCATGGGGGCCGTTGGATCAACGATCCAACGGTTTAGAAACCGATTGTTAGATAAGCCGTCCCTGACAAATGATTGTCAGGGACCAAAACCCATATATATATATATAACTTAAAAATTTAATAATAAAATGTAATTAAAAAGTTTACAAGCAACCATGCATCGTACGGGTTATAGACTAGTATTAATATAAGATCATGGTAAGTCCTTTCTCTAATATCCTGGTAAGTCCTTTTTCTAACCCCTTAAGTTTTTTGAGTGAGTGTTTACTTAATATGATATCAGAACTCAGAGGCATACAGAGATCTAATGTTCGATCGATTCTTTGTGATTCCCAATATTTTCATAATTGAACACAAAAGATAAATTTCGACTCTCTGCGATTTTCAATATTTTCATAATTGGACACAAAAGTTAATTCACTGATTCACTCATCGACCCAAAATTAAACTTTCAAGTAAGTAGTGAATATTAAAAATATTAATATAAGATTCAGGTAAGCCCTTAACAAGGGGATCAAACTTCTTTTTATCATTATTATTGTTATTGTTTGAACTTGTTAAGTCTTTAGACCAATTTTGGCAACTCTTCTACCTTTGGTTGGTTTACATATTGAGACTGAGGGGGTGTTTGTTTCCACTTAATTGATGGAGCTTATGCCTTAAAAGTTGATAAGTCCTTATGGGAGGTGTTTGCCAAAATAAGTTTTGGCTCAACTTATAACTTATAAGCTCATAAGTTGAATTTTAGGAAATCCTAACATTCAACTTATGCTTATAACTTATTTCTCGATATACGCAATATATAATATCCTTCAAATCTTCAAAATCATATATCTCTCGATCCATTCATTAGAAAATTGATATGTATATCTCAAATTTCTCTACTCATCGAGATCTATTCATTGACATCCATTGTTAAATATAAAAAACAAATATTTTGAAAATTATAGAAAAAAGTTAAACTTATAAGTTCTGATTTATCCAAACAGTTTACTAATTATAAGTTCTGATTTACCAAAGACTTTACTGACTTATAAGTTATGCTCTACTTATCACTTATATGACATAAGTACTTATAAGTCATAACCTACATTTTTTAAGATACCCCAAACACCCACTGAGTTATCTCAATTGTTGGCAAGTTTTACTACAAGCAAAACAAATACTCCTATACCACTAAATCATTCGAATAAAGAACTGATAATCGAAAGGACCCTACACGCATACATGGACAGCCCCACGTGGGCTGATCTCGACACCACATCGACAACCAGCTGTCGTGAATCCATACCACATAATTACCCACCTTATAGCTAGGCAATATCAAATTTGGACAGAACAAAGAAGGTAAGCCATCCATTTTCTGCCCAGTGCCCATTACAATTTTTTCAACAGGGACTTCACTTTGGTAGATCATTCATTTTCGAATGCTGTTTTTGTATATTGATAATTTTAAATCCTTCTCATTTTTTGGTTAAAATATGGTTCTAGAACGGTACCCTTTTTTGTGTGTTAGACATGAGATGGTCAGTGATGTGCATGGTCGTTAGCCCACTTACATAACCGACCGAGTTTTATTAGCTATTACTCTGTCCCTCTCATTTCTTTACAGTTTTTTTTCACTGCTTGACATGTATTTTAAGATTCCTAAAAAACATAGTTCCATAACTTATTTTTAAAATTTTTTTTGTTTGTATAAAAATAGAACAATTCTATTTTTATACAAAAAAAGAAAATTTTAAAAATAAATTATGAAACTATTCATAAAATTCATTTTAAAATTCGTGCCAAAATTACGTCCCAAAGGTAAAGAACCAAGGGGAACGGAGGAAGTACAACATTACTGACCGAGTTTTACTGTTGTGATGGGAGATTATGTTTTCTTGAACCAACTATATTTAAACCTTTTTAAAGTAATACATTTGAGATCGGGAAAAAAATATTACTTTATCGAGTTTATTACTTTATTTAGAGTAAAAATACATTGTTTTCATTATCTCGGGACCGATTTTTTTTTTTACTATAACGAGGTTATTACTTTATCTTTTTTTTTTGCCAAATAGATTATTAATTTATCGATCATTACTTGATCGAGGTTCAATTGTACATTGCTTTCTCGGTCTCACTCACAAGCAGTTTAACCTCATAGATACACGATCGGTTGTAAATGGTAGAACTTTTCTTATTTAGAAAGGACAATTTCTTCTTCCCCGCATTTTTTAGCTCACCATCATATATCCTTCGTAGGAATCAATAATTTCATCAATCGATTTAACATGCGGATTTTACAACTAACTGCATACTTTTTATCACCATTCTTTAAGGTGCAAGTACCTCTTCCAATAATTTTGTATGGTGAAGGGAATCAAACACTTGATCTTGTGTAACATCGTACTAAGTTATAGCTAGCTTGGTGATTGTAATTTTTTTAAATTCTGCAACTTTTAACTGTTTTTCCTACCATGTTTCCAAAAAAATAATTCATTCTGACGTGACTTCTAATCATGAGTGATAGAGATTCTGTGGATATGTTAATAGATAGAGTAGTACTAGGGATACAAAATTTTATATGAAAAATAGATACAAAATGATATGATAAGAATGATGTGATAAAAATGAATATTTTTATTTATTGATAGTTGTGTAAATGAGGAAGTCTATTACATTTAATTGAATTATAAACAATCAGATTAAGACACTTGTGATTTTATAAAAAAATTGTAACCAATTTACTATCTCTAGTATTTTCCTAACCGATAAGTACTAGAAATTATGTATCCATACGATATGTCATAAAATTTTCAATTTCCAAGTGGCATAAAAAGTTAGTAGTCAAGTTCTTCATCAAGAACAATAAATAATTAAGTTAATTTGAATGCATGCAACCTTTTGTTAAATTATAGGAACTTGAAAACAACACATGAAATTTCATATGCAAGTCTAGTTTAATTTCTGAGTAGTATATTATTCTTGTGGTCTTTAAAAACTAGAGATGGAGTACTGTTTGTTTCCGTCAGATGTTTCTTTAATACCACCACGTTATGGGATAATCTATTCTGTTTTCCGGATCTATTCTACGTGTGATCAACTCTCGGGAGAATCATGTATAAAAAAAATCAAACAAAGCTTCATGTTTTTAATAATTTTTCAGTATTTTTTTATCCCTAAAACACTCATAGTCTTATTCGGAAAAAAAAAAAAAAAAAGAACTCTTATAGAGGGTGTTTGGCCCCCCCTTTTTTTTTTTTCTTTCACTTAAAGCTTGGACGGACGTGTTTGGCTAACCTCAAAGTAAGGCCACTTAAAGTGGAAAGTAGGCTAAAAAAAAAAAGTAGCTTGGAGGTACTTTTTTTCCACTTATTTTTTTTCGTATATCAATTTTTATGTATTTGAGTCACCTTTTAACTTGTATTGTATTCTTTGCATATATTTGTATTTTATACTTTCAAAAAAATATAAATTTCTTTTTTTTTAATTAATTTTTTAATTAAAAATTTACTTTAAGTGGAATTAGCCAAACAGATACACCTAACTTTAAGTAAAAATTATCACTTTTCACTTAAAGTGAGTAAGTAGCACTTTAAGTGATAAGTAACATTTTTTAAGTTAAGCCAAACACGCTCATAGTCAAGTATGGAAAGCACTTGACCTAACAACCATCAATTAAATTTCTTGGAAGTTAACTAATATATGAATATATTGGTGAAAAGAAGCTTCCTATATATGCAAAGTAAAATTATTCATAATTTAGTTTCTCAATATTAGTCAATTTTTTTTGTTTTGTGAAAATATAACTTCTAATTTCGAATTATTGACTTATTGTTCACTAAAGAATTTGCTCCCTTGCCCTCTTTGGTCATTATATAAGTCATTTCACTTTTTTGCACCTAACTTTAGGTGCTTTGACTATATATTAAAAATTGTTATTTTTTGAATTTTCTTTTTAAGAATAAAAATATAATATTTAAAATTTTATTAAGAAAAATAAATTTTAAAAAATAATAGCTATGTAGTTAAAGTATCTAAAAAAAATCAAATGCTTTATATAATCGATCCGAGGGAGTATCTTTTATGAGATTCAAGTTTCGATTCTCGTACATAAATGAATAAAGATCGCACTAAAAGTAAAGTAAATATAGACACAGGTACACACACATATACAACAAAAACATATGTGATTAACATTCCTTGAAAAAGAGAAAGAAATGTGTTACAGAATGCTAGGGGACCAGCTTCTTGCTGGGATACTGGTAGTCTGGTATACAGGATAGTTTTATGTGGCTTTCGTTCCACCATCCAAATTTCATGTCTGCTTACAATTATTTTGCGACATACGACTGTATATGTGAAGACAACTTTATATAGATATTTTTTAAGTTCGCAATAAAATTTATCATTATTTTGTGGTGATGTTTTCGGCTATCATGTTTCACGAACAAAATACATGACATATATTTGGCCGATTGGGCTAGCTTGCACATGAAAACAAAAATAAGGTATGAATTCATCATTTTGGTAAACCATAAAAATCCTCTGACCTTTCAGAAACAAATTACAACGGAATTATACAGAGCCAAAAGGCATGAAACTACGAAAGTTGACGATAAGCTTGCAATAGTTTCATTAATTTGCTAAATATTTGTTGGAACCTTCCTCTAATTCTTTAAGATTTTAAAACCATTAATTACTTGAAATTTTTGACATGATATGATAAGTCATAACCTAAATTGTGCACATAATTAATGTAACATAGTTTTAGCAGAACATAGAATGATTGAATAGAGAATAGGTGCATAACAGAAAGTATAACAACCTAAACTTTGGCAGTAAGAGGTTGTTTGTACAAAATGGATTGTGGTTGAAGAAAAAGACTAGAGGATAAATTAGTGGTGAGATTTGAGATCATGAAGTCAACAAGCACCTAATGGGAAAATTTTAGTACAAGAAAATCCACATGTTTTGTGTCAGTTTTCAAGTCATAAAGTATTCAGTTGTTCTAACTAGTTTTTTCTTGTTAACTTCCGGGAAATATTCACCTCAATCACTCGTAAGTCATGCCTAATTGTGGCGCTGTTTGTTTCCACTTATTTCAACGGGCTTATGTTTTATAAGACCATAAGCACTTATGGGGATATTTGCCAAAATAAGTTTTAGCTCAACTTATAACTTATAAACCCATAAATTGAATTGTAAGAATTCTTAACTTTCAACTTATAACTTATTCTCGATATACGCAATATATAATATCCTTCAAATCTTCAAAACCATATATATCTCGATCCATTCATTATAAAATTGATAGGTATATATCAAATTTCCTTATTCATCGAGATCTATCCATTGATATCCATTCTTATATATAAAAAACAAATATTTTGAAAATTATAAAAAAAAGTTAACTTGTAAGTTCTGATTTACCCAAACAGTCTACTGATTATAAGTTCTGATTTACCAAAACTGCTCTACTTATCACTTATATGACATAAGTACTTATAAGTCATAAACTACTTATTTTAAGATACCCGAAACATACACTATACATTGAGAATGTTGGGCATTCTAAAATTTATCCAAAATTTTTTAGAAAATGTTAGAAATCCCAAAATGATTCCAAATTTCATGTGTCACTTCGTTTATATTACAACCGAAGAATCTGAATCCTTTATATGTTCATATAAGGAACACCAAACCAAACCAAACATACCCAGTATATCCCGCACAAAGCAGGGTCTGGGGGGGTGAGATGTACGCAGACCATGCCCCTACTTTTAACGGCAGGGAGGCTGTTTCCGTGAAGACCCTCAGCTAAGTGCATAAAATGAGAGATAACCACAAGGGCTGTCTAAATTACGAAAGAGGTTCATCGTCATACCTGAGCCCATGGCTTTGAACACATGGGGCTTACCTACCAGGGGATTTACTACTCCGCTCTGCAAGGCCCTCAGATCTAAGATGCCACAGAGCCAAGCTCCCTGCAGCTGCAAAACCAGAAAACAGAAGACAGTAAAAATGAATAAAGAGAGAGATGAAGCCGAACTTCTAAGATAAAGCTAGCCGAGACAACCCATTCTCAACAACAGAGCCGCTCCCTAAAAGAGAATCCATCACTCTGATCTGGCGCCTCCAAGCACACCTATCCGCGGTCATGGTCTCATTTAAGTTTAAGGCCTTCAGATCCAACCTAAGCTGCTCTTCCCACGACCTCCTCGGTCTACCTCTCCTCCTCACCCCCACAACCGAAAGACTCTCGACCCTCCTCACTAGGGCTTCAGCCAGCCTCCTACGGACGTGGCCGAACCATCTCAACTTTCCTTCTCAAACTTTCGCAGAAAACAGTGCCACCTCAAGCTCGCTCCTAAAAACCACATTCAGAATTCTATCCAACATCGTGCGCCCACAAGACCACCACAACATCCTCATTTCAGCCGCTTCCAACTTGCTCTCTAGGGCCTTCTTCGCCGTCCAACGCTCAGAACCATACAACATCGCAGGACGGATTGCCGCTCTATAGAATTTCCCTTTCAACTTTAAAGGGACTTTCTTGTCGCACATCACCCCTGACGCTGCCCTCCACCTTAGCCACCCAGCCTTGATACGATGCGTGACATCATCTTCAATCTCATTTTCCTTCTGGATAATCGAACCCAAATACTTGAACTTATCCGTACAAGTGACGATCTAATCTTCAATCCTAACCTCCACCCCTTTCTCGTTGGCCTCACCACTGAAATTACACCATAAATACTCGGTTTTAGACCCGTTCATACGCAAACACCGATTATAGTAATTCACTATGTCAACATGCCATATCATTTTGAAACTTTTTTTTGGAATTCTCATCGCTACTAAACAAATTAACATGTGTCACGAGTTGATTGGTCACATTCCTAATCCCTTCCCTTGCATCTCTTACAGCAAATTTCTCTGCTATAAATACACTTAAATCTTTCTTCTCTTTACTCACTTCAACTTCTACTTTCTACTTCATCATTTGTTCTTACACGAGCTTTAGTTTTATTCTCTCTCATAATGGATCAACTAGACAAGTGTGCAGCAAATTATGTAGCACTAAGTCCTGTTACTTTTTTGAAGAGAGCCTCTATGGTTTATGCCAACCGGACCTCTGTCATCTATGGCGGAGTTCGTTTTAACTGGCTCCAAACTTATCAACGATGTTGTCGTGTGGCCTCCTCTCTTCGATCGCTCAACATTTCCAAGAACGATGTGGTACGTTTGATCATGAATAATTTACAAATCTATTAGTAAGATTAATTTTAAGATATGATTATTTTTCTCATGAAAATTTATCCTTTCAAGTGAACTAACATTTTAATTTTGAACATGACAGGTTTCAGTTTTAGCACCAAATACTCCAGCAATGTATGAGATGCATTTTGCAGTGCCTATGGCTGGTGCTGTGCTTAATGCTATAAACACCAGGCTAGATGCCAAGAACATAGCTACTATTCTCCGACACTCCGAAGCAAAGATGTTCTTTGTCGACTACGAATACGTGCCTCTTGCTCGTGATGCTCTCCGTTTGTTACTCTCTGAAATTAATTCATCACTGCCTTTGGTGATTGTCATTGACGACATTGACTCTCCTACTGGTATTCGTCTAGGCGAGCTTGAATACGAGCAGCTCGTTGGCCATGGAAATCCTGGTTATGTCCCTGAGCCGATCCAAGATGAGTGGGATGCGATCGCCTTAAATTACACCTCTGGCACCACCTCAGCTCCCAAAGGAGTGGTGTATAGTCATAGAGGGGCGTTTTTGAGTACTATGAGTTTGATTCAGGGTTGGGAAATGGGGACTCAGCCTGTGTATTTGTGGTCACTTCCTATGTTTCACTGTAATGGATGGACCTTTACATGGGGAGTGGCTGCACGCGGTGGCACCAACGTATGCATCCGTAATACCACTGCAGAACAAATGTACTCCTCAATTGCTCAACACAAAGTCACACACATGTGTTGCGCTCCCATTGTGTTCACTATTCTCTTGGAGGCAAAACCCGAGGAGCGATGCATTATCAACAATCAGGTGAACATACTGACAGGAGGGGCACCACCACCAGCACCCCTCCTGGAGAAAATGGAAAATCTCGGTTTCAATGTCATGCATGCCTATGGCCTCACTGAAGCCACAGGACCTGCACTGATATGCGAGTGGCAGGCTAAATGGAACAGCCTGCCACGAGGGCAGAAGGCAAAACTTAAGGCTCGCCAGGGTGTCAGCATACTGACCCTGGCGGATGTTGACATTAAGGACTTGACGACAATGAAAAGTGTACCGCATGACGGTAAGACGATGGGAGAAATAGTGCTCCGTGGCAGCAGTATCATGAAAGGCTACTTCAAAGATGAAGTTGCCACAAAAAACGCATTTCATCAAGGCTGGTTCTTAACAGGTGACGTCGGGGTAATCCACCCCGACGGATACCTGGAAATCAAGGACCGGTCAAAAGATGTTATTATCTCAGGTGGAGAAAACATAAGCAGTGTCGAACTAGAGTCAGTGCTCTATAAACATCCTAGCGTAATGGAGGCAGCGGTGGTGGCAATGCCACACTCACGATGGGGCGAAAGCCCTTGCGCCTTCGTGGTATTGAAGAGTATGGATAGGAATAAAGTAAAAGAGGATGATATAGTGAAACATTGCCAGAAAAATCTGCCAAAATACATGGTGCCAAAGAAAGTAGAGTTCTTGAATGAGCTGCCAAAGACTTCAACAGGAAAACCGAAAAAATTTGAGCTCAGGGCAATTGCAAAGACCCTGGTAATTTCGGAGAAACAAGCAGTTAAAAAACAGACCAACAAAGTCCAAAGGAACCGACGACCAGATCGCAATGGAGATGCAACTCATCAAGACCATTTACTAGCCATGTCTCGTCTTTGAAACTCTAAGTTTTGTTGCATTTTGCATGGAAAATGATCCGTTTGATAGAGTTTTCATGCTTGTACAAATTATTGCTAAACTCGAAACACGGACAGTGTAATTTTACTACTATTTTTGAAAATAACAAACAGTTATTAAAGTCACTAGACTTATATTACTTTTAATTTTTTTATTATTATTAATTTTAAATTTTAATATATTATTGGAAGAATTCGAAATTTACATTTTTTGTATATAATTATGTTAGTATTAAATATAAATTAATATGTTGTTGGTGGTAATTGAACCTTAGACTATATGACGATTTTGATTTATTTGAGTTGAAAATCTAGACGATTGTGGATAAGGGATAAACAAAACCAAAAAAGGATAACCAAACTAAAAATTATACGGAGTATGTCTTTTACTTACATATTGTAGTATAGTTTTCCCTCCGTCTCAAAATACTTTTCATATTTGAGTTGGACACGTTTACTAACGCACACTTTTAATCGTTAATATCTTAAATTTTGTATTAAATTAAATATAAAAATTTTACTGTATTAAAGTACTAACAAATACAAATCCAACCAGATCACTCATGACTATATTTGTTTTTATAGAAAATAATTTATCTCATGTAATAAACAGAACCGATATTTCAAACGAGAAATATATTACTCCATGAGATAGAGGAAGTACTCCCTCCGTCCCTCGTGGATGTTTACGTTGGGTTTTTTCACGGAAACCAAGGATTATGATTAAAATAAGTGAAGTAGTGGGTATAATAGTGATTTTATTGTTAAAATAAGTGAAGTAATAGATGTAATAATATAAAGTGTTGAAAAAGTGGAATGAAGTAGTGAATTTAATACTCCCTCCGTCCCAGTTTTATTGTCTATATTGCTTTTTGCACGCATTTTAAGGAGCTAATAAAATATAGCTCCATCAATTTTTTTTCAAATTTTTTTTTCCTGAATAAAAATTCAGTATCTAAACTTTTATTCAGAAAAAGAAAAATTTTAAAAAAATTTATGGAGCTATGTTTAATTTGCACCTTAAAATGCGTGCAAAAAGTAAAATGAACAATTAAATCGGGACAGAGGGAGTAATATATTTTATTGTTAAAATTTACTATTTGAAGTTGTAAAGAAATAAAAGGGCGACGGTGGGAACACAATAAAGAGTCCCGGACTGGAACCCGGATTCCTCGGATCCGTGGTGATGCTTTTTATGCATAGGGGATGGGGATCCACTCCATTTATATTTATTTATGGAGCCATCAAATTCTACAATTCTAAAACATATATACGTGTTTAAGTGCTTATAAATTTATTTTTGAATAAAATTTTTATATTTTAATAATTTTTTTATATAAATATTTAATGCATGTTTGAGATTCTATAAATTGCAAAAAAAATTACTCCCTCCATCTCATATTATGTGTCCTATTTGAGAAAAAAAAATATCCCATTTTATGTGTCTTGTTCGATATCCAATGCAAATAGTCTTTCATTTTATATTTCCAATAATTGACTAATAAAGTAATAGAAGGTTTTATACTCATGAAGATTAATAAAGCAAGAGTAAGTCTTGTGGAGTAATTAATGATGGTGAATCCCAAGTCTAATTATGAGAATATAGTTGCATAGTTATTTGATTAGATGGGGATATTTAAGTATTCTTAATATGTGTGAAATTTGCAAAGAGGACACATAATATGAGATGGAGGGAGTAACTTTTTTCGGAAAAAAGTTAGGAATCTCTAACTTTGTCTTAAAATAAGTTGACTTATTCTGGAAAAAAAATTCACCCAAACACCCCCATAATCTTAGGTTATAGAAAGAATTTTTTATTTTTAACATATTTCACGTCACATTTTACATGTTTTTTATTTTTAATGGAAATTTGATTATTTGTTTATTAAATATTAAAATTTATTGAATAATTATTTTTAAAAATTGAAAATTACATTTTGAAATAGATTAAACATACTTTTCAATGATATTATTTTGGGCTATTTTCATAAATATATTGTCAAAAGTAAATTTTTTCAAAAATACCTTCTTCTTTCAAAAATACCATCTTTCCTCTTTCAATCCAATTTCCTGTCCAGAATTTCGGATGAACAGTACTTCCACCTATGTACCTTTTTTTTTTTTTTTTTTAAGGTGGGATGCTATTTTGGTGGATTTGGGTTGTAGGGCTTCGCAGGGGCATATTCAACTGAATGCAATCACATTCAACCAAATGCAACCACATTCAACTGAATGCAACCAAATGCAACTTTTTTTTAAGGAGATGGGTGATTTTGGTGGATTTGGGTTGTAGGGCCCCGCAGGGGCATATTCAACTGAATGCAACCACATGCAACTAATTGCAACTGAATGCAACCACATGCAACTAAATTTTTGATTTCAAGTTCCATTTGTCAGTTGTCATTTTCGATCTCATTTTTGAACTCTGGATATATATATATATATCCAGAGTTCAAAAATGAGGTCGAAAATGACAACTGATAAATGGAACTTGAAATCAGCAACTGAATGCAACCACATGCAACTATTTATATATATAGAGTTGAATGTGGTTGCATTTGATTGAATATTGCCTCTGGCGGGGCCCTGTAACCCAAAATCACCCCATCTTAAAAAAAAAATTGAATGTGGTTGCATTTGGTTGAATATTGCCCCTGGCGGGGCCCTGCAACCCAAAATCACCCCATTTAAAAAAAAGTTGAATTGGTTGAATATTGTCCCTGACGGGGCCCTGCAACCCAAAATCACCCCATTTAAAAAAAAAGTTGAATTTGGTTGTATTTGGTTGAATATTGCCCCTGGCGGGGCCTTGCAACCCAAAGCCACCAAAATCACCACACCTTAAAAAAAAAGTTGAATGTGGTTGAATGTAGTTGCATGTGGTTGCAACCAAAATAGCACCAAAAAAAAAAAGTACACAGGCGGAAGGATGTGTCGGCAGAAAGGGGGAAGGGGGAGGGTTAGGGTTAGGGTTAGGGTTGGTATTTTTGCAATTTTGAAATTTAGGTTGGTAAAATTGCAATTAATTCAAGGAGATGATATTTTTGAAAATAGAAACTTTAAAACTGGTATTTTTAGTAAATACCCTTAAATAAATGAAAGATAGTTTATGATAATTCAAAATAAAATTAGAAAAAAAAAAGAATTTATAAATGTTAATCTATGGAGGGTTGATGTCTAATATATACGTTATTAATTACCTTAAAATTTATAAAGTTAACATAATTTATCAAAATAAAATTATATTTTTATAAATTAAAAATAAATTTTTCTTAATTAATTTGGATTTGAATCATCCGATTTTCGATCCGAAAATATCTATTCAAATCGAAATCAAAACCAAAATTAAAAGTTTTATAATCTGAAAAATCATATCCAATCCGAATCTTACTAATCCGATTGAATAAACAATTCTGATAACCTTTAATATTCAAGCTAGGAATAGATCTTTACACCTCTTGAATAATTAGGGCAGAAAAAATCATTGGCAGAAGGCACTGGTAGCTTTGAATTGTCACTCATTATCTTGACATGCAACCAAAAACTAACCGATAATGAGTGACTACCCACAATGTACACTAATTAAAGAAAAAGCATGCGGTACAACTTACAAAACCAACCAATCAGTAATCATATAATTATATAGGTTGGAAACTTGGAAAAACTTCTATTGGATTATGAAATGCAGGGCCTATATATGGAAAAAATCCAGTATCGATCGGTTTTCGACAAGCATGGTGAGTGGTGAGTGGTGAGTGGTGACTGTGTCGAACTAAAAGGGAATATCATCGAAACTGGGAGCGCGCGCAATTGATAGTCCATATTGCATGTATTGCTTGTTTCCATTTTTTAGTAAGTTAATTAATTATTTTTTGACTAATTTTGAAATATTAGCGGAATTTATTTTTGGTCTATACTTGCTCCGGAAGTTTTTGTACGTAGATTAAACATTGAATTATAATTTTCACAGTAATATGCTTGCGTTTTAAAAAAGAGAAATGCTAGAATTCCCGAAAATATTTCCAAAACCGTTCTCGAATGCTGAGTTGTCATCATGTGATTGGTTATCATTTCATAAATGAGATGTGCCCCTCGTGCATTAATATGAATCCCACGAATAAAACAATGCCACGTGACATTCGGAAACACTTTTAGGATTCTTTTCGGGTATGTAGCATTACTCCTTTTAAAAATTATAATTCAAATTTTTATTGAAGAAAGAGAAGTAGACTAGATTGAGCATGTTAGTGGATTTGGATTTAGATCCTTTTTTATTTGATATATTAATTACAAGTAAATATCACAACGAAATCACGATTTTACCTGAATTATTTGTTAAGGAAATACTATCATTCTTGTCAAAATTGTATAAATAAATACTCCCTCCGTCCCATTCAAAGTGGCTTGTTTGATTTTTCTTGGTCAAATTGACCAATTTTGTAACTTATATTACGTATATTATATGTTAAATATAGTTAATGAAAAAAATATGATATAAAAATATAGATAATTTATTATGGCCTACATTTTTTAGATTTATAAAAATCTTAGTCGATGATTTTTAAAAGTCAGTCAAAGTTTGGTCAATTTGACCAAAAAAGAGTCAAACAAACTAATTTGAATGGGACAGATGGAGTATTACCACGAAATCATTTGTTCGCCTGAATTATTTGTTATGAATAGGAAAAAAAATTAATAAACCTATAATTGCTACAACTCTTATCGAAGTAGTGGTACCACTACCGAGTGACTGTCTGTGACTGTCTTTATCACATCAACATTAATATTTACAAGTTCGAAAATGACGGGGGTACCATAGCCCCACAGAAACACAATATATATGTATGGTTCCATCGAGTGTCATTCTATGTGCTTTTAGCTGTAATGTGAACATGATCAGTAATTCAGAATATCTAGGTTGTGGCTCTGTTGGAAAAATGGGCCTAGGTGGCGTCTAGGTGCTAGGCGTCATTGAAACGCCCCGATTAGATCCTAAGCGATTAAGAAAATGTTTTTTGGTCAAAAATTGATAAAAAATAGGTTTAGGCGGTTAAAAATCGGCAAAAAATCGGTTTAGGCGGTCAAAAAATCGGCCTAGACGGTAAAAAATCGGAAAAAATCAGTAAAATACGTTGAAAAATTCAAAAACCGGCAAAAATATTTGACCAAAATATATAATAAATAAAAATATTAAAAATAATATTTAAATACAACCGATTAATGCTCCGATTAATCCGTCCGATTAATCTCCGCCTAACTGATTAATCGCTAGGCGGTACCTCAACCGCCCTAGGCCGCCTAGCGATTTCTGGAACACTGGGTTGTGGCAACAAATCTCTTAAGTTTGCCGGATGAAGAAAGAAATACTCCATCCGTCCCTCCCAATTCTTTACATTTTCTATTTTGAGATGTCCCTCCCAATTTTTTACATTTCCAAACTTTCTAAAAATAGTAAAGTTTTAACCTTTAAATAAATAAAAAGGATTCACCACTTCCCACTACTTTCTTCTATCTTTCTAATCTATTATGGAGTACTTAAATATTGATAGGACCCACAATTTTACCCACTTTCTACTCACTTTATTTCTCTCCCCACTTACTTTTTTCTCATTTCTTAATTTCCGTACCCAATCCAAATGTACGGAGGAAGGAGTAAAGTTTTAGAGCTGGCAAAAGTAAGTGAAAGTTACGATCATTTACGCACCAATCTGACATGTGCTCGCGTTGCAATTTACAGAGATATTCGAATAAACCTCAGGAACATGCACTTCGAAGTACTGTAAAATCCTATTCGGTCCGCCACGCCACTAATCTAGTGATGCAATAATTTGTAAAGCTTGATGTAGAGAGGTTGAGTGAGTGGAGAACTTGATGGTAGAGAAAAAAAATGAAAAATTCAACTTCCGTAATTTTCAGTTGCATAACCATATATATAAATAAGATAGTATTTTTGTAAATTATTTTTTTTAAAAATATATTTTTACAAAAGAATTTCTAGACAAGGATATTTATGAAAAAAGCCCAAACCAAAAATCTAAGTAAAAAAATATTTGATATAAAATATATGATTATATAAATCGATCATTATAAATAAGATAGTATTTTTGTAAATTATTTTTTTTAAAAAGATATTTTTACAAAAGAATTTCTAGACAAGGATATTTATGAAAAAAGCCCAAACCAAAAATCTAAGTAAAAAAATATTTGATATAAAATATATGATTATATAAATCGATCAAAAAAATATGATTATATAACATATAATATTTCTTCTATAACATATTTCTTCCGTACCTCTCATTTTTTACAAATAAATTGAGCACTGAGGTTAAGAAAAAGTGTAAAATAGTGGAGAAAACTAAAAAAAGTAAGAAAATTGAATAAAATGATGGGACCAATTAATATCAATATATATCAATATATAAAGGAGGATACAAGGGAGTTTAGGTGGCGCTCTAAAATCGTCTCAATCTATTTTTCTAATTTTCTAGAATTTTAGAATTTTAAACACTTATAAATATAAAAATATCATTTAACATATTAGAAGTAGAATAGTTGTTCGAATTTACAGAGGAGAAGAGTTCAAATTTATAGGAAGACATATGATTAGAAGTTCTATTGGAAGTAGAATAAGTATTTATAAAGCATATGATTAAAAGTCCTATTGAAAGTAGAATAGGAGTTCGAATTTATAGAGATAAGAGTTCAAATTTATAGAAAAACAATATAAATAAAAGTTTCTATTGGAAGTAGAATAAGTATTTATAAAGCATAAAATTAAAAGTCCTATTGAAAGTAGAATAGGAGTTCGAATTTATAGAGAATAAAAGTTCGAATTTATAGAAAAACATATAAATAAAAGTTCTATTAGAAGTAGAATAGGTGTTTGAATATATAGAGCATCCATATAACTAAATATTTTATTGAAAGTACGATCTTCTTAAATTATATATTTTTTATATAAGTTAATTATACTTCTATTAGGAAAATTTATTCATAAATCCAATACTATTATCATAAAAAAAGTCACCGTATTTAAAAGAAAAGAATTGATGTGTTAACATTATAAAAGAACATTCTCATGTAGGAATCCTAAATAAAAATAGGAGTATCTATAATATAAAGAGAAAATAAAATGTGTTTTCATTTTTTAAAACTCCATAAATTTTAGAAAGTCTAGATAAAGTATAAATCGGAATTCACTCTATTTTTTAGGTTTTAATTTTAAGGAAAAAAGTTGTTATGTAAGATAAGTATCATTAATAATATGTAATGAATTTGGAATTTCGACCAAAACGAGAGCGGCTCGAAACGTGTTTAACGGGAAGACGGCTCACTGTTAGTCACAGAGGCATGCCTGTATACATCTAATAACAAGCCTAATTGTTTGTAATGCTTTGCATTACTTACATGACCTCCTAACTGAGGGAACCTCTAGTTGTAGAGTTTCTGTTTGTATTGTACTTGTAGTAGGCATCAAATCCTAGTTGTGTAACTGTACTTATAGAGTTTAGAATAATGCTTGAAAGAAGTTCCAAGGTTCATGCCTCAAGCAAGAAGATAAAGACTGTCAAATAATCACAGTTGGGATTTGAAGAAATGAATAATTTGCCTAAGTACCAATTCGAGAAGTATATTTGTCTATTCGAGAAGTCCAGCATTCGAGAAGTCAGGGATTCGATATCTCAAGACACTATTCGATATCTCTGAATACACTGTTCGATATCTCAGAGATTCGATATGTCTATGTACTCTATTCGAGAACTCAGGAAGTCAACAAGTCAAAGTAGTATTCGAGTTCTCAAGGAGTCAACAAGTAAAAGTTCCATTCGATATCTCAAGGACTCAGAAAGCTATTCGATATCTCAAGGATTCGACAAGTCAAGTGTTTATTCGACAACTCAAGGAATCCTGAAGAAATGAGCTATTCGAGAAGTGATTCGATATGTCAATATAACAGTGTTCGAGAACTCAGAGTTATCGATCAAGTCAATTCTAGTTCTCGAATCACCTACTTAGTCACTTCTCGAATACATTCTTGGAGACAAAATGCTGAAGAAATTGTACAAGTCAGAAACCTACAACAAGCCAATGCACTTTATGGACCACAATCTGTAACGTGCTCTGGAAAGCCTACAAGGGAGCTTGAAGAGATATAGAAGAGACAAGGAGCTAAATAAGTGGATCTAAACAGGCTTTACAAAGTCAAATCTGTAACCGTTTGGACACTTGCTCAAAAAGGATAGACAGACTAGAAAGTAATTTGTTTTAGCTACCTTATTTGCAGTAAGTAGGTTGTATTCATGTTCTATAAGGATACAGCCTCACTTCTTTAGTAACTTAACTTTGTGAGTCAAGTTTTTCATACACTGTAAGCTATATCTCTCTGAGAAAAACGAAGCTGAGAATACTATCATTTGTATTCACAGATTGTAGCAACCTTTATCTAATAATACATTAGATTAAAGTGATATTGTGTCTTGTGTTGTTCTTTATCCGCACCTTCACTCTTGCACACACAAACACTCATTTGTTATGCAAAATTCACGCAAGCGCACGTTGTCACAAGTAATATATGATTAAATCAAATTCGTTCCCACAGAGATCTAGAATGGTGTTCAATTCAGTAAATATGCCTATGCAACAATGTATGGTTTTTATCCACTGCTAAGACAAATAACAAATTGGATTTTTACTAACTACTAAATTAATTATCAAACTAAGATTAACTAATTAAAGAGATTAAATTCGAATTACTAATATGAGAATAAAACATGGAACCCTAGTTTCATCATCTACTTCACTTAGAGTTGCAGCCTTTAATTAAAACATGCGATGGTTATGATATCTGATCGGATAACACGAAAAGAGTAAAAGTTACCTCTCGGTATACTAGTACCAATCTACACATACATCCACAAAAGAGATAGAAGATGAATAGGCACCTATTATGTTTAGACCCTATATCTCTATAGAATTTGAAAACATAGAGGTTGAAGCACAAGTTATCCACTTAGATCACATAGGGTAGCATAATATCTCTATTGATGCCACAAATCATGATGCTTAACATCAACCTATCCTATGCTAGCATGGCAAGTTCTAAATCTCAAGATCCACTCTCGCTTCACAAGAGATTAACAATTCAATTTAGATGTTAGCTACGCATCCAAAAGCATTAAGATTAACCATACGAGGATATCAAGAATTCACCACACATAAATCTTTAAGGCATGCAAACTACTAAGCTACATAGATAAATCCACTAGGATCCCATGACAACGATTAGTTCATAATTAAACCTTTCGTCACCATGGGATTTGATGAAAACATGATAAATAACAAGATATGAATAAAAGAATCAATAATATTAATAAAACTAAAGTTTGAGAAAACAAATCTAGAACAAAGGATGAAGTAGATCTAGATCCGTTGCTTGTCACGAGCGTTGAACCCTTCTCTCCTTTTCTCCCTTGCAGATCTAAGCTAGGTTACAATAATAAAACTATGATAATGTGTATATATCTATTACAATGGTAGGATGTGCTTTTATAGGCTCTAAAAGTCTTGCCCAGCAAGAAAATACCAAAACAGAATTATAATAGAATTTCTGCAAGATACGTTTCCTAAACTGATTCTGTTTTCTTAAGGAAATTCGTAGCTGACTTTTCTTCTGTTTTCCAGAGCCGTTCCAGACGTAATTGGGCCTCTGAACCACCTTAGAATGATAGAGAATCTCGTTATCTTCGCGTGGACTGCTTACGGGCTGAAAACAGACTTATAGAACTCAAGATATGGCCCAAACAGTGAATCTCATGCGTGCAGCCCAATAAATCCGAATTTTAATAAATTAAATCTCCAAAAACGACAAAAACATCCACCATAATCAACATCCTTGTAAATCTGCACAACTAAACAAAACACATCAAAACTACAAGAAACTTGAGCCCAAGACAATCAATTTAAGCCGATTTAGAATGCTCCAAGTGGATATAAACTCCACTTATCACACCCCCAAACTTAAACCGATGTTTGTCCTCAAGCATTAACAATTACAACTAACTAACTAGTACCACTTCCGTAGGTGATCACGGTTGCATTTGGCATATGCAACAAGCCCTTTAAACCCCTAGGCAGCCCTAGTGGACGAGTAAGGTCTCGTGAGGGCCTATAGCGAATGTACCCACAAAATCCATTTAACCTAATGCAATGCAATGCATGAATGCAACTACTATGAAAATGCAATTAATCTACTACTACCACACCTTCAAATCCTCTCATGCCATATCAACTTAAGAATCAAAGTAAATACGCAATGTCTTGGTGTCGAAAGTGCAAGTATTCACATAGTCTACTCAATGAACATGCATAAGTTCTCACAAGTCCATGTCAAATGTAAGAACAAGTTAGTAAACATGCTAAGCCTACAAGAGCACATCTTTGAGACAACACTCGGGATCTCATACGCAAGAACAAGCAAACACTCACAATCCACTCACAAAGAATATTCACTCAAGAACAAGGGTAAGTGTATCACTCAATTCCAACAAAATCATAAGCATGCTTGACATTTGGTATCAATCTAACTCTTAACACAACATACATCAATGACGATAATCAAAAGGTCTTTATTTGGGTTGTAACGGGGCTAGGGACAAGGTATGTCAAATAAGCCAAAACAGGTGAAGTGTCAAAAGCTAGTAAGAACTATAATAATCATACACAACCACCTTATTTTCCCCCCCACATAATCTTTACTAAAACAAACACTCGACTAGTCGACTGAAATAGGATCACACAAACACAAACATGCTCTCATAATATTTTTTTCTTTTTTTTTTCTTTTTTTTTCTTCTTTTGTTTTTTTTTTTTCTTTTTTTTTTCCCCGAGAGCTAAATAGAACACAAACAATAATATAAACAATACAATGATCCAATGAATTTATTACATATGCCGACTATCAAGTACACAACCAAACCCAATTTTTAATATTTCCCCCAAAAGTATGACCAACAATAAACCCCTCCTTGCACACCTTATTACTCCCTTAAGCACTCTACTAGCCTTTGACAATGTGGGTTCAAATTAATGTAAGGCCAATACAAGAAAAAGGTCTAGGCAAGTAATGTGGTATGTCACCGAAAAAATAGGATTAAGCTCAACGGGTTAACTAATTGATCATGTAAACATGGTGTGGTAATATGGGAAAATATGCGGTTATTCCTAAATGCCTTTATCATTTTAATCGTCAAATAATGTCATGCGTCTCAAGAAAGACCTCAAATAACTGCTAGCAATGCAAACAATCCGTGGACACTCAAGCAAACGAATAAATTGCAAACATGCAATATGCAATAAGGCTCAAAATCTCACTTGGCGGGAAAACATACTCAATCCCAAGCAACATCTCTCTAACGCACCGACTTGTATTCAAAGCATGCAAACTAAATCATCTTGCACATATTCATGTCCTTCTAATCACTTACAACATTCAATAAGTCTACTAGCTTCAACTTACTAGTGTATGTGTGTGCACAAGATCAAAGCATATCATTTCTCAATCAAAAGTGTCAACAACACAAAATTCCTATCAAGCATGGGTGCAAATGCAAACTATTATGAACTCACATGATATACAAACATAAAAACAGAATGTCCTATATGAAACAAACGTAGATAACACGAACATAAATGCATAATTTACTACTACTAATATGCAAAGCATGAAATCCTACATGAACAAATAATACAACAACTACTAATCCCTCAAACCACCCCCAAACTTAAAATATTCAATGTCCGCATTGAATGGAAGTAAATACAAGAGATAGTAGAAAACATACCTGAATACCGAAGCAGTCACCCTCCTCGAATGAATCTGGTAGAGGATATTGCGCACGAGCTCCATAGACTGGCCACCTTGCCTGAATACTACAAAACCCACAATTGACAAGAACACAAATTCGTAATAAAGATAAGATTAGAGAAAAAGATTTACCCAATACGAAACAAAGAGGTGAACTTGCAATAAATTCCTCTTTAGAATTGAATTTTTAGAGTTTTAAATAAAATAGAAGAGGAATTGGATTTTTAGGTGGGTATAAAAATAAAAATAATAATATTAATAATAAGAATAATAAATAATAATAATAATACTAAAGATAATAGTAATAAAGAAAATAATAATAATAATAAATAATAACTATACTAATAATAATAATAAATAATAATAATAATAATAATAATAATAATAATAATAATAATAATAATAATAATAATAATAAGAAATAAGAATTAGAAAAGAAATAGGTTTAGAATTTTTTTTTGAGAAAAGATGGGGGGTTTTGGAATTAAAATAGGAAAAGATTTAGGGAGAATGGGGTATAAAAAGAAAGGGGGTGAAAATTTTTTATAAGCACACAACAGGTGCACACGCGGAACAAAACCACTGAAATTTTTTTTTTTTTTTTTTTCCTCACGCGCCCATCGCAAGCAAGTGCAGACTGCCCCACATGCAGACACGCAGGCGCAGCCTGCGTGACAGGTCTGTAGACTGCCTCTAGTCCAGTAACGCAGGCGCAGCCTGCGTTACGCTCCCGCATTCTGCCCTGAAACCAGTAACGCGGGTGCAGCCTGCGTTACACACCCAAAATTCGATTTTTTTCATTTTTTTTTTTTTTCACACAACACTCAAATTTTTTTTTTTTTCCTACACTAATGCATGGGTTGCCTCCCACGAAGCGCTTCTTTAACGTCAATAGCTTGACGTTACTTCCTCAAATCAAGGCGGTTTCAAAAGAATAACTGAACCATCTTCAACAGACAAACCATTCATACGAACTTTGACATCTTGATTGCTTGCTTTCCACAAATCTTTTCCTTCAGACTTCAACCTAATTTTACTACCAAACGGCCAAATCTTCTTCTTTTTCTTTTTCACACCTCTAAAGTGCTTCTCCAACTCAACCGGCTGAACAAAAATTTCTTCTTCCTTATCATCTGCTTTCCACCTTCGCAACACGTTATCATGCCCCTCTTCAAAAATCACTAGCTCATTATTCAAAAGGACATACCTCAAATGTGGTGGAAGTTTCCCAAGCTTGACACTCGAGAGATCTTGAACTGAAGAACTGTCAATGGAATCACTAATGGGATGCTTTAGCATGTGTGAGTCTGATTTCTCGCTCAACAATTGATCAAACTTCTGTCTCTGACCTGTATCAACTATTTCCACACTGCAACATTCTTCATCCTCTGTTGGAAATTTCATTGCCTTAAACACATTAAAGGTGACACTCTGATCTTGCACCCTCATTGTAAGCTCTCCTTTTTGCACATCAATCACAGTTTTTCCTGTAGCCAAGAACGGTCTTCCCAAGATTATGGGAATCTTCTTATCTTCTTCAAAATCCAAGATAACAAAATCAGCTGGGAATATGAGCTTATCAACCTTTACCAAAACATCCTCTACTATGCCCCTCGGATACGTGATCGTCCTATCAGCCAACTGCAAAGAGATGTTAGTTGGTTTCGGCTCCGGTAGACCAAGTTGCTTGAAAACAGACAAGGGCATAAGATTGATGCTAGCTCCCAAATCACACAAACACTTGCTGAAAGAAAGATTGCCAATAGTACAAGGGATGGTGAAACTTCCCGGATCTTTAAGCTTAGGTGGCAACTTCTGTTGCAGAACAGCACTACACTCCTCCGTCAAAGCTACTGTTTCAAAATCTTCCAACCTTCTCTTCCTTGACAAAATATCCTTCATGAACTTAGCATATCTTGGCATCTGCTCCAATGCTTCAACAAAAGGAATGTTAATGGACAGTTTCTTGAAGACATCCATAAATTTCTGAAACTGTTTCTCTTGACTTTTCTTCAAACGTCCAGGGAATGGCGGAGGTGGATAGATCTGATTATTCATTGAAGATTGCTCCGGAGTAAACTTTTCAACAGGTTTCTTGCTCTTCTCACCAACAAGATGATCAGCCACTAAGTCAGATTTCTCAATTACTAGCACTGCAGATTTTTCAACCTGCTGATTCTGAACATCTTCATCTTCTTCAGTTGCTGATTTAGGATCACTCGTGACTTTTCCGGATCTCAACGTCACAGCTTTCACCTGCTCATGGACCTCCCTCTTGCCTGGATTACCCATTGTATCACTTGGAAGAGTTCCTTGTTGCATATTTACCAAGGCACTTGTAATCTGCCCCAACTGGGTTTCTAAGAGCTTCTGACCAGCTTGTAAGTTCTTTACCACTATCCACATCTCATCAGATTTATCATTAGAAGATTGCCCTGCATAAGTCTGGAGTTGTTGCTGCTGAAATCCCGGAGGTTGATATGGTGTCCTTGGAGCATAAGGCTGTTGATAGCCTTGATTGTACGGCTTTGCTTGCTGATAAGACTGTTGAACATTCTGATTGTTGCTCCAGCTGAAATTGGGATGATTCCGATTATTAGGCTGATAAGTGGCTGGAACTGGTGCAGCAGGTCTCTGAAAATTACTCACGAACTGTACTGATTCAGAAGAGATAGCACACTGATTCGTCTCATGAGCGCCCGCACATAACTCACAAACACTAGCCACCTGCTGAACTCCATAATTAGCAAGAGAATCCACCTTCATAGCAAGAGCCTTCAACTGAGCCGTAATCATTGCAGCTGTATCTACTTCAAAAATTCCTGCTGCCTTGCCTTGAGATAGCCTTTGGGTTGGATTTTGATATTCATTAGCAGCCATCATCTCAATAAGATCATAAGCTTCATCATAGCTCTTTGCCCACAGAGCTCCACCTGATGCTGCATCTAGCAAAGGCCTAGACTGTGCTCCCAACCCATTATAAAAACCATTAATAACCATCCAATCAGGCATGCCATGATGAGGACACTTCCGTAGCATCTCCTTGTAGCGTTCCCAAGCCTCACACAAGGTCTCGCCAGATTGCTGTTGGAATTGAGTCAACTGGTTCCTTAATGCTGCAGTTTTCGCCATAGGGAAGAATTTAGTAAGGAACTTCTGAGCAAGATCTTCCCATGTAGTAATGGAACCAGGTGGTAAAGAGTGTAGCCAGCTCTTAGCCTTATCCCTCAGAGAGAATGGGAAAAGCCTCAATCTGATAGCATCATCCGTCACACCATTACATTTGAAAGTGTCGCAGATTTCAATAAAGTCCCTAACATGCATGTTGGCATCCTCCGTAGGAGCTCCCCCAAACTGGACTGAATTCTGCACCATCTGAATTGTGCCAGACTTAATCTCAAAATTGTTTGCTGCAATAGCTGGCCTAATAATGCTAGACTGGATATCATTGAGTTTCGGCTGAGAATACTCCCTCAAAGCCTTAGCTGCTGCTGCTTCTGCCATTGCTACTGTAGTTTCAGCTTCCTCTTCCTTATTCTCTAAATTCTCTACACGACCGTCTTCTGCCAGTTCTTGCAAACGAGCTTGCGAACGTGTTTGCATACAAACTTAAGTACCTGAAACACCACGAAA
This sequence comes from Kitagawia praeruptora, assembly GCA_037693485.1. Classification (NCBI taxonomy): domain Eukaryota; kingdom Viridiplantae; phylum Streptophyta; class Magnoliopsida; order Apiales; family Apiaceae; genus Kitagawia; species Kitagawia praeruptora. Next base: position 138,162,958 of record CM075345.1, read on the forward strand.
CAAACAAACTAAGTAAGAATCCGAGTCAGTGAACGCTAACGACCACTGATGACAAGCACATAAACTAAAATAAAAACACCGATGATCCCCGGCAGCGGCGCCAAAAAACTTGTTATGCAAAATTCACGCAAGCGCACGTTGTCACAAGTAATATATGATTAAATCAAGTTCGTTCCCACAGAGATCTAGAATGGTGTTCAATTCAGTAAATATGCCTATGCAACAATGTATGGTTTTTATCCACTGCTAAGACAAATAACAAATTGGATTTTTACTAACTACTAAATTAATTATCAAACTAAGATTAACTAATTAAAGAGATTAAATTCGAATTACTAATATGAGAATAAAACATGGAACCCTAGTTTCATCATCTACTTCACTTAGAGTTGCAGCCTTTAATTAAAACATGCGATGGTTATGATATCTGATCGGATAACACGAAAAGAGTAAAAGTTACCTCTCGGTATACTAGTACCAATCTACACATACATCCACAAAAGAGATAGAAGATGAATAGGCACCTATTATGTTTAGACCCTATATCTCTATAGAATTTGAAAACATAGAGGTTGAAGCACAAGTTATCCACTTAGATCACATAGGGTAGCATAATATCTCTATTGATGCCACAAATCATGATGCTTAACATCAACCTATCCTATGCTAGCATGGCAAGTTCTAAATCTCAAGATCCACTCTCGCTTCACAAGAGATTAACAATTCAATTTAGATGTTAGCTACGCATCCAAAAGCATTAAGATTAACCATACGAGGATATCAAGAATTCACCACACATAAATCTTTAAGGCATGCAAACTACTAAGCTACATAGATAAATCCACTAGGATCCCATGACAACGATTAGTTCATAATTAAACCTTTCGTCACCATGGGATTTGATGAAAACATGATAAATAACAAGATATGAATAAAAGAATCAATAATATTAATAAAACTAAAGTTTGAGAAAACAAATCTAGAACAAAGGATGAAGTAGATCTAGATCCGTTGCTTGTCACGAGCGTTGAACCCTTCTCTCCTTTTCTCCCTTGCAGATCTAAGCTAGGTTACAATAATAAAACTATGATAATGTGTATATATCTATTACAATGGTAGGATGTGCTTTTATAGGCTCTAAAAGTCTTGCCCAGCAAGAAAATACCAAAACAGAATTATAATAGAATTTCTGCAAGATACGTTTCCTAAACTGATTCTGTTTTCTTAAGGAAATTCGTAGCTGACTTTTCTTCTGTTTTCCAGAGCCGTTCCAGACGTAATTGGGCCTCTGAACCACCTTAGAATGATAGAGAATCTCGTTATCTTCGCGTGGACTGCTTACGGGCTGAAAACAGACTTATAGAACTCAAGATATGGCCCAAACAGTGAATCTCATGCGTGCAGCCCAATAAATCCGAATTTTAATAAATTAAATCTCCAAAAACGACAAAAACATCCACCATAATCAACATCCTTGTAAATCTGCACAACTAAACAAAACACATCAAAACTACAAGAAACTTGAGCCCAAGACAATCAATTTAAGCCGATTTAGAATGCTCCAAGTGGATATAAACTCCACTTATCAGACACCTTACAATTTGATGACTGGAAAGAAACCTACTCTAAAGTATGTTCATACTTTTGGAAGCAAATGCTTTGTATTAAAGGACAATTCAGAATATGTTGGGAAGTTTGATGCAAAGGCATTTGAAGGAATTTTTCTTGGCTATTCTATGGAAAGAATTGCATACAAAGTTTATGTCATCAGTCAAAAGAAAATTATGGAAAGCACAGATGTGACATTTGATGACAGCAAACTACCTGGACTAGAAGAAGCCAATGATGAAGATAAAGATCCATTAAGGTTTGATAATCTAGATGATTCTGATGAAGAGATTGAAACTGGAGTTGAAACTCAAGTTCAACAAACTCAAGTGAATGATGATACAAGAGAAGAATTTGTGCCAATCAATAGTGAAAAAACAAGCATCCAAGACATACCTGTGAGTAGTGGCAACTTCACAGGGGGAGGAAATGAGAATGACCATAATGTGGATGATGAAGCAACATCAAGAATGAGAAATCAGGCTGAGCATTCAAGGAAATGGGATAGATCACACACTGCAGAGCAAATCATTGGAGATCCTAATGCAGGAGTAAGGACTAGGTGAGCAACTCAGAATGAGTGCCTCTATGGCTATTTTCTATCACAAGTTGAGCCTAAGAAACTTGATGATGCACTGTTGGATCCAGATTGGATTATTGCTATGCAAGAGGAACTGAATCAATTTGAAAGGAACAAGGTATGGGAACTTGTGCCTGCACCAAAGAATAGAACCATTGTTGGAACAAAATGGGTTCTAAAGAATAAGATGGATGAAGATGGTGTAATAGTGAGAAACAAAGCAAGGTTGGTTACAAAAGGATACTCTCAACAGGAAGGCATTGATTATGATGAGACATTTGCTCCTGTTGCTAGATTGGAAGCTATCAGAATATTCTTGGCATTTGCTGCTCATTCAAACTTTAAAGTTTATCAAATGGATGTCAAGAGTGCATTTCTGAATGGAGAATTGGAAAAAGAAGTTTATGTGCAACAACCACCTGGCTTTGAGGATCCACACTTCCCAGAATTTGTTTACAGATTGCTTAAGGCATTGTATGGACATAAGCAGACTCCAAGAGCATGGTATGATACCTTATCACAATTTCTCCTTGAAAATCAATTCACTAGAGGCACATTGGACAAGACACTGTTTTACAAGAAGCATGGTGATGATATTATCCTAGTTCAAATCTATGTGGATGATATCATTTTTGGCTCTACAAATGAGAAGCTATGTGAGAAATTCTCCAAACTCATGCAGAGCAGATATGAGATGAGTATGATGAGAGAGTTGACATTCTTTCTTGGGTTGAAAGTCAGTCAGAGAAAGGATGGTATCTTTATCAGTCAGACCAAGTACATCAAGGATCTATTGAAGAAGTTTGACTTGGAAGATTGCTCACCTGCAAAGACACCCATGGCCACTGCAACTAAGTTGGATGAAGATGCTAAAGGCAAGAAAGTAGATATCTCAGTCTACAGAGGCATGGTTGGTTCTCTACTCTACCTCACTGCAAGTAGGCCAGACATCATGTTTGCTACATGTTTATGTGCTAGATTTCAACCAAATCCAAAGGAATCACATTTGATTGCAATAAAAAGGATATTTAGATATCTGAAGGGCACTCCAAACTTGGGTTTATGGTATCCTAAGGACACAGGGTTCAATCTGGTTGGTTATTCTGATGCTGATTATGCTGGATGCAGAGTGGATAGGAAAAGCACCTCAGGTAGCTGCCAGTTTCTTGGACAAAGGTTAGTTTCTTGTTATAGCAAGAAGCAACAATCTGTTTCAACTTCTACAGCTGAGGCTGAATACATAGCTGCTGGAAGTTGCTGTGCTCAAGTGCTTTGGATTAGAAATTGTTGTGAGAAAATTCCGCAACAACACCCCGAGAGAATATCGCTGGAATAACCGAATTTGTCCTTGGATATCGGACGTTGAAGCAGGTTCGCACGTCCGCAGCTTCAGCTGGCAGCTTCAGCTCCAGCTCCAACTGTCGAAGTGGGTGGAGATTTGTGGTGTTTTTGGGACTGAATTAACAAGGTCCCCGGACAATATGGCCATAAATTCTGGCCAAGGTGTGCCCGGTATATGTTTTACTAACGGTACACGTGCCTTGTGTATCGAGAAGTGAATTTCCGAACCCCCTTGCCAACTGCCTACATATCCTATTTATAGGAATCAAGCCCCGATGTAGTTCTTTAGGTTATGGACTCCTTTCTTGAGCAATAAGCCACGTTTTTGATGTATTTTATCCTTCCTCCAATCCTGATCTTGAAGTGTTTATGTAGAAATATGCCTTATCCTTGATTCAGCTAGCCACTTAGTAGAGTCCTACTCGAAGTATACCACTAGAAGTCCATTTATCCATGTATTTTCATATAATTATCCACATATATTATGTATATAACGTGTATATCCCATTTGATGTAGTAGAATGCATCTCAAAGTCCATCTCTTGAGTCCATTTCCGTGCTCCTAAAGTTTGGGAACAAGAGTCCTTGTCCAACTTTACTTCTGTTAGACAGAGGTGGAGCCTGTAAGCACACCTTCACCTATACAGCTTCCCTCTAAACCGAACCTCCATCTCCAGAGCTACCTTTCAAATGTACACCTCCACAGCTTCCTTTAAACCCATACCTCCACAGCGGAATCTCCAAAGCTACCTCCATATTCGTACCTCCACAGTGGAACCTCTAGAGCTTCCCTCAAACTTTCCACCTCCAGAGCTTCCTCCAAAACTGAACCTCCTCAAATATCACTCAAACCACTCAAATTGGGCCCCCAAACATCCATGGGCCTAAAATTAAATCCATTACAAATTTTGGGCACAACAACTACCCCCCGGTTCCTTGATGTCATGAAATGCGAAAGGTACCAATGCAAGAAGAGGCCCAATCCTTCCTTACCTTCTCAGACAGATACATAGCTTCAACACTGTACTTCCAAGCTTACATGAGCTAACTCGGCATAAGAAACAGGAAACACAATGCTTCTGCATATGTACCTCAATCTGAATCCTTAAATGAGACCCATCTGTATACCATAGATCACGTACGATGTTCCACCTCCTATTACAAGCATCCTTAGCTTCGTAGCTGAACCTACTAGCTTCCAGCATTTTTCCTTGAAAACCATAACCTGACTCCTCAAGATGCTCCTTTCTCCTGCTAAGATAACCTTCGTGTAAGAATTTGTGACAGCCCCAAATCCGGGGTCAATAATCCGGGCCATCACGGACCAATTTCCATTCAATATCAATATCTCTTGGGTCTCTTTTTTTTTATAACAATTAATACTTATGCAATTGACCCCGCCATAATACACACACACACCAGTCATAAGCTCAGAGAACAACATTCATCATAATAAAGTTTAGAATTTAACAATTATTACAAACCCAGAATCATCCTTAAATACATTGCTGAATAATACTTCGACATGAAGTATTTCAACAACCAAAAGTTTATTACATTCTTACACACTTAATTATACATAAGTTCTCAGAACCCGTCCGCCTCTATGCTACCTCAGGAATCGGTGCTAGCGTGCTCTCAGAAGGTCGCCTTCCCCCTACCCTCTTGCGGGGCGTTCTGCGTAGTATCGGCATACCTAGCTGTATATAGATAAGTAGCAAGAGTGAGCTATAATAGCTCAGCAAGATAATATTGTAAACTAGAATTTAAAATGTGACCAGGTACACATATATATGCATATGTAAGTGAAAACTAATTATAAACTTTAAGGAAGAATAAAACTCTTATTTAATAATACATCATCCACTTACTATTATAAGAAAGAAATCTAGGATAATATAGTATCAGTTTCTCTTCTTAAATAATATAACAATCAATATATCCTTTCAGTGTAATATTTCAAGATAATATGAATACTTGAATAAATCTCTCACTATCATCTTCTCATTTCCTTCTTATGCAACAATTATATAAATTAATATAAAATCAGTTTCTCTTCATCTATAACAATAATTCCATCATTTCATATCATTTTCCCTTTTCAGTATACCAATCTGACTTTATCGTCGATTATTTATTCAAAAATTTTGGGGGTTTTCACTGTTGCCGAATACGTGAGGCACGATGATCAGTCGTCCTCCGTACCCGTCCCTTTTTACTACCGGTAGAAGGAATGAAGGCCACCTGCTAACATCATCCCTGGAGGAAGGCCACCTGCTAACATCCTCCCTTGGCATCTTCGTGCCGAATCATATAATGAATGCTAGACTATGTCGCACACAGCCCTGACACAGCCTCTTACGCAAGTTTGTTGCTAATCCCCCTTTTTATAAAATCATTATTCCATTTATCAACACCATTTCACATTTCCATTCCCGTATATCATTTCCATTTCCATTTATTATTACTCATATCATTTCCATTCTCGCACATTATTTCTATAAAATATATATATATATATATAACATAACACTTTGATTATGATTCAGATATCTCTTTTCTATTCAAGAAATCAAATATGCTTTTATATTCATAAAATATTCCGTCTATTTAAGAGTAGTAAATAATAACCAAATAATATTCATCAAACCACTAATACTCAAAAAGAATATTTATAATATAGCATTATAAACCATATAACCCTAGATAACAACTGATACCATTCTCTTTCATATCTCTTTTACCCTAGAGCATATTCGTTCCATTCGTAATCCTCTCTCTATTCATTTTTCAGAAATCATATCCATCTCTCTTTAATTTCCCAAAATCAGGGAAATATATTCTTTGCAATATAGAAACAAAAGCATCACATATACATATATATATTCCATGATATCATTATTATTCCGAAGATAAATAATTTTTCAAAGTAGGGATAGAAGGATCTTGCCTCGATCTCGATATCCCAAAGGTAGAGCTCGTGGTTCCTCCGAAGTTTCTATAAACACAAAAGGACCGTCGTTAGAATACAACATCTCTTACTCACTACACTCTTGTATAACATTACCCTTGACACTTTAATATATGTTTAACGTATCACTATTACCCCAAAGGTTCAAGAACTTAACCATTTATAAACTCAATCGAAGTTTCAATGTTTTTCACCATTTCCCCTAACGACCACACTCGACTGTAAAATTTCTTATAAATTTTAAATTTCGAATTTTAATGTAAGGTCAACTGGAAATAGTTCTTTGACCAAACTACTACCATATCCCAAAATTTCATAACATTTAAAAACGTATATGTATGGTAACTATAGCCCCAAAGTTAACACAATTACGGTTTCTCGATTTTCGAATGTCTTTCACTAAAACTAACTTTTCTCCTAAACCGTTCATCAGATTTTAACGTACTTTATATCGAAACGATCTATGAACTAAGCTCTATCATCTCATGGTCACTTGGGAGTCTGGACAGTAAGGTACCGTACGGGTATAGGGTCCAACAACAGGGCAGTTTCTTGGTCTAACGAAAATCAGACATTATAACGGCTACATTTTCATACTTTCCAAAATCAAACTCCTCCAAATCAATCATCCACCTTATACACCATCACCTACACCATGTGGTCATCTTACCAACCATGGTTACAAGCACATACTCCTTCTATATTCAACTTTAATCACTTACAAACACATGGATCATCATAATCTTAACATTTACACCACTTAATCACTAAACCAAACAATATCCATCATAAATAAGAAAGGGCAAGCATGTTTATACCTTCTTGAAGCTTTGACAACACTTAACAATCCTTGATATATCCTTAAACAACCTTATCCTAGCTTGAATCAACTAAAGAAACCATAAAAAAAATGTTAGTTCTTAGAAAACACTATTCATCACTATTCATTCATCATTTTGATGAATTTATTACCTTACCAAATGATGCTTGATTGCTATGAAACTTGGTGGATGTCTCTATATATCCTCAAGTAACCTCCATGATTTTTCCCTTGATTTTTAGTTGATTCTAGCTAGGGTTTTGAAATTAATTTTTTGTTGATGAATAGTAAAATTCGAATTGGATGAAGATGATGGGTGGGGAGAGATTTTTGCTTTTGATCTTATCTTGGTGATTACTTGTTAATCTAGAGTGTTATGGAAGCCTTGGAAGATATTTGTGGTTAAAGCCTTGCAAAAGTACTAATTTGCCCCTTAAAACAAGTGTTAATGGATGGTGATGTCACTTGGATGATCTAATCTCCTAATTTCTTAATTTTTCAAGTAAAATGCCAATCACATTGGTAAATAATGTGGTATGTATCCTTGTTATATTACTAATCTTGGTTGCTTAGTCTCCATACTCGTCTAATTGTGATTCGTTTCGAGTATACCTCATCATCTCAGTGGTTCTGAAATCATTTAACGATCCAAATTCCTTTAGTATTCTCTTAACTTAATGATCCCCTGGTTTAATCTAAATTCACTAATCCCTCAATATAAAATTCCTATAATATTTCCATGCTCCTTAATATCCAATAGAAGCTCTTTAGAAGTCAAAATCCTCAAAATCCATATTCAGGAATCTCTGAAATCTATCGTCATTTCGAGTAACTTATTTCCATTGTACAACACTAATATGGTTTCTGTTTATTCATTTTCTGTTTCCATTATAGAGTACCTACATACTATTTCTCTAAATCCTCAAAATTTACTATTCATAGGATCACTGTAGCATTGCTAAAGTTATGGTTATTACAGAATTCCTCGTGAGCCATGCCATGGAGCTTCCGTATAGAGCTCCTGTTGTTGCAAAGATACCTTAAACTTCCAAACCTGAGCTATGACAATAACTAGAAACAGTGATTAGTAGTTGGAGCTAAACAGCTCACCTATATAATGCATACAGCTCATACACATAGAAAACATTCATGCAAGTATGCAGGTGCAAATGATTTTGTCTAGAAATCCGTTGTTGCCTCTACAATCAAGCAGAACCTTGGCGAACACACTTTTCAAGACATAATTCCACTATTTTCAGAAATTTCCACGGACATATCACAATGGACCTCCAAAGAAGTTTAAAGTATTTTGTGGGCTTCCCCTATAATGCCCAGCATCGTGGGACTTTCCAGACCTTTCACATAAACCTTGGGATCCTCCGAGCATTGTAAGTTATAAGTGATTCCATATACGTACCACAAGAGGGACCAAGGGATCAGCTATGAAAACCTCCTCAATTGCTGCTATGCCTTTCCAAGTGGTTACATTATGGGGCATATAGCGTGCCTAGGTACCTACCTGACAGCTTCAGCTAGCAACTTTGAAAACACCTTTTGAAAACCATGCATAATTTAATAAATGTATATGGAATGATGACCTTTTCTTTATAAATCCATGCAAACTTGCTTCCTTGAAATCATATGAAATGCGCATTTTTGATAATCATGAGCTAATGCAATGCCAAAGATAATGATCCATTTGAAAAGATGAGGTTCAAATGATGTTTTTAGCTTAAGGCTATGAAAAATTTCCATCCATGTACATAAAACATGCATGATAATTAATATGCAAAAACATGAGAATAGAACTCATCTATTCCCTTATGGTTCCGGTTTAGATCAGGTTCGGCCATCGAACCTACTTGGTAGAAGCTCCCTCTCTGCAAGCTCACGATGAGAACCTCTTTATCAATCTGCCAGCTCTTTGACGAAAATCTGATGTACCCCCCGAGCCATTGGATTTCCCTTCAACATGATATGTAAAACTTTCTCCAACTTGAATCTTAAACTTGTTGAGAAGTTTAGAAGTTGTTGGCCCTTATAGAGATTCCAGCAAGGACACCCCTGAGAGGCCACCTCCTCGAATGAGTAAAGAGGGCCTTAGCGTTATTAGCTGAGCTAGGAGATGGTGCTAGTCTATTAACCTGAGATAAGCTCTTGAGATGTGGATTCATTCCAGAATGTCCAGCTGCATCAGCTACAACTATTAAGGGAGCTGTAGCTGAGTCCTCCATAAGTTTTAGCCGTTATTGAGTCCTCCGTTGTTTTTATTCCAACCGCCTTATGTGGGCATAAATCTTGTAGCTCAACTAGAGGTTCCCATCTTCAATCCAAGAGATAAGACATATTAATCCATGTTTATTTTATTTTGAAGTATTCATGCACATTATTCCTTTCCACCAACATTTAGGATCATGATTCCCATTGAAACCTACTTCTGTTCCGTATTTCCATAAACCCAACACTTTGAGGTTCCCCGTCATTCGAACCTCATAAGAAAGTTATGTCCTTTTATCCAGCCGAAGCTCATATCGGAGTTTATAAATCCAAACATCCGTACATCCGCACAAACAACAGCCTTCACCCAACATGTGTTCCAGCTTTCCTATAACTCTTCCTTATGAGCCATCGAACTTCCTTTCCATACAATATGCAAAACCTTCTTCAGCTTGAATTCCAAATATATTAGCCAGATGTGAAGCAGCTGGTCAAAAAACCTATAGCTGTACCTGAACCTGAACCTCAATAAACCATAAGCGGTTGTAGCTAAACCACACTTCCAAAACTTGGCCTTTTAAAATTTATGTAGTCATAACTCATATCGAAGCTCCACATGCCTTTAAACATCATTCCATTGACGTAAGGATTTTCCAAAAAAAACATATCTTCAATGACAAAAGAGCTTCCCTTCCCGACCGAGGGTTTGATGAGCTCATAGTACAATGCGAATTTCAATCCCTATTCCAATCCATATTCCAATCCATTACCATTCCACTGCCATTCCATGTGCCAATCCATATCCAACTTCCAATCCAGTCCAGCTTCCATTCCATATGCCAAGAGACTCCGCGAGCCTGGCTCCATCAAGGCACCTCGCGATCCTATAAGCATAGGAACTTCGCGAGCCAGACTCCATTAAGGCACCTCGCGATCCTATAAGCATAGGAACTTCACGAGCCAGACTCCATAAGTGGTTCCTAAATACTCCCACTATCTTAAAGATCAAGTCCATACTCCCCACGGAGGTCCGTACTTAAAAGGTTCGTACTTAAGAGGATCTACCTAGCAGGTCCATCCCCCACTACCCCTAGTTATTTAGCATATGACTAACGATAATAAAGAACTAGATCCAACCATTCAAGATTTATACATAAACAAAGAGCAAATAAACACATTAACATATAATCCACATAGATCATGTAAACATATAATCCACATAAGTCATGTAAACATATAATCCACATAAGTCATGCAAATAAAATGACACACATTTTAGTGATGACTAAACATATCAAAACCTGAACCTAAATGTGATAGTCGTACCTAATAAACCATTTTATCTCTCCCAAGCCTAAAGAGGTCCACCAAATCCTCAACCAAAGGTGTCTACTGGGGAGGTATCTCCAAAATTCCAATATCCAATTCCGTCCAAGCCATGCTTGAATATCCCGAGCTAGAAAATATAGGGAAGCTCCACACGAATGTGCACCTACATATCGTAAATTAAACCAATGAACCTGCTGCCAGCAGGTGAAGCCAATGAACCTGCAATCAATAGGTGAATTCCAATGAAGCTGCAATCCGTAGCTAAAAATCAATGAAGCTGCACCTGCAGCTGCAACCAGCAGGTAAAATCCAAAGAAGTTGCTTCAGCAGCTGAAACCAACCAACCTGCAACCAGCGGGTTAATACCAAGGAAGCTACCTGCAACCAGCAGGTGAATACCAAAGAAGCTACCTGCAACCAGTAGGTAAAATCCGAAGAAGCTGCTCCAGCAGCTGAAACCAACCAACCTGCAACCAGCAGGTTAATACCAAGGAAGCTGCTACTCATAGGTGAGTGTAAATGAACCTGTAACTGCTGCAACAGCTGGTAAAAAGAATGAACCTTCAACCTGCAAATGAATATCAATGAACCTGATTAATTTGCGTCAAAATCCCGTTTGCTTGAAAATTTAGCACTTTCAAGATGTCATCCTGCAGTATCCACTACCCCCCGGTTCCTTGTAGCCATTTTATGCAAGAGGAACCTTATATAATTCGTAGCCAGGTTCGACCATCCTTCACCATGAATCTCTAAGCTTACGTAAGCGTACTCATTGTAAGAAACAAGAGGTATCATAGAAGAAGCAACCACGACTTGTAATACCCATGAAAGACCATGTTACTCTTCTTTGTTTGACCTTCACTTGGTAGCTTCTGCCACTATCTCCTAGTATATATGTTACCAAGTATTTCAGCCTTTCCTCCATCCTATTAATAAGAAAGCTGCCAATGATAGTGCCTTGGGGGCAGCTAACTCTTGAGAGATAACAGCTTCCTTGTAAGGTTCAACTTCAAAACTAAGATGAATATTTTACTCATGTGCCACCTAGGTTGCCTTTCGATCCTTCAGATTTCATTAGGATTACTGACCTCTACCAATACTGAGATGGTGTCTTCATTCACACCTGATTTCCTTTCGCTACCTTAGCGTACAAAGTTGTAGCTCCATTATTTCTCAAGCTTCCATAGCTTCTGGTGATTTTTCCCTTGAGAGTTTCTTGCTTTCATGCCTTTAACTTAGATTTCCATTCTGCATCCGCCCATTGGTAGGTAGCTATATATGTGAACCTCACACCACTTCCTTTAATAATCGAGAGGTTATTCGTACCTCCTTCTTCATCCAATAGCATCTTTTCCAGAATTTTATTGAGATTATTAACATCTACTCCTTCTGCAATTCCTTCCATGAGGTATCCCTAAATCCCAGCTTCCAATATTCGAGAAGCTTATAGAAGCAGAACCTCTTTGTGAGACACCTTCCAATTTATCGTGCCTAAGGGGCTTACAATATGAGAACTTGATCCTCGAGATTCTTCATCATGATGATTACCATAATTATATTGGTTGAAGCTTTCACGAGCTGAGATGGTTCTTTTCCTGGAGCTTCCTCTTTAATCTTATTGTTGGCTCCTCTATCAGCTGATCACCTTAGAGGCTTCATATACTTCTTCTACTGTATTTTTCAGAATAAGTGACTCTCCTCTTTTAGTTTATAAGAGGTACCAATTCGCCTTTAGCTTCTTTGATGCCCTTTTTTTTGTTGGAGCTTCAGCTTCACCTAAATCATACCTTTGGCACCTTTGCTCAATGCCTTTAACCTTCCACTATTGGTGAAGCTTCCGTTATGAGCACCCCTATAACTTTCTTTCACCTACTTCTGTAGGTGCTGCCACATGACCAACCAAGAACTCCGAAAGGTTCCCTTGTACTTTTTTTTTATCCTTAGTCATAACTTCCACATGGTGCGCCTTGCCTTCATTATCCTTTATTAGAGCATCCATTTGCATCCATGCTATGGGTGGTTACCACCCGAAAAACTGGAACCTTTATCGTGAGGTTCCTCCATTAAGGCTACCTGGTAACATGCTTCCTTCGTTATTCTACATTGAGCTTCCTCACGTTGCGTGGTGGAATCGCCACGGTTGACCCATTAGATTGAGATCGTGCCTTCTAGACGTTGGGACTTGTCCTTTGGAACCTCCTTATAAGAATCAAGTCCCAACATTTGAGGTCCTTGCATACTCCACCTCTATCAGGTGAAGGTGGAACCACAATCGCACCTGCACCTCCTCAGCTGTACCTGTACCTTCCAGCTGCACTTGAACCTTCCAGCTGCACTTGAACCTCCTCAGCTGCACCTTTTCCATCTCCAAGTACAGCTACATCCAAATATCCAATAGATTGAATAAACAGCTTCAACTATGTACTGGGTTCATTTTTACCTTCTTGGTCAAAAGGTTCGCATCCATCTCCACCTTCCTTCCCATGCAGGTTCACCTCCAATCGGCGTGTTCCTGGATTGTTAGAGCAGGGGAAATGGGAGCTGCTATATTGGATGCATTTGCCTGAGCTTCAGCTGTCTCTTTCATGGGAACCTCCACCTCATTCTCTTTAACAGCTGGATTCACTTCATCCACCTGAATTTTGGCAACCTTCTTTTTCTTGATATCCTCCATCGCTTTAACAGCATCTTCGCCAAGCTGGGACCAGTCTAGGTCAGGGAACCTGAGGTGAGTGGATTTGATATAGTCGTTGATGGCAATGTTGTAGCCAACTTCATAGGCTTCCTTCCTTATTTCCTTCTGAGCAGACCTTTCCAGGGCAAGCTTTGTGTTCAGAGCTTCCATCTTCAGCTCTAGCTTACGGAAACCTTCTTCCATAGGTGCAACCTCGAGATTGAGGTCTCTCCTGTCTTTGCCATTAGAAACTCTCGACCAAACCTCTCTAGATGGTCGTACCTCCATTAGCAGGTGGATGTTCAGCTTCACCTGTCTAGTTAAACATATCAGCACCCCTGACATGAGAAGCTCCCGGGTCATAGAAGCTCTCATAATGGAACCCCATTTCTGGGTATTTCCGACGAAAATTAACATCCGAAAACTTCATTTTCCGGCCATTCTTTTCATGTCTCTTCCATCAAGCCAAAAATATGTGCATCTTTGAGTCATATATCATCCTTTATGCATTTTCACCATCAAATGACTAGTTTGAAGGTGATTACCTCCCTTCTTCTTCGCCTTTTCTCCAACAAGCCATGATTTCTCTTTCGTTTCTCCATCTTTTCCGGTTATTTTCCAGAGTAATGATTCTCCTGCCCCATCCATTTGATACAATCCATGATATCTTGATCAGTGGCCTCCTTTTCAATCTCAATTTCATGATCACCTCCGTTGTCCATGGTGTATGTTCATCGCCGGAGCTTTTGAACACCTTTCCTCTCAAAAGATCGGAAAGCCCCTCCTTCTAGCGCTAAAAATGTTGTGAGAAAATTCCGCAACAATACCCCGAGAGAATATCGCTGGAATAACCGAATTTGTCCTTGGATATCGGACGTTGAAGCAGGTTCGCACGTCCGCAGCTTCAGCTGGCAGCTTCAGCTCCAGCTCCAACTGTCGAAGTGGGTGGAGATTTGTGGTGTTTTTGGGACTGAATTAGCAAGGTCCCCGGACAATATGGCCATAAATTCCGGCCAAGATGTACCCGGTATATGTTTTACTAAGGGTACACGTGCCTTGTGTATCGAGAAGTGAATTTTCGAACCCCCTTGCCAACTGCCTACATATCCTATTTATAGGAATCAAGCCCCGATGTAGTTCTTTAGGTTATGGACTCCTTTCTTGAGCAATAAGCCACGTTTTTGATGTATTTTATCCTTCCTCCAATGCTGATCTTGAAGTGTTTATGTAGAAATATGCCTTATCCTTGATGCAGCTAGCCACTTAGTAGAGTCCTACTCGAAGTATACCACTAGAAGTCCATTTATCCATGTATTTTCATATAATTATCCACATATATTATGTATATAACGTGTATATCTCATTTGATGTAGTAGAATGCATCTCAAAGTCCATCTCTTGAGTCCATTTCCGTGCTCCTAAAGTTTAGGAACAAGAGTCCTTGTCCAACTTTACTTCTGTTAGACAGAGGTGGAGCCTGTAAGCACACCTGCACCTATACAGCTTCCCTCTAAACCGAACCTCCACCTCCAGAGCTACCCTTCAAATGTACACCTCCACAGCTTCCTTTAAACCCATATCTCCTCAGCGGAATCTCCAAAGCTACCTCCATATTCGTACCTCCACAGTGGAACCTCTAGAGCTTCCCTCAAACTTTCCACCTCCAGAGCTTCCTCCAAAACTGAACCTCCTCAAATATCACTCAAACCACTCAAATTGGGCCCCCAAACATCCATGGGCAT
This sequence comes from Kitagawia praeruptora, assembly GCA_037693485.1. Lineage (NCBI taxonomy): Eukaryota > Viridiplantae > Streptophyta > Magnoliopsida > Apiales > Apiaceae > Kitagawia > Kitagawia praeruptora. Next base: position 138,178,240 of record CM075345.1, read on the forward strand.
AAAATTAAATCCATTACAAATTTTGGGCACAACAGAAATGAACTTAGAGATTATGGACTTGTGTTGGAAAGAATTCCAATCATGTGTGACAACACAAGTGCAATCTCTATAGTTGCCAATCCTGTCAATCATTCTAGGACAAAGCACATTGACATCAGATATCATTTCATTAGAGAACATGCAACTAATGGAACCATTGAGTTGCATTATGTTTCTATAGATAAACAACTAGCTGACATATTCACTAAGCCACTAGATGAAGCCACCTTCACAAGGTTGGTTAGTGAGATTGGAATGCTGAATTCTTCAGATTCTGGCTAAGTGAATATATCATCTAGATTGTTGCAGCAGTAAACACTTACTTTATCTAAATTCTCAATATTTTTAGAGTAAGTGTTGGCTGAAATATGATTTATAAATATTTCAAATCTGTTGCATATGTTGGAAAATCATATTTTTGTTAACTTGAAATTTCTGTGAAATTTTGAGAAAATCACTGTTTAATTTACTAGAATATTCTTCAATGAATATGGCTGGTAAATTTTAAAAGATAGTGAAAATTAAATTTTCTTTGTGAGTGATGAGTATATTTCGATAAGTCAGACTTCTCGAATGGTTCACTATTCGACATCTCTAACTAGTCTCATTAGAGCACTCTCGAGTTCTCGAATAGAGTCTTTTAGAGTTATCGAATAGAAGTATTCTTGACTTCTCGAATATGGTAACTGAGTTCTCTAATGGCTGAGTTCTCGAATATCATAGTTGAGTTCTCGAATCATTTGAAAAGGCTGAATTCTCGCTGAATTTTAACCAATTTTGGACTCTTGTCTAAAAGTTTAATTCACTCATAAAAACACATTTTATTTAATTTAGAATTATTTCTAAGTTAGATAACTACCAGCTGTGAGTTTCAATTTGCTTGAGTTATCGATTAAGCCTTTCTTGACTTCTCGAATAGTTGTTTTCTACTTCTCGAATGTCTGACTTGTCGATACAAAACATACATCTAATCGACAATTCAAGTACTTCATACTTATACATCTCTACAGCTATTCGATTCATTTCATTCGATTACTCAAGCGTATAAACCCTCAAAACCTCTGAAAACCCTAACTGCTGAAAGCCAAGTTTCTTCTTCAACCTTCAACTTCTTTATTCTCTCTTACACAAATGGCAACAGTAAAGTTCAACACCAATTTCATTGCTCTAACTAGTGATGTTGAAGCACCCAACGTAAATTTCAAGTGCTTTGTGAAGTGGATGTCTGAATCGTACATCAAGAATGCTCTATCTGTTAACCCAACTCTGTATCTCGATGTTCTAGAATAGTTTTGGCAGTCTGCTACAGTGGAGGTGGTGGCTCTTGACTCTGAAATAACCTCATACATTATCTACTGCAAGATTCAAGACAAAAATATCACTATCACCACAGAGGATATGAATGAGGCACTTGGAATGGGTACCAAAGGAGAGGTGTATGACCCACCTGCTACAAATGCTGAATTGGAAGACTTCTTTGATTTCATAAAGTATGCAGACAGAATCAGTCTTGGGCATTTGAACAGGAAGCATTTGAGGAAGGAATGGAGTTATGTGTTTGCTACACTTCTTCAAGTCTTCACTGCAAGAAAATTCAGCTATGATCAAATCAGTACCCCTGCACAGCAAATAGGCTATGCCTTAGCTTATGGAAAGAAGATAGACATTGGTCTCATCATTCTGCAGGAGCTGTATGGGAGACTTGGTAAGAATTCAGCCAAGAGAGGTAATGAAATTTTCTTCCCTCGTTTTATTCAATCTGTCCTTAATTTCTTAGATGATAAATTGATTGAATTATATGGGATGAATAAAAATAGAATAGGCTATCCTAAATCCATGACAAAACTCATTTTTGGTAATTTGGAGACTAAGAATGATGTGGATGTAAGACTTAACATAACTCCCCATATGGAGAGTTTGTTTAGAACTTACCCCCACAACATGCCAATATTTGCCTCTAAGTCTGAGTTAGCTAACCCCAAGCAAGTAGAACAAAATGCTAACCCAGGGCTAGCTAACCAACCCTCTCAACCAAACACTCTACCAAACACTGAGCCAACTGCATCATCCTCTCAAAAGGGTGATGTTAGTAAAAAGAAGAGAAAGGAAGTAATGTCTGCACCTTTAAATAATCTGAAGCAGCATTAGCTGTTGAACTAGGTCTAGAAAGTGAGGAACCAGAGTCACCCTTACTAAGGCCAAAGAAGAAGAAGAAAACTAAGACCACCTCTTCAGTCACACAAATGGCTGAAGTTGTAAAATCAGGGGTAAACAGCTCACTAGATGTATCCTCTCAACAGGTTGCATCTATAGAATCAAGCATCCTCCCCAATGCACCTTCTTGTATTGAGTCAGCACATGAGAGTGATAAGGCTGGCACTACACTGAGTGGAGAGCACATCACACTTGAAACTCCCTCTATCTCTCAGGGGGAGTTGCCAAAATCTACTCTACAAGACACTCCTCTTCCAGAATCTAACACTGAAATTTCTTTGGAACCTGCAACTCAGGCAACTGAGATGCAAGGCATTGATCATCAAGAATTCTTTTCTCTTGATGAGCCAATAATTTCAAGTGACTTAGTGCATGACACTTTGCTCACCACCCAGGACCCACATTTAGATGGTGAGGGAATGCATGCTGGGGCATATCCTAATGACACCATCATAAACACAGAGGCTTCACTAGTTTTTACTAGAGACTCTGTGCCTGTGTCAACTGCTGGTGTAACTCATCCCACTTCTGTGGAGACACCAGTAGTAGAGTAAATCCATCCGGTTACAAAAGTTGCATCTGTAACTGAGGAGTCTAGTTTACCTAGCTCTAGCTCTGACTTTATGTCACAATGGCTGAAGCCTGTGCAACATGACAGTGCTTCAGGATCAGGGTCTGTTCCACAAAAATTGACGGTTGAAGCACTTCAAAGCTTAATTGTGGATCAGATTCCTGAGTTTGTAAAAATAGCTCAGAACCTTGTCACCTCCAACATCTCTAATCCAGACTATGAGGCCATCCTACTATGCCATAGGGATGATGTGGAGATGCAGAAGGCCAAGATTATTGATGATGCTGAGAAAGATGGCAATGCAGATGCCTGGCTGCAAGGAAAGTATGATGTAACTCTCAGTGAAGCACTTCAATATCTTAGAGAGGAATACATCACTTCACTGGGCTCCAATGCAAAATCCCTGTCTCCTGGTGAAGTGTATGAAGCTGTCAATGATTCCTACAAGGGTTTCCTCAAGGCTGCACACTATCTTGGCAAGGGAGTCAAAACTGAAGTCAACAGGGTGTGTGACAAGACAACCACTTCAGTAGCAGAAGTAAAGAGGGCCTTTGATGCTAAATTTCCTCAACTAGACAGTGTGGTCAAAGATCTCAAACACTGCAACACCACCTGCACCAAGATGGACAATGGCCTAGCCCTCCTCACAGATACAGTCACAGGCCTAGGAAACAGATTTCAAAATCTATCTGACCAGACTACAGAGGCCAATGCCATGCTCAGAACACTGTTCAAAAATCAGTATGGAGACAAGCTGGTCACTGAAGTCCCTGTGCATGAAATGACCAAGTCTGAAGTGAAAAGACTGCAAGATCAATCCTTAACTGGTTTCAAGGCCACTGCACTGTTCACCAAGGTTGATACTCTTGAAAGGGAGGTGGTGTCTCTCAAAGAATCCAATGGCCATCTGGCAGGCAAGGTTATACATCTAACTGAGCAATTGAACACTCAAGCCACTACCACTGCTAATGTTCTTTTGGATCAACAATCTATGCTGTCTGCCATGATGAAGCACATGGGTATCCCTCTACTTGAAGAATCTTCAACTCCAAAGGCTCCTACTACAGCCTCTGTGCCTGACAACAAGCCTAAGGGGGAGAAGAGGATAACAAGGAACTCAAAATCTAAGGGGGAGCCTCAGACTAAGGGCGAGAAATCTCAAACCAAAGGCATTACAATCAATGAGGGTGGCCAACCAAGAACTGCTAAGTCATCTCAGTTTGAGAAATCTACATCCAAGGATGACAAGCTGAAGAAAGTGGTTGTAGATGAAGTTGCCAAGCCATCTGAGACTGAAGGGAAGTCAGAATATGAATTTGATATCCCTGACATTGCTAAACAATCCCTTCAAACTGAACCTTCAGAATTCAGAAATGTGCTTACTCAAATGGTATGTCAAGAAACTGGAAAATCTAGACTATACAATGACATAGCCTTTTTGAAGCATCTACATGAGTTAAGGAAAAGAGCCAATTTCCATTACTTTGACTACATCAAGCTTCTTGTGCAAGATTTGTTTCTAGTCACTGTAGTGAGAAGAGAAATTATGCAAACCAATCCCCATGCCATCATTCTTTCTAATGATAGAGAAGTCTTAGTTCACACTGCCAAGAACCTCTTTCACATCCACATTGAAGCCTTTCAAATTCTATCTAGCTCTGAACTTGGAACAATCATCAAGAAGATAGAAAGGAATAACTCACTAGATAACGATATGCTCAAAGATATTCTCACCAAGTGCATGAAATCTCAACTACCTCAAGTAGTTCCTCAGCCTCATTGTATTCTATATGAAAAGGATCAAGACATTGTTGCTTTCAGATTTGGCCAACATCTAAAAGCAAACAACATGTCCACCATAAAGTTTCTGGCTGGAGTTCTACATTCAAGGAGTGGAAAATCTGAATCTGAAAAGGAGGCTCTTAACATTCTAGTGAAGTTTATCAACTCTCAATCAGACATCAAGCCTATTGCTTAAGGTGGAAAGTCAAATCAAGACAAGGATGATCATGATAAAAGTGGAAGCAGGGGTGGAGATCAAGGGAGTTATAAGGGCAGTGATGACAAGAAGAAAAGGGATGATAAAACTAGAAAGAAGGATGGTGACAAGGGTGGAGGAAAGGTATATGAAAAGAAGAGTGGAAAACAGCAAGCCATGAACATTATTAATGACACTTCTACCACAACACAAGGCTCAATGTCTAGGGTGGATGTCACTAGTAATGATTCATCAAAATCTACATCTCTGGCGTATGCAACTGTTTTGGCACCTCAAGAAGTGAAGGGGATTCAAATCAAGAAACCATGTGTATGTTTCAGAAAGCAAACTGCTAATGGAACACTACTATGGTCTACCAACAAAGGTCAAAGATTTCAGCCAAGCGACCATGTAAAAAGGATCAAGTTCAAACAAGCTGCAAGGAAATCAAGGCTATCCAAATCAAGGACTCTGACAATTTTTCCAGGATTGAAACTCCAACCACTTGATGAAGACTTTGATATAGACCAACTGCAATTCCTAAGAGCTCAGAGAATCTACCATGTTGCCATTGTTGATGATTGCCTAGAAGTCAAATATACTGATGGAAGAGAGGAGAAATTCAGACAAGGGCAGTGTCAAAGGTTTGCCAAGTTGGATGACATAGAAAGGATGATTGCACTGTTGGATGCTAATGACAAAGTGGAAAGGGTTTGGAAACTGGAGCTAGCTGCTTTTGTAAAGATGAAAAGAGATCATGATGAAGAGATAAGGAAGGGATGCCTTGAGAGATGGATAGAAAGGGAGAAGGAAATTGATAGACTGAAAGCTGAAGCAGAAAAGCTAAGGGCAAAAGGATTGTGTAGAGTTCAGTTCAATCCCTATTTGGTGAAGTATAGGAGAAGAAATGGGGAGCATGTCAATATAAGAATGGACCTACTCAGTCACTATCCTGCCAACATTCTGAAGCCAGTACTTGAAGATTTCAAGAATTCTATTCTACTTGAAGAGTTGGATGCCTTAGCTGAGATCATAAAGGCCATGGATGAGAATGCAAGAAAGGAGAAAGAAAGGAAACAGAAAGCATATGATGATCTACAAGCCAAAGCAATGGAGATGGAATCAAATGAGAATGGCTAGTATTTCATCATACTGTAAGATTGTTTATCTTGTAATTTCATTCATGTGCTCAATCAATCTACATACCTGTTCTTTTAAAGTTTTATCTTTATGTATGTTAGGCTTGTTATCAGACATGAAATTGTGATTAAGGGTCTCACTCACAATTTGAGGGAGATTGTTAGTCACAGAGGCATGCCTGTATACATCTAATAACAAGCCTAATTGTTTGTAATGCTTTGCATTACTTACATGACCTCTTAACTGAGGGAACCTCTAGTTGTAGAGTTTCTGTTTGTATTGTACTTGTAGTAGGCATCAAATCCTAGTTGTGTAACTGTACTTATAGAGTCTAGAATAATGCTTGAAAGAAGTTCCAAGGTTCATGCCTCAAGCAAGAAGATAAAGACTGTCAAATAATCACAGTTGGGATTTGAAGAAATGAAGAATTTGCCTAAGTACCAATTCGAGAAGTATATTTGTCTATTCGAGAAGTCCAACATTCAAGAAGTCAGGGATTCGATATCTCAAGACACTATTCGATATCTCTGAATACACTGTTCGATATCTGTTAGGAATAATTCATAAGTTGTGATGTTAAGAATAGAATTTACACATTATACTTCTTGTAATCCTGATCTTATAAAGGATTTAGCACTGTATATAGGATTTATGTGTAAAGACAGTTATCTGTATAGTTTAGTCAGGAATGAACAGTGTATCGGAGACTACATGTCAGGAACAGAGAGCAAATCTTGATGATGGTCCAATACTGATGATTGATCAGATACTGATGCAGTGTACAGATCCTGATATCAGTCGTGTTACTGATGATGTCATTATGGATGCTACAGAAACTGGCAAGTGCTATAAAACAGGATCGTTGTTTGAAGAACAAGCAAGAAGATATTATGAAGGAAAGAGTTTTCTATTGAAGGAAACTATCGACTAGAAGGTAGAACATTGTCATGTATAGATTATATCTTTCTGTTATTAGTTGATAGGTAGCATTATAAATACTCTCTCAATATCATTGTAAAAGAGCGACGAAGTTGTGAGTTCGTGTGCGTAGCTCTGTATAAGGTTTGTATTCAAGAGTTCGAAACAAACAGAGAGAGAGATTTGTATTGTCAGCAGCTGCTAAAGGTATTGTACACCTTTGGTAGAGTTTGTATTTGATCTTATTAATACAAACAAGAGTTTGATTCATTCGTTTATTCTTGTTCATATAATCAAGCAAAAATCAGACACGATTATATAACTTGTATTCAACCCCCCCCCCTTCTACAAGTTATTCGAGTTAACAATTGGTATCAGAGCAGGTTGATTTCGAATAATCATAAAGATCTGCAATCATGTCTGGTTACAAGGATGGGAATACTAAAATTCCTATGCTCAAGAGAAACGAATATACTCTATGGGAAGTAAAGATGTTGCATCATCTGGAAGCAACAGATCCTGATTATCTTGACAGAATCAGAGATGGACCTTTTGTTCCAACAAAGGTCGTTGGACAAGCAACTGTTGATGGTGTGATTGTTCCAGAACATACAGCAGAGAAGCCAAAATCTGAATGGTCAGATAAGGACAAGGAGAATGTTCTCAAAGATGCTAAAGTGAGAAACATATTATTCAACAGTCTTGATTCTGTTCTCACTAACTATGTTCTCTATTGTAAAACTGCTAAGGATATATGGGACAATCTTAAGGTTCACTGTGAAGGAACTAAGCCTGTCAGGAAGAATATGAGGACATTACTTATACAACAGTATGAGTACTTTGAATCCAAGTCTGGTGAGTCACTTACTGATACCTTTGATAGGTTTACAAAACTCATCAATGAGATGGCCATGCATGGTAAATATTATGACTTGGAGGATATGAATACAAAGTTCATGAAAGCTTTGCCTGATTTCTACAATGAGAAGATATCTGCGATCGAGGAAGCTAATGATCTGGATGAGATTTCATTAGAGGCAGTATATGGAAAATTGAGAGCTTATGAACTTGACAAGCAGCAGAAGAAGAGCAGGAGTGAAGGAAAGATGAAGTCTATTGCACTTACTGCTCAATCTGAAGTTAAGAAGCTTCCTGAAGAACAGCATGAAGAGATTGCTGTAAAGAATTCAAGGAAGAAGAAAAGCAAAGAAAGTTCTGAGTCAGAGACTACTGATATGGACTCTGACAACAATGATTCTGAATCTGAGATGCAAGAACTCTTTGCTATGTTTGCTAAAGCTTTCAAGAAAGGAAGATTCAACAGGAGAAGATTTAGAAAAGGACCTTTTCAAAAGAAGGAGGAGAAGAAGAGTGACAAAAGCAAAAGTACAATTGTCAAGCTTGATAAGGCCAAGATCAAGTGCTTTAACTGCAGCGAGCTTGGACACTTTGCTAGTGAGTGTAAGAAGCCTAGAAATTCAGGAAAGGGTAACGCACTTATGGTCACACAGAAGGATTGGGCTGATTCCAGTGACTCTGAAGATGAATTGGATTATGACAACATTGCATTGATGGCCAATAGTTCAGACAAACCTGGATCTCCAAAGAAAACTTCTCCATCCTCTGTTAAGGTATCACTTCACTCTCTTGATTCATTTGATAGCTTAAATTCTGATGAAATTAGATCTATCCATGCTGAGTTCAAAAATCTTATGACTAGTTTTAGAATTCTTACTTGTGAAAGAGATGAACTTAAGGTTAAGAATGATAAATTAGTTGATAGAAATAATTTTCTTGAATCTGAATTAATTCAAATGGAAGAATACAAGTTAAGTTCTGATAAAGCTAAGCATGATTATAGTGTTATTCTTGAGGCTTATGACTATGTCAGAAAAGAACTAGAAGAAGAGAGAGATGTGATTAAAACCATTAACAATTCCAGTAAGAAGACAATAGAAATCTTTGAGAGTGGAATTCGTGGTAAGGTTAATGGTTTAGGTTTTGATAAGGCTAGACAAGAAGAAAAAGTAGCTACTGTCAATAATGATAGTAAGGTAGAAGCTAACACATCTAAATCTGAAGGTAAGAAAATTGTTTCTGAACCTAATCATGTTAAATTTGTTGATTCAAAAGGTACCCCTGTTGTACACAAAAGGATTAACAATAGTTATTCAGATGAGAAAGTGTTAGAGAAACCTAAGAATGTAAACATAGGGTTTCTGTCTAAGTCTCAGTTGAAACAGAGATTAGATGGTCTTTCAGAGTCTAGCAAGATCAAAAGAAATAGGAATGGAAAAGAAGGTATTAACAAAGAGAATAATTACAAGAACGTACCTGATGCACCTAGGAAAAAATGCTATAGGTGTGGAAATCATAATCATTTGGCCCTAGACTGCAATCAAAAACCTTCTTGGAAAACTGAGTCCAGATTCCCCAAGACTCAGAAAATTCAATACCAACCACAAAAAGCTTGTTATCATTGTGGTAGTTTACTTCATTCCATTTACATGTGTAGAGAATATCATGAACTGTATTATGACTATTATTCTTTGAAATCTGAAACTCCTAGTCACAAATAGTTTATGAGATCAGAGTCTAAAGTTGACTCTGCAACAGGTAAAATAAAAGCAAAATCTTCAAAGTCTGTTGTCTCTAAATCTAGTAAGAAAGGATCCAATCAAAGTTGGGTCCTAAAAAATTCTAACTAGTTACTTTTTGTTTGCAGGGCATAGGAAAGAAGCATTCAATTATCTTGGACAGTGGATGCTCTGGACATATGACTGGAAAGAAGTCCCTGCTTACAAAGTTTGAGAGGAAAGCTGGCCCAGTAATATCTTTTGGAGATGGCAACAAAGGAGAAACTCTGGGATATGGCTCAATTGTTTTGGGGAATGTCATCATAGAAAATGTAGCACTGGTTGAAGGCTTGAAACATACTCTTTTAAGCATAAGTCAACTGGGTGATAAAGGTTACAAATCAATCTTTGACAGAGAAGGATGCAAAGTCTTGAATATGCAGAATGGAGACATTGTTCTAACTGGTCAAAGACATGGTAACATATATGAAGCCAGCTTAAGTGATACATCTAAAGGAATTGTTAGATGTCTCTACAGCAAAGCAACAAGTGATGAAAGCTGGAATTGGCACAAGAAGCTCTCACATCTTAATTTCAAGAAGCTTAATCAACTTGTTAAAAACAATTTGGTGAGAGGCCTACCTCAGGCGAATTTTGTACAAGATGGACTTTGTGATGCATGTCAGCTTGGAAAGCAAAGAAGAACCACTTTCAAGAGCAAGACTGAAAATTCAATTACTGAACCATTTCACATGCTACATCTTGATCTGTTTGGTCCAGTAAACATTATGTCTATCAGCAAGAAAAGATATGCTCTAGTTATGGTGGATGATTTCACAAGGTTCACATGGGTGTTCTTTCTACACAAGAAGGATGAAGCTCCTCAGCAAATCATTGAACTCATCAAGAATATTCATAATAACTCTGAGTACAAAGTCAAAGTACTTAGGAGTGACAATGGTACAGAATTCAAGAATTCTACAATTGAGGGGTTTTGTGCAGACAATGGAATCACTCAACAGTTTTCTGCACCTGGTACACCTCAACAAAATGGTGTAGTGGAAAGAAAGAACAGGACTCTCATAGAGGCAGCAAGAACCATGCTTGCAGATGCAAAACTTCCAACCTACTTTTGGGCAGAAGCTATTAACACTGCATGTTTCACTCAGAACTGTACCTTGGTAAATAGTCATGGAAAAACTCCCTATGAGATGATCAAAGGAAAGAAACCAAGTGTGAAATATTTTCACATCTTTGGATGCAAATGCTATGTCCTAAAAGTTCATCCAGAACAACTTGGAAAATTTGAAGCCAAATCGGATGAAGTAATTTTTCTAGGATATTCAGCATCTAAGGCCTTCAAAGTTTATAATCTCAGAACTCACGTTGTTATGGAATCAATTCATGTTGCATTTGATGATAAGAAATTTGGAATTTTGCAAACTGATGAAAGCCATGACAAACTGGAATTTGAAAATCTGAAGAATTCTGAGATACTCTCAAGTGATGATGAAGGTTCTCCAGAAGGAATTTCTATTGCTTCTCAAAGGAATGCTACTGTTGAGGGGGAGCAAATGAATCAAAGAGAACACAGTGATCATCAGGAGCAGACTAGTGTTTCAGAGTCTACTCCATCAGGAACTGACCTTTCAGAGTCTACTGAGGAAAGATCAGTAACTAGCAGCAATATGGAATCTACTGATTCTATTGATCAAAGGAGAGTTTTTGAAGGTAGAGAGAATTCTTCTACAAGGGATACCACTAACTTAGGGGGAGAGACTAGCAGAGTTAATCTACCACCTGTTAGAAAATGGACAAAGGATCATACTGAAGACTTGATAATTGGTGATCCAAATAGTGGTGTTCGAACTAGAAGATCAATTCAAAATGAATGCTTGTATAGTTGCTTTCTCTCAAAGAATGAACCTAAGAAGGTTGAAGAAGCCTTACAGGATCCTGATTGGGTAATTGCAATGCAGGAGGAGTTAAATGAGTTTGAGAGAAACAAAGTTTGGAAACTGGTACCAAGACCTAAAGATAGATCTATTGTTGGTGCAAGATGGGTTTTCAGAAACAAGCTAGATGAATCTGGTATGATTGTAAGAAACAAAGCAAGACTGGTGGCCAAGGGTTATTCTCAGGAAGAAGGCATTGATTATGATGAGATCTTTGCACCTGTAGCAAGATTGGAAGCAATCAGAATGTTTCTTGCATTTGCAGCTCATTCAAAATTCAAGGTATACCAGATGGATGTAAAGAGTGCTTTTCTAAATGGCAAACTTGATGAAGAAGTTTATGTAGAACATCCACCTGGATTTGTTGATCCAAAGTTTCCAAATCATGTCTACAAACTTGACAAGGCACTCTATGGACTAAAGCAGGCACCAAGAGCATGGTATGAGACTTTGTCTAAATTTCTTCTTGAAAATGGCTTCACAAGAGGTACAATTGACAAAACTCTATTCTTTAGAAAGATAAAAGGTGAATTGCTTTTAGTTCAAGTTTATGTTGATGATATTATTTTTGGTTCTGCTAATGAAAAGTTGTGTGCTAAGTTTAGCAAGCTTATGCAGTCTAAGTATCAGATGAGCATGATGGGTGAACTAAATTATTTCTTAGGCTTGCAGGTCAAACAGACTGAGACTGGTATTTTCATTAATCAGTCAAAGTATATCAAAGATCTTTTAAGAAGGTTTGACTTTCAAGACTGTGCAGTTGCAAAAACACCCATGGCAACAGCCACTAAACTAGACTCTGATCCTAAAGGAAAGAGTGTGGATAATACTAGTTATAGAGGCATGATAGGCTCATTGTTATATCTAACTGCAAGTAGGCCAGATATAATGTTTTCTACCTGTTTATGTGCTAGATTCCAAAGTGATCCTAAGGAATCTCATTTAATTGTTGTGAAGAGAATTTTTAGATATCTCAAAGGAACTCCAAATCTTGGTTTGCGGTATCCTAGAGAATCTGATTTCTTTCTAATTGGCTATTCAGACTCTGATTATGCAGGGTGTAAGATAGACAGGAAAAGCACTACAGGTACATGTCAATTCTTGGGAAATAGATTGATTTCTTGGGCAAGCAAGAAGCAACAATTTGTTTCAACCTCAACTGCAGAAGCTGAGTACATAGCAGCAGGCAGTTGTTGTGCACAGCTCCTTTGGATAAGAAATCAGTTACTGGATTATGGTATGACACTTAGTAATATTCCTATGTTTTGTGATAATACTAGTGCTATTAAAATTGCAGAAAATCCAGTTCAACACTCAAGGACTAAGCACATTGATGTCAGGTATCATTTTATTAGAGAACATATTGAGAATGGTACTGTGGAACTTCATTTTGTTCCTACTGACAAACAGCTTGCAGATATTCTAACTAAACCACTTGATGAGACTACATTCAGTAGACTAGTAAGTGAGTTAGGAATGTTAAATTTTTAGATCTGTAACATCTGCAAAAGTAGCAAGGTATGTTGTTCTTAGCTTATAGACTTGATATTCCTGTCAGGATCTATATTTGATTGTTAAATGTTTCAGCTATAACACTTTGCCTTGATAAATTTCAGTATGATAGACTTGTTAATAATCATCAGGATTAGATTTGTCATCAGGATGCTGACGTCATCAGTATTGTGTCAGTATCAGGATTATGAAAATTGTCTCAGATCCTGACGTTTACTTTGTATAGTAATCTGATTCTGTGATGTGTTAAGTCTATGCTAGCAAGTTTTAATATTTGCATACTGATAATTTATACATCTTTCAAAAATCAAAAGACAAGCAGATAACAAGAAACTGTATTTTCATTAATAGAAATCATTACATGGAAATGAAATACAACATCTTTTTGTCTAAATTTCTACTCTATACTTGTCTTTGATATGAACTCTGAGGAACAGGACAAGGAGCATCTCAAGAAATCCATCAGGAGATGAAAGCCTCGTTTGCTCTTGGATTCCTTGTCTGGGCGACTTGAATGAGAGCAGCTAACTTAAATGAATAGCATCTCTATCAAGATCAACCTCAGACTCTCGGCCAAATTCTTCATCCTCAAGTTTTGAGGAGGTTAGGGGAAGATTGTATCCAACAGATAGATGTTCTAGGAGAAACCTCTGGATATTTTCGAAAACCAATCCATTCATGATTAGTTCGATGAGAAGAGTCATTTGTTCAAAGAGATGATCAAGAACAGGATGTTCATCGATCAAGAAAAATCTGGAAAATGGGTTTGAAGGGGTTTTTGGTTTGAGAAGCATTGTTAAGAAGAAAAGAAATTGAAAGGTTATGGAGAATGGCATAAGGCGTCTGGTTCTTTTAAAGGAAGACGTGAGAAGCTGAGCAGTCACTTGGAAGTTTTAATGAAGTCAAATGCTAATTATTGCGTGTGACTATATTTCTTGTTTCAAGAAATATTGAAAATATCTAACCAATTGATTTTCTGTTCAGATTAATTGTTTATTTCTTTTTCAGATAAAAGAAAAATGCCACGTGGAAAACTCCATATTAAGTCTCTGATGATATTGGTCAGGATTTCATGTGTGACCATCAGGATTTGAAAATTATATTTTTAAATCACATTGCATTTTGTGATTATTTTGATGAGAGGTCATCAGGAAAAGGAAGCTGATCAGTATTACTTATTTATACCCTGATCTATTTCATGAAAAATCAATTTTGGATTTTATTTTCCAAAAATCGTGGGTAACCGCATTTTTCAGGGACTGACACCTGTCAATCTACGTGTCAACGTGGGATAGTGGTCTGAAAGATTTGTGAAATATATTTGTTTTGAAACTCTAATCGTGTAATTGCTTTCTCTAATTTTACATTCTCTAAAGCAAAAATCACTTTTGAGTTTTCAAAATCACTAATCCATTTCAAGAATTTTTCAAGTTTCTTTTCAGATAAAAAATGGCAGCTCAGAGAAGATTACCTAAATCAGTAGCCTTCAAGTTTGGTGACTTTGATTTTATGACAAACAATCATGTTGCAGCTATCACCAACAAGGAAGGAGTATCATCTGATTTTCATCCAATCATGGACTTTCTGGCATATGGACCATTAAGTTATGCATTGACAGCATCTCCACAAATTAATCAAGTAGCTGTTTCACAAGCTTGGAAGAATGCTGAGGTAATTGATTCTACTCAGAGTCAATCAGGTAAGATTGTTCTACATTTAGGACAAGATTCATTTGACATTACTGAATCGGTTGTTAATTCAGTACTTTGCTTACCTGTTACTGATAGTTATGAGAATGTACCATCTGATGATAATATAAGAACTATGTTGTCTGAATTAGGTTATAGTGGACCTCTAGATAACATGAGCCAGTTGAATAGGTCTTTTCTTAGAAAGGAATGGTCTTTTTACCTTGATCAAATTGCTAAATATTTTACTGGCAAATGTAGTTCTTTTCAGCAAATTACTTCTGTTACTTCACATATTGCTTATAGTTTGCTTTATGACAGAGTAATCAACATTGGTCATATTATCTTAAGTCAGATGAGTATTAAACTTGGGTTAAGAGATCAAAATAGGAAAATGGTTTATTATCATAGATTTATGCAATTGTTTGTTAACCATTTTATTCCTGATGTTGAAACTAGATTTGGTAGAGAACATTGTGTTTCTTCTTATGAACAGCAAAAGAGAATTTTCTCTGACATTACAAAGAAGGACAATGAAAAGAATCTAGATGAAATACCTGCAATTCATTATCCATATCATGTTCAGGTAATTCTTAAAACTCATCTTCCTACTTTCTACAATTCTTCTTTCTTTTGTGGTGAAATGGCTCAGGAATCTCAATTGGAGGAGAACCCACCTGTGTCTACCCAAGTAGCCCAAAACATTATAGTCTCTGAAACAATTCAAGAACCAAATTTTGATCCACAGCCTATTGTTTCAAAGAAACCAACCTCTGGTGTTTCTCAAAAGACATCAGTTGTAAGGAAGAGAAGATTTGTTGTGTCAAGTAGTAGTAGTAATTCTAGTGAAGATGATGATGATTTAACTCTTGCTGAGAGAGCAGAATTGAAGGCTGCAATTCAACTTTCTTTGTTAGCACAAAGAGATGAAAAACCTAGTCACAGCCAGGCTGCAGTCTCCCAAAAGACTGTAGTTCTTAAAAAGGGAAAACAGGTACTGGATACTGTCTCTCAAAAGACTGTGTCTATTGAACAAAGATCTCATCCCAAGATCACTTCTGTGTCTACACCTCTTGAGTCTTCTCAGGATAAATCTTTTGCTCACTATATCAGGAGAACAAGGAGAAAGATTCAATTGTCACCTACACACACAGAGTCTAGTCCAACTAATATCATGCAGGTTTCTACAAATCAAGCTACATCTATGTCAGTAATTGACAAGAGAGATCTGGATATTGATTCTTCATGGGAAACTACATTATCATACAGACTGGCTATGGGACTAATTTCTCTCAAAGTGAAGTTGTCAAGGCCTGTTCTAGACTTTTTGGTTGAAAGAGTACCAAAACTTTTATTTCCAGATGAATATGGACTTTTACATCAAAGACTTGACTTAATGAAGATGTATTTCTATGTGTCTGTCAGAAGACAATTAGTCAAGAAATTTGGACTCTCCAAACATGGTGCACTTCAATCACTTCATGCATATTTATTTGACAAGAATGTAATTATTGAAGATGCTTCAGCTGAAGGTGAACAACTGGAGGAAGTAGATAGAGGGAAGCAGTCAACAGAAGATACTATTGCATCAGTGGTGAATAGTAGGAAAGATCAGATCACAGTCACTGTAACACAAGAACCATCTAGTCAGAGGAAGGATGATTCAGGAGCTGTGATAGCTGATGTTGAAAGGACTTCTGTGATGACTGAGAATGCAAGTGAGATACCCTATGATATGGGAGGAATGACTTTGGTTGATTTTTCTGAAGATCAAACAAATTTTGTTCAGTCAGAGTCTATCCACCTTGAGGGTGTGTCTCAGCAAACAACACTTAAAGATGGTGATGTACTAACTATGGTGTCTAATGAAGTATTACTGAAGACATCAGAGTCTAGTAAAGAACCTGAAAGTGGTATACTGGAGCCTGTAGTTTCTGAAAGGAAAGAAGATGATTGTAAGGGTTCAGAGACTATAGCAGCTCACTCCTTGGAGAAAACCTCAAGCCACATGCCAAATGAGGAACCCTCTCTCCATGTGAGTTCAGGTATAAAAACTCCTTCTAAACTCTATTTTTCTGTAGGTCATGAGAGCACTTATCTAAATTTGAGTGATACACTTGAAAAGATGGACTTAGATCCACAATTTGAGCGGCTGGCTCCTGACCAGGCAAAAGGTGAGGTAGAAAGAGTGTTGACTTTAGTAAGTCAAAGTGAGAATGAGGGTATGGATGATCAACTCCATAGTGAGGGAGAGAAAATTAGGAAACCATCATTTGATTTCTGGGATCAGGTTTTTCCTGAATCTTGGTCTGAAAATTTGGGTATGGATGCTGGTACTTATTCATTCATCAAAATGTATCAGAAGAATGACCTAGCACATCACAATGCAAAGCCAGAAGTTAAAGCTCAGAAGCAAAAGGAGAGGCTTGCAGGAATTATTAACAGAAGAGGTGCCAGGATAAAGCAATCTCTTGATACATATGTACCAGATGAAGATCCTAATGATCCTAGTGTTCCTTTGTATGTACTTCCAATATCAGCTCGAATTGAAACATCAACAGTCTCTGATCACTCTAAAGAGGAGTCAGGATTTGAAGATGTTAGTACACAGAATACTGGTGAAGGAGATGATGATCATGTTTCAGTTCCAGATCAGAAAGATGAAGATGTTGATACTTCTAATCAGGTTTTATTACTTGAATATCATACAACTCAAGCAACTTCTTCTACAAGACTTGAAGATACAGTTCTTTCTGATTCTGATACTAGAGATACTAGAAGCACTTCCAACATTGAAGTTCATTCTGATGTTTTGAAAGATATTCAGAATTCTCAAATTGATATTCAAACAAGACTTCAATCACTTGAAGATAACCAAGTCACAATTATGGAAAATCAAGCAGTTCTAATGAATCTCATTTGTTCTGTTTCTGAATCTCTTGGAATTAATGTTGCTGATGTCAAAAAGGGGGAGATAAAGTCAATTCAAAGACAACAACAACAACACCACCACCAGACTGGGGATGATAAAGCTGGGGGAGATAAAGATCAGACAAAGGGTAGTAAAAAGAAGAACTAGCAGGAGTGACAGTGGTGAATCTCGGCTAGGAAGTGGTAAAGGAAGAGCAGCATTAATAGTTAAAATTCTTTCTTCTAAGTACTAGATAATCGTCTACATCTGAGAAGGAGGTACTTAACTTCATAATTCTACATTTATAAATTCTATTCTGGTTGTATTGTTATATGTTTTGACATCCACAACTTAGATTTATGCTTCAGATTTTAAAGCATAAATAGGGGGAGATTGTTAGGAATAATTCATAAGTTGTGATGTTAAGAATAGAATTTACACATTATACTTCTTGTAATCCTGATCTTATAAAGGATTTAGCACTGTATATAGGATTTATGTGTAAAGACAGTTATCTGTATAGTTTAGTCAGGAATGAACAGTGTATCGGAGACTACATGTCAGGAACAGAGAGCAAATCCTGATGATGGTCCAATACTGATGATTGATCAGATACTGATGCAGTGTACAGATCCTGATATCAGTCGTGTTACTGATGATGTCATTATGGATGCTACAGAAACTGGCAAGTGCTATAAAACAGGATCGTTGTTTGAAGAACAAGCAAGAAGATATTATGAAGGAAAGAGTTTTCTATTGAAGGAAACTATCGACTAGAAGGCAGAACATTGTCATGTATAGATTATATCTTTCTGTTATTAGTTGATAGGTAGCATTATAAATACTCTCTCAATATCATTGTAAAAGAGCGACGAAGTTGTGAGTTCGTGTGCGTAGCTCTGTATAAGGTTTGTATTCAAGAGTTCGAAACAAACAGAGAGAGAGATTTGTATTGTCAGCAGCTGCTAAAGGTATTGTACACCTTTGGTAGAGTTTGTATTTGATCTTATTAATACAAACAAGAGTTTGATTCATTCGTTTATTCTTGTTCATATAATCAAGCAAAAATCAGACACGATTATATAACTTGTATTCAACCCCCCCCCCCTTCTACAAGTTATTCGAGTTAACAATATCTCATTCGATATCTCAGAGATTCGATATGTCTATGTACTCTATTCGAGAACTCAGGAAGTCAACAAGTCAAAGTAGTATTCGAGTTCTCAAGGAGTCAACAAGTCAAAGTTCCATTCGATATCTCAAGGACTCAGAAAGCTATTCGATATCTCAAGGATTCGACAAGTCAAGTGTTCTATTCGACAACTCAAGGAATCCTGAAGAAATGAGCTATTCGAGAAGTGATTCGATATGTCAATATAACAGTGTTCGAGAACTCAGAGTTATCGATCAAGTCAATTCTAGTTCTTGAATCACCTACTTAGTCACTTCTCGAATACATTCTTGGAGACAAAATGCTGAAGAAATTGTACAAGTCAGAAACCTACAACAAGCCAATGCACTTTATGGACCACAATCTGTAACGTGCTCTGGAAAGCCTACAATGGAGCTTGGAGAGATATAGAAGAGACAAGGAGCTAAAGAAATGGATCTAAACAGGATTTGCAAAGTCAAATCTGTAACCGTTTGGACACTTACTCAAAAAGGATAGACAGACTAGAAAATAATTTGTTTTAGCTACCTTATTTGCAGTAAGTAGGTTGTATTCATGTTCTATAAGGATACAGCCTCACTTCCTTAGTAACTTAACTTTGTGAGTCAAGTTTTTCATACACTGTAAGCTATATCTCTCTGAGAAAAACGAAGCTGAGAATACTATCATTTGTATTCACGGATTGTAGCAACCTTTATCTAATAATACATTAGATTAAAGTGATATTGTGTCTTGTGTTGTTCTTTATCCGCACCTTCACTCGTGCACACACAAACACTCATTTGCTACGTAGACTCGAACAAGAAAAGTTCAAAAATCCATTCACCCCCCCTGTATTCTTTTGCTATATTCAATATTCAACACTCACTATAAAAGATTGTATTAGCTATTAAAATATCATTTTGATGTTATAAATTTTATTTTATTTTTAGGATTTGATTTTTATGGATAAACATTATCATACAAGTGATATATGTAAAAGTTAGGTTTTTGGTCTTAACGAGGGAGCAGATAAATAGTAATAACCGTATTTAACGTGAAAACGATTCATTACAGAAGACCGTATAAAGATGTTTGAATATATAAGGAATACATGAAATAAAATGTTTTATTAGAAGTAGAATATGAGGACGGTGGAGACGTCTTACACGATTTTTAAAACTATATATCTTTTTTCATAGAAATACTTTATTTTATCTTTTTTATACAAGTTAATTATACTTGCATTAGAAAAATATATCCATAAATTTAATGTTATTCCCGTATCGAAAAGTCTTCGAATTTATTTTTTTTTATATGTTAACATAACAGAAAGACATTCCCATGCGAAAGTTGTTAATAAGTACATGAATATCTATAATATACAAAAAATATAAGATGTATTTTCATTTTTAAAACTCTATTAATATAAGAAAATTTAAAGAATATAAAAATTGGAATTTACTTTCTTTATATAATTAGTTAGAATTTTGGTTCCAAATAAGAGCGGCTCAAAACGTATTTAACGGGAAGACGGCTCACTAGAAAAGATTGTATTAGCTATTAGAATTTGTTATTGATGTCATAATTTTTTTTATTTTTATTGTTCGATTATATGGATAAAAAATATTATATAAGTCTTTATAATATATGTTAAAGTTGATATTTCGATTTTAACGAGAGAGCGGCTCAATCGAAATAATCGTGTTTAACAAGAAATCGATTCATTAGAAAAGAATATTTAATTATTAAAATTTAATATTAATATTATACTATAACGTAAATGTATTAATTTTTTTAAAAAATATTATAACGCCGCCGCGAAGCGCGACTTTGTGACTAGTTTTATGTAATAAAGTGAGTTTAGTAGAGAAAAAATAATGGATATAGTTACTTTTTATATTATATAATTTAATTATTTTGGATAATTTTTGTAATATAAATAATTGAAAGAGATATTTCAAAAAAGAAAATGTAAGGAAGTGAGGGGGTGAGTGTCAAGTTTAACCTTTTTTTAAATAAAATTAACGAAAGTAGCCGATTTTAAGTTTTTGGCCAATTTTAGTCGGCGGGATACGCAATCTGCAACGGAGTAATATACAATACGCAATCTATAATGAAGTATTCCTAAATATTTTACATAGCATACGCATTTCATGTAGGAGTATTCATTCAATAAGCATTTCATACTTGCGTAATCTATACAAAACAAAAATAGAATATGTCATTGGTACTTGCGTATCATGCATTTTTTATATTTAAACTTATTTAAGTGGGATATGATTTTTTTGACAGGAATTATTGTTTTGGCAGGAGTGAGGTCATTTACTGTTCCATTCTTCTATTTAATTTATAAAGCCTGAAGGCTAAATGACTGCTTTTTTACCTTTATGCCCTTCCGTATTTTACGTATTTACTTGAATTGCCACTTGACCTCCATTGACTTTTAAATATTCAAATAACAATACATACAACTTCTCCAATACTCCTGCTCATATCACCTGTCTGTTCCCGATGCATTCATTTCAAAATATTTTGAATTCTAAATTTTAAAATCACGTCTCTCTTTCATCTTCTTAATCTACGTCTCTCTCATTTGTGTATTATGTACTAATTTTTTGCTCCTTCTTCTTGCAGATGGGTGTGGTAATAATTATGAAAAGATTGGAGAATTGAAGCTGGCAATACACATATAATAATGGGTTCTTGATTTTATGGGATGATCAAGCACGGGTAACTTCTTGCTTGGTCATGATTTTATCAATGTTATATGTTTTTTTTTCCACCCCAAGTGTTTGATTGAAGTTCTAAGAGAATTTCTAATCTTTTTTGTTCGAAATCTTGAGAAGTTAAATGTTATGTTTATGTTGATTTTGTATATCAATGTTATATGTTTTTTTTGCAGCCCAAGTGTTTGATTGAAGTTCTAATAGAATTTTTAATCTTTTTTGTTAGGAATTTTGACAAGTTAAATGTCATGTTTATGTTGATTTTGTATATATGAGTTATGTGCTGTTTTGTATAATTTAAAATTTTCAGTTTTCACTAGAATAGTTAAATCTCAATTGAGTGTACTTATGTATGTTATCCGTCTAAAGAAGCTTTACTTATATTTATTTGGTTTATGCAGAAGATGATGATGCGATGATGAATCTTAGACCGGTGTTTACAAAAATCGTTAATCCAGGTATATATAAGCTTACTATATGGGAATTATAAGCTTTTAGTTTTTCCGTAACTATATGGAGAAATTGTTTTTGTGCCTGTTAAAGGAATCGAATGGATAAGTTTTGGTTTCTATATGTATATTACATGTTTGTTTATATTCCTGAGAGAGTTTTTTTTTTTTTTTAAGTTTTTAAACCGATGATAGATCATATGTTTTGTGTAAATAAGTTAGATGACATTATTTGATATTGATCCTACATTGTTCTTTTGATATTGATATCAAGTGGTTGTATTCGATATTTATCTTTTGCCTTGGAAAGTAGCCTGAATAATGATTTTGTGTTGGAAAGTGGTCGCAGATTTGAACAGCTTCGGTCCTGCACAATTACACTTATGTCTTTGGGCTGGATGTTATGTACAAAGATCATTCTTCTTATGCGGATTTCTCAAACTCTGTCAATGATTGTGTTTTGGTAAGAAGCTACTTCCTAATATATGTATTGGGATCTAACCTGTCATTAATTTAAATAGGAGCTTGCTACGGTATTTGGTGATGTAGCAATTCTCAAATAAAGACGCAAGTACGTATATTTTATAAAGGCTTATACAGAATCAAGAATGGTGTTAGAAGTACCCATTCAGTCCAAATTAACTATTTATATGCAGCAAACTAAGAGAAGATGACGTATTTTCACAAGTAGATACAAAACCTGTTAGGGTAGGTATTCCAGTCCGTTCGATATGTTTGAGAAAAGATATAATTAAGACACAACTTAGTTTTGTGCGAACAATCCTCATACTTGAAGGTCCATTCTCAAACATAGTATATGTGTATATATATTTGTTATGAGCCCTGGCTGAGTTTGCAAACTTTTAAATCGTATTTAACCATGTCATTGGTAGTACGGTGGTTGATGATGCCACTACCGTCTACCCAACAACCAGAATACTTTGGTGTCCAGAGAAATATTGCCAAGTATAGTTTTCATTTATAAAGCCTGAAGGCTATTTGTCTGCATTTTTACCATTATATCCTCCTACAAGTGATCGTATTTACAACATTCCCCATCTGACCTTTTCATTTCTACGGTTTTACACGTGTGAGCCTTGCTGTTCGAATTGTATAAACTGATCCACACTTGCACAGACTTCTTTCATACTCTACTTTTCAATTCAAAATTTGAAATCTGAATTATATCCTCCTCTGTAGTATTATTTTCTCAAATCTCAAATTTTGAATTCATTCTTCTCTCCCTCTCCCTCTTTAATGTACCCAGTTTTCTTGAAATTTTCTATCACTTCTGAATTTGTTTCATTCTTTGTTCTTTTAACTATTCTTGATTGCAGCATGACTTAATTTTATTGTATATGATTCAAAGTATTTAAATTGATAATTTTTGAATGTTGAATTTGTCAGATATGTTGTAGGAAATCAAGCGTACGAGGATTTACTTGCAAAAGAATTGACGATTTCACTAATATCAATTACTGCTTTGTCTCTCTCTCTCTCTCCCTCTCTCTCTCCAATTCACAAATTTGCTGCACAAATCTGAATGGATCAAGTATACTTTCTTAATATTTTCTTAATGTTTCCATGTTTATAGTATCTTCGAATGTTCATTTTTTTATATACTGAGAGTCCTAGGTGGAGTAAATCAGGGATTGTTGACATTGCTAAGGTAGGGGGTGTGGGTATTCTCTCTGTTGGCTCTTGGAATGCTTTGGTTAAGAGGCCATTGCTAAGGTAGTATCTGTTCAATAGTTCCTTGGTTATGCATTTTCTAGGATTTGCTCACAAGTTTCTCCACACTAACACAGTTATAGGCGATTGTACAGATGGTGTCGAAGGTTTGATTTCCTATCCAGCTTATATACTTGACAACATTGTTCTGTTTATTCGGTTCACTAACACTATGGTAGTCTTACTTAATTTTCAGTATGTATATGTACTTTTGTTCTTCGAAACTCTATAGTGATGTGAAGCGGATCATTTGTTATTACAGGGACATAAGTGAATCTGAATTGATCACAATTAGGGATCTGTTTCACTTCATGCTTTTTCTCAAGTCCCGAGGTTTGCCTGCAGAAGATCACCCACTAATGCTGTACTATCAATTGTTCAAGATCATCAGCAAGAAAATATGTGTAGAATAAGAATGTCAGCAAAAGGGAAAATGAAAGGTGCAAGAATTCACCACGCTTGCTTCCAATTTAGACAGTAGGTTGTTGTTGTAGAGTATAGTCTATGTCTGCAACTCAACACGTATTAAGATTATTAGGTTGACAGTCCATCTTGGAGATGACAGAGTTAATGGTATGGATGGATTATTCTGATTTGAATATTCGTATATCATCAAAAGTAATTATATATCATTAGGCAATGATTTTGCAACTTCATGATTCTTAATGTTTGGTTTTATAACTTATGAATTTTTACTATGTCATTGATATAATGATCTCTATTTCTGGATCTTGGTGTTATAACCCAGAATATTTTGGTTCCTGCAGCTTTATTCCTCTAATTCTATGGAATGTGGAGCTCAAATCCTCATCGCAAGAAGGGCAATCTTGAGCCCTTTGCTCCTGATCCTAGAAAACCAGTTCAGGTGATATAATTTCCTATCATCAGTAGTTATGAAGTTCTTTATACTTTGTTTTCAGTTCTGATTCTGGACAATACAAAGGAATTTATACTTTGTTTGCAAGTACTGGAACATGCAAGTTTCAGAATTGTAGTTCAGGAGGTTGTGATCAACCTGAACCCATAATCGAACTATTCTTGGAATCTGAATTCTGTTTACAACCTCCTGGTGACAGTCCAACTAGAAAATCTGTCTTTGATTCTCTAATAGCTGGCTGCATCCTGTGTTTTTTGATCCTTTCACAGCTTACTATCAATATTCATGGCATTTGCCTGAGGATCACGGAAAGTATTCAATGTTTATAGATCAAGAAGAGGTGAGAAAGTCGAATGTGAATGTGGTAGAGTGGCTAATGGAGATACCTAAGAAGGCCAGGGATGACATGAGGAGGTACATAGTGTATGAATTGTTGCCTGGATTGGTGTATGGAGATTCAAGTTCAGATTTTGAACAGTTTCAGGATGCCTTCTCTATAACAATGAATAATCTCCTTGAAAAGGTGACCAGATTGGAGTACAGTGTATAATGAAATTGTGTTAGATAGTTCAAAATTGCAGATACATATTATGTAAATTTGGTTGAAAGTTTGATAATTACTTCATTAGACCCAAAAATTCAGTGGTTTGATGATTTTTCACTGATTAAATTACATCTATTAACAAAACATGTCCCTGTATTGTATTATTCAGTATTACAGAAATCATAACTACATAACTTATGTTAAACAAAATAAAGAATTTATTCTTAAACATATTCTACAAAGGGAGTTTACTTTTAAATGATTTACGAGTGTGTTTATTTAATTATTTATGAATGTAATACTTTTGAGGCGTTGGCGATCACGTATATGTTAAATATACAGAATTCGAGGCGCCGTCGGAGACGGGGCCGAGGAATATACTTTTTAAATATTAAAAGTTTTGATAATAATATAAAAATATATTAAATTGGAGTTATATTATATATAAATATAAGTTTTGATTTTGGAGTATATGGAATTCAACATTTAACAAAAAAATAGGGTAATCATTCGTATTACATAAAAAAATTCAAAATAAATGCGTAAATTCCCTTTTTAATATAAATTTAGTTATCAATATTTTTTAAGATTTATAATTTTAATTAAATTTATTGTATATCGGATTCGAGATACCGTCGGAGACGGAGCCGAGAAGGATGCTTATTAAATATTTAACAAAAAATCAAAGTTCATTTTAATAACAAAAATTATGTTAATATAATATATATAACTTAAAATTAAAGGCCCAGCATGGCAAACATAAAATTAAAGTCCTGCTAAAAAATATTGTTTTATGATAAATTAAATCTAATTTTTATGTACGTATATCCAAACAATATTGAATGATATAATTCTCTCTGTCAAAATGACAGTTTTCTTTCTGTCAATCTGACAGTTTTTTTTCATCTCTATTATTGGTTATTCTTGCATTCAAGTAATTTTAATCACATATCTTACAATCATTGATCGATTTTACTACTTTATCTGTCATTTCTATTCATCTTATCTGTATAATGGATGCACAAGGGAAATCGTTGGAGGAATTGTATATTGATATGGTTATTGATGATGAGGAGGAAGGAGGGATTATTGTGGCTAATTCGGAGGTAGTGCAACAGAAGCAAACATATGTTCTCATCGGTAGATTTTTAACAGACAAGCATATAAATTTTATGGCTATGCAGAATGTCCTGGCTACGTTGTGGAGGCCAAAGGAGGGAATGGAGGTTCATGATATCGGGGGTATGCGCTACTCATTTGTATTTTTTCATAAACTGGACATGCAAAAAGTCATTGATGGGGGGCCTTGGTCATTTGAATAAGCAACATTAATCTTACATCCGTTGGAAGATGGGGAGGATCCAAACACAGTTCCATTGCAGGATGTGGACATATGGGTTCAAGTGTATGATATTCCAAGGGGGCTTATGTCTGAAAATATATTGAGGAGTCTGGGCACATCGATTGGTAAGTTTGTAAAAATGGATTCTAACAATTTGGATGGGCTCTGGAAACCGTTTGTTCGTATTAGAGTGTCTTTAAATGTGGCGAAACCTTTGAAACGAAGAGTAAAAATTAAAAGGGAAGGGGATGGCTGGAGTTGGGTTAATTTCAAGTATGAAAGGTTGGGGTCGTTTTGTTTTGTTTGTGGTATATTGGGGCATTCTGATCGTGATTGTAGTATTGTCTATGCAAATTCGGATAAGGTTGTTGAGCGTGCGTACGGCGTATGGTTGAGGGCTCCTACAAAGAATGCTACCAAATTGGCGACTGGTGCGAAATGGTTAAAAACTCCAGGGACTCACGCCAATATGGGGACTAATACGACGTTACAGATGGTGGTTCAGGAGGGCAATCGAGAAGACACACGTTTTATGGAAGTCGATGGGGTGGTTAGAGATACTTCTGGTGAAAAGGGAAGTGTTGCAGTTATTAGTAGGGGTTTCAGGGCATCAAGTACAACTCTTAATAAAATTGACATTATCGACCGTGGTACTACGGACACGGACAATGTTGTATGTGATCCCAAGAGGAAACGGGTGGAGGATACAGGGGATGACAATCAGGAGGAACATCATGAGCAAATGGGTAACTCAAGTCAAACATCTGATCATTTAAACTTGCAACTGGCGGGTCCTGGCGCTCAGGCCCGCCTAGGATTATGAGTCTTATTGCGTGGAACTGTCGTGGGCTGGCCAACCCACGAGCAGTTCGTTTGTTAAAGGAGTTGAATACTCTTTATAGGCCTAGTATTATTTTTCTGAGTGAAACAATGTGTAAGAAAGAAAGAGTGGAGATGGTAAAAAATAAACTTGGTTTTATTGGTCATTTTATTGTTGAAGCTCGGGGGCATGGGGGTGGATTGGCTTTATTTTGGAAGAATGAAGGGAACATAGTAGTGACCAATAGTAGTCAGAATTTTATTGATTTCGAAGTTACTCATGAATTTCTTGGCCGTTGGAGGTACAC
Organism: Kitagawia praeruptora; assembly: GCA_037693485.1. Taxonomy (NCBI): domain Eukaryota; kingdom Viridiplantae; phylum Streptophyta; class Magnoliopsida; order Apiales; family Apiaceae; genus Kitagawia; species Kitagawia praeruptora. Next base: position 138,205,691 of record CM075345.1, read on the forward strand.
GGGGTATTATGGCTATCCAGAAAGAGGACGACGGGTTGAAGCTTGGGATATGCTAAGGCAATTGGCAACAAGTTCTAGGCTGCCATGGTGTATTATTGGCGATTTTAATGATTTAATGACTGCAGATGAGAAGGAAGATGGTCAAAGTCATCCTCGTCATTTACTCAGAGGTTTCTCAGAAGCTATCACTGATTGTGATCTAGTGGACTTGGGGTATGAGGGGCAAAAGTTTACTTGGGAACGGTTTCGTGGAACTGTTAAATGGGTGGTTGAGAGGTTGGATAAAGGTTTTGCCAACAAGGACTGGCTTGATTTATTTCCAAGTGCTGTAGTGCAGGTACATGAGGTTTCGACTTCAGATCATAGGCCATTATGTTTACAATTAAACAGAAGAGTGTACATGCCTAAAGCTCGTCGATTTCGGTTTGAGAATATGTGGATTCATGAGACACAGTGCAAAAATATAATTCAGGAGTGTTGGAATGGGTCTGGGAATCAAAATCTGATGCAAAAGTTAAGTCATTGTTGTTTGAAATTGGAAGAGTGGGGAGGGGGTTTGGTAAAACATCTTAAAACTAAGTTGGCGTTTTATCGAAAGGAGATGCAACGAATGAGGTCTCGACGGGATACTTATGGTGTGAAAATGTATAATGAGGCGAGATGGCATTATTTGAAGTTATTGGAGAAACAGGAGGTGTTTTGGAGTCAAAGAGCCAAACAGTATTGGCTAAAGCATGGGGATAATAATACTCGATTTTTTCATAAATTTGCATCCATCCGGAAGGAACATAATAAAATTCGAAGATTGAAAGATGCAGCTGGTGTTTGGTGTGATAAGGAGGAGGATATCCAAGATATTATTGTGAGGTATTTTCAAGAAATCTTTTCAACGACAAACACATCTGATCAATTGTCAGAGCGAATTCATTTTAAACAGATCACGGAGGAGCAGAGTAGTGCCTTGCCGCAACAGGTAACAGAAAGAGAAGTTAAAGAAGCAGTTTTTGCTATGCATCCTGAAAAAGCATCGGGTGTGGATGGTCTTAATCCGTGTTTTTTTCAAACGTATTGGAATATTGTAAGTTCAGATGTTGTGAAGTTTTGTCGAGATTTTCTTGAACAGGGGAGGTTGCCAGCTGATGTTAATAAAACATTGGTATGTTTAATTCCTAAAGTGAAGTGTCCTAAACAGGTTGCAGATTTACGTCCCATATCCCTGTGTAATGTGATCATGCGTATTCTGTCAAAAGTAGTAGCTAACCGAATGAAACCATGTCTACATTCCATCATATCTACCAATCAATCTGCATTTATTGAGGGTAGACTTCTTACTGATAATGTAATGTTGGCATTTGAGATTAACCATTATATACATAGAAAAACACAAGGAGCTGATGGTGTCGCAGCGCTTAAAATTGATATATCTAAGGCATATGATCGCTTGGAATGGAGTTATGTTGAAGTTATGTTACGAAAAATGGGGTTTCCTCAATATTGGATAGCTCGAGTTATGCAATTAGTAAAGACAGTTTCGTATAGTTTTCTGCGAGATGGGCAGGTATTTGGTGAAGTGCATCCATCTCGGGGGATTCGACAGGGAGATCCAATATCTCCCTATTTATATATAATTTGTGCTGAAGGATTGACAGGGCTATTACGTCAATACGAAGAGACTGGTTTGATTCATGGCTGTAGAGTGGCAAGGGGGGCTCCGCGTATAACACATCTGCTATTTGCAGATGATTGTTATCTATTTTTCAAAGCCAGTTGTACTGAAGCAAGAAATATGGTGAGTATCTTGCAGAGATACGAGCGTTTGTCAGGGCAGAAAATAAACTTTGGTAAGTCGGATATTGTGTTTAGTCCGAATACTGGTGATGTCGAACGGCAAGCAATTTCTGAGATGTTTGGGGTGAATGTCAAGGCTACACCAGGGAAGTACTTAGGTATGCCCATGTATGTGGGGAGGAAAAAGAAAGAAATTTTTGGGTTTATTGGTGATAAAATTCAATGTAAGTTGCAGACATGGTGTAATAAGACATTATCAAAGGCTGGGAAATTAACACTTGTGGGAACAGCAGCACAAACTACTCCGAATTTCTGGATGAGTCTTTTCTTGATTCCGGAAGCGATATGTGATGAGATAGAGCGGAAAATGAATGGTTTCTTATGGGGTAATGCTACAGGTAAGGGTGTCAAATGGATTACATGGAAGAAATTGTGTGTTCCAAAGGAGTTTGGAGGGCTGGGATTAAAGGAATTGAAGAAGTTCAATCTTGCCATGTTAGCTAAACAGGGTTGGCGACTTCTAACGGAGGCAAATCCATTGGTTAGTGCAGTCATGAAGGCTAAGTATTATCCGCATTCTGAACTTTTACATGCTGATGCAGGACAGAATCCTAGCTATGTATGGAGGGGAATTGTTGCAGCTTTGGAGGTGTTAAGAGGTGGAGTACGTCGGAGAATTGGAGATGGGGAGAACACGTTGGTGTGGCGTGATCCGTGGTTGCCAGATATTTCCAATGGTTATATTCGAACACCAGTTTACGACCAGTTGCAGGAAGTTAAGGTCTGTAACTTGATGACAACGGAGGGTACTGGGTGGGATTTGGACATTCTTACTGACTTGTTTGAGGTAGGTGACTGTGAGAAGATTAAGCGCATACCATTGTCCAGACATGTAACATCAGATTCGTGGTACTGGTTATTGGACGACAAGGGAGTATTTACTGTCAAGAGTTGTTACCGTTTTCTTCAAGGGGAGTGTGCTGATGATTATAGAGGGCTGTGGAATAAAATCTGGGCTATGAAGTTACCTAGAAAGGTGACACATGTTTTATGGAGATTGTGTAAGGACTGTCTCCCTACTAATGCAGCACTGTATAATAGACGTGTTGATGTGAATCCTACATGCCCATGGTGTCATTCTGCAGTTGAAACGAATTTACATGCTATATTTCTTTGTGATTTTGCACTGACTTTGTGGCGTGCAGTGGGGTTACAATCTTTGGTGCAATGTACAGAGGAGGAACATCCAAAAGTAGTGTTTGATCGTGTTTTTCATCAGGGCTCTAAAAACCAGTGTTTAGAGGTGTCTATGTTATGCTGGAGTTTGTGGCATCGCCGAAACAAATGGGTTTGGGACCGTTCTAATGGTTCTCTCTTTGGTGTACGAAACACAGCTAATTGTTTACTTCGTGAATGGACAGATGCACAGGCACGTGAAGAGAACATGAAGATTCGAGGACAGATTGGGGATAGAGTCTGGACGAAGCCGTCCTCTGGGTGGCTTAAGATAAATGTGGATGCAGCGGTGTTTTTGATGGGTGGGATTGGTGTTGCAGCAATCATCAGAGATGAACATGGAGGTTTTGTTGCAGCTCGTGTATTGCGATTACCAGGAGTATGGAGTCCTCGCGAGGCCGAAGCTTTAGCCCTTAAGGAGGCACTCTCTTGGGCGATTTCTCGAGGATATAGGCAGTGTGAATTTCAAACTGATTGCTACGCTTTGGCTGCGAATTGTAATGGAAGTCCAGGGAGGTCTTTGTTTGATACCATTGTCATTGATTGTATTGGTTTAAGTAAGCACATAAATCAAGTGCTATTTAGCTTTGCTTTTCGTTCTGCGAATAATGTAGCCCATGTCTTAGCACAGGCTGCTTATTCTATGACAGACGTTGGAGAGTGGTTTGTCACTCCTCCTAATTTCCTTGTTCGCTCTTTAGAGCTAGATTCTGTTATCTAATGCAAGTTCGATTTTATTCAAAAAAAAAATCTAATTTTTATTTAAAAAATACTTATTACTATAAATATAATGTTTCATAATATTACGATGTAAAACTATTATGATAACCAATTATCTAATTTAAAAATATTTAATTTTACAAATCGAGTCGGCATTTAAATTAAACTCGAGGCATCGTCGAAGGCAACACCGAGAAGTCTGAGCATAAAATGAATTATGCGTCTTAAGAAAATATTAAACCCATACAAAATAAGAAATATTTTTACTAAATTTCCAAAATAAAATTAATGTTTAAATTTTTTTTTATCACAAAATAAACGTTTTTAGCATATTCTTGCAAATATACAAATACATTATGGACACCATGGAATAGTTGTTGACATAATTCAATTGTTAATATTATTATTGAAAAGAATTAAAAAAATGTGAAAATATTTGATATTCGTGTCTCAATAATTCATAATATTGGTTTCTTAGTTATGTCATTAATTTAAATAATTTTTGGATAATTTTTTTTACATCAATGAAATGTAATACTTTACAAATAATTTAATATATAAAAAATTCATTCCCCATGCGAAGCGGGCAATGGTGTGAAACAGACAAAATTATCATTTTTATGCAAAAAAAAAAAAAGAATAAGTCACAAAAACTAATATATTATAATTTTTAATATTTAAATATTTTATTGAAAAATCGAGGTATCGCCGGAGGCGATGCCGAGAAATCTTTGTAACAAAATGTTTATTTTTTGAACTAAAAAAAAAATTTCATTTTTTAAATTTTCAGCATGCAAAATGGAGAATAATCTTAGGAAAATGATAGAGCTCCCAAAATATCATTTAAAATAGCTCCCAAAATTGATGTGGCATTATGAACCCCTATATTTATTAATATAGAACAATTAAAATCAATCTTTTTATCATATTGCCAATGTAATGTTATTTTGGTACCTATTTTGGTATCTTTATCATTACTCATAATCTTATTATACATAAACAAACAAAATCAATCTCAGGACAAAATGATAGATGAAAAAGAAAATATTATCTAGCTACTTCCATAAAAGAAACAAAATAATAAATAAAAATGAAGAACTAAATAATATAAAAAAGTTGGATGAACTCATCTATGTTATAATTTTGGTAAATACATTTTTTATCATCTAGCCAACCATTATAACATTATAAATATACAAATACATTAGGGACATCGTGAATTAGTAGTTGTGGTAATTCAGTTGTTAATACCACGCTGAATAGAGTAACAAAAATGTGAAAGTATTTGATATTGGTGACTCAATTTAATAGCATATAAACCAACTAATTCATAATATCATTTTATCAATTATGTTATTAAATTAAAATAATTTTTTGTATAACATATATACACACACACACACATATATATATATATTACATCAATGGAAAGTAATATTTTATAAATAAAAAAGCAATAAAAGGTCAAAATAAAATTGCTCTACCCAAAGTATTTAAAAGGAGTTACATAAGTCAACTTAGAATATTATACAAAAGTAGTTTTTTTAAAATCAACAAAAGATATTATCTTTAAACCAAAATATTATATTTTGGTCATTGTTATAAAAATCGGTTGAGGTACCGATTTAAGATTAATCGGGTAATCGGGGATTAATCGGAAGGATTAATCGGAGTATTAATCGGATATTATAATAATATTTAATATATTAGTCTAATTTACAATTAAACATATCATTTTAAATAAATTTATAGGATTAATCAGATTTCAAAAATCGAATCGGTTAGCTACCTTACAGAGGATTAATCGGGGATTAATCGGTTAAATCGAGGATTTTTAGAACCATGATTTTGGTAAATAAAAAAAATAAAAATTATGCACCCATGCGAAGCGGGCAATAATCCTAGTTTAAACAAAGCTTCAAAGGTAGTTGCACAGCACCCAACGCCGATTAATTTGATTACGCATTTGTGGATGACATATACGAAAGGCTAATATTGGCCAATTATCGCAGAATGGTTACTTTGGTATTACTTTATGAAAAACGTGTTAAAGTTGTCATTTTTTCGAAGGGAGAGGGATAGATAGAATATAACATAATAAAAATAAGTACGTACTCGAAAAGAAATGAAAGTTATAATAATACTGCGAGATTCACAAATCACAACCGCATCAACTAAAAAGTCTAAAAAAAATTTCTAGTGTATGCCCAAGGGCATATGCTAAGAATCCGTGCTAGCTTAGTTGTTAAATTTTGATTGATGAAGATTTCATTAATAATGATGGACTCCCTGCATTCACATAAATATCCACCAATAAAAATTTAACAACTCATCAAACACGAATTCTTAGCATGTGTCCTTGGCACACACTAGACAAACCCAAAGTCTAAAACCAAGATTCACATTATTCTATGTTCCGTGCTATGGAGTATTTACCTTTAATTTAATTTACTGTTCTCTGTTTATGTACCTATTTTGCTGTCCAATATCAGCACAACAGTATTTATTATGAACACATTTCTTTCGGAAATCAAGTGTCCCAATAGCTTTGGTCTTGAGTGGGGCTACGGATTAACCGAATCATGTCTGATGTCTCCATTATTTTATGCTCTCTGTTAGGTCCCAGATGACGGGAAGTAAGTTAGCAAATGACTCAAATATCATAAAAATAAGTGTACATTGCCCATATTAAGGGGACTGTTTGTCAAATCTTATTTGTAACTTATAAGTTACTTATTTCAAAAAAAAAATTGTATTTACATAATTTTTTTTAGAAAAAAATGTGTATGGGAAGTTTAATATTCATTTTCTTGCAAAAATAAGTTACTTATTTCAGAAAAAAGTACATATTTCCTAACTTTTTTTCAGAATAAGTAACTTATTTCTGAAAAATAAGATTTCCCAAACGGGCCCTGACACTTGCCGGATTTGTTGCCCTTTTTCTCATTTTCTATTCGCATACACTGTATGCGTATACCATCTTTAAAAAATCAATTCAATTGTTGAGTCAATCAAATCTCACCTTTTATTCTATTCTATACAGATCTACTTTCTCTCTTTATTTTCTTTGTTTCCTCCCATCACATAATTAAGGAAATCGTCCTCACATACAAATGAAAACTCTGGATCATTCGGAGATGAAGAGGCCCCGCAGGGCACCATCGAACCCGTAGGGAAAATCTCTGGACTACCACATGTCGTAAATGTCAAAATGAGAAGGCGGGTGGACTCGATGTATGAACTGAGTTGGTGACTCAACTCGTGGGTGAGAGATATTCAGTGAGTGATACTGAGTTGACTCAGAATGGGTGATTTGGAAGTGAGTGAGAGACATAGATTTAGAGATAACAAACATATCAAGGTGAAGTGATTGCTTGATGTAGCTGGTGTAGGCGATTGACGGTGTGGGGATTGGGGATGTTGGATGAGAAATTGTCGGTGGATCGAGGCAGGAATAGTAAATCTACAGCACAGAAACCGCAACAATGAATAATAATGAAGGCACATACGCATTTTTGATATGCGCGTTCCTCGCCCTTCCATATGGACAATACGTATTTTGTGAGTATACAATATTTTGAGAAGTATCTGCCAGTCCACGCATGTACAAAATACGTATATTGAGCTACACATAAACAAAATGCGTATACAAAGAGTCATTTTGGACATTTTATCCGACGGCTGATATTTTGGGCAGCGCTATACCGAAAAATGATATAATGGGCTTTCACCCTTTGAATACCTTATTATCTTTTTCTATATTTTTGAGAAGTTGGATTTAGCCATTTTCAATCTTTTCTTTTATAAATTAAATTTGTTGATTTTCATTTCGAATATTCTTAAAAGAGGATTTATTAGGTGATGTAATCAACTTTCAATATCTAATTTAATTTTCATTTTTTTATTAACAAATCATCAAAATCTCTTTAATTGTACTCCCTCCGTCCCAATGGGATGTTAACATTTACTTTTTGCACGAAAACCAAGATAGTGGGTGTAATATTGTTAAAATAAATGAAGTAGTGGGTGTAATAGTGATTTTATAGTTAAAATAAGTTAAGTAGTAGATGTAATAGTGTAAATTATTGTTAAAATAAGTGAAGTAGTGGGTGTAATAGTGTTAAAACTTACTATTTTAGGAAATGTTAACAATCTATTGGGACATCCCAAAATAAAAAGTGTTAAGAATCAAAAGGGACGGAGGGAGTACTTCTTTAAAAAGAATTTATAACATATTGCGATAAAAAGACATTCTCTCTCTTCTCTCTCCTCTCTCCTCTCCTGTAAAACAAACCCCTCAGTTTCTTTTTCCTCCGGCGGTGGCTCCTCCACCGACCGGAGGTCCGATTTTCTTGCTTTTTTGTTCTTGTTTCCTTTAATAATTAGTTCTCGTTGTGAGAATTGTTTGCTTCCTTCCTTTTCTTAGATCTGAATCCTTGGAGTTTCGGGATTATTCTTCTCCGATTTGTGGTGGATCCTCAGTTTCTTCCCAGATTCTTGGTGGATCTTCGATTTCAAGAGGGGTCTGGTTTCTCTAGCTTTTGAGGTTCCGTTTTCTAAATCTAAGACTTGTTTTAGTTTGATTTTATTGTGTAATTTCAATTTTCTTTGTAAGTTTAGTTTGATTTCTCTCCTTGGTGAGAGGTGTGGTTTTTCTCTCCTTGGTGAGAGGTTTGGATTTCTCTCCTTATTTTGTGAGAGTTGGTTCGGATTCAACGTTAAGAGCTTGGTCGGAACTTCATTTGTGGTCGTTAGCTCAAACGAATTTTGGCGAAGATATGGGGCATAGAGCGAGTATCTATAGACATATCATTTTTTTCAGACATCTCCTTATTTGTCTCATTTTGATTATGAAGACGAGCATGTCATCCTATTCTATGTTTGATCAATTCAGTCATTCTTGTAGATGCCGTATGACTTTTATGTATTGAATTACCACCTTTCATAAAAAAAAAAAGAATTTATAAAAAAAGCAGAATTTTCAGAATCCGCTACAAAATTGTCAATTCTTTTGACGCTTCTTCCAGGAGAGAGGAAACTTTAATTTTTACACAAAACCAAGTACATACATACAACGTTCTCTCTCTCTTTTTTTTGCTAGGTTATTAGATAGTACAATGTTGCAACAACACATCATATATTTCTTTTTTGATAATTTGATTAATATGCTATGAAAATAAGTATCAATTCGAGCGTAATGAGATAACTAAAATGATGAGAGCTTATTTCTTGTTAGTATACGTCCAATTTGATTCTCGCTCATCCCGGAATTTCTGAGAACATATACTTATTTATGATACATATAAGTATAATTATTTTTTTTAAAAAAATTAATAATTTGAGTAAGAATCAAATTACTCCCTCTGTCCCATTAGATTCTTTACATTATTTTAAGAATGTCTGGCACGCATTTTAAGGTGCATATAAAGTATAGTTCCATAATTTATTTTTACAATTTTCTTTTTATGTATAAAAATGGAACAATCCTATTTTTATACAAGAAAAAAAAATTTAAAAATAAGTTATGGAACTACCCTTAAAATTTACCTTAAAATGCGTGCCAAACACTCTCCAAACAACGTAAATAAATGACCGGGACGGAGGGAGTAGTTCTTATTGCTTGAATTATCTGATTAAAACCCATCATATATTAAAGTTGTGGCCAATTTTATTTAAATGCAAATTGAAGGGGCATGCTGATGTTAATGTAGACCCTCAAGCTCGTGCTTGGGGGTATACATCCCACAAACTAAACAAAAATTGACAGTACTCGCACTGAATAAAAATCTAGAGCAGAACTTAATGTGGTGGTTGTTGTGGGGGCAGTGAAAAGAACCATCCTTGTGGACCGTGTTACACATTTTTGTTTGTGTGAACAGTGAACTTTTTTTTTTTTTTTTTCTGGTTGGTCCTCACCTGCAATGTGTTTTATCAACATGGACCTCTGTTTCCTTTTTTTATGGGTTTTGTGCAGTGCTTATAGAACTGGATAGCTCGCCTCCTGGTTCCTTATCTAAAAAGATGTTACCGTCCAAACAATTCAAATTAATTGAGTATTTGAGTTGCTATTAATTTTGGTTTCAGTCCAAATGTGGTCTGCATCACAAGAATTAAAGTTAAAGGCTGCCAGTATGAATGGTGCGATAAATTCTTTTTATTAACATAGAATGGGAAGGATTATGTCCAGCGACAAAGTCAGGATTATATTCGACTGGAAACAGGATTATATTCGACTGGAAACACAACCTGATTGTAATTAAATAATATATATATATAGGGGGCTACTCCAATACAAACCTCCTTAAAATACAAACCTACAAACCAAGCATAATCTAATATTTCAAGCTAATCTAATGACCAAACTAGGGGTACCCCAATACAAAAAATGCTTAAAATAATTGGCTCTATCCTACAAAAAAAAAAAAAAATCACTGTTCACGTGATGACGTGGCAGTGGATTTCACTGGTTAACGGTGCTTCGCACCTTCTTGTACGGCGCTTCGCGCCTTTATCATTCTAAAGTTGTAAGGAATGGCAATCAATGGTAAAGGCAATAGACGATTGACGGGTGTGTCGAGAGCCTTCGGCCCTCATGACTACCTAACTCATCCGTTTACTGTCTTAAATGCTTCGCATTTCCACGGCAAGATTTTTTTTATTTTTTTTTTTGAATTTTTTTTTTTTTGTTGGATAGAGCCAATTATTTTAAGCATCTTTCGTGAAGGTATCCTTGGCGAAAACCTTAGAATAGATGAAATATAATTAATTTAGTGTTGGTTTGTAGGTTTGTATTTTAAGAGTGGTTTGTATTTGAGCACTTGCCTATATATATATATAGGCAAGTGCTCAAATACAAACCTACAAACCAACACTAAATTAATTATATTTCATGTATTCTAAGGTTTCCGCCAAGGGTACAAAAAATGCTTAAAATAATTGGCTCTATCCACCAAAAAAAAAAAAAAAAAATTGAAAAAAAAAAAAAATCACTGCCGTGGAAATGCGAAGCATTTAAGACAGTAAACGGATGAGTTAGGTAGTCATGAGGGCCGCAGGCCCTCGACACACCCGTCAATCGTCTATTGCCTTTACCATTGATTGCCATTCCTTACAACTTTAGAATGATAAAGGCGCGAAGCGCCGTACAAGAAGGTGCGAAGCACCGTTAACCAGTGAAATCCACTGCCACGTCATCACGTGAACAGTGATTTTTTTTATTTTATTTTTTTATTTTTTTTTGTTGGATAGAGCCAATTATTTTAAGCATTTTTTGTATTGAGGTACCCCTAGTTTGGTCATTAGATTAGCTTGAAATATTAGATTATGCTTGGTTTGTAGGTTTGTATTTTAAGGAGGTTTGTATTGGAGTAGCCCCTATATATATATTCATAATGCAAAATTGATATATATCTTCATAATTTGAAATTGGATCCTGTTAACCACAGCCCTTAGGGCCATGTTTAAGGACTAATATTTGCCAAGTGGTGGATTTTTATTGGATGATTTATGTAAATGCAGGGGACACAAACTTTTTTGCAAGTGGGTCACAACCTTGAACCAATTGAAAATTGCCACATAACACCTTAACCATAGCCCTAAAGGCTGTGGTTAACATTTTCCTTTGAAATTTTATTAACAAAATTTAAGGAATGACAGGTCAAAGGATCCCAAAGGTGCCCCACCTGGCCTCGTCCCTGATTACGCTTGCAATTTTGATGGGTGATGTGTATTTCAACGGAATTGATTATACTATTAATCAAATTTATATGTACAATTTTATTATAGTTTTTGAAAAATTTGATAAATTCGGTCAATGTAAATTGTGAATAGTTTGACTATAATTTTAACCAAAATTTTGCATGGTTAAAATTTCATAATTTATAAATTATGTATAATATTTATCATGCAAAAAATTTTGCTAAAAGTTTCTTGAAGATGCTCTAAATATTGTGTATTAAAAAGGTACAAAAGAGGAAAATAAAACGGTAAGAATGGAATGGTACGGTGAATTTGTGGATGCAAAACGTTGGTTCTTTTTTTTTTTTTTTAATAATTAGGCTTATAATTTTACAAGAAAATTTTCTAATTAATTATTTTTTTTAAAAATAATTAGATTTATACGCTTATAATTGAGTATTTGTTTTTAAAAAAATTCAAAATGAACTAGAATCAAATCCAAGTCACGGAACCGCAGAGATACAGGCAAAACGTTGATTTACTTGTACTCATCCAAGCTAGGATACTGGATACCTGTGGTAATAAACTTTTTAGAAGGGGGCAAGATCTTGCTTATTTGCTTGAGCAAAAGAAATCGAAAAACCGAAATCAAATCGGAAAAACAAAAAATCAAACCGAAAAAAATTGAAACACAAATTATTATACCAAAAAACCGAACTGAAACTGAACCGATTCAGTTACGGTTTTATCTAATCATCCGAACCAAATAACCGAACGGAAAATATATTATAATACTCCCTCCGTCCCAGCCAGTTCTTTACATGGCGGCTGGGCACGGAGGTCAAGGATAGTGGATGTAAAGTGAGTGTAATATTGTTAAAATAAATGAAGTAGTGGGTGTAATAGTGATTTTATTGTTAAAATAAGTGAAGTAGTGGGTGTAATAGTGATTTTATTGTTAAAATAAGTTAAGTAGTGGGTGAAATAATGTAAAGTATTGTTAAAATAAGTGAAGTAGTGGGTGTAATAGTGTTAAAACTTACTATTTTGGGTAATGTAAAGAAATGGTGGGACGGCCCAAAAAGGAAATTGTAAAGAAATGGAGGGGACAGAGGGAGTATATTTAATTAAATTATGTTTATGTATTAAAATATGTAATGAATTTTTATTTTCAATCATACATATATTAAAATTCTTAAATTTTCATTTACAAAACAATTATATATTTAATGTATAAGTGTATAACATATTACTATAATGCTATGACTTGCAACATATTTAAGTACTGCTACTCTTTTTTTCTTTTGTAATTCTTGCCTGCAGAGTAGGACAAATGAACTAGACATTAGTTTCCGGCTGGATGCCATCCCTGGCAGAAGCTTCGGTTTAAATATTACTGTATGTCTGTATGTAGTATAGTCTTCCTGGTCTTCATTCTTCAATCATCTTGTAGCTTCGTTAGAGAATTGGACGTTATCTCTGACTTTATTTGTAGACTAATAAAAATTAATTTTTGTATGTACTGAATTATATATGAATAGATAAAAATTGAAAAAAATTTGAAATTGATCAATAATTAACCGAACTGAAAAAAACCGTTTCGAATGATTCGATTACGATTAGTAGATAAAAACCGAACGGAACCGACATATACGATTTGGTAATGGTTTTCGATAAAAATTGAATCGAACCGAACCGACTTATGCACAACCCTAATCCTGCTTTATACATTACCTTCTTCCGACTTTACAAATAGGATACTCGTACACTTCTACGTTGAGTTTAATTTAGTTTAGTCATTCATTTTTCCGTCCTACACTTTTCTTACAAAAATATCAAATTATTTTTATTGAATAATTAGATTTATATTCCTTACAAATAAATATCTATTTTAACAAATCTCGAATTTTATGAACAAGAATCGAATCCAAAAATTAACAAGAGATAAGCCCTTAACAATAATAATAAGAGCTTTTTTCATAAATAAATAAGAAAAAGTAAATTTTTGCACATTTACTTTTGTTAAGAATAGCTATTTGCAATTTTACTAAACTATTTGCAATTTTACTATACTAAGTTTCAAAATTGCAAAAATACTAACCCTAACCCTACCCCCTCCTTCCCTCCTCATTCACAGCCGCCTGTTTCACCAGTTTGTGTACCTTTTTTTTTTTTTTTTTTTTTAAGATGGGATGCTATTTTGGTGGATTTGGCTTTGGGTTGCATGGCCCCGCAGGGGCAACCACTTTCAACTGAACATGCAACTAAATTACTGATTTCATGTTCCATTTTTCAATTTCCATTTTCGATCTCATTTTTGGACTCTAATATATATATATATATATATATATATATACAAATATATATACATATATAGAGTCTAAAAATGAGGTCGAAAATCACTTTTGAAAAATGGAACATGAAATCAGAAATTTAGTTGCATGTTCAGTTGAAAGTGGTTGCCCCTGGCGGGGCCTTGCAACCCAAATCAGCAACTGAATGCAATCCAAATCAGCAACTGAATGCAACTTTTTTTTTTAAGGTGGGATTCTATTTTGGTGGATTTGGATTGCATGGCCCCGCAGGGGCAACCACTTTCAACAAGTTGAATATGGTTGCATTTGGTTGAATATTGCCCCTGGCGGGGCCTTGCAACCCAAATCAGCAACTGAATGCAACCCAAATCAGCAACTGAATGCAACTTTTTTTTTAAGGTGAGATTCTATTTTGGTGGATTTGGGTTGCATGGCCCCGCAGGGGCAACCACTTTCAACAAGTTGAATATGGTTGCATTTGGTTGAATATTGCCCCTGGCGGGGCCTTGCAACCCAAATCAGCAACTGAATGCAACTTTTTTTTTTAGGTGGGATTCTATTTTGGTGGATTTGGGTTGCATGGCCCCGCAGGGGCAACCACTTTCAACAAGTTGAATATGGTTGCATTTGGTTGAATATTGCCCCTGGCGGGGCCTTGCAACCCAAATCAACAACTGAATGCAACTTTTTTTTTTAAGGTGGGATTCTATTTTGGTGGATTTTGGTTGCATGGCCCCGCAGGGGCAACCGCTTTCAACTGAATGCAACCACTTTCAACAAGTTGAATGTGGCATTTGGTTGAATATTGCCCCTGGCGGGGCCTTGCAACCCAAATCCACCAAAATCACCCACCTTAAAAAAAGTTGAATATGATTGCATTTGGTTGAATATTGCCCCTGGCGGGGCCTTGCAACCCAAATCAGCAACTGAATGCAACTTTTTTTTAAGGTGGGATTCTATTTGGGTTGCATGGCCCCGCAGGGGCAACCACTTTCAACAAGTTGATTGTGGTTTCATTTGGTTGAATATTGCCCCTGGCGGGGCCTTGCAACCAAAATCCACCAAAATCATCCCACCTTTAAAAAAAGTTGCTTGTGGGGTTGCATTTGGTTGAATGTGGTTGCATTCATTTGAATATGGCCCCTGGCGGGGCCTTGCAACCTAAATCCACCAAAATCATCCCACCTTAAAAAAAAAGTTGCATGTAGTTGCATTCGATTGAATGTGGTTGCATTCAGTTGCTGATTTGGGTTGCACGGCCCCGCAGGGGCAACCACTTTCAACTGAACATGCAACTAAATTTCTGATTTCATGTTCCATTTTTCAAAAGTGATTTTCGACCTCATTTTTGGACTCTAATATATATATATATATATATATATATATATATATATATATTAGAGTCCAAAAATGAGGTCGAAAATGGAAATTGAAAAATGGAACATGAAATCAGTAATTTAGTTGCATGTTCAGTTGAAAGTGGTTGCCCCTGCGGGGCCATGCAACCCAAATCCAAATCCACCAAAATAGCATCCCATCTTAAAAAAAAAAAAAAAAGTACACAGGCGTGTGAATTAGTTGGCACGTGGAGGTTTGGCACATGGAGGGCACATGGGGGGAGGGGTGTAGTATTTTTGAAATTTTGAAACTTAGTATAGTAAAATTGCAATTAATTCAAATAGATAGTATATTTGCAAATAGAAACTTTAAACATAGTATTTTTGGTAAATATCCTAATAATAATACAACTTCATGCTACTTTTATTTTTCACGTACACGACTCTTAACATTTTAACAATTATTTTTTAATAAATTGACTAATTTTAATTGTTTAAAATTTTTGTGCATGTAAAGAACTCATTATTATTAATAATAATAAACCAATTAAAAATTGCCAACTAATCACTTTTAATGTACCCTTGAACACACATTACAAAAACCATTCTTAAAAGTAGTCCAATTGAGGTTTTGGTTCGAGCTCAAATTCAATTTTGTCTTTCGTACATAATTGTAAATTTAGGAAATTGGAACAAATTAGTTAAGTTATTGATTAGCGATTTATCGTCAAATCTAGGATTTATCGGAATGATAAATCGAAATAAAAGTTGGATGAATTTTAATATTTTATATTATTTAATATATTAGACTTTTCTATAATATAATATACCATTCAAAAATAATTTATAGCGATAAATCAAATTTTAAACATTAATAGATCAAATATTTTTTGAAAATAAATCGGTAATTTTTTCAAAATCGGATAATTTTTAGAACACTAACTCCATATGTTAAAATTTGCTAAGACATTCAATCTCATTTATTAGCACAGTTGAGTAAAATCGAACCGAGATGGGTTCACAACGATAGTCCAATTCAAGCTTTGGTCTGAGCTAAAATTCAATTTTTTGTTTCAGTTGATTAAAAACGTTCATGTTGCTGCAGATCAGAATGTTCAGTTGCGGTTTTCTCTGAGTGATCAAAATCAGACGTCTTGCCTTTGTCAGTATGGGTGATTTGGATTCAAATTAAGCCGCGGTAGATAAATAAACTCTGCAAAATTAAATTCAGTTTTCTTTCTAATATTATTATTGCACACATGGTTGATTCCAGTTGCAATATATTTGCTGTAGATGATTAATTCCAGAAAGTCAATGAATCACAGTTAAAAAAAACATTGTTAATAGACACATTTTTGCATTTTAATCAAGTTATTTACGCATACTAAAATTAACATAATTAATTGCATCTACGATTGATTTGATTATAAGGAGCCGACTAGTTGATCATTTATGATTTCACGGTCCTTTTTAAATACAGAAGACCCAGATAAAATATATTTCAACTTTAAACCATATGCTATTAAATTCATAATCTCAGACACAGGGTAATCTACACAGTTGATTTGGAATCATACTAACTGGTTTCTTGCTTCAGACAGGGAGCTCTACAAGTCTGCCCGGCACAAGACTTAACTGAAACTTCCGCTGTATGTATTGATTGCAAACCTACCTGCCAAATTAAACAATAGTAACTAAATCAGCATCCGGAAAGTGTACCATAAGTATATTGGTAAGTATGATTCGATTAATGTAATAAATTGTCATCACCATCATGAGCCGACATGCTCGTTTCATAGAATAAAGCATTACAAACACAGGTTCTACCATAAAGAAATTTCAGCTGATGATATTTATATTTGTTTGCCACGTAATGTTGTGTATCTGCATAACTTGTTTGGAGTGTGTCGGGAGCTACAAACAAACTACACAAATTAATAACGAGATCCAGTGTCCATAAGTTGAATAAGCTAAATTTAGAGTGTGCTTGCTGTGCAAGAATTTTGACCTAAAAATGCACATACTTAGACCAACTTTCCATTTATCAGTTAAATGTGTACTAAAATGTCACATAAGCATCATAATCAGACAAAGATGATGAATTGTAAGGTAGGGGAAAGGAAAAACAAAAGTATAGGGAGATAACTTGAAAATAAGACCAGATTTTGAGAGGTTCCTGTGAAGATTGGAAATCGAAGAGCTTAGCCATTACCAGAACTTGTTTCTCCATACAAGTCTCTCACCTTACATATAGAACCATAAAGAAACATAAACCAAGTCCTTGCCTCAAGGAGCCCTTCTAGTTCTTATAAGACCAAAACTATATAAAATAAATAAATACCCTAAGCAAACTATTGTGGCACATATGGAATTGATTACAGTAAGATTGATGATTTATATAAGGAACTCTGTTGTAAGGTGTTCCTGGATGGACTCAAAAGAAGATGTTCCAATCAACTGAGATTCCTAAAGCAGAAAACAGAGGTTCACAAATTGACTATAGTTGACTTCGGCAACCTAAACCTGATCTGTTCCTTCACCAATAGGTGGTTTCCGATACACTAAAACTAACACTTCACATTTTTTTGTCTAATCGCATCAGGAGTTTGACAAGGTGGGCCATGCAAAATCAAAAATACTAAATTGTTTTGGCATCAATTATTTACCAATAGGTGGTTTCCGATACACTAAAACTAACACTTCACTTTTTTTTTTTTGTCTAATCGCATCAGGAGTTTGACAAGGTGGGCCATGCAAAATCAAAAATACTAAATTGTTTTGGCATCAAATATTTACTAAACTTGCCGCCTCTGTAGTTTTCCATAGTTTCTCAACAATCTTCAGTAAGACTATTGAGAATTAATTAGGAGATGTCTAGTGAAATTATGAAAATTTGTGAAAATACGACTGAAGTAAAGCAGACTTTGGAAACTGCGAAGAGAAGAATTAGAATTGTGTGGAGAAGACTTCAAGAATGGAAAGCACAAATTGTGGTTGACTTCTTACAGATTTATTAAAACCCGACTTCCATTAGAAGAAAATGGATAACAGTTACAGACCAAGAGAGAGCTTGAATTTGATAAATAAGCTGAACTATAAGAGATGAACTATAAGAGACAAACGAGGGAAATTAATGGACCGTTATCAAATCTGACTGAACGCTCAAGTTTAACAATTATGTATAAGAATCAAGAAAAGAAATGATATTCTTTCCTTGTTTACAAACTCACTTGTACTCTTCTAACTGCCAAAGGAAGACGCTAAAAATTGGGCTCCCCCTCATTTGTAGCACACAAATGAGTTGGGTTAATATTTTTGGTATAGTTGCATTCAACTTAACAAAATTAGTATAGCAATTTTTTTTTTATGATAGTAGAAATTGTCACTTCAAGTGGCGTTCTCCAAAGAAGAAATGTTTTTTTTCTCCCCTTGGTGATCGCCACTTCAAGTGGTGATTTAACTGTGTGCTACGCCCCTTGAAGTGGCGATTAAGTTGATGTACGCCACTTCATGTGGCGTTTTTGACTAGGAAACTTTATTTTTTTTAAAAAAAAATCGTCAGCTAAATTAATAGACCACATATTTGGGTACAACTTATCCGGAACTGGCTATATTATTAGATTCTACATCTCCATTTTCATTCCTTCTGCTCAAATGCCATTTTCAATTCTTCTGCTTCAAATGCTATTTTTAGTTCTTGAGAGTTGAGTCTCAACTCTCCCGCTAGCATTTTCTTCTTGTTTATTTTTTTTTATTGTCCTCTCTCTCTCTCTCCCCGATTCAAGGTACACACTAATTATTAATGCAATATTTTATGTAGCTTTTTTTCTTAAATGTTAGTTAAATGCTTGTTCATTCAATGTTAGCCAACTGTTAATTAATACATTGGTAGTTAAAATTGGTATTCTGTTAATATTTTTGGTAAATGTTTATATATTAGTCTTGTTTAGATTGATAATAAAAGTTAAAAATTGACGTGTTTAAATCAGGAAAATGGAAGGTTACATCAACGTTAAGTTCTTTTGGGGGAAAAATGAAAAAGTAATTGGATGAGATGATGAAATTAGATATTGTACGGATCCAAAAGCTACGCTGTATAGTACTTTGGGAACCACTTATGAAGGAACCACTTATGAAGAGTTTAAGGCTATTGTGTATGAGGTGATGAAGATAATTCCTTATTATTGTAATGTAAAAATGAGTTACAGATATCCCCCAACAGGTATCGTAATGTTGTTAAGGAATATTACATAGATAATATTACTTCCGAAGTGGATGTGAGCACGATGTTGACTATCCCTCAGAACATGCAGATGGGGTTGGGTGATGTTTCAATGTTTATTGAGACTGAAAAAATTCAATTGGAAGAACCGTATTCGTATGAGTATAATAGGCACTCTCAGTCTACCCAATCAAGTTACGAACAAGATTATGGGAATGGTCACCTTGTTGACTTTGGTGACTCTATATGAGTGCCTGACTACTTGAATCGTCCGCAGCTGGAATGCCTCATTGTTGCAACCTCCACCAAAATAATAGTTTGACCACCTAGCTGTTTCGAAATTGAAAGAATGACTGCTTGTCCCATAATCTTGTTCGTAACTTGACTGGATCGGCTAAGAGTGCCTATTATACTTATACATATGGTTCCTTCAATTGAATATTTTCAGCCACGATAAACATGGAAACATCACCCAACCCCCTTTGCATGGTTAGAGGAATACTCAACATTCTACTCAGTCTATGTCGGAATTAATATTACCCATGTAATATCCCTTAATAACATTACTAAAACCTATTGACTTATCTTCATTACCTCATACACGATAGCTTTCAGCTCTTCATAAGTGGTTCCCAAAGTAATATACTGCATAGCTCTTGGATCCACAGAATATCTTATTACATCATCTCGTCTATTTATTTTTTCGCCTAAAAGAAATAAACATTGACTTAACCTTTCATTTCCCTAATTTAAACACATCAATATCAATCTAAACAAGACTAAGATATAAACATTTACAAAAAATATTAACGTAATACCAACTTTCACTAACATTTAACTAATATTGTATTAACTAACATTTAAGTAGCATTGCATTAACGAACATTTTAACAAAAAAACTACATAAAATTTTGCATTAGGATATAGTGTGTACCTTGAATCGGAGAGAGTTGACTATAAAAAAAAAAAGATAAACAAGAAAATTTATGTTAGCCAGAGTCGAGACTCAAGAACTAAAAATGGCATTTGAAGCAGAAGAAATGAAAATGAAGATGTTGTATAACTTAATAATATAGTTGGTTCCGGATAACTTGTACCCAAATATGCGATCTATAAAATTAGTCTGAAAAAAATTAAAAAAGATTAAAATTTCCTAGTCAAAAGCGTCACTTGAAGTGGCGCACATCCACTTAAATCACCACTTCAAGTAGCACAACACACAATTAAATTGCCACTTAGAGTGGCGATCACCAAAGGGAGAAAAAAAAATCTTTTTTGGAGAAGTGGCGATTCCTACTATTATAAAAAAAAATTGCTTTACCAATTTTGTTTAGTTGAATGCAACTATACCAGAAATGATAACACAACTCATTTGTGTACTACAAATGAGAGGGAACCCTAAAAATTGTCTCACCATCATTACTTAACTCTAGAGCATCGCAATAGCTTGTACACTTTGCACATTTTAAAATCCACATATCAACATCATCCTTGTATTTATAAAAAAGGAGTTTGGAGGGAAACAATCATTTCAGATAGAGATATCCAGATACAAATGGCATATCTACTGAGAATCTGAGACAGAGAAAGTACTATTAATAAATATCATATTTTGAATCTCGGATTGGACTATCATGTGGCAAATTAAAAGTGAGAAATTTCTTTCTGCAGAATCAAGGACCTGTTACCTATTACTTTTTTTTTTTTAGATAATTAGAAAGTTGTCCAAGAATCCAAATAGAGTTTTTCCTATTTTCCTACGAAATATATATACAATTCTACATATTCAGAACCTGATAGTAGCATCAGGATTCAGTTATTTATTCTGAAAGTTGCATGCGTCATCTTATATATTGAGATTGCTATAAGTTAGAGTCTTCGCACCATATCAAATCACATCAAAATGACATCAAATTTCTAAATTCAACCACTTCATCCTTCTCCCTGATCCTCCACAGTTCTAGTACAATAGGCATTCTGCCTTGTATACGTGTGACTAAGAACACATCAAAGGTCAGCATGAAAGCCAATTTTACAGCTTAAAGCTTCATTCACACAGTAAATGGGTGATATGGCACTTGGCAATATGTCATCGCCTTAAAGCAACTGCTTGATTCAACATAATGCACTTAACATATCAGCTGCCCAAATTATATTGAACACATGTCTAGCCTTTTATTATTTCAACTTAGTTATATGCCTCTGTGGTTTGTTATATTCATATTGCTAGATACAAGTAAAAGGTTGATTCAGCAAAGAATGTGAAAATTTAGATCTGAGAACTGGGAAGTAAAAGGACAAAACATGATACCTAAGAACAACAAGCTGAAGATTGCGGTCCTACAGCCGGCCTGTCTACAAGAACCATTCCTGCTGGGTTCTGGGATTGCTGTGCTCTTGGCAGTCTTCTAGCTGTTTGCACCGAAAGCAGATATTATGTCAAATATCGTAAAAATTTATGTTTCCACACGTATCTTATAAATGTCAAGAACACTAATAAGAACACAATAAAAGATCTCATTGTATGGACAAAAGTTACCAATTGCAGCGGTCAATGATGTAAATTTTTTAATAAATCACTTCAAATCTGAAACTTAAATGGATCTCAAATAAATAATTATTTGTTTCAAATAGAGGAGTAATATAACAGGAGTAGACATATATAAATATCTTAATTTGTTATTTTTTTTCAACCAAAATGGTAAATATTACTTTAAAGGACTTAGGGAAAGAGGACGCCAGCAAGTAGCAACGTGCTCATGCCCTTGCTTCTACATATTGTCTTGCCCAATAGGTAATAAATTACTAGGTGGGGGTAATGCAGTAAATACAATAAATAGGGAGTTGATAAATGATGTAAATTAATTAAAACTACATGGCTGAGAAAAGGTGGAAGGGGGTGAAAATGAAATCAAAAAAAGGAAACTTATGACCTATTGACAGAAAGCACTTGCCATTACCCTCATGATCTTTCTTCCTTCAGCTGGCATTATAAAACTAAAGAACTAAAGAAACATATATGAAGAGGGCCATAACATATATTATTATCTAAGGACAGCTGACTAACACTAAAAGTAAGAAAGGACAGATATTAACTCTTTGTCGTTTTCCAGAAAATATCTACCCCTCCTAAATGAAGAATGTTCTCTTCAAGAAGTGCAGTTATGACAAAAAAAAAAAATATATGTAAATAATAAAGTCTCCATTGACCATATCAATCAGAACATAACTGAAATAATTCGTTCTTCAAAAGTCAAAATAAAGAACAAATTGCATATTGTTGAGCTCTCCTTTTACCTTCATAGAAATAAAAAAAAAATACTTAATAACGGTGTACAGAGTCAACTAAGAAGTAAGATCTTTACCAGTTCTTTTTATTATGAAGGCTAGTACTTAAAGTTACAATTTTTAAAGAAAATAGAAGTCCCAGTACAAGGTTCCAACTCACTCATTTTCACAGTACTATCTTGTTCAGCAATCACAAATTACTAAAAACATACAAATACACTCAATGTATCACATATATTGTGAGAATATTGTAAAGTAATAGACAAGAGAGGAATAGAGAGGGGCACCATCCAGCTAGCAATCCAATTTCATGAAAAAGTGGTATGGATACAAACCTATCTCATAGAATATCTCATTGACATTGGCAGCAGTTTTGGCAGAAGTCTCCATGAAAAAAAGACCATTCTCCTCAGCATACACTCGAGCCTCCTGCAATAAATTTAAAAGACATACATCGACAATGGCAGCATTAATCTTCTGTGGTATATAATATACAATATATTTACATACACGGTACACACAACACACACACACACACATACATTTATCTATATACATACACGCACAAAAATAAACAAACGTATATGTATGTGATTTCATTAAGTAGGAAACTAATGTTCACAATAATAAACAATTGAAAGGAAAATATTAACAATACTTGATTCTATTATAATGTGCAGTACAAAATAGTATTTCTACTACTTACATCTGCAGTCACTTTCCTTTTCTCTTCCAAATCTGCTTTGTTCCCAGCAAGTGCCATAACCATATTAGGATTCCCTGGAAAGCCAAAATATGCACACTGTGATACGTGTTTGGATGATGTAAAAAAAACTACACACAATATAAGTGGTGACCACTTGGACGGTGACAGAATGCAGTACGCTTTTTAACTCTTCCTACCCTGAAAAGGTTTAGGTATAAACATTATCTGAGTCGTAAAACAAAAAAATTAAAGCTTAAAGACCTTGCTTTTGCAGTTCCTGCACCCACTTCTTAGCTCGTGCAAATGAATCCTAAAAATGGGAACCAAGAGAGAAAGAACCAATAAGAAACAAACTACAGCATATAACAAGAACAAACATTTTACAGTTCTACAGTAATTTACTGAAATAGGCAGAGGTGGCCTCTCCGAGCTGTGCTAATTAATGAATATCTCGTATATCATCATTATAATTTATTATACATGACCAGAAATACCTAACTAAATCCACATAACAAGTGATTACTTCTAAAAACATCTAGCAGTGATATAGAAACTTAAAATAACAAATAAAGTGTCTAAAATATTTACTACATTCGTTATATACTCTAAACAGAACCAGAACATAATAGTTAATCTACAGCTCAACAAAGGAACATAACATTTATTTAAATACCGCAAGTAAAGCAAATAAAACATAGAGGCAGCTATATATAACAAATGTAATTAAATTAGAGATGTTGAAAGATTACAATGCTGGCAATGTCGTAAACAATAATAGCAGCAGCAGCGCCTCGATAGTACATAGGAGCTAAACTATGGTATCTTTCTTGTCCAGCAGTGTCCCAGATCTCGAATTTTACGGTTACATCATTTACAGCTAGGGTTTGTGAGAAGAACGCTGCTCCGATCGTCGATTCCTATTATCATCAAATAGCGCGTATATATGATATCTCATCAATTGGAACGAAAATACATTTATCACAATATGTAAACACACACACACACACGGAGAGAGAGAGAGAGAAATTAATCACAATAAATAAACAGAGAGGGCGAGAGAGAGAGAGAGAGAGAGAGATGGATCACAATAAATAAACAGAGAGAGAGAGAGAGAGAGAGAGAGCTACCTGGAAATCGAGAAATTGACCTTTAACGAAGCGTAAAACGAGACTAGATTTACCTGCTCCCATATCGCCTAATAAAACCTGAATGAATTGAACAAAGTCAGGATATAATATATGTAGATACATATGTGTATGAGAAAGGTGGAGTAGTATACGAGTTTAGCATTGAGATTGTTACGAGCAGTAGTCGCCATGGATGATATGAGATGTATCGAGATCAGAGGGTTTTGAATGGTATAGAGAAAGAATGAAATGATACTACCAGTTGTCCTCGCGGGGGAATTTGGAAATAGTAGAAACAAGACACTTAGACACAAGAAAAGGGCATACAACTCAACCGTATACTTGTATGTATACTTGGCAGTTGGCACAGCCGTGTTGCTGTTGGTGTCGGTGTTTGAGCGGAGTATGTATTTGCTTATGTCAAATTTTTACCCGTTTAACCATCCTGTTTCGTCCAACCAATATTATTAGGGATTAAATGTATTGTATTGTATATAATTTTTCAGTTGAGTAATTATTTCAAAATTAAATTTAATTAAATATTTAAATTATAAAAAAAATTCATTTAAGTTTACACCATTAATTTCGTTAAAATTCCTAACGGAAAAATAACTTGGATGCTAACGTGGGCACACTGAAAAAAAAAAAGTTTAACAATGAATTCATCAATTTTGTATCAGTTTCAATCATTTCATCAACTAATTTTAATTTTAATTTAAAAATTTTCAAATTGATTTTTATGATTTTTTAACAAAAATGTATATATTTCGAATTTTAAATTTTTCTCGAATGTTTAAAATTTAGTTATTTTTAAAATAAAAATTACTTATTTAATACATACGCTTTTAAATCGATACAAACAAATGAATATTTATTAAATCACCATTTTTCAATTGTATTATTTTCGACATTCAACTAATCGTACCAAATGTATAAAATTTTTAAATGTTTATTTTTTCCCGAATGATTACACTTTAATTAAATTTGAAATTGTACATACTCATTTAATACATATTAATACCTTATATATAATAAGCATAAGAGAGATCTTATACAAATTTTTGTCGTCGTCACTATACTACCAAAAGCATATGATCCGTTGGATTAAAAAATTGGATTAAAAATAATCCGTTGGATTATAAATTATATCCTTATATATTTATTTATAATTTTCACTTTGTTAATTTACTATAATACCCTTTCTTCATCGATTTGTTTTTTTTCTTCATCATTAGAACTAAATTTAATTTAAAAATATCTTTAATTTAGTAAACAAATAAAATATGTATAAACAAATAAAATCAATTACAAATAAACAAATAAAAAAGATGTCTACAATGAATTGGAAAAAAATCCTAATACAATAATAATTACATTATTCTATCAAAAATCTATAAATACAAGGTAAAAAAAAATTCCTAATACAATCATAATTACATTATTCTATCAAAAATCTGAACTAAAGGCGAAGGATTTATATGTTTGTCTACCTGGGAAACATTCTGTGAGGGCTTACCCTCCTGAAGTCAGTAACATTTTAAAAGCCATGGAAGATAAACATACATTATGCCGATAGATTCGGAGGATGTGCACTATTCTTTTGTTGATGATATGTGTATATCATATTAAAAAGTAAATTATAATCTAAAAAGGATATAATTTAGCAAAGTCGTATTAGAATTGAATTTTAAAAAGAAAATTATAATATGAAAATGATAAAATTAAAAAATGATACAATTAAATTTTATTTATTTTATTAATATTAAAGTTTTAATTGGAAAATAATTTTTAAATTATCACTAAATTAAAGATTATTTTGTTAATTTCATGTGTGCTATAAAATTGTCAAAATCAAATTTTAATAATTCAAGATAGAACACAAATTATATCCTATTATATAATAAGAGTAAGAGAAATAATAATAAGTATTACCATAGGTCAGAACTATACTAGAACAGTATTTATTGACCTGCCTCCTATTCCCACCAGTAGTCCAATACAGTATGTAATATTAATAATACAGTATGTAATATTAATGTATAATCTCTCGCTTAATTATGAGAAAATTATTATAATATTAAAGTATTTAACTTCAGCTTTAATTAATATGTTCTATGTTCGTAGATGTGACCTTTTGAGGCTCTGTGTACGCCTAAAAAATAGGAAACTAAGAAGCTTTTAGCACACCATAATTAATATTTTCTAAAATATTTTAATTCATCATATTTAATTAGTATTTTTAATTAACAATTTTATAAGTATTAAATTCTTCTAGATTATCTCAAAATCTATATGATTTTCAATAATTTATTTAAAAAAATTTATGTATAATAATTGTAAAAGATATCTTATCCAAAATTTTGATACTATGATAATTTATCATTGTCAAAACAATTTCAACCGTTGGATATAATTTTTTTTTTAAAATAGACGATCAAAATTATACTATATAAAAAATAATTATTGTATAAAAAGATTATAAGTTAAAAGAAGTTATATTAGACCTGGATGGAGAATTGAGAGATATGGTTAGGGAGTTGGATTGGGTGGCGTTTTGTGCTAAGCCTGTGGCGGTTCCATTAAGCATTGTAAGGGAATTCTATGCCAATGCCAAGGTCGAGAAAAATGGAATCACTATGGTTAGGGGTCAAGCAATGGCTTATAAGCCTGGGTATATCCGGCGCATTTTGTCTCAATCGGTGAAGCCTAGAGGTGCTGAGGATTGGGCACAGAAAACCAGGGATGATGTTGACCTAGAGGCTATTATGGCCGGGATGTGTATACCGGGCACGGTTTGGAAATGCAAGGCGGGTTCGACTAAGCAGAGTACTTTTCCGGCAGCTGCGTTGACCAGGTATGCTCGAGCTTGGTTCCTCTTTATGTGTGCTCGCATAATGCCAACTTCCCATGTCACTGATGTTACTGTTGATCGTGCTATCATTTTGTGGGGTATTTTGAACGGGAAGTACATTGATCTCGGTTACCTAGTCTATCAGAATATATATCATGAAATTCTTGCGGGGTGGCACTACAGGCGGGATCCCACATGCTGTTATTATTGCTGAGTTATGTGTTCATGTTGGTGTTCGCTGGCATAATGATGAGACTCTGCACAGGCCAATTGGTTCTCTTAATCACAAGGCGATTAATAGGTTGGCGGAATGGCCGGGTGGTACTCCTCACCCTAGGGGTCTTGGATATATTGATTTTGTTGAGGGAGGTGGTAATCCGCCACCGGTGGAGAGGGTGTCTCCACAGTCAGACAGAGCGGGACCTTTTCACGTGCAGACGAGCCAGACGGGACAGGGGAATGTGGTTTTCAGTAATGCTCAGTTCAGACGGATGATGAGGCGTTATAATACTACGCATGACATGATTCACTGATTTGCCACAGATTTGACACAGTCGTTGGATGGAGTGTACCGGCAGCATGGTGTGCAGGTCACATGGCCCATTTTCGGAGCGCACCATGTTTATCCACCACCAGACACACCACCCGAGGAGGGTGGAGATGCCGACGAGTAGAGGAGTATCTCTTGTACCCTTTAATTTTACCTTCAATGAGGACATTGAAATTTTTAAGTTTGGGGGTGATTTTAGGGTATCAAGAGTCATTGCATTGCATATAGTTGCATATTCATGCTAGTCATATTAGAAATTTTGCATTTAGTTTTGCCATGCCATTTAGAGTGCATTTAGGATGCCATGTCATATAGATTTATTTAGGAGTGTAATATCATTTTGTTCATGCATATCACATGATTCCACATGAGTGTCTGTTTCTGGTTCAATAGGTCGACGTTAATTTGAGTGTGATGACAATGAATAGAGGGTTGATTTAAGTACCTATGAAATTGACTTGCGTGTATCGGGAACACATTCTTTTCACGGTCTCACTATTTGCTCTTGGGCTAGATCGAGTTGTACCTTGTTTGGCTGTTGAGATTTAATCACCTATTTATATCTAGAATTTTCTTTATTCCCTTGCATTGATGGCGTAGGAGCACTTAAGTATAAGTTTGGGGGAAAAACATGGATGTCATGCTAAGTGTCGTGTCGTAGTGTAATAATGGCTAGGCGTCAAATGGCTAGTAGCCGCTCATATTTGATATGAGTAGTCTAGGAGGGTGAGATAGTGCACCCATGTGAAAAAAAAAGGAAAAAAAAATTAATAGAAAAAAAAAATCAAAAGAAGAGTCGTGAGTATAAAAAATGAGTGTTTGTGAGAGCGTGTGTATGCTAATTGACTAGGGTGGGCTCTTTAGTACTCAAGCAATTAAGTTCTAGGGGATTTTATGCCTAGTGACCTAAGACCCTTGAGGTTTGGGATCCGCTAACCTAAAGCTCGCTACATAGGTATTATTGTATAAGCCTTTAGGGGTCTCACCCATTGCACGGTCAATAAGCATGCGTATTTGGTGTTTTGTGTTATTTTTGTATAGTAAAGCATGAATTCTTGTCTACCTTAAATGATGATGGCGGTGTCTTTGAGTCAAGGAGTGTCTAAAGTTCATTCTGTTTATAAACATGTGATTGTTTTGGCGAAGGATAAGTTATGTCTTTTATCTAGTTTCAAGAGTATATCTAGTGAGAAAAGCACACACCACGTTTCCGAGCATGTCTTGTTAGTATACGGGGCCTTAGTCGAGCTTTGTTTGGAGTTGTTGCATTCATTGAGGCGTTTGCTTGTTGAGTTGGTTGCGGATAATTTTTGTGGGATCATTGCATTAGGAAAGGTTCGCATTATCATGGCATTTAGTTATTAGTGGCATTCATGCATCATTTTAGGGTTGAGTTTGCATTGCTTGAGGACAAGCAACGGTTTAAGTTTGGGGGTTTGATAAGTGGATTTTATATCCACTACTTGCCTTCCGTTCGAACTTAAAACGTTTGCAAGTTCTTGAGTTTCGTTGCCATTTGATATGTTTTCGTGTAATTTGTGTAGGTCATATCGTTTAAGGCGTTATGGAGCTTATTCGAGTTAATGGTGGGATATGTTCAAGGAATGAGGACGACAGCTTGTGGAAGAAATTCGGAGCGGGACAACAAGCCAAGTAGTAGAAGAAATTGAGGCTGTCAAGGAGCGTTCAGGCGCTATGGCGCGTTACCAAGGGCTGTAGCGCAGGCAGAAGTAGTACTCCAGGAGAGGACGAGCGCAGGAGCGCTAGTCGAGGGCGCTATGGCGCAGCAGAGACAGGCGCAACAGCGCGCGAAGGAGGCGCAAGAGCGCAGCACAGGGCGAATTCCAGGGGAAAGGTAGCGCAACAGCGCTCCAGTTAGGGCTACAACGCTCGAGCTGTGTTTTTAGAATATTTTCAGAACGTTATTTCCTTAAACCGGGTCGATTTGTGTTGGGCCTATTTCTATTAGGGCAAGCAGCTGGGACTATTTTGGTATCGTCTTAGACATAAAAACATATCTATCATTTGTTAGAGGATTCTTCTTGATTATCAACTATCAAACTTACTATCTTAGAACAAGATTTAGAGAGGGATCTTCAAGCTAGTGACAAACAAGGAGGCCTAATCTATTTTGGATCTTTTGTACTCTTCTACACTATTTGGGGATTTATTTCTAACCCTATTTCTCTGTTATTATTAATTGTTTTCTAGAACCATGTTTTCTTTAGTACCCATGATGGTGAAAGGTTCAAATATGAACTAATCATTATCATGGGGTTCCAATGGATTCGATTTCATAATAATTGTGTTTGACATGTGGTCGATGTTGGGTGATTTAATTGTGATAATCTAATATGGTTTGGTTTAATTGATAGATGTGTAGCTAGCATCTAGTTTATTAATCCTTGATGATTGCGAAAGTGGATTCTAGGATTGAGAATATGCCATATTAGCATGGGTTCATGAATTAATTGTTATTCATGATTAGTAGTATGTTTTTACCCAATTCATATTGCCTCATGTAATTGTAAAAGATAACTTGTGCTTAAACCAATTGTTTTTCCAGATTGTATAGACATATATGATTTGAACGTAATGTGGTGTCCTCTTGATTTCTATCTCTTGTGGATATTAAGTGGTATGATACGAGTATATTGAAAGGTAGCCCGTATTATTGTCGTGTTATCTGATTAATTATCATGTTTATCACCTGTGTCGATTTACTGTGTCAACCTTTAGTGAAGTTTGATGAAGTTGGAATCCCATGCCTTCTCATATTTAAGAACTCTTATTTGTAATTCACTTGCGCTTAGTTAAACAGAGTAGTTTAATCAAAAACCAAAATTTGATAAGTGTTCAAGCATTAAGAAGTAACCATACACCGTTGCATAAGTACTAAAATTGGCATTACACCTAGTCTCTGCGGAACGAATTTTACTTTTCACTTGCTATTTGTGATCACGTATACTTGCGTGTTTACGAGTCAACAACCCCGTATTAACCTTAGCATTCTTAAGTGGAGCATGCAACCAGACTCCATATGTACGCTCTAGCACCTTGTCCGGATTTGCATATACAATACTATAGTCTCTCTCCGAATGGCCTAGGATTTCACATACGAAGCAAAACGTACTAAGTCGTTCATACTTAAAATTAATTCAGCTCCAATTATCTCCATCTCGTTTTATCTTCATCCGCCTTTTTAATGGATTTTCCACGTTTATTGTAACTTTGATGCGCATATACGTTTTCCACATACCATCAAAACTTGTGGGATCAAATTTCACATACTTGCCAATTAATCCTCCAATACTTCTCAGTATATTTTCAGATAAAAAATGTTAGGTTAGGGGACTATACATAATTGACGAGATTCACAAACACCAAAACGCGGTCACACGTTATTCAAGTATTACTTCTACTTCTATCAAATCAATAAGTAAAAGCAAAATAAGAACACACACAATATTTGATGTGGAAACACCCACATCCCAAACTTGTATTATTAATCAAAATAGTTATCAATAATACATCAAAACAATAACACCTCAACGGTGTCCCATACCCGATACTTTAGCCAACAATGCTCAAGTATCTCCCAAACAATACCTAAGACTACATCTCTTAAGTATTCTCCTATCAAATAAATACAATATGAATATGTATATATAGCCATCCAAAACTTAGTCACCAAGACTTACCATACTTGTTCTACAAGTCTTACCATACTTGTCATACAAGCCTTCCAATTCTTGGTACCTACTTACTCAACTTAGTGATCAAGACATACCATATATAATAATTATCTACACATACAATTATTATCTTACCCATGTATATCTTGGACCACCCATCATATTGGGTTGAAACCTAAAAAAAAACCTCGAGGCAAATCATAAAGTTGTACCCATATGTCCGTCTCCTTCAACTGGCATAAATGTGGATCTTCTTCTTTCTCCATATATTTTGTAATTAACATACTTTGCTCGAAAGACCATGGTCCTCTTTCAATTATTTTTTGTAAATCCATCTTATGATAGAAGACAAATGAGTATCTAAATGCCCCAATATCATGTATTTCCATACCCTCCTTTGGCCTCCATAGCGATGCCATAACATTCTGCATAGCATTAAAGTTTATATTCTTCTCTGTTAGAAACTTTCCAACCAAAATAAAAGATTGTGTTGTTTGAACCACTTCTTCTTTTCCTACCACTACTACTCCTTCTTCCTCTGCTTCCAAAGATAACTCTGCATACAAATCCTCCAATGACCTCTGAGACTGTGCCATGATACACGTTACTATTTGATTGAATGTACTTGAAGAAAAAAATAATACTCAATGATATAGCTTTAAAAAACTATCATATTGACAGAGAGAAAAAGCTTGCCAATAGAGCAAGACAATATATGACCTTTTACATTAGTTCAAACGATAGATAATGGAACAGCTGGTGAGGTGATAAATAAAGCATTTGCAGTAGCTACTCGAGAGCAGTGTGTGCAGATAGGAATGTATTGTTAGAGTCTGTGGAATCGTCGGAATAAATAGGTATGGGATAGAGAAAATGGTTCAGTGTTTGGTGTGAAGGCTGCAACTAATAATCTTTTGTCTGAATGGAGAGATACAAGAAAGGGAGATACATGGACGAGGCAACAGGTATGTGAAGGCAGGATTAAATGGAGTAAACCACCGCTGGGGTGGGTTAAAATGAATGTTGATGTTGCGATTGCTCATGATGGTAGAACTGGAGTGAGAAGTGTTTTACAAGTGTTAACACAAAATCTCGCAAGTGCACGTAGTCACAAGTAATATAAATTAAGTTCGTTCCGCAGAGATCTGGTTAAGTTTTAATCAGAAGATATGCCTATGCAACAATGTATGGTTTTAATTCACTGCTAAGAAAAATAACAATTTGGGATTTGATTATCTAAATTAAACTAAGATGCAAATTGAGAATATAAGAATTAACTAGCTGATGAGATTTAAAATCAAATTACTTATATGAGAATAAACATGGAATCTTAACTTCATTATCTACTTCACTTAGAGTTGCTGCCTTTAATCAATATATGCGATGGTTTTGATATCTGATCGGATAACACGAAACAAGTAAAAGTTACCTCTCGGTATACTAATACCAAACTACGCATACATCCACAAAAGAGATAGAAGACGAGTAGACACCTATTATGTTTAGACCCTATATCTCTATAGAATTTGAAAACATAAAGGTTTAAGCACAATTTATCCACTTAGATCACATAGGGTAGCATAATATCTCTATTTACGCCACAAATCATGATGTTAAAACATCAACCTATCCTATGCTAGCATGGCAAGTTCTAAATCTCAAGATCTACTCTCGTTTAGCAAGAGATTAACAATTTAGATGTTAGTTATGCATCTAAATACATGAAACACAACCATACGAGGATATCAAGAATTCACCGCACATAAATCTTTAAGGCATGCAAACTACTAGGCTACATAGATAAATCCGCTAGGATCCCACGACAACGATTAGTTCATAATTGAACCTTTCGTCACCATGGGATTTGATGAAAACATGATAAAGAACAAGATAACAAAGATGAATAAATCAATAATGTAACAAGGTTTAGAGAACAAATCCGTGAAAGTAACAAGCATCCAAAAGATATGCCTAAACAAAGGAATACAAGAAAAACTATGTCTAGATCTTCTTGTCGTCACAATCCTCGCCTTGGCTTCTCGATCTCGTGCTATGAACGAATGGAACTGAACTCTGGTGTTTAGATGATGATTTTGATGTCCCCCAAGGTGTGTATTTATAGCCCCAAGTTGCCTCCTCAACAAGAAATTGTCGTTTTTGAGTTGGAATAGAAGATCGGCAAATTCCATCTTTAAACGGGATATGATTAGCAATTTCCATGATTACAACTGATTCTGGAATGTTCCCACCGTTCAAAGCAATTCCCATAATGATTAGAAGTAGAAAACTCAGCAATTTCCTATTTGAAATTGATTTCCAGGAATTTCTGTCGAGGGTCAGACACGGCCGCGCGCTCCTCTAAGTCTTTCCAGGCGCGCCCGCGCGCATCCAATCTGCAGCATCCTGTCAAGCGCGCCCGCGTGCGGTTCCAACACAATGCAAATCCAATGCAATGCATGAATGCAACTAATATGAAAATGCAAAGATCCCCTCAAACTTACCAAAACCAACTAACAAGCAAATATCTCAAAGAATGCAACAAATCCAAGTAGAGCTCGACTAAGTCCCCGTATACTAACAGTATATGAACAGAAACGTGCGTGTGTGCGATGCTCATCAGAATACTCCCAAAACTAGATAAAAATCATACATGTTCTTTGCCAAGACAATCACAGGTTTATAAATATACTAGACTGTAGACACTTCATAACCTAGGAACACCTCCATCCTTATCCAAGGTAGACAGAAACTCATGCTTTATTACTAAACTAAGACACTATATACAATACGCATGCTTATTTAACCGTGCAATGAATGAGACCCCAAAAGGCTTATACAATAATACCCATGTAGCGAGTGTTAGGTCACATGAGATATCGAATAGCAGCATGATCCGTATAAACAATCACTTTCGTACCAAGCAAATAAGATCTGAATTTCTCAAAAGCATAGACAACTGCCAACAACTCCTTCTCCGTAGTGGTGTAGTTAAGCTGTGCATCATTAAGGGTTTTACTAGCATAGTAAACCACATGAAAAATTTATCCTTCCTTTGCCCAAGCACAACTCCAACAGCATAGTCACTAGCATCACGCATTAGCTCGAACGATTCCTCCCAATTAGGTGCGGTAATAACAGATGTAGTGGTCAACTTCTTTTTCAAGCGCTCAAAAGCTGCAAGGCACTAATCATCAAACTTGAAAGGAACATCCTTCTCCAACAAATTACACAAAGGTTTAGAGATTTTCGAGAAGTCTTGAATGAATCGCCGATAGAATCCCGCATGACCACGAAAACTGCGAATTCCTTTAACAGAGATGGGTGGAGGAAGATTCTCAATAGTCTCCACCTTAGCCTTATCCACTTCAAGCCCCTTGCTAGATACCTTGTGCCCAAGAATAATTACTTCTTGCACCATAAAGTGACACTTCTCCCAATTAAGCACCAAATTTGTCTCCACACAACGCTTCAATACCAAGCCAAGATTATGCAAGCACTCGTCATATGAAGTACCAAAAACTGAGAAGTCATCCATGAAAACCTCCACATTCGTGCCAATCATGTCCGAGAAAATAGCCATCATACACCTTTGAAAAGTAGCAAGAGCACTATTTAATTAATCCAACTACTTGAACCACTGAACGTAATAAAGAATTACCACTGACTTGGCTGTTGACGTTCGATGCTCGGTCTGGTTCATGAACGACTAACTCCAACGGTTTTCCTTTATTGTTGACTCTATGATCCGGTTCTTTTTCTTTTCTTCTCTCTCTCTCTCTTTGACTCTTCTGTACTGTCTCTGTCACTGGCGGAACCTCTGTCACTTTAAACGAATCCACTTCTTAACGAATACTCCACTGTGGCTTGAACAGATGTCTGAACTTCTTTCAATGTAGTAATTCCTCAAGTCTGTAGATTGACCTTGATCTTTTTCTTCTGACAGATAATACAGTCTGAGATTCTTTGTGATAGTCTACATACTATTTACTATTACAATCTTGTTTAAGTTGAGTTGTATCCTCGAAATACAAATAGGCTAAACATATGCCTTTCAATCTCCCCCTATTTGTTTGTTAGACAACAACAAGCAAATACCTAGAGGATAACTCAACTAACTTACTTAAACAAGAAAAAGATAAAACATTAAGAACTATAGTAAACAATACATAATAAAAAAATTCTCTGGTTCAAATATAACAATTCCAGAATCCTCAGTTGATGAAATGATAGATGATTTTTCCTCTAGCACTGAACTGATCTACAATAGATAACTCATCTTCATTTCTGATTCTTCATATCTCTGCTTGATAATCCTTCCCATCTTACATTGGTGATTATCAACAGTTCTTGATTTACAATCACTTCCCTTCTCTGACACAACTTTTCTCACTAAAGAAAAACAATTGTTCCTACTATATAGACAATGGTGAATCAATACCATTTCTATAACTTCTAGGAAATCTACTAATCCTCCACTTAGGTATATTGAAAGACTAATATAATAGTATTGTGATATACTTCTCCTTATATCTCCACTGAATCTCCCTTTTAGTAACATGACTTACTTCTCCTCCTAAGCACAGTCTTGAAATGCTCCCCCTTTCTAACTCACTATCATTTTTCTTGTACCCCCTTACTTCTCCCCCTTAGTTGAGTATATCCTACTAAGGTAAGCTTTAAGCTTGAATATATCTTTTTCAATATATCTTTCCCCCTTAGTTGAGGAATCCTCCAATCAACTAATTGACAAAGTAGTTGATACCAATTGTTAGAGTACATTGAAATCAATTGATAGAGCTTTGTTAGAAAGGAAGTTTCATTTTCCTCCTCACTGTGAGTGTGTGATAGTGTTTAGTGTACCTCACAAGTGTTTCACTCTTCTCTCCACTCATTTGTGTTGAGTGTCTCACTTCTCTCTGTGTTTACACTCTTGCTCACTAGTGTATAACTCATATCACTCATAGCTCCAACATCCATTAGTGTACCTACAAGGAAAAATCACCCTAGCCTCTTCAAGAGAGGTCAGTGGTGGTGCAATGGGAGTTCGCAAATCCCAAATCTCGTTGGACTCGTCAGACGAATCTGAGTCATAATCTACAAGTTGCTAATGTTTTCCTTTTTGTTTAAAGGTTCCAGATTTGAATTCTGGGAAGGTAGACAATGATCTATAAAATTTAGCAATAAGATCAAAGTTTCCTTCTAATGTCTGTGAAGACATTACCTTGTTAAACTCATCGGGTAAATCTGAATCATAGTCTACAAGTTGCCGATCCGCACCTATGTCGGACCCGTTACCCGCAGGATCCAGAGATGTTCCCTCTGGGGAGTTAGATATTGATCTTGTTGAATTTTGCATTGAGATCAAAACCTTCTCTCGAGGTCTCTGAAGACTCTTGGTTCATTAAAGAACCTTTAACTTATAATCCTAACCGTAAAATGGTTGGATTTCAGGCTTCCGTCAATTCATCCTTAGTGTGTGCAATCTTACTTTGTGCATATGAAATATTTTGGTCATTGTATAAGGTAGTGACTCTCCAACTGAATATCTCACACATCCTTATTTGCAGCATCAAGTGTAGTTACTCCCTGGTGACCTTTAGTCAAATAGGTTACTTCCATTTAGGGGGTAAGTTAGAATGTGTTTGAGTTTGACTGTAGTCTGGGATAAAAGTTGTTGGGTTTACAACCTCATGACTAATCATGTGAGAATACAAAACTCCAATAAGATGAACCTGCATCACAGAATATGAGCAATAGAAATAGAGAAATGATATACAGTTGTGATTTCAAAAGGTTTACAATATAAGCAATCACAGCTGTAGAAAGAAATTTTGAGTTAGGAAAATATAGATCTTAAGCCAGATTTTACTAAACAAGCACAGTGCAAAAATCCAATTAATAAACATTAATCGAATAAATGTAAGTTCATGTTTAAACCAATACAAACAAAACTATTTTAACATGCTTTAGGTCCTGTATTATAGATACTAACTTGTTAGGCCGAATACACAAATATAATCAAGATTTGTATGAGAGATTAACAAGAACACAAGTTTAACAATTAAAAATTGTTTGGAATTAATAATTCCTCTCTCAGTGATGTAAAATATCACAGAGAGCTGCTTAGGTTACAATGAATGAATAATTCGTTGTTTGATACCTTTCTAGGGTTAACCTAACTGTATTTATAAAACATACAGCTGCTACACAATTGTAAATTGATACTCCTATAATTTAGCTATACAATTGATATCAATCACGATTGCTACACGTCTTCTAAGTCAACACAATCTCTTTGACAGCTATCCAATCTTCAAAGATATTGCTTCCATATTTATCTTCAACTAATCTTCAATCACTGTTGACAAGTAGACGCTTCCGCCAGACAGAGTTTAACAAACTCTGTTTTGCGCTTCCATCCGTCAGTGTTTAACTAAACTCTGACCGCTTCCATCTAAACTCTGATATATCACTGTTACACTTAAATACTGATTAATACTCACATCAATTATATTTAACAATCTCCCCCAACTTGTTCATTAGGAAAAATGCACAAGTTAACAATAATTGATGATGTCAAAACAAAATAGACAAATGCATTGTTTAACAAATAAACAGAGTTTAAACTACTTACTTAAACAAAATCTACAGAAAGCAAGAAATTCTTACAGAGCATCATTTATCTAATCTCTTCAACATCTGGTGTCGTTCTGAGATAATCTATCAGCAATCTTCTCTCTGCATTCTCAAGTTCTCTCTGCATTATCACCTTGATTTCTCTTAACCTAGGATCATTCTCACCAGTTTGATAAATAGCAGCTCTCAGAGAATAAATCTTGTTTCTTCTCATTTCATTACCCAGTCTGATGAAGTGTGCTTCCTTTGATTCAGAATTAAAATCAAGAACAGTTATTCCCAAATCTGTCTACAGCTTAGCAATATTTTTATTCATCTCAACAACTTTACCCCGATAATCTCTGTACTTAGGAACATATTGACTGTTAAACTTATCACCTCTAACTACCAAATTTTGTAGCATCTTCTTTCTCAGTACATCTGCAGCTTTTTGAGTTCTCTGATTTCTCAATTTGAAAATATAAAGAACATACTCTAATTCCTCCCAAGTCTTCAAATCAAGATCGAACTCGCCAATTTTAAACACAGTTCCATCTGCCATAAAGTACAAAAGAAAATCCCTTTTCAAACTCTTCTGGTGTATTAACTGAACTGATTCCAGTCTATCCAAACTTTCTTTTGTAACTCCAAGACCTGGAACAGTCAGTGATGATGGATCTTGAGGACTGGTATTTGTTCTTTTCTCTCTATGAGAACCCAAACCAGCTTTATCACCTTCAATTTTTCCATCTTGAGTTCTACCATGTACAAAAGTACCTCTAGTCCTTCCAACATCCATAATTTGTTCATAAACTGCTATTTTTCCAAAAATTGATTGTAATGGAGTAGACAAAGAGTTCTGCATAACTTGTGTAGCAACAGAGGTTGTTTTTCCTTTCTTAGAGACTCTTTCCTCCTCAACAGCTTTACCCTTCAGCTTCAACTTGGCTTCTGCTTCTATTGGTTTTCTGGATACTTGCATCCTCTGATCAGCACCAACATTCTCATTAATTATAATGCCTTTAAGAACAGGCGTAGCAGCTTTTACATTCCTCTTGACTTTGCCAGACTTCAAAGCTTTCTTATGTTTTTCTTGAAGATTCTTCTCCTCAGCTTGAATGTTTGCAAGTGTAACTCCCTCTACATTCTCTTCAAGGAACAACTTAGCAGCCAACTCCTCATCAGTCTGTGGATTAAAAGTTAATACCAAACTCCGAGTCTTGGAAGTACCCTGAGTATCAGTGTTTACACCATCAGACTTTAACTTAGAATTGTTGCCAGCTTGAAAACTCTTATCAACAGCCCTTGACTTTAAACTCTTCTGACCTCTTGCTCCTCCATCTCCAGCATCATCCTTCTGAGTCAAAGTTTGAGACTGCCTACATTTAGATTTAGCAACTCTCTCCCCCTTTTTGACATCATCAGGAATTAGAATAGTTGTAATTAACTCCAAGGAGGTAGCAATGGAATCAATCTTATCAGACATTACAGACTGATTTTGTTCAACCGTTCCCAGCCTCTCAAAAAGAATCTCTTGAGCTTTAGAAAATTCTTGACTCCTGAGCTTAGATTCTCTCTCCATAGTAATGTCTCGAATCTGAATCTCAGTTTTTAAATCATTGATTTCCTTTTGAGTATCAGCAAATCTCCCATCCAGAGTTTTGACTTGAACCACTGTGGCCTTTAAACAGGAAAGAATCTCTGGATTGGAAATTTCTTTAGCAGTCTGGTGAACAAACTTAGCTGCTCTCCCTCTAGGAAAAATGCAATCTTCTTTGTACCAATTAGCAGAGAATTTTGCAAGATACTCTGCTTCAACTTCATGTGCATTAGAGGGCTGAGAGAATGGTGCATGCTTGGCATCAGTTTGCACAGGGACACTCTCAGAAGAATCAGATTCTGCACTTTCTTCATCTGTAATTTCAGCATTTTCATCTACAACCGAATCTGCAATATCCACCGCAGCATTCTCTGCACCAATGTCAACAGTCTCTGCAACAGGCTCTACAGATTTTGCAACTGGCTTAGCAATTTCCACAATCTCTGTTACACTATCAGCAATAGTCTCTTCAATAGCTTTAACATTCTCAACAACAACTTCTGTAACAAGCTTGACAGGTTGCTCTTCAGTCTCAGCAATCTTCTCACCAAATTCTGCATCAGATGATACAGCCTTGATTGACTGCTCAACTTCTTCACCTTGTTCAACAGTATGGTGAGCATCAGATAATATTTCGGTATGTGTAGCTACTATTTCATCAAGTACTACAGTAGCTTGATCTGCTGCACCAGTTTCACCAGAATTAACAGCAAAAGAAGAAGTAGGAACATCAACAGGAGCATAGAATGGCATGAAAGTTTCAGGAAAATTATCCAATGTAGGAAAGCCATCTCTGTTATCCTCATCTATTTGAACAGCTTCTTCTGCATCATTTAGCTCAACAGTCATCTCAACAGAAGGTATCTCCGGAGGAATTACCTCTGGAGCTTCAATGTTCATCTCCTCATCAGACTCATCAATAAGTAACTTTCTTCTTTTGTAAGTAAGTACCTCAGTTGGCACTTCTTCTTCAGAAGAATCTCCCTCTGTAGAAACCTCTACAACAGATGGTGATGAGGGTCTATTTGCTCTTGCCTTTGGAGCCCTTTTTGCCTTCTTGACATCAATGTGCTTAGTTCTTCCTCTCTTCTTAGGCTTAGTCTGGGTTGTTGGTGGTTGCTGTTTAGATTGAGGTTATGGTTGTGGTTGAGTAGTTGCTGGTTTTTCAGTGATTGTAGGGTGTGAAGATGCAGTGTTTGTGGTTAGTGGATCAGTGTGAGTTGTTGGTACAGTGTTTGGTTCTTGATTATCAGGTTGATCAGTGTTTATAGAGTGTTGAGGTTCTTGGGGTTGATGTAGTAAGTTTTGAAGAGCAAGAGGCAGAACTAGCTCAGGCACTACCTTAGTTACATCCTTATTAGTCAAATCAGAGAATATTTTCTTATTGACTTTGAAGGGCAGAATTACATCATCCTCAGCAATTGCAATGTTAGGTACACAAGCAGTAAACAGCAATTGACAGAATCTAGCAAAATAAACAGTAGTAGACTCTGATAACCTATCACTTAAGTTCATTAAGACAAGTCATCCAAAATCGAAATTACTTCCATAAAGAAGAGAATACCCGATTTGTAGACTGTCAGTAGGAATTGCATCCCAGTTGGTGACTTTCTTCCCAAAGGCCCTTGTAATACTGTCAAAGAAGAAACTCCATTCCTTCCTCAGCTGTGGCCTTTTCACTGACCCAAGCTTAGCCAAAGAACCTGAGTACCCCATCTGTTGTAACATATCTCTCAGAGTCTGTTCAGAAACAACACTGTATGAAGTGTGAGTGTCAAACCCCATGGTTTCTCTGACTGTATCTGGAGTGATAACATAGTCAGTTTCATCATAAGTGAAAATAATAGACGGAGTCCCATTTTCTCCACCATCATAAAAAACAGAGTGTTGCCAGAAAGAGGCAATCTGTGATGCAGACAGCGTTTGGGGTTCAACCAAGGCTTGACCAACCTCTAAATCTCGCAAGAAATTCTGCATCAAATGAAACGCATCTAGAACGTTTTCATTGTTCAGTGGAGCTGCATAATTGTTAGAAACAAACAAGAGCCCAAGTGCAGTGAAAGGTTTGGTGGCCATTAGAATGATTAGAGTTCAAAAGAAGAAAGAAAGAGATATGAGTGAAAGGTGTTTGATGAAATGTTCAAGTGAAAAATGCAAAGTAACTGAGTGATTGAGTAAAGAGTAATTTGGAGCGTGTGTGAAAGTGAATAAATGAATACGAATCGTGTTGATAAATGATTAAAAAAATCAAACCCAATCGTTTTACCATTAAACACGCAACCACCTACCATGTGCTAGTGGGACACGTTCATAGAGATTTGTGTGAGTGGGACACGTGGCATACATGCAATGAACCAACTAAGCACACACAGTAAATATAGCAATAATTATCGCTGTTTTCTCTTTCCCATTACCAAAACATTTTAACACTTTTACACTCATTAACAGTTGTCAAAAACTCTTGTTACCCCAAACTTTTCAAATTATCTGAATATAAATTTACCTTAGAGTACTAGACAAAATCCAACAGCGTTTGTCAATTTTCCAACTTTATTATAATAATTCTTTCAAAAACCTGCACAGTTGTGAATATATTTGTGTGTGTAGCAGAGGTTACCAAATCAATTTTTAGAGCATCTAATTTTTCATAACATCACTAAAGTAAATCAGTAAACACTGGATGCACAAACTCTCATAGTAAACACTGAATGTATGATGAAAGCTAAACTCTGTAGTAAACAATTTATATACAGTAACATTTAATTTATTTATACCCCCCTTATGTACTAATTTTTTTTTTATTTCTATTCATTCCAGTAATTAGAGGTTGGAGCCAGTCACCAAAAATCCTAAAATTTTGGCCCTTATCATTTTGATAAGTTCCTGGGTCATCCTAGTCTTTGACTAGTCACCAAAAATTAGAGAATTTTAGCCCATACTATATACCAGTAAGTTCCTGGGTCATCCTAGTCACCAACATAATCTCAAAGGAGTTTAGCAACCTATATACATTTTCTTTGGAGGTATTGCAGTAATAGCATTTTATTTAACAGAGTATAACTAACAGAGTTTAGAGTTCATCAACACCTTATAAGTTTTTCATGAGAGGCAATGCACACAATATTTATAGACTCAGAGTTTAGGATAAATAAACTAAGAGATGCTATAAATATGAAACAGTATCATGCTGTGTTAACTTTTTGCAGAGTCTAAGATTAGATTACTATAACTCAGAAAGATTCATGATTAATTACTGAGAATCATGCTTCATACATATTTCTTCATTGGTATTTACATCCAGACAATAATCAATTCAGAGTTAACAGAGTTTATCCAGCATGTC
Organism: Kitagawia praeruptora; assembly: GCA_037693485.1. NCBI lineage: Eukaryota > Viridiplantae > Streptophyta > Magnoliopsida > Apiales > Apiaceae > Kitagawia > Kitagawia praeruptora. The sequence continues at coordinate 138,248,761 of CM075345.1, forward strand.
AACAGTGTTTGACCGACAAAACAAGCTAGCAGAGTGTAACAGTCTACAAACAGAGTTTACATAGCAGAGTTTAAAAAATAGAGTTCACATAGCATTTAACACATCACATAAACATAAGTAATGCATTACATAAGTGAAGTTTGAGTCTAACCAATATCTCTAGTCAAAACCAAAGACCATTCCTAGTTCATTAACCAGCCTTGTAAATATAGCTTCACTCAATGGCTTGGTGAAGATGTCTGCAAGCTGTTGGTCTGTAGACACAAAATGAAGCTCAATGTTTTCTTCCTCTACATGCTCTCTGATAAAGTGATACCTTATGCTGATGTGCTTGGTCATTGAATGCTGTCATAGCAATAGAACTTTGATTATCACAGTAAATAAGAATTTTACTGTACCTTAAACCATAATCCAACAATTGATTCTTCATCCATAGAATCTCTGCACAACAGCTACCAGCAGCAATATACTCTGCCTCAGCTGTAGATGTAGAAATTGATTTCTGTTTCTTACTGTACCAAGAAACCAGTCTTTCACCCAGAAATTGACAACTTCCACTTGTGCTTTTTCTGTCTATCTTACAGCCTGCAAAGTCTGCATCAGAGTAACCAAGTAGCTTGAAATCTGACTTTCTGGGATACCACAGACCTAAAGTAATGGTGCCCTTGAGATATTTAAAGATTCTTTTCACAGCTGTGAGATGTGGTTATCTGGGATCAGCCTGAAACCTTGCACAGAGACAGGTTGCATACAAGATATCAGGTCTACTTGCTGTTAGATAAAGAAGAGTTCCTATCATTCCTCTGTAGTTTGTCATATCTACTAATGCTCTTGTATCTTTATCCAACTTAGTTGCTGTTGCCATGGGAGTTGATGCAGATGAGCAGTCAAGCATACCAAATTTCTTGAGAAGATTTCTGGTATATTTTGCTTGATTTATAAAGATCCCATCATCTGTTTGCTTCACCCGTAGGCCTAGAAAATAACTAAGCTCTCCCATCATACTCATTTGATACCTGGACTGCATTAGCTTGGCAAACTTTGTGCAGAGTTTATCATTAGTAGACCCAAAAATTATGTCATCAACATATATTTGAACTAAAAGCAGGTCACTACCAGATTTAAAGTAGAACAGAGTTTTATCAATAGTACTTCTGTTGAACCCACTTTCTAGAAGAAATTGAGCTAAAGTTTCATACCATGCTCTTGGTGCCTGCTTAAGTCCATAGAGTGCTTTATCAAGCCTGTAGATATAATCTGGATATTTGGGGTCCATAAATCCTGGTGGTTGTTAAACAAACACTTCTTCTTCAAGTTTCCCATTCAGAAAGGCACTTTTCACATCCATCTGAAATACCTTGAATTTCTTATGAGAGGCATATGCTAGGAATATCCTTATTGCCTCCAACCTTGCAACAGGAGCAAAAGTCTCATCATAATCTATTCCTTCCTGCTGTGAATAGCCTTTTACCACAAGTCTTGCCTTGTTTCTTGTAACAACTCCCTCACTATCAGTTTTATTTCTGAAAACCCATTTAGTACCAACAACAGATCTATTCTTTGGTCTTGGTACAAGGGTCCAAACTTCATTTCTTTCAAATTCATTCAACTCCTCCTGCATTGTTGTTATCCAGTCAGCATCTTGAAGAGCTTCTTCTACCTTCTTTGGCTCAGTTTGTGACAAGAATGCATGATACAGACATTCATTTGTTGTTGCACTCCTTGTCCTTACTCTTGCATCTGGATCACCAATAATCAAATCAGGTGTGTGAGATTTTATCCATTTCCTAGCTGAAGGCAAATGACTTCTCTCAGTGTTTGATCCTCCCCCTCGATCCATGTTCTCCTAATTTTCTTGTTGCCTTTCTTCATTCTCTGAGGCTCCCCCTGAATTTGACTGCTCAGAGTTTGAACTGTCAGATTTTGGATTTTCAGAGTTTGAGTCATCATAGTTTGATCCAGATTTTTCAACTGACTCATTATCAGAATTTGAGTCATCACTTTGAAGTGATTCTTCATGCTCCCCCTCAACTGGTTCTCTCCTTGTTTGTGGCTGAGAGTTTTCTTCAGTATTTACCAGTAGAGGTTCAGAGTTTAGCTCAACAGAGTTTATCAGTTCAGCTTCATCAGAGTTTACTTCATCAGAGAATAAATCTTCATTTTCAAAGTGCAGTTGATCATGATCATCTACATCTTCAAGTCTAGTTATTTTCTTGTCATCAAATGTCACATGAATAGACTCCATGATCACCTTTGTTCTCAGATTATAAACTCTGAATGCCTTAGTTGACAATGGATAGCCAACAAAAATTCCTTCATCAGCTTTTAGATCAAATTTTGTCAACTGTTCAGGATGAGTTTTCAGCGCAAAGCATTTGCACCCAAAAATATGAAAATATTTCAGGTTTGGCTTCTTTTCCCTCACCATTTCATATGGTGTTTTTCCATGCTTGTTGATCAGAGTAGCATTCTGAGTAAAATAAGCAGTTTGAACAGCTTCTACCCAGAAATAAGTTGGCAACTTTGCTTCATCAAGCATAGTTCTGGCAGCTTCTATCAAGGTTCTGTTCTTTCTTTCAACTATACCATTTTGCTGTGATGTACCAGGTGCAGAAAACTCTTTCTTCACTCCTATGTTCTTACAGAATTCTTCCATTGTTGCATTTCTGAATTCAGTTCCATTATCACTTCTGATAATTTTGACTTTGTGGTTTGATCCTTTGTCCAGTAGCTTTACATGCTCCATCAAAGTTAATGCAGTTTCATCTTTCTTTGCTAGAAAATACACCCATGTAAATCTGGTGTGTTCATCAACAATTACCAAAGCATACTTCTTTCTTCCAATAGACATCACATTTACTGGTCCAAAAATATCAACATGTAGAAGATGATAAGGATCAACAATTGAAGATTCAAACTTGCTCTTGAAAGATGACTTCCTTTGTTTGGCCTTTTGACAAGAATCACACAGGCCATCAACATTTAATAATGATTTTGGGAGCCCTCTAACAAGATTCTTTCTAATCAGCTCATTGATGTTGTTCAGATTCAAATGAGAGAGTTTCTTATGCCACTTCCAACTCTCTTCACTGGACATTCTTGTTGACAGGCACACTGCTTTGCCATCAGAGTTTGTTGACAACTTTATTTCATAGATGTTATTGTGCCTGTTTCCAACTAGAATAACCTTCCCTGTAGATTTACTGATGATTTCACAGTATTCAGGCTGAAAATCTACATGATATCCTCTGTCACAGATTTGACTCACAGATAGCAGATCATGCTTGAGTCCTGGAACCAGAGCTACATTTGTGATGATGACACTTCCAAGATTGATATTGCCATATCCCAGAGTATGTCCTATGTTGCCATCACCATAGGAAACTTTTGGGCCAGCCTTCTCCACATACTCTGATAGCAGGGCTTTATTTCCAGTCATGTGTCCTGAACATCCACTGTCCACGACTAGGGTACTCTCCCTGATGCCCTGCAATCACAAACATTTACTGAAGATTAGTTTTAAGGATCCAGACTTGCTTGGATCCTTTGGCTTTCATAAATTTGTTAACTTTTGTAGCGAAATTCACATTATCAGAGTTTAAGCTAACATTTTCAGAGTTTACACTTGCAGACACTACGCCATAGATGGCCTGCAGCAACGTTTTCAAAATGTTGCAGCAAGCCAAAAAAACGTTGCTGTAGAGCAAAAAAATGAAACGGCAACGCTTTTTCAGCGTTGCATTTGGCACAACTGTCGTAGGTGTCTACGACAACGCTTTTGTTCACTACGGCAACGCTACTACTTTTGTTACCAAAAACTTCTATGGCAACATTTAATGTAATGTACAGCAACACTAAACTAGTGTTGCAGTAGATGTTAAAATTTATCAAAATTGGGACCCACACGCAGATCCCACATGTAGATCCCACAACAATTAGTGGCAACATTATATTAAACCTACAACATGTTCAAAATGAAAATTTACCAAAAACTATTTTATATATTTGCTTTCCCAAAAATTAAAATATGTATCATTACATCATTACAAAAATTTGCCAATACAATACATAATTAAAACAACTAAACACCTTAAATACAAGTACAGTAATGAAATATAAGTGATTGTCATCCTCGTGATCATGCACAACACTTTTTGCCTCGGTAGGTAAACCGGAATCAATCTAAATGCGTAAGAAGAAATGTCTTTGCTATTCCACCATCCTCAAACATGACATTTAAGAAATCCCAAGTTTCCTTGTCATCCTCTAACCTGCCCAAAAGGATAATAAAATAGGGATATGTCAAAACTTTAATTAACTAATAGTTATAGAATGTGCTGGCAAAACTAATAGTTATAGGATAGGTCAACATCCGCAATTAATTAAACCTAAATTGTTAGACAACACGCATGTAACTAACAACAAACTAAACAAGAGTTTCCAGAGTTAATATTTTCCATAAATTTAAAGTTAAAAAAATGCGTAAGAGACTAAAACGTAATTCACTTACATATATATGTGCACAATATTCAATTTTTAATGCATGTATTAATATTGAGAGTTTTGCTAAAGTTGCAAAAACAGGGGTATTAATAAGCTCAAAGAAAAGATGATATACCAATCTGTTCATCTGTCTGTAAAAAGGTACTGATGTCCTCACTTTCCTAATTAAGCTCATGATGTAAGGCAATCCTGTTAACAAATATATCCACTGATGCTTGACTCCTCATCTCGGTAAAAGTATTACGAGCAATAATGACCTGCATGGCAACTGGAAAATCGTCCTTAAAATGAGGAGGAAATAACAGATCTGCTTGTTTTTTTGTGAAAGCTATTTTTCCTATATAAGCCAACACAGTTCAAGCAAAATCAGCATCAGTTGACATGAATATTCTAGCACTAAAATAGTACTGGCCGGTTTGAAAATACAATTTCAGTAGAAATGATAAAATACAATATAGAGGGTTAGCAAACAATTGCTCAGGATAGAATATTAGACAAATATATGTACCGTCTGACATGCATGGTTTGTTGCAAAAGACTCCAGACTACAAAAGAGTCGCAATAATACTCCGTAATCAGAATGCGCAAGTCACATCTATTGAGAACATAATAATTTCATGTTCCCAGAATACATATAGTCAAAATGAATGATATCTTAAGCATTATTAATACTACTCCTTACATGTCCAACAAGATCAGAAACATGAGACACATTAGTTCCTGAAGCAGCTCCAAGATATAACACCTTGGCACCAGGTTTTTCCATCCAAAAAAACAAAAGATTAAAAAGAATCTTTAAATGTATTAACAAATAAATAGCTTATCATAATATACACACTTACAATCCAAATGTTGTCTACACCACCAAGAATAACAGCTGCTAGCTTAGATCTAAATGGATTCCACACCCTGTATTCAACCTTGGTTCCATCCTCATTCTGTTTCGATAAAAATACAATTATTAAAAACCAACTAATTAGTTTCAACTATGCAAATCATCGACACTCACGATTCTCATTTACGAGGTCTTCCTAAGTACCACTTTATTCCATCAAGTTGGTTATCATTGCTATCCTCTCTCAGGATAGGTTCCATGCCATCAAGAGAAACCAGGGTTTCGACCTGGTGATAAGTTTCATCCCACCGTGGCCGGAACATTGGCTAAGTCAAGAACTAGATAACTAAATAATATAAACATATTACTTGGTGATGTTCCTTGCAGAAAGTTTCAGGTGCCTATGCATCTTGCAAAGAGTGTTTTGTCAGAATTAATCCATGGAATTCAGCGTCGCAAGGATCATTTTTTCTTGCTTGGCATCTATATCAATATCGTCAAGGACTAATAACATCCAATTCAATGACTATTCAAATTGGGCACTACATTTATTGAACCACTAGTACCTACAAAGAAGAATCAGAAAAATGAAAAAATAAATAAGACAAACTACATGTGCATTACAATAAATTTATAAATAACCCTTGACTGCGATTTCAAACAAAAAACAGTCATATATATTCACTCATATACATTCTAATCTTATGTGTTTGGCTACCTCCTAAGCCACATATTCTCTGTTTCCACATGTCTATCACATCAATCAAAAAATAAGAACCACTATAACAACAAATCTTTACCCTTTCCCATCATCAAAAACACTAATCACACACATATTAGGGAAAAAAATCATATTAACACTAACCAAAAATTTACTATAATCATCATCTTGTATAAGTAAGAGCATCTTAAAAATATGAATATTAATGTAATTAAAGCCACCTACCCCAGACAAAAGGTGCAGTAACATGAAATGGGCAATCAACATTTCCAAGGACATAAGTAAGATGGCCCAAAAGTGACTCTCGTACTCCTTTCACCAAACTAGATTTTGGCTACATGTTTACAATTGCAGAACTTAAATGAGAGTACAAAAGGTCAATAAAACCAAACCAAGGCAGATGAAAATAATTTAAGAGTAATTGAAATAAAATCTAATAACCTCCAATGTTACTGAAGCGGAAAGAAAGTCATGAATAGCAAGTTTCCGGTGTACGATGCAATGAAGATGAGGTACCTGCAAAATTTAAAGTCAAATGCTATATCACAAATCAAACTGAAAACGAGAGTGTAACACGAGTAAGACAGAGAACGAGAGAGGGAGAAAGAGGAGAGATAAGGAGGAAAAATATAGAGAGAGGGAGAAAGAGGAGAGATAGGGAGGAAAAATAGAGGAGATTATACCTCGAAATCGAAACCAAACGAGAATTGAACACAAACCTAGCTTTGAATCTGTGTCTAAACCCTAATTGAATCCTTCAATCCTTTGAATTAAACCATAACCCAGCTCGAATACCATATGAGAGATGAAAGAGCTAATGAAGAACCCAGTGAAACAGTCGAGAGAGTGAATGATAATGAAGCCCTAATTTTGTTTTTGCCCCAATTATTAGTTTAATTTGCACCAATTTCATTTTGCCGCTCTCAGTTATTTGAGTATTTCATTTACCGCTCTCAACCACAATTAGAACAATTCGGACCGCGCCACAACTCAACATAGGTGCACTAATTAATTTATTTTTCTTTTTTGTTAATTTTTTTTTGAAAATTTCTTTAATTTAATTAATTTATAAGAAGATATGTTATTTTTATAAAAATATTAAATTTCAGTTCAATAATGCATAAAAATTTTTAATATCAAACTTAAAATTATTTCTCAAACTTTATTAATTTTTTGGAAAATGATTTTTTTATTTTTCTGCTTTATTAATTTTTATTTGAAAATTTCTTCAATTTAATTAAATTTATAAGAAGATATGTTATTTTTATTTATAAAAATGTTATATTTTAGTTCAATAATGTATACAATTTTTTTTTATCAAACTTAACATTATTTCTCAAATTTTATTCATTTTATTGAAAATTAATTTTTTTTTCCAAAAAAAAAATTATTTGTTACGTTTTTTTTAATAATTTGGTCTATATTCAAATTATAAAAAATGTTCTATTTTATAAAATTATAATATTGACTCTAATAACAAACTTTGAAAATTTAAATTATTTGTTTTTTAAATTAATTAATTTTAATTCACAACAATTATTTATTTCAATTTTTGTTAAAAAGATTGTGTTTAAATCATATTAACGGCAACACTTCAGAAGTGTTGCAACTTGCTACGTTTCTTATAGCTACGACAACACCATGTTTTGTATACAGCAACACAAAAACAAAGCGTTGCTGCAGGCCATCAAGTTTAGAGCTACTGTAACGTTTTTCATTACAACACCGAAAAAAAGCGTTGCTGCAGGCCATCTATGGCGTAGTGAGAATTAACCTTCACCCATTTCAAATTGGGCTTGGGTTCATAGTAATTATGATAAATAGCATGATAATCTCTGCAAGTATAAATAGAATGCCAAGTACTTCCACAATGTTTGCATAATGTCTGTGGTCTAGTTCTAACATTAACTTTCTTTACTTCAGCCTTAGAAGGTAAAGAATTAATGTTTTTGTTCTTCCTGTAAAAACTAGCAAGATGGTTAGTACTACCACAGTTATGACGTGTCTTTCTTGGAGCAAAAGTAGCAAGCATTGGATAATTACCCTCAGAAATGCCTACTTTACCATTTTTATTCTTTCTAGACACTTTCTGTTTCTTAACAGATTTTAACTCCTTAAGCTTATGCTTAAGTTGTTTATCTGTCATTAAACCAATATTAACCTGTTTAACACTGGTTTTTACTGGTTCTTTCTTAACAGTTCCTTTTACAGCATCAGACTTAGATTCATTCAGACCATGAACAAATTTAGTAGTAGGAAGATGAGTTCTCATTTTGACTTGATTCTGAAATCTAAGTTCATCTCCCTCACAGTAACCTAAACCTACTGTGTCTGACTGAAAAACCTCATTAGTGTCTTTTCCAGAATAAGTCCATGTTTTGATTATGTGATTTGCCTTCTCCAATTCAGATTCTAGTTGCTTATATCTGCCTAACAACTCCTGTTCTAGATAAACAGCATCATCTCTTTCTCTCTGAACTTGTTGCATGTTTTCAAGTTTCTCTTCAACAATTTTATTTCTTTGTTTAAGTTCAGAATTCTCAAACTTTATTCTCTCATTCTCTAAAGTCTGATCCCTATAACTAATATGCAATGTCTTGAGATAAATTCTCAATTCAGATATATTATCAGTATTATAAGCATAGGTAGTTAAGGGTACCTTGTTTTCAGACTCTTCTGATTCATTCTCAATAGAAGCCATGAGAGCATAGTTGACTTCCTCATCTGAGTCTGAAGTGTCTGCCCAATCTCCGCCTTTTGTGATGAGTGCCTTCTCAGTTTTACCCTTCTTGCACTCAGGAGCATAGTGACCCATCCCCTTACACTTGTAGCATTGAATCTCAGACTTATCCTTCTTCCCAGATTTAGTCTCCTTTCTCTCAGACTTCCTGTAACTTTTCCTGTCTGAAGTTGAATCTTTAGAGAACATGTTTCACTTCTTAAAGTTCTTGAATCCCATCTTTTTAAAAGTCTTCACCATCAAGACAGCCATTTTCCTCATTTCCTCTTCATCCTCAGAATCAACTGATTCATCAGTGTTTGAGTCAACATCAGAATCTGATGACTCACTTTCAGAATAAATAGCTAAAGCTTTTCCCTTAGCTTTCTTCCTTGATGTTTCCTTCTTCAAAGGTTTCTTTTCAACCTTAAGAGCAACAGACTTTGCCTTCTTGCTTGATCTCCTGTTTCTCTGTTCCAATTCCAGTTCATGAGTTTTGAGTAACCCATAAATTTCATCAATCTTAGTATTAGCAAGATCATAATTGTCTCTAATAGTGGTTGTTTTCACATCCCACTTTTCAGGTAGAGCAAGAAGAAACTTGAGATTTGAGTCTTCTAGATCATACTCTTTATTTACCAATGACAAATCATTGAGCAGTTTACAGAACCTGTCAAATGTTTCTGTCATGGTTTCATCAGACTTTGCTTCAAAATGCTCATACTCCTGTGTGAGTATGTTCTTTCTATTCTTCTTGATAGCAGCAGTTCCTTGACATCTAACTTCAAGGGCATCCCAAATTTCTTTGGCAGTAGTGCAGTTAATCACCTTATTAGATATAACATTGTCTAAAGCACTATGAAGTAGATGCCTTACCTTTGCATCCTTAGCAATAGATGAAAGATCTTCAGGAGTCAGATCCTTCTTTTCCTTTGGGACTGTCTTAGCTTCTTGACCAGCAGTGGCAACAGATAGCATGGTAGGCTTATGAGGGCCTTCATAAATTCTGTCTAGATATTCTGGATCTGTAGCCTCCAGAAACATAGTCATCTTCACCTTCCAGATAGCATAATCTGCTGGCCTCAGAATAGGAACCCTAATAGTCTCATACCGACTCACGGTAGTAGGAGCCTTCTCAGAACCTAAACCTGTTGGAGGAGGAATCTCTGACATGATTATAGTTTTGTGTGTGGATCTTAAACTGTATTGATTTACAGATTGGCTCTGATACCACTTGTTAGGCCGAATACACAAATATAATCAAGATTTGTATGAGAGATTAACAAGAACACAAGTTTAACAATTAAAAATTGTTTGGAATTAATAATTCCTCTCTCAGTGATGTAAAATATCACAGAGAGCTGCTTAGGTTACAATGAATGAATAATTCGTTGTTTGATACCCTTCTAAGGTTAACCTGACTGTACTTATAAAACATACAGCTGCTATACAATCGTAAATTGATACTCCTATAATTTAGCTATACAATTGATATCAATCATGATTGCTACACGTCTTCTAAGTCAACACAATCTCTTTGACAGTTATCCAATATTCAAAGATATTGCTTCCATATTTATCTTCAATTAATCTTCAATCACTGTTGACAAGTAGACACTTTCGCCAGACAGAGTTTAACAAACTCTGTTACGCTTCCATCCGTCAATGTTTAACTAAACTCTGACCGCTTCCATCTAAACTCTGATATATCACTGTTACACTTAAACACTGATTAATACTCACATCAATTATATTTAACATAATTGTTACCAATTGTTAACAATTGTTAGGTCTTGTCTTCCAATTGTTAGGTCCTGAAAATCAAATGTTAGTTCCTAAAAACAATTGGATTGACATATAACAATTATGATACCAACATTGGTCAATTGCTAAGTCCTTATCATGAAGGTCTGTTAACAACAACAACATAAAGATTTAAACATAAAACTGCAAGATTTGTGTGTGTTAAATAGAAGAACAACAAAAGAACCAAGTACAGGGACCTGTTTGTAAGTTTTGCAAGTATAGTGACTAAACTGTAAAAACTATACAAACTATTATAGATTTACAGAAAAAATAAGAATTTTAAAACTAAACAAAATAATCTAAAACGACTATACAAAATAGAAAGACTACATATAATATAAACATTAAATACTAATAGTTTAAAAATAAATAAAAATAGAAAAACTATACAAGAAATAATAATTTACATAAATAGACTTATAAATAGACTTAAGACTTAAATAACAAGAAACACTACAGAACATGTTAAATAAGATTAACATTAGAAAATTACAATACCTATACAAAAACATTAAGTATATACAAGAATATTTATAATAAGTTAGTAAATCAATATATTTTCTAACAAAATAACTTTCTACCAGAAAATTATTTAGAGAGAAAATATGATTTAGTAAACTATCATAAACATTGCATATATTTTAAAATAATGAAATTTTCAACAGAAATAGTTTCCTCAAAAATTCTAACTTAAGAATTAGAGAAAAATATTTTTATAGAAAATTTATTATTCTAAAATATAGAAACATGGAGTGTAAGATGAGAATGATTTAGGCAATGATTATAGAAGAATAACAAGAAGAAAATGAGTTAAATGACATACTCTCAAAAAGAAGAAAAAAACTTTTTCAAGTAAAATTCAGAAAGAGTGTCATACCATTTTCTTGGTGCTTGTTCGAGACTATAGATAGCCTTGCCACTAGTGCATAGGTTCCATCAGCTTTTGAATAACCTCTTGCTACCAGCCTTGCTTTCTTTCTAGTCACATAGCCATCTTCATCTAGCTTGATTGTGCATACCCACTTAGTATCAATCACTTTCTTGTTCTTGGATCTGGGTACCAGCTTCCACATTTCTTGTTGTTCAGGATCAGCAAGTGCTTCCTCAGTTTTCTTAGGTTCCAATTCAGAAAGAAACCTTGAATAGATACATTGAATCTGAGTAGCTCTCCTAGCTCTAACTCCAACATCTGGATCACCAATGATCAGCTCTAAAGGATGAGCTCTTTTCCAAACAAACTTTCTGGGAAGATTAGATCTTGATGAATCGCCTTGTTCTTCATTGTAATGTTGTGTTTGACTAGTTGATCCTTTGTTTACTCCCCCTGAGTTGTTGCCAGGTTGACTTGATGATTATTTTCCAGTGACAGGGATATCTCCAATATTAATATTGTTTCCACCACTATCACTTGGATAATTATCATCATAAACATTGTTATCACTAGCAGCCACCTCAGGTTCTTGATTATCATCTGAATGACATGTCATCGAGTTTTGATTTATCAGACGGATCTTCAGTTTGGATGTTAGGGATGTAGTAGTTGTTGAATCATCACATTAAGACTTTCAGTCACTTCATGTTGATCAACTCAATAAATTGTGATCAATCAACATTAGTGGTCTTCAGTCTTCAGATTATCTGAATCAACAGCTTCTTGACATGCCACACAATCAATTTACTATGATTCCAGGTGAGGCAGTCTTGTTTTATTACTGACAACATTCCTTAGCTATTGAATAGCCTTGACCCTAGGTCATACCCTTGCTGTTATCTCCAAGGGATACCACTTGGCCAGATACCTTCACCACTCTTGACAGCAGGGCTCTATCCTCGGTCATATGCCTTGAACATCCACTGTCCATAATCCACATAACACGATCTACCTATTACACACCCTGCAATGCCAAGACGGTTAATCCTTCTTCGGAACCCAACTTTGATTGGGTCCCGTACATTTAAAGAATTGGCCTTTATTAGGTAAAACTACATTTTTTATCGTGACACAATTTCATTTTTATTCATTAGACATTTAACCCTATAAACAGATTTAACAATTGTTTGTTTAATCTTGGGTATCCATGTCTTTTTACCAACAATAACATCATTTTCATTGACTGGACATTTGACCTTTTAGACAGCCTTAGTAACACTTTGTTTAGGCTTAGGTACAAATGTCTCTCTCCTAACCTGAGGAGGACTAGTAGTCTTTGATCTAACATTTTTATTTCTATTAATATGTTGTCGAGGAGCAGTCTTATTATCACATGCATGATTACCATTAAAGTAAGTAGACATAATATTAAAAGCACAAGACATAATGCAATTGACAACACCACATGCTTTATGAGACGAATCAATAATAGGCATGTTAGGCATGTTAGACATGTTATTGTTTTTCTTCAAATTATTACCACCTAATCCAATCTTCAAAGAACTGGTTGTTGAAACAACCTTGACTGGCACCTTAGGCAGAACTTGCTTAGAGTGGACATTCTTGGGTTTAATGTCCTTAACAGATTTAACATTACTTTGGACATTCCCATTGGCAATGTCCTCAGTTCTCAACTCTTCCTCAATAAGGATTGAAAGAAAGTTAGGTGGTTCTACAACAGGCTTCTTAAACAAAGGTTCCTCAACATCCTTTAGCACATATGGTATTCCCATTTCTTTAGCATTAACAAGGTTAGGGGAATTTATGCCCAATAATCCAAGAGCCTCGTTGTAACCAAATCCTATGCTTAGACGACTGATAGCGACTTATCTCTTTAGTTAAGTCGTGTTATTTCCTCTTTTAGCTGATCTTGATTATCATGCACCTTTTTAAAATCTGACACTTCTATTTCTAGAGTAGTGTTTAACAAATTTATTCTAGCAATTTCTTTTTGTGCATTACCCAAGGAACTACCAAGATGACGTACCATTTCAGCATCAGTGAACTTTAACGTGCATTTAGGACCATAAAGGATTTCTTATATTTTTGCCATTAGTGCAAGATCCCCAGCGTCCTCATCATCACTGTCTGAGTCATCCCAGCTCTTTCCTGCAGCCACATAAGCCAGATCACCCTTCTTCTTCATAGATGCATACTCTCTCCTTGCATCTTGTTGAGGTTGTTGACACTCAGTTGAAAAGTATCCTATTTCATTGCATCTGAAGCACCTGATCATGCTTTTGTCTACCATCCCAGTCTCGTAGCCACCCCCTGTGCTACTTGAGGAATAACCTCCTTGCTGGAATCTATTTCCAGTAGACCTGAGTCTGAAATTAGGATTTCTTCTAAATCTGAAATTATTGAACTGCCTTACAACCAGTGCCATTGACTCATCCTCCAGTTCATCCAGCTCCTTCAATGAATAAAAATCTACACAACCCTGACTTGTAGCTGTCTTCCCATACTCTGCTACAATCTCCTCCTTGTCAGAGCTGTAAGGTTGAACAACCTTAGCTTCCATCTTCACTGGAGCCTCAACCACTAAAGCAGCAGATGTGCTGACATCCATGCCTCTGCCATACAACTCTTTCTGTTGTTCCTGTTCTAGCTCATAGTTCTTGAGGATGCTAAATAATTTATCCACAGAAACTGTATTCATGTCTCTGGACTCTCTGATGGCAGTTATCCTATGCTCTAGATGAGTTGGCAGTGTCAGCAGGAACTTTCTGTTAATTTCTCTGAGTGTGTAAAACTTGCCATGGAGGTTTAGGTTATTTAGTAATTTATTATATCTCCCAAAAACATCAGAGATATTCTCTCCAGGCTAAGATCTGAAGTGCTCATACTCAAAGGTCAGGATTTCCAATCCATTCTCCATGACTTCCTCAGTCCCCTCATTTATAGTCTCGATGGTTTCCCAAATGTGCTTAGCATCCTTGCAGTTCACAACATGACAATACATTTCAGCATCCAGGGACTCCACCAAAATTAGTTGTAGGTTCATATCCAGGGTAGCTTCCTCCTTTTCAGCAAGGGTATAAACATTAGGATCCTTTGGATACGTCCTTTCAACAATTACAACTACTCCATCCAATTCCACTTACGGTTCAGTGACCATTGGAGTTTGTAGCCCATTCTTCAACATTCCCAGATATTTGGGATTGGCTACTTGAAGAAAAAGAATCATCTTTTTCTTCCATAAATTGTAATTTATTTTATCAAACATAGGAATCTTAACTCTAGTATTAGACATGATAATTTTTGAGCGAGTTAAGAAAAATCAGAGTTGAAATTTAATTGACGAAAAATAGGATCTTGATTTTTATGTCAATCAAATGGCTCGGATACCAATTGTTAGGTCCAATATGTTTGTAAAGGGGGGGGGGGTTGAATACAAACAGTACTGTTTAATCGAAATTGTCCGGTTGATTAAATATTAATAACGACAAAATCGTGCGGAATTAAATGAAACAAAATTCAAGTTAAATATAAAAATATATTAAACTTGAGAGGTTGTTATAAATACAGTACAGAATAATATCAAGCTAATAAAAACAAATTAAAAAATTCGACATGAACTTTTCTATATTTGTTAATAAAAAACGAGATATGAACTAGAAAATTTAATTTGCTAGTAGTACAAGAGTTTCAAATAAACAAGTTTCACCGAATAAAATATTACAGAGGTGATGAACTTGATTTTCTATGAATTAATTTAACTCCCGTGTTCTTGAGAAAATTGAGAGAGAATGGAGGCAGTGGGTGTAAAAGATGTTGTGTCTGTATCTTTTCTTCTGTCTTCTTTTGATTTTATACAAAAATCAAATGTCAAGTGGATGGCGGCTGTTGATATGTTGGCTCAGTAATACAACATGTTGTCTTATAGACTCAAGGGGAACGGTCCTTGGCAAACATTTGTCAGGAAACTGTTTCCCAACATATGGTTTCTGGGCCGTTGGATCGTTGATCCAACGGTCCTGATTTTAAAAAAAAATTACACCGTACCGCAGAAACTTTCCGCGGTACGGAGTAATTACAAAATTGTCCTCACTGTTCACGTACCGCAGAAAGTTTCTGCGGTACGGTGAACAGTAGATTTTTGATGTGAAAACAGGGGGCATTTTTGTAATTACTCCGTACCGCAGAAAGTTTCTGCGGTACGGTGTAATTTTTTTTTTAAATCAGGACCGTTGGATCAACGATCCAACGGTCCAGAAACCATATGTTGGGAAACTGTTTCCTGGCAAATGTTTGCCAGGGACCGTTCACCTAGACTCAATAAGACAACTAGACTCAATAAGACAACAACACTCACTAATACAACTAATACAACTTTACAAACACAAACTTATAATACAAAACTATTAATACAAAACTATTAATACAACATTACTAATACTCCTTCCGTTCCGTTGAGTTCTTAACATTTGCTTTTTGCATGAAAACCAAGATAGTGAGTGTAATATTGTTAAAATAAATGAAGTAGTGGGTGTAATAGTAATTTTATTATTAAAATAAGTGAAGTAGTGGGTGTAATAATGATTTTATTGTTAAAATAAGTGAAGTAGTGGGGTGTAATAGTGTAAAGTATTGTTAAAATAAGTGAAGTAGTGGGTGTAATAGTGTTAAAACTTACTATTTTAGGAAATGTTAAGAATCTATTGGGACATCCCAAAATAGAAAGTGTTAAGAATCAAATGGGATGAAGCGAGTACCAAATACTGAATGTTGTATTAGTTGATTAAATTAATCCGGCTGTTTTGTACTCCCTCCGTCTCTTATTGTTTCTCTCGTTTGAAATGTCGGGACTATTCATAACATGAGACAAATTACTAATTTACGTCTAATTTGTAAGACCAAATATAGTCATGAGTGATCTTGTTTGGTTCGTATTTATGAGTATTTTTATACAGTGAAATTTTTATATTTAATAATAATACAAAATTCAAGATATTAACAATCAAAAGTGTGCATTGGCAAACATGTACAATCAAAACAGGAAAAACATTAAGGGATAGTATTGTTGAACAAAACTGATTCTGCCAGCTGATGATGCCCAGTCTCGGAAAATCTGCGTGCATCACACTCGCCGGTCACAAGACAGGCCTAACAAAAGCGCGTGAAAGACACGCGCTATCAGGGGCGTGAACACCTGACTGACAGCCCATGTGCAACAGTTTGACAGATGGTTTCTTTTCGCCTAAATTCTGTTTTGTTTACATTTCTTCAGCCTTTTGCACTTCAGTAGTTTAATTGATTTGTTAAATCAATTTCCTTACTTCGCCCACAGCAACTTTCGACCACAGCACCTTCTATTTATTTTTTTTTTGGTTTTTTTATAATACTAGCTTATAACCCGTGCGATGCACAGATTTTTTTTGATATGTAACAAATTTTATTTTATGTTACAATTATATTTTTATATAATCATTATTTACAATATTTTATTTTAATTTTAATTTTAATAATTTAATATAAATTTAATTAATGATATGCATGATTTAAAACTTATATTATAAAATTTTAAAATATATTTGTCGTTGATAGAATTCGATTCTTGAAATTTTAGTAAATTAATTTAATTATATAATATATTTAATCATTACATCTAACCATTCTGATTTTTTACTAAAAATCTAATGGTCATTATTCGTAGTATACGAATTTTTATTATATTTTGTTAGTAATTAGAAGATATGATATGATATTTTTGGGTATATATTAATTATTGCTAGATATGATATGATTGTAAGATATGATATGATTGATAATTTTAGGTGTTCATGGAAGGTAATTTTTCAATTAAAAGTAAATGTGAAAAAGGAAGTATACTAATTACCAATAATTATATTACTTTATTATTTATTTTAGGTGTTTTAATAGTATCGATATCATATATATTTTTCTTTATAATAAAGGAGAATTCGAATCTTGAAATTTTAGTAAATTAATTTAATTATATAATATATTTAATCATTACATCTAATGATTCTGATTGTTTATTAAAATTTAACGGTCATTATTCGTAATATACGGATTTTTATTATATTTTGTTAGTAATTAGAAGATTATTAATGATTATAAAATGAGTTTTAAATTAAAAAGGCAATGTGTTTTAATTAGAAAGTCAATATTAATGATTGGAAGATATGATATGATTGATGTTTTTAGGTGTTTATAAAAAGGTAATATATTCAATTAAAAGTAAATATGAAAAAAGTCAATCGACTACTTACCATTTATTATATTATGTTATTATTTATTTTAGGAGTTTTAATAGTATAGATATCATATATTTTTTTTAGAGTGAAGGGTAAATAAGTAAATTCACGGCAATATTAATGATTGGAAGATATGATATGATTGATGTTTTTAGGTGTTTATAAAAAGGTAATATCTTCAATTAAAAGTAAATATGAAAAAAGTCAATCGACTACTTACCATTTATTAAAAAGTCAATCGACTACTTACCATTTATTATATTATGTTATTATTTATTTTAGGAGTTTTAATAGTATAGATGTCCCAATTTGAAATATGGTTTGTAAATATGTCCTATATTTACAGGACACGCATTCTTGAGATGCGTGTCTTACGTCATCTTTTCTCTACCAGAGAGACGCTGACAATGGCGATTTCCGGCATTAATTTTGTTTCTTCTCGTTCGTACAGATAACCAACTTTCCCATTACGTGTTATGTATCAATAGAATCGCATTTTCATACTCTACACAACCATACCAATTTCATTACACTTGTTTTGCCCGATTACAAACGCCCAAATTTGACCTTATTTATCCGATTCAATTTTTGTCAACCGCGTTCATGCCCCTGCGGAGCCGGAGGAGAGAAACAAATCAATGGAAGAGGATGGAGATGAACAGATGATCAAGTGGTGATGATTTGGAGGGTGGGAGGCGAAGAAATGGTGGCAGACGAAGCAATGGTCTCGTTCGTCGTCGGTTTTAGCTCTCGTTTTCCGTCATTGTTGGTCTGTTTTCTGGCAGCTACAGTGCCGAAGGACACGCATCTCCAACATGTGTGTTCCGTTGGTAAATTGGGCCACTGCTCGCGCACATAGGCATATCAGGCCATGAGGCTCCAAATCTAGGCATTTTGGGCATTTTCTCCATAAAATATATGTTTTTTAAAACAAAAAATATTTACTAAAAATCATTATTAATTTGAAATCAATCACGATACACAATTATATATTTTAAATTAAATTTCATAATTATATATTTATTAATCAACCATTGTTTTAATATAAAGTCAATCACAATTCACAATCATATTATCATACAATATGAATTGTTTTTTTAATATATATTATACAATTATAACAGATTTTAAATAACTATAATCTAACTTAACTCGAAATCTAAAAAAAATTGGATTTGAAATCATATTTTAAATAACTTAAATAAAATCCATAACTTCAAAGACTATATATATTTAAAATCAATTCATATATATTTAAAATATACCTGAGTCTACTAGTGTTGAGTTAATATGCAGTTAACCAATCAGAAAATTATGAATTATTTTAGGACCCCATTAACCATGGTTGGTTAACAATTATAATTTAAATACAATAATGGTTTTATTTAAGATATCCATAAAATATATGTTTTTTAAAACAAAAAATATTTACTAAAAATCATTATTAATTTGAAATCAATCACAATACACTATTATATATTTTAAATTAAATTTCATAATTAGATATTTATTAATCAACCACTATTTTAAAATAAAGATAATCACAATTCACAATCATATTATCATACAATATGAATTGATTTTAAATATATATTATACAATTATAACGGATTTTAAATAACTATAATCTAACTTAACTCGAAATATAAAAAAAATCGGATTTGAAATCATATTTTAAATAACTTAAATAAAATCCATAACTTCAAAGACTATATATATTTAAAATCAATTCATATTGTATGATAATATGATTGTGAATTGTGATTGACTTTATATTAAAACAGTGATTGATTAATAAATATTTATTTTAGGACCAATTAGAGCCGACTCCTAAATTTTAGACCAATCATATTATATCAAGAATTTTCCTTATTTAACATTCTAACTGTTGTGGATTAAAATCTAAGTCACGAATTTGTAATTAATGCTAGGGTTCGGGAGCTTCTTGCTTTAATGGCCGTTTCCGTGTTCGAGACTGATCGGTCCTCACAGAGTGCCTACGTATCTCGTATTGAGAATCAAGCCAAAAACGTAGTTCTGAGATTGAGGGGTCAGACCCTTTATATAGGCTGAGAAGCCCTAGAATCGTAGTAGGGTTAGGTGACTTGGTGGGCAAGTCACCGACTAGAAGAAGGTTCTAGTCTCCTTCCATTCAAGAATCAGTTTCTATGTTGAGATATGTATCTTGGAGGATAAGTCAGGCAAGAGTCATATTCTTGTTTGACTCTTATTTGCTGAGCTGTTTTATTACCCTTAATATTAATTACGAAATTAATATTATAATTAGGGTTTGGGCCCATCTAGTGGGCCCCACGTTTGGACCATTCTAGGTTTAATTAATGCCACATTAAATGCGTCTTTAGGGCTTACTTCTAGCCCATATCATTTGCCCCCCAACTTCTAGAAAAATTGATCAGGTTTTCCTTGAAGTTATAACGGCCTTACTCGAGACTTGGGTCAGGGTTTATTGCTCTTACGTGAGTATTTTCAACAATATCATCTTAATGTAAAGCGTGGAGCGACCGACGCATTTACAACGATGTTGAACGACACTAAGCGGTGTTGAATGGCACTAGATAGTGCTAATCAGCCATAAACAACGTTTAAACTGTGTTAAACAATGTTAAATAGCATGAAATGGCACTAAGGGCACTAATCGGTGCTAAACAGCGCTAATCGGCACTAATTTGTGCTAACAGGCACTAATTTGTGCTAACAGGCACTAATCAGTGCTTAAACAGCACTAAACGGTGCTAATCGGCACTAATTTGTGCTTAACCGGCACTAATCTGTGCTAATCGGAGAAGACTCGGGACAATTGCAACCTCTTCCGGGCAGCTAGCCAGCCGACAAGGGTCCTGGTCAGCTGCCAGGTGCTCCTGGTCAGCTGCCAGGTGCTCCTGGTCGGCTGCAAGGTGCTCCTGGTCGGCCAGACCCTTCCCATGGCACCTGGTCAGCTGCCAGTGCTCCTGGTTGCCTGCCATGTGCTCCTGGTTGCCTGCCATGTGCTCCTGTTCGGCCAGACCTTCTCAATGGCACCTGGTCGGCTGCCAGGTGCTCCTTGGTTGCTTTGTCGTGCCTCTCGGAGCTTTTCGCAATGCTTGGAATCTCGTTCTTGAATCACGTCCTTGACATCCGTATGTTGTATACTTCCTTTCAGGGCATAATTAGTCTCTTTGTTAGCAAAGACTAACTGATAGTGTTTTATCTTCCTTAAACGTAATTAGCTTCTTAAGCTTAGATGAGTGTCCTAGCACAGCTAGTTATTTATTTCTTCACATAGATCCTTCTTTCCCGGAATCATACGAACTGATATAACTTTTGCCAGATATAGCAGATGAATTCCATTTTTTTCATGTATAAACGACAGATGACCTGCAAACACGAACCGAGCTGTGTTTCAACCTGATATAGAAGGTCACCCATCTTCTATAAAAGAGTGGGGGGAGCCTTCATTTTCATTCACTTCACTTCTTCTTACTTCTAAAATTCTCTCTGAAGCTTTCAAGCTCTAAAGCTTTCAAGTCCTAGCTTTAAGTTCGAGCTCAAGATGGCAGATGGCAACCGCGCTTTGGCTCCATCATTCTCTATGTCTGAGGCGATGTCCAAGAGAACCATGGCCAAAACAATGCGAGGTAAACTTAGACTAAATCCCCCTTCATATATTGATCGTAGATTTGATTCTTTATATGACTTGTTGAGTACCATGAGGGATGCATTCCCCAACAACTCTGAATTAGTTGCGTACCATAGCCCGTGCAAGTTTGACAGGGATGATGTTAACAAAATCAAGGAGCTATATGGCTTCCCGGACGTGATCAAGGTTCGCCTTCCTGGCTTAGCCGATAGAACCTGTAATTGGCACCCAGAGAGGCTATGTGTCTACAAAGGCGCCCTTGAAGCAGGCCTGAGATTCCCTGTCGATCAGTTCATCATAAGGCTACAAGCAGAGCTTCAGGTTCATCCCTGCCAGTTGTATCCTAATGCATGGCGGGCTATCATCATCTTTATGCTGAGGTGTCGGGATCTAGGCATCGAACCAACTACTACAATGTTCCGGAGTATATTCGCCACCAAGAACTCGTCTGAGATTCAGAAGGGATGGATAACTATTCAGCACCGAACTAATGTTTCACATATTGTGAACGCCTTTTCGTTCCCAGATTCCCATCACTTCTGGGACAGAGAGTTCGTGATTCTGGTATGGCGTGGTGGCGACTGGGGCCAATTCTTTGTGTCTAAGTTTGGGGAAGTGCATGACGCGGCACACTTTATATGTGATCTTGACGAGAAAGATCTTCTTGATCGTGATAAATTACTTGCTGACGATGGCCGTACTCACTACAAAGTTTTCTTAAACGAGAAGAGACTTGTAGAAGCTGGCCTTAGCTTAATTTCTGCTGAGGGTAATTTTTTTATTTGCACATTATGAACTTTGTTTGTTCTTATTCCGATATTTTTTCCTGTTGCCATTTCAGTTGCGGAGGAGATAGACAGCTGGCCAGAGAACCAGCCGAAAGTTACTAGAAGGATGATCAAGAAAGCCGAGGCGGCTGGCGTCCAACCTGAGCCAAAGATCCCGCAGTTCCTGTCGGGGTGTTCTTCAAAGAGATCGCGAGATGCTGACGGGAGAGTCAAGACCCCTTTCATCCCTGGTTGGGGCATATGTGAGCAAGATTCTGTCTTGGGATGCCCAGAGTCGGCCTTGGATTGGTCCAAATTCTGCATCACTCCCCCCGATCTTTTGACAGTGACTGCCGGGGACAAATTTGATGAGGCGGAGAAACTAGGAGCTCAAGCCCTGTACCAGGTTCCCAACTTTTCATCTTAGATGTAGTATTTTCACATAACTTATGATTAGAAATGTCTCATTGATTCTTTGTTCCAGGCCAATGCCCAGTTCCAGGCCAGCACTCGCATAGGCCGTGCATATCGAGAGGAAAATGTGGCCTTGAAGAAGGAGAAAACAACTTTTGATGAGAGACGTCAAGACTTGGAGTCTAGGGCCATCCGGGCTGAAGCTGATGCTCATTCTCTCCAGAGATAGTATGACTCCCTGTATAACAAAAGGGCAGCAGATTACAAGCTAGTGGTGAAAGCTTACCAGGAGTCCGAGGATTTCTTCCGTCTTATAGATGAGCATGACGATGAAGTTCGCCCGGGTATTATGTCTGTTGGTTGGGATCGAGCCATCAAT
Organism: Kitagawia praeruptora; assembly: GCA_037693485.1. Lineage (NCBI taxonomy): Eukaryota > Viridiplantae > Streptophyta > Magnoliopsida > Apiales > Apiaceae > Kitagawia > Kitagawia praeruptora. Next base: position 138,271,694 of record CM075345.1, read on the forward strand.
GCTGTGAGCAAGAGGCACCCTACTGTGGTTAACCCGAGGGACTTTCCAAGTCCTTATAATCAAGTTGCTTCGGGCTCAGAAGCCAACCCAGTAGCTCAGGCTTCGGGTTCAGGCTCTAGGGGAAGTCGCCGCCGTTCTGGCTCCGGTTCGAGAGAGGGTGTCCGAGCCAATATGGACGATTCAGTTTCCTCGGACCCTCGGGGGAAATGGCCTATGACCGTGCAAAAAGGGAGAGTGGTTCACCAAGCGGTCCCTTTGAACAGAGTGGCTCAGATCAAGGATAGCTCATCTTCTGAGGAGGAAGAGGTTGTGCCTCAACCAATGGTAGTGGCCGAACCAGATAATGGCCCTGACGAGGAAAGCTCGGAGGAAGAGAGCGGTGAGGAAGATAGTAGTGAAGAAGAGAGTGGTGAAGAGGAGGATTCAGATGAGTAGTTGGGATTGCTTGGTGGCCTTACATGGCCTAGCTTGGCCGCATGTGGCTTCGTATTTCTAGCTTTCAATCAAGGTCCTTCGGGATCAAACTTTTATTTGCCTAAGTGATGTAACTTAACTGTCGGCCCTTCGGGGTCTTTATTTATGCACTTGTTTCTTTCATTCATATGTTCATTTATTTTCGGTACTTGATCTTTCTAGATTTGCACTCAGCAGGTGCTAGGTACTTAAACAAAACATAGACTTTACAGAATGGAAAACAAACTTGCATTAATAACTCAAATGGGTTCAACCCTTACATAGCTTATTATTATCCTACTCGGGGCATTAATCCCTGGAATGGTTTCATCGAACCTTATTTCTACTTCTTCTACTAGGTAAATAAAAAGCTACATCCTTGCAGAGGCAGCTTATACATAATAAATCTTGAGGTTCAAGGCATGCCAGGTACGGGGCACCTCAACCCCGTCCAAGGTTTCCAACTTGTACGATCCTCGTCCCAGCGTCTTCCTAACTCGATACGGACCTTCCCAGTTTGGGGCTAACTTTCCCTTCTGGCCAACTCCAGAAGCCTCGATCTTCCTCAGAACTAAGTCACCTTACTGAAAGAACCTCTCCTTAACCCTGTGGTTATAATAAAAGGATGCTTTCTTCTGATGCTCCGCATTTCTGGCATTCACCTCGTCCCTGACTTCATCAATCAGATCCAGGGCGAGCCTCATGCCTTCTTCATTAGTCTCAGGTTCGAATGCCTCAACTCGAGGCGACGCATGCACGATCTCCAGTGGCACCACTGCCTCAGCTCCATAAGCTAGCAGAAACGGGGTTGCTCCGGTGGTCACCTTACAAGTAGTGCGATAAGCCCATAGTATAGGCAGCAACTCATCCACCCAAGTGTTCTTTGAACGTTCGACCCTTTTCTTTAGTCCATCAAGGATGATGCGATTGGCCACCTCGGCCTGCCCATTCGCTTGCGGGTGTGCTACTGAAGTAAAACGAAGTTCAATAGCGTTTTCCTCACAGTACTTTTTGAACTCCTCATTGTTGAACTGCGTCCCATTATCCGTCACAAGGATTCGTGGGATGCCATACCTACAAATTATGTTTTCCCAAAAGAACTGGGTAACTTGCTTGGTGGTTATCTTGGCTAGAGGCTTAGCTTCAATCCACTTGGTGAAATAGTCAATGGCGACTATCAGAAACTTCCTTTGTGCCAAAGCCATAGGGAAAGAACCTAGTATGTCCATCCCCCACATTGCAAACGGGATGGGAGAATTGACCAACGTTAACATCTCAGGCGACTGCCTTACAATCGGAGCGTGCTTCTGGCACCTATCACACCTCTTGACATAATTCTGTGCATCGGCCAGCATCTCTGGCCAATAAAATCCTAGACAAGTTATTTTGTGAGCCAAGGCCCTGCCCCCTAGGTGCTGCCCAAATATTCCTTCATGAACTTCCTCCAAGGCTTCTCTTGCCTCTTGGGGCCTCAAGCACTTCAAGTACGGGACGACAAACGATCTCTTGTAGAGGATGCCTTCAATCAAGGCATATCTCAATGCTCTCACTAATAGCTTTCGTACCTCCAAGGCATTGTCAGGAAGCCAACCTGTTTCGAGGTGAGCTTTGATAGGATCAATCCAGCAACCTCCTACATCAATCGGTGCCACCAACTTAGAGTTGATGGTCAGGGCCTTCAAGACCTGGAAGTAGACACTTCCTGTGTGATTCTCTATCTCAGAAGAAGCGAACTTAGACAGGGCATCGGCCTTAACATTCTCTTCCCTTGGAATGTGTTCCACATAGCATTCCTCGAACTGAGTCATAACAGCTTTTATGACTCTCAGGTATTTTACCATAGTTTCATCCTTGGCCTCAAACTCACCATTCACTTGCGAGACTACCAATCTTGAATCTCCACACACTTTGAGGTTCTTGACCCTCATAACTCTAGCCAAGCCTAAACCGGCTATCAAGGCTTCATATTCAGCTTCGTTGTTGGTTGTCTGAAAATCTAACTTCAAAGCATACTCGACTGTGAACCCATCGGGGCTTTGCAAGACTAAACCTGCACCACTAGATTTTGTTTTTGATGCTCCATCAAAATAGAGCACCCAATACTCTTTCAGATCAGGTGCAAGCGCTTTATCCTTATTCTCACATTCTCGGTTGGGTATTATCTCCTGCCCCCCGACTTCTTGGTTACTAATGGTACATTCAACCACGAAGTTAGTCAATGCCTGAGCCTTGATGGCTGTCCGAGGCTTATACGTTATGTCAAATTCCCCGAGCTCTATTGCCCATTTGATCAATCTTCCACTAGCTTTCGGGCTGTGCAATATGCTTCTCAATTGTTGATCCGTTAAGACCTCAATCTTGTGGGCATGGAAGTACGGTCGCAGCTTCCTTGAGGCAGTTATTAATGCCAAAGCAAACTTCTCAATGGGGGAGTAATTCAACTCAGCCCCATGCAACACCTTGCTCACATAGTAGATGGGTTTCTGAACCTTCTTCTCTTCTCTAACAAGAACTGCACTCAATGCTTGTTCAGATACCGCCAGGTACAGATAAAGAGTCTCCCCAGGACTAGGCTTGGCCAACAACGGGGCTTCAGCCATGTACTTCTTCAACTGTTCAAAGGCCTCTTGGCTCTCTACAGTCCACTCAAAATTTTTCACTTTCTTTAACGCCTGAAAGAAAGGCAAGCATTTGTCACCAGATTTGGAGATGAATCTCCCTAGGGCCGCAACTCGGCCAGTTAATTTCTGTACATCTCGTATTGAGCGGGGTGGCTCCATATCCAGAATTGCCTTAATCTTGTCCGGGTTGGCCTCTATGCCTCTCTTGGAAACCATCAGCCCCAAAAAGTTTCCCGATCCAACACCAAAAGCACACTTGGCTGGGTTCATCATCATCTTGTGGTGCCTTAGCACTTCAAATGCCTCTCTGAGGTGCCCAATGTGATCTGCCTTGAGTAGGCTCTTGACTAACATGTCATCAACATAGACCTCCATGGTTTTTCCAATCAGATGGGCGAATATCTTATTCACCAGCCGTTGGTAAGTAGCTCCTGCATTCTTTAAACCAAAAGCCATAACAAGATAGCAGAAAACACCAAAGTCAGTTATGAAAGATACCTTAGGGATGTCCTCCTTGTGCATCTTAATCTGATTGTATCCGCTGAAACCATCCATGAAGCTCAACATTTCATGTCCAGCTATGGCATCTATCAACATATCAATCCTAGGCAGAGGAAAACAATCTTTTGGACATGCATCATTCAGATCAGTGAAGTCTATACACATCCTCCACTTTCCATTCGCCTTCTTAACCATCACAGGGTTAGCTAACCATTCGGGGAATTGAATTTCTTCAACAAACCCAGCTTCCAATAGTTTGTCAACTTCTTGCTTAATGGCCTCTTGCCTTTCAGGAGCAAAATTCCTCTTTTTCTGCTTTATCTTCTTCCATTCCGGATCGACGTTCAACCTATGAGTTATAAGCTAGGGGTCAATTCCTAGCATATCCGCTGCTGTCCAAGCAAACACATCGCTATTCTTTTGCAAGAATGCTGTCAACTCACCCTTCAGGGGTTCCTTCAGAGATGCTCCTATATATGTAACCTTCTCTGGGTCGCCCAGCTCCAGAAGGACGGGGATTAAATCCTCTGCTGGCTTCCCTCGGTGTTCATCATCACCACGGACATCCATGTCTTCAATCGGGAGTACCTGCCCCCCGACTCCATCAGCTCTTAGGGCGGATACATAACAACTTCTTGCCATCTTCTGGTCGCCTTTTTGTTCTCCGACCCCATTTCGGGTTGGAAACTTAATCATCATGTGATATGTTGAGGCAACAGCCTTGAACGCATGAAGTCCAGTCCTTCCCAGGATTGCGTTATAAGTTGAGGCTGCCTTAATTACCAGAAAATTCAACATTTGAGTAGCTTCCTTAGGTTCCTGCCCGATTTTCATGGGTAAGTGGATAGTACCCTCCACCTTGGACTCAATTCCATTGAATCCGTAGATGGGCATGTTGGTCGGGGTCAGCTGAGAATCGGTATATCCCATCTTCACAAAAGCATCATGAAACAGAATATCAACTGAAGCTCCATTGTCAATCAAGACCCGCTTCACTTCTGAGTTTCCAATCACAGGGGTTATAACTAACGGGTCATCATGGGGGAATTTCACCCCTTCAAGATCAGAATCATCAAAACCAATTACGATTTCAGTTCTAGCATGCTTCGGGGCCTCTCCCACAATGTGCATCACCTCCCTGGCGTATGCCTTTCGAGAGTTTCTTACGTCATCTAAAATCAATTCATATATATTTAAAATCAATTCATATTGTATAATAATATGATTGTGAATTGTGATTGACTTTATATTAAAACAGTGGTTGATTAATAAATATTTATTTTAGGACCAATCAGAGCCGACTCCTAAATTTTAGACCAATCATATTATACAAAGAATTTTCCCTCCTCCATTATATTCAAGCTAAGCCCGCGAGTGTGTGTTGTTCTACAAATTGACAGATTTTGGGTCAACAGATGAAGGCATTGGAATAGAACATAGTTGTTACACGAATAGGCCAAGCGAGGAGAAGTGGCAGAAAGTGTGTCGTCGTGATGACGATGAAGTCTCGCGAAGAGATGACCAGGCCAACTATTATCATCCTTAATGGGGGCTTGGAAGTAATGTCAAGGTATTGACGTTAAAGAAGTGCTTGGTGGGAGGCAAAATTGTGTTGTATTTAAAAAATAAAATAAAATAAATAAATCGAGCAGGCAGCACCTGAGTAACGCAGTCTGCCTCCCTGTAACGCAGGCTGCGCCTGCGTTACTGTATCACGCGCAGTCTGCTTCCCCTGTAACGCAGCCTGCCCCTGCGTTACACCCTCCAGATTTTATTTTTTGCCGAATTTTTGTGTTTTGGCGTACAAAAATTCCCCCGAATTCTATCCTAACTCAAATTCTTTCAATCCCTAATTCCTATATCTATCTTACATCAATTTCAAACCTCCTAAATCTCTCCTACACTCTAAATTTTTAAATCTCACCTATCCATCATCTTATATATATACCCACCTATACATACAAATCCAATTCCTCTTCTATTTCTTTAAATCTCTAAAAATTCAATTCTAAAGAGAAATTAATTGCAAGTTCACCTCTTCAATTCGTATTGGGTAAATCTTTTTCTCTAATTTTATTTTTATTACGAATTTGTGTTCTTGCAAAATTGGGATTTTGTATTTTTCTTGGTATTTGGGCTATTTTTGGTATGATATTGCTTGATAATTATTGGTTGAGCTTCTTGTGATTTGGGTATTGATTCTTATGGCTCTTAAGCGTGGGAGAGGTGATGTTAGTGTTGTGAAATTTTCATTTCCGACGGCGGAGGTTGAATTTAATCGGTTGTTGTTGAGGCCAATTGCTACAGAAAGGGGATTTTTGCCAAACAAGCATGTTGAGTTGCGATGGGGAAGGATATGTAAGGCGCCTTGTAGGTATGTTTTCTGCTATCCCTTGTATTTACTTCCATTCAATGCGGACATTGAATATTTTAAGTTTGGGGGTGGTTTGGGGAATTAGTAGTTGTTGTTGTATTATGTGTTCATGTAGGATTTCATGTTTTGTATATTAGTAGTAGTAAATTATGCATTTATGTTCGTGTTATCTACGTTTGTTTCATATAGGACATTCTATTTTTATGTTCGTATTTCATGTGAGTCCATAGTAGTTTGCATTTGCACCCATGCTTGATAGGAATTTTGTGTTGTTGACGCTTTTGATTGAGAAGTGATATGCTTTGTTCTTGTGCACACACATACACTAGTAAGTTGAAGCTAGTAGACTTATTGAATGTTGTAAGTGATTAGAAGGACATGAATATGTGCAAGTTGATTTAGTTTGCATGCTTTGAATACAAGTAGGTTCATTAGAGAGATTTTTGTTTGGGATTGAGTATGTTTTTCCACCAAGTGAGCTTTTGAGCCTTATTGCATATTATTTGCAATTTATTCGTTTGCTTGAGTGTCCACGGATTGTTTGCATTGCTAGCAGTTGTTTGAGATCTTTCTTGAAACGCATGACATTAATTGACGATTAAAATGATAAAGGCATTAGGAATAACCAAATATTTTCCCATATTACCACACCATATTTACATGATCAATTAGTTAACCCATTGAGCTTAATCCTATTTTTCGGTGACATACCACATTACTTGCCTAGACCTTTTTCTTGTGTTGGCCTTACATTAATTTAAACCCACATTGCCAAAGGCTAGTAGAGTGCTTAAGGGAGTAATAAGGTGTGCAAGGAGGGGTTATTGTTGGTCTTACTTTTGGGGGAAATATTGAAAATTGGGTTTGGTTGTTTACTTGATAGTCGGCATATGTAATAAAATTATGGGATCATTGTATTGTGTAAATTATTGTTTTATTTAGCTCTCGAAAAAAAAAGAAAAAAAAGAGAAATATATATATATATATATATATATATATATATATATATATATATATATATATATATATATATATATATATATATATATATATATATATATATATATATTATGAGAGCATGTTTGTGTTTGTTGTGATCCTACTTTAGTCGACTAGTCCATTGTTTTTGTTGGAAGAAAAATAGAAAAATTATGTGGGGGGAAAAATAGGGTGTTGTGTATGATTTATTAAGGTACTTACTAGCTTTTGACACTTCACCTGTTTTGGCTTATTTGACATACCTTGTCCCTAGCCCCGTTACAACCCAAATAAAGAGCTTTTGATTATCGTCATTGATGTATGTTGTGTTAAGATTTAGGTTGATACCAAATGTCAAGCATGCTTATGATTTTGTTGGAATTGAGTGATACACTTACCCTTGTTCTTGAGTGAATATTCTCTTATGAGTGGATTGTGAGTGTTTACTTGTTTTTGCGTATGAGATCCCGAGTTTTGTCTCAAAGATGTACTCTTGTAGGCTTAGCATGATTACTAACTTATTCTTACATTTGACATGGGCTTGTGAGAACTTATGCATGTTCATTCAGTAGAATATGTGAATACTTGCACTTTCGACACCAAGACATTGCTTATTTACTTTGATTCTTAAGTTGATATGGCATGAGAGGATTTGAGGGTATGGTAGGATATTAGTACTAGATTATTTGCATTTTCATTTAGTTGCATTCATGCATTGCATTGTATTAGGTTACATGGATTTTGTGGGTACATTCGCTATAGGCCCTCACGAGACCTTACTCATCCACTAGGGCTGCCTAGGGGTTTAAAGGGCTTGTTGCATATGCCAAATGCAACCGTGATCACCTACGGAAGTGGTACTAATTAGTTAGTTGTAATTGTTAATGCTTGAGGACAAGCATCTGTTTAAGTTTGGGGGTGTGATAAGTGGATTTTATATCCACTTTAAGCGTTCCATATCGGCTTAAATTCATTGTCTTGGACTCAAGTTTGTTGTAGTTTTGATGTGTTTTGTGTAGTTCAGGTGTCGATTATGGTTAATGCTTCTGTCATTTTTTGGAGGTTAAATTTATTAAAATTCGGATTTTCCGGGACGGTTGCGCAGTCTACACTGTTTTGGCCATATCTGGAGTTCTATACGTCCGTTTTCAGCGATCTTACTGCCCACGCGAAGCTTGGGAGATTTTCTACAACATGGAACATGTCTCACACGAGCAGGTTGCATGTGTTGGGCGCAGACAGCTCGACAATCAGACTGATTGGAGCAGGAAATTAATGTTTTGCCCTTTTCAAGTTTTAATTGTATTTTGGGCAGTTTTTAGTACCTTAATTGAATTCTAATTGTAATAGAAGGCAATTTCTTGCTGGGCAAGAATTATAGAGCCTATATAAACACATCTTACCATTGTAATTGGGATAACCATTACATATCAATTACTTAGGTTTATTTGTATTTTTTTCATACTTTGTTTTTATCATGGTTTCATCAGATCCCATGATGACGAGCGGTTCGATTATGAACTAATCGTTGTCATACGATTCTAACGGAGTTATTTATGGAGCTTTAATATCTTGATGCTTTAAAGATCTGTGTGTGATCACTGTGATGTATATCTGATATCCTCGTATGGTTATGCTTAATTGATAGATGCGTCATGAACATCTAATTTGTTAATCTCCTGTGAAGCGAGAGTGGATCTTGAGATTTAGAACTTGCCATGCTAGCATAGGATAGGTTGATGTTTTAACATCATGATTTGTAGCGTAAATAGAGATATTATGCTGCCCTGTGTGATCTTAATAGACAACTTGTTCTTCAACCGTTATGTTTTAAAATCTTATAGAGATATAGGGTCTAAGCATAATTGGTATCTATTCATCTTCTATCTCTTTTGTGGATGTATGTTTAGTTTGGTATTCGTATACTGAGAAGTTGCGTATACTTGTTTCGTGTTGTCTGATCAGATATCATAACCATTGCATATAGTGATTAAAGGCGTCAGATCTAAGCAAAGTATTTAATGAAGTTAGGATTCCGTGTTTTCTCTTGCAGAAGTAATTCGATTCCAATTCTCGTTAGTTAGTTAATTCTTAGTTTGTTAGTTTACTTCTTAGTTAATTTAGTTTTCTAAACCCAAAATTGTTATTTGTCTTAGCAGTGAATAATAATCATACATTGTTGCATAGGTACATCTACTGAATTAAAACCATAACCAGATCTCTGTGGGAACGAACTTGACTTATTCATATATTACTTGTGACCACGTACGCTTGCGTGATTTAGTGCAAACAGTAGGCGTCGTTGCTCTTTGGTCTATGCTGCTTTTGAGTTCTAATATGTACACCCCAAAATACTTAAGCTACTATTTGAGTTGTGCCTAACAATTAATTTCCTGGAGTCAATTTCTTGAAGAAAAATAACAACATTAGAACGGCGAATGGGAAAAGAAGTTGCACTGTCTACCAATTACAACAAGCTTTCCTTATCATCTAAAGTTCCTTGATATTTCTAAAAAATATAATTATATGTATATATTCACTGGTTAATGTGGAAAGTGGAAACTACAAATGGCTGGAAGTGAATCTTGTTAAAATTGATAATAAGGAAATTTCAATGACTGATCCCCATAAATTTTTCTATACTTTTCTCTCACCCGTGCCGAACCCGAAAAATTCTCAAAATCCCCGATCCGAACGGGGTGGAGATCGGATCGGGGTCGAACTACGATTTATTCCTCAGTTCAATTTCTTTTCTTTTTATAGAGACTGATTTATTTGTGGAGGAAATAATTAATAATGGCTAGTAATTATTTATTTATGAAATAAATAATTTATTAGCAATTTTATAATTGATTAAATAAAGATTTAATTGATTATAAAATTAATTAAGAAGCGTTCTTAATATTTATTAATTAGGGATTTAATTTAAGAAATTAAATCAAGTGAGAGAATTATTTTCTAAAGAGTTTAGGAAAAGAATTAATGATTAAAAGAGTTTTAATTATTAATTTATTGATTAATAAGATTAATTAATTAATAGGGTTGATATTTATAGGAAAAATATCAACTGAGATTTTCCCTATAAATATGATGTGATACAACCCTATTAGATAGGCTTTTAGTTTTACGTAAAAAATTTACGTAACCCTATTTCTCTCCATCTTCTTCCTCCCTCAGTTAGATCTGTTTCTTCGTGGATACTTATGGAGCGCTTCACACACTGAGGAGCAGCTGCTAAGAGGCCATATTCATCATCCTTGGATCGCTTATAAAGGTTAGTAATCGATCCTCATCTTTATCCATGAATCATATGCGATATATATGCGATATATGTGTAATAAATTCTGTTTTTCGCTTCCGTGTATGCATAAAAATCCTTCACATTGCGCATGGAAGGACCCTTCGAGGTCACCATCACTTACATATACATCAATTGGAAGACACCACTTTACTTGATTACACATCGCATTCATAATGGCAATATGGAATCGAGGGGTAGTTGTTATGCCCGAATCATGGCATAGGTCCTAAACAGGCCCAATGGACTACACTAGGGGTCCATCTCTCTTAGTGGGCTTAAATATTGAAGATGGATCAACAAGGCATGACGCCTGATTAGGAATCGCCTCACCTCTATCTCATAATATAGTTTGAAGGTAAATCTCTTGAAGATGCTAACCAACCCCAGGGGTCGCCTCACTATGACCACCTGCTAATACTCAAGACGTCCTCTCATGTCAATGACAAAGGAAAAGGGAATCTCACGCTTGAGGTCTCACGCTAGGCCTCCAAGGCTCTCATACTAGGCCATCAGGGATCGCACTCGCATATAGTCCCTAGTGTGGGATCACACTTAATTTATCTCTTCATAATTGGGGTCCAGTGTTGACTCTCATGCTAGCCCGGCCTCGAGGTCGCATCTTCATACAAAATAGGCTTCACCATTGAATAATCTTATTATGTTTCTTATCGCCATGTGAAGGCTCATGACTAAGCCCCAAGGGGTCGCATGAGTGGAGGCATCCTTCTGCACAATATACTTGGCGCAGGGTCGCATGCCTCCACCCAGGAGGTCGCATGCCTGTACCCAAGAGGTCGCGTGCCTGCACCCAGGAGTTCGTATGCCTGTACCTAAGAGGTTGCATGCCTGCACCAGGAGGTCGCATGCCTGCACCCAGGAGGTCGCATGCCTATACCCAGGAGGTCGCATGCCTGCACCCAGGAGGTCGCATGCCTGTACCTAAGAGGTCGCATGCCTGTACCTAAGAGGATGCATGCCTGCACCAAGAGGTCGCATGCCTGTACCCAGGAGGTCGCATGCCTGTACCCAGGAGGTCGCATGCCTGCACCCAGGTCGCATGCCTATACCTAAGAAGTCGCATAAGTAGATATGAATAGCTCATAGCTAAGCCCAGTGAGGTTGCATGAGTAGATATGAATAACTCATAGTTAAGCCCAGTGAGGTCGCATGAGTAAAAGTATCACCATACTTAGGCCTGTATCACATGACTAAGCCTATTAGCGTATGCATGTGAGGTCCTTATAAGCTCTCCATTAGCCTCGCTAGAGAGGTCTCGTGATTCTAGCACCATGTTTGTCATAGATAACCTTTATTGGGGCATGGGACATGAGCAGAATTATTGGACTATTAGCATCAGCCCAAAAGTGAGTGGACTTGGGCCAAGATGGATATCCAAAAAATTCTAGCCCGTCTAGGTAACTTCTTCTCCAAGAACTACGTGTGGCTTGATCCCTATAAAAAGGGTACGTAGGCTTCTTGTTATGTTGGATTGACAGTTGGTAGCAAGAGAGAATAAACACTTTTTATTTGACATTCAACGAATCAACAAACAAAAATCATCAATCTCCTTCCGTGTTCTTCGTGTTCTTAGCAAAATATCCGTATTTTGCTCCGTGATTCCAGCAAACCTCCAAAATATTGTTATACCAATTTCTCCCTATAACATTTAGTATTTGGATAAATCCATATCTATTTCCGTTTACATCCCTCTTTCTTGGTAGTATTGTCATTGATGTCATAATATTGATCAAAAAAATGCCAGATGTCCCTCGCAAGTGCTTCCATTGGAATGTTTAGCACAAAGAGAGTTTCCATGCCAGATGCGCGCTGATGCTCAGTAAATGAACCTTTGTCGATGTGATGGTTGACCCTTTTCATTACCTCTGCGTATGTGCTCTGTTTTTTGCCTGTTTCCGGGATTGTTCTGCCCTCATTGTAGCCACGTACCCGAGTATTTTTCCTTCAAAGGAAAAGTCTTCTTTTTTCCCCCTGTGGTCTCTCCCTACCACGTACCAATCCTCATTAGTTTCTTGATCCATCTGCCCCTAACTTTGAATTTTGAAAATTCAAATTTCTCTCTCCTCTCTCCTCTCTCCTCTCTCTCTCTCCTCTCAACAATTTTTTTTGCAATCACAACAATGATGTATAAAGAGATTCATGGTTCAATTACTTACTTACTTCCCTATATAAAAATAAGAAAATTTTATATGCTCAAAACTATTTCTAAATGTTATATATATGTTGATCGATTATATAATTATTTAAAATTATTGAACCTCATGGATATACATATGATTCTGTTTATTCGAATTTGACAATTCATATTTTAGAAAAAAAATTAAAAACCTAAAATTACTCATAAAAATTAGAGCCAAAAAAACCTATGAAGTATTCAATTTCTCACAAAATTGTAATACTAAGTACCCAAAAATAATACCAAAAACGTTATTGAATGATACATGACATTTTTTTATTTGTCTGATCCATCTTAATACACGATAGAGAGAATAGCCAATAACAAGAAGACAAATCAGTATGTCCATTTCATTAATGAGGAATAGCCAATAACATGATGACAACTTGGTATTTATTAAGAACATTTTTGGAAACGATTTTGGAAATTTTAGCATTTCTCCAAAAATAATCAACCAGGCATATTTCAATTTGATAGGATAAAGTGCAAAAACATATAAATAAAAATTTGTAAGTTTATAATATCTTTTTTTTGTATTTTGCCTTTTTCTTAAAAGTATTTCTTTCAAAATTAATTTATAAGAGTTTGCTAGGTTATCTTTAAAAATTGAAATATCAAAAATAAAAACATAACCAAAAGAATAATATTTTCTTTGCCTACATAATCCTTGCAACTTAAATATTCTAATTCTAATCAGAATAATATTTGTTTTGAAAAATAATGAACAATTGTTTGATTTAGTTCAGATTATATATTACTTAATTACTCGAGACATCATTTTGATAATGCAGTTCCAGAATTCATTAATTGTTCATGCTTGTGCCAAGTGCTAAATAATAATTTGTCGCAACACATGAAACATTTGTAAACTATGAGGGTGTTTGGGATTGCTTAAAATAAGTTACTTTTGACTTAATGAGGGTATTTTTAACTTAAAGGAGAAAGTAAAATTGTTTGCTTTAAGTTGGATGAAAGTGTTTGGGTAATTTTACTTAAAGTTAAATGGGAGTTTAATAATTTTGACTTAAAGTGAAATTTGACTTAAAAAAATTTTAAACTCATCATATTTAAGCTTTAAAAGAATTGTGAAAAAAAAAAAAAATTCATAAGTCATAAGTCATAAGTCAAAAATACCTAAATGGAACTTATGACTTTAAGCAGTTTTTTAACTTAAAGCACGACTTAAAGCCGGTTACACAAACACTACAAAAACTACTTAAAGGAGCTTTCTCCTTTAAGCTCCCTTAGCCAAACAGGCTGTATATGTTCAAACTGAGTTCTCGGCTGAACTATTATGTGTCTCATCCCGTTTATGCTTTTTGTAGAGAGAAGAGAGCTGGCAAAATGACTTTCCATAAAATCTTAATATTTATATGGAGTTATATGGGAATATATGCATAGAACGAGAAACCAATTAAACAAACAAAAAAAAAACTTACGACATAAAAATTGTTGAGAAAACTGGCCTGGCCTGAGATTGTCCTCAGGGGAGATCCCTGAGGTTATAACATATTTGTACTATAAAGTAAGTGTAAATTGAGTAGCACAATACGATTAACTGTCAAGTGAATGAGACTGTCTCAATTGATAAAGAGACTGTCTCTTTTGAGTATGGCACTGTCTCAATTACTAATAAAATGAATAAGCAGCGGAAAATAAATGACAGAATAAAAACCAAGAACACCAGGAGTTTTCACTTGGTTCGGCCCCTACCCAATCTATGGCCTACATCCAAGTCCCTATGCCAACTAGCACAGAGATTATATTATTAAAACAATAATATAAAGCTTACAGTTTTCCCCGATTACAAGTTTAAAGCCTCTTGGAAGAACCCTTCCCTTTGACACAGCTGTCACCTAGCAAACCTGCTACCTGGAAGAACCCTTCCCTTTGACACACTTGTCACCTAGCAAACCTGCTACCTAGCCCACTGGCTACCTTGGCTTATGACTTGTAATCCCTATCTTAGTTGCCACAACCCGGCACAAGTATATGTAGAATGAATAAACTTTTACAACTCGATGAATGGAACTTCTAAACAAAGTGTGTATAAACTTGAATGTCTGTGTATAGAAGTTGTATTGCAGAGAAGCTTCGAGTCCACCTTCTTCTTGCTTGATGAGCGAATATATATAGCACTAGAAGATGTAGCCGTTGGGAATTTGAATTCCTGAAATCATAGCTTTTAAAGAATAAATCAATTAGATGAAAAATAGTGATTTCACATGATTAGCAATCAATCAGAATAATTATGTTTGCTAAGTCAAACGGCTCTATTAATAAGTTTAGGGATTTGAATGATAATCAAATCACACCTTATTCCTGAAATATATCCTAAGATATATCTCTGATATATTACCTGAAATAGATAGATATGATATCCTTGAAATATGGCAAATGACAGATTATATTCAAGATATTCGTTAGACACATAGAATCAAATCTCTAGAATCAAATTCGAAAATAATTCAAAGTATCATCCTAAAAACATCGTACTAACAATCTCCCCCTTTTTTATGATGATGAACAACTTTGAATTAGTTGCTCTTCTTGTCTTGCCCCCCCTGTCAAAAACACTTGAAGAGACATTAAGCATATTGCACATAATCTATTTTTTTAAGCAAAGACATATATGATCTTGTAAAGATACGTAATCAAATATTATAAGCAACTATTTGCTCCCCCTGCCAAAAGTACTTATAGAGACAATGTAAACAGATAGTCTGAGAAATAAAATAAACATAAAATATCAGCATCCAAGATTCGAGAACTAATATTCGAGGATCACAAATATTCAAAATACTAAACTTCTCCCCCTTTCATCAACATAAAAACAAAATTAATCGTCGTCTGGAATGTCCACTGGAGCTTTATCTTTACCCTTTGATTTGAACCTAGGAGATAGATCCATTAAAGGGTGCACATACCGAGCTCTCTTCGAAGCATGCAAAATCTTTTGCAACATGATCTCGAATAAAATGATAATCATCAAATAACATGATCAACGTATACTTGAACTAATAAGAAATCATTATGCTTACGAAAAATAAAGAGAGTATGATCGAGTGTACCATGAATGAAACCTGAATGCACAAGAAATGTACTGAGTCGAAAATCGATCATACCAACACCTGGGGGACTGTCTAAGACCATAGACAGATTTCTTGAGATTGTAGACGTAATGTGGATACTTCTCATGTATGAAACCAGAAGGCTGCTTCACGTGGATTTCTTCCTGCATCTATGGTGCCTTTACCAACAATTCTTACGGTATTGGAGTCACCCAGGGTAACTAATCCTCCTTCTTTAGCCATTAGAGAGAAAAAGTTTGATTTGTCTCCTGTCATATGACGAGAGCAACCATTGTCTATGGTCCACTTATTCTTTGGGATGTGAACTTTTAAGCGAACCTGCAAATATATATATATATATATATATATATATATATATATTCATGTCTTTGGTACCCACCTTGATTTGGGTCCTGCATTGTTAGTGTCCACAATATTATATAAATGTCTTTCTGTTTTCGTAATCCAAATTTGAGCAGTATTAGTAGAAGCATGCATATATGAACTATGTGATTTAGAAGTTTGGCCCTTGATGTTACAGAACTTGGATTCTGCTGAGATATGTCCCCTTTTACCGCAATCTGTGCATTTCTCATATGGCATACTGTACTTCATATTAGTCTTCTTCTTTGTCTTTTGAAATACACTCTTTTTAGCTGTGTTGAAACCCAGTCCTTCCTCTCCCAAAGAAGATTTTTGGCCTACCAACATTGCGTCTAATATGCCTTCACCATGTACGAATTTAGCCAGATCTTTCTTTAGACGATCAATATTTTCCTGTAATTCAGAGAATTTTTGTTCTGTGTCTGCCCTTTTGCATTCAGTTTCCTTGAAAGAATCTGTTTCCTGCCTTAGTGTGGCTAAGCAAGCATCTTTTCTTTCGATCTCATTTTTCAGATATGTATTCTCTTCAGCAAGCTTAGTCATCTCTTCTTTTAACAACTTGTTTTCTTCAGCAAATGATTCCTCTTTCATCGAATCATCCATTTCACTTAGTACTTCATTTAGGGATTGCTTTAAATATGCATTTTTGCTACGTAACTTTCTATTTTGTGCCTTCAAAGTTAGTAAATCTTCAGAAACAAATGATTTTGGAGGAGTAGAAAATACCTCTTCATTTTCAATGAAGTTTTCATCAAATCCAGCAAAACAAATTTGAGCAACTTCATCATCGGAGTCAATTTCTATATCAGATTCATCGTCGCTCCATTTGAGAAATGCTTTACTCTTTTTCTTCTCCTTGTCTTGATCCTTTGATCCAGAAGCTTTCAATTTCGCCTTAAGTTGAAAACAGTTCTTTTTGATATGACCTTTCTTGCCGCATTCGAAACAGGCTTCATCGTTAGTGTTGTTTCTGAATTCCTTTTTGAATCCATAAGGTTTTTGAGTAGGTCGGCTAGCAGCTTTCTTCTTGGCTAGAAACTTCTGAAACTTCTTCGTTAGATGAGCAATTTCCTCGTCTGAATCCTCACTAGATTCTGCATTTATATTGAGAGCTAGAGTCTTTTTCTTGGGCATTTCTTCTTCCTCATCATACCTTCGAAGCTGGTTTTCAAACTCTTCTAACTCGCTGAAGAGGGTGAGAGTCTCCATTTTTGAAATCAAGGGAGAATCCTGCAGAGTTGTTACCTTAGGGGCAAACCTTTTGGGCAGTGATCGAAGAATTTTTCTGTTAATTTCTGACTGAGGAATATGCCTTTCTAGGAGAGAAATAGAATTCATAAGAGTAAGAAATCGTCCCTGTGCTTCTATTATGTCTTCATCTTTTTCCAATCTGAAGCTTTCATAGTCACTTAGAAGAAGATCAAGCTTGACCTCATGAACCTTTGAAGTGCCTTCATGACTCATTACAATAGTATCCCAAACTTATTTAGCCAAACTGAATGCGGACACTTTTCGAAGTTCAGTAGCACATAGACCATTGAGTAAAGAATTCATAGCTCGAGCATTATAATTCAGAGAATTGACTTCATCAATAGTGAGATCCTTTACTGGTTTGGGTTTGCCATCCTTCATGGGAATAGTAATGCCATTTTCAACAGCATCCCATTCGTATGTATCCCTCTGGAGAAATATTTTCATAAGAAACTTCCAATCGTTATAATTTTCTGTTCCAAGTAAGAGTGGTGGAACATTGATTGAGCATCGTTCTTGCCAACCTGATTGTGCCATGGATATAACAAAATAAACACTTAAACAAGGATTAAATGCACCTTCTCAGATACCAAATGTAAATCGAGTAGCACAATACGATTAACTGTCAAGTGAATGAGACTGTCTCAATTGATAAAGAGACTGTCTCTTTTGAGTATGGCACTGTCTCAATTACTAACAAAATGAATAAGCAGCGGAAAATAAATTACAGAATAAAAAGCAAGAAAACCAGGAATTTTCACTTGGTTCGGCCCCTACCCAATCTATGGCCTACATCAAGTCCCTATGCCAACTAGCACAGAGATTATATTATTAAAACAATAATATAAAGCTTAAAGTTTTCCCCGATTACAAGTTTAAAGCCTCTTGGAAGAACCCTTCCCTTTGACACAGCTGTCACCTAGCAAACCTGCTACCTGGAAGAACCCTTCCCTTTGACACACTTGTCACCTACCAAACCTGCTACCTAGCCCACTGGCTACCTTGGCTTATGACTTGTAATCCCTATCTTAGTTGCCACAACCCGGCACAAGTATATGTAGAATGAATAAACTTTTACAACTCGATGAATGGAACTTCTAAACAAAGTGTGTATAAACTTGAATGTCTGTGTATAGAAGTTGTATTGCAGAGAAGCTTCGAGTCCACCTTCTTCTTGCTTGATGAACGAATATATATAGCACTAGAAGATGTAGCCGTTGGGAATTTGAATTCCTGAAATCATAGCTTTTAAAGAATAAATCAATTAGATGAAAAATAGTGATTTCACATGATTAGCAATCAATCAGAATAATTATGTTTGCTAAGTCAAACGGCTTTAAAGCCTCTTGGAAGAACCCTTCCCTTTGACACAGCTGTCACCTAGCAAACCTGCTACCTGGAAGAACCCTTCCCTTTGACACACTTGTCACCTACCAAACCTGCTACCTAGCCCACTGGCTACCTTGGCTTATGACTTGTAATCCCTATCTTAGTTGCCACAACCCGGCACAAGTATATGTAGAATGAATAAACTTTTACAACTCGATGAATGGAACTTCTAAACAAAGTGTGTATAAACTTGAATGTCTGTGTATAGAAGTTGTATTGCAGAGAAGCTTCGAGTCCACCTTTTTCTTGCTTGATGAGCGAATATATATAGCACTAGAAGATGTAGCCGTTGGGAATTTGAATTCCTGAAATCATAGCTTTTAAAGAATAAATCAATTAGATGAAAAATAGTGATTTCACATGATTAGCAATCAATCAGAATAATTATGTTTGCTAAGTCAAACGGCTCTATTAATAAGTTTAGGGATTTGAATGATAATCAAATCACACCTTATTCCTGAAATATATCCTAAGATATATCTTTGATATATTACCTGAAATAGATAGATATGATATCCCTGAAATATGGCAAATGACATATTATATTCAAGATATTCGTTAGACACATACAATCAAATCTCTAGAATTAAATTCGAAAATAATTCAAAGTATCATCCTAAAAACATCGTACTAACAGTAAGGAGCCCCGCAGGGACATTTTTGTAAATATCAATTTTTTCAGTAATTTACATAAATATCCTTACATTTGTATGTAAATTGTTTTAACCTCAGGTAGAATCCTAAGATCACCCTCAGTCACATGAAACTCAAAATTGTTTTACTAAGTCACTCGAAAAAAGTATCACTCGAAAAAAGTATCACGTTAAGTTCTACATATGCCCAGTCCCCTGCCGGGCAAAAACTATCAAAAATAAAATATTGAAACCATAAACGTATTTTTGAAGTAAATAAAAAGAAACCAAAAGATTAAAACACAGGTGGTAAGTGAATGTTACGCTGCAAACTTAGTTACGTAACGCCGCCTCTAGCATTTTTCTACAATTTTCCAGGCCTCTCAAGTTTTCTCTATTCGTCCTGCCGACCATGTACCTATAAAGGTTAGATACGTTGTCTTTATGGACTCCTCGTGTCTCCAAGTATTTGTGAAATTCATCTTTCAGATTCTTCGGCAAGTTGCTGGTGTAGGATGTTAATTTTCAGAGAACAGTTATCACTGGTTAGCAAATGGTTATATGCAGATATAATTAAAGATTAGAAATCAAGTGAACACTTACTAGAAAAGCATTGTGTGATCAGTTCGATTCGGCTGCTTATTAATTTTCTCAACTTCGAATCCGTTACTCGTAAAGGTACAATGAAACACTGCTTCTGTACTGATAAAAAACCCTGAAAAACACTCAGACCCTTTAATTGGTAGTAGCATCACATAATATGCCGGGATGGAAAGCTCTATATTGACGATTTCATTCTCATGCTTCCCTTTCAGAGTGACACTGGCTGCGCCAGGTTTATCGCTTACAACTTCAAATCCATGTGGAATTAGCTCCAGCTTCTGATCAGTCTACGAACCACAAAACTATACTGTTAAATCTCCCAATGGATAAAAGCTTGGAAAATTTTGGAAACACGCTATATCTTAACATAACATTATGGCACCATCTTATAAGTAATTCAGTTTGGATCTTAAAAATTCTATGTAAACAAATTCATTCACTATTTTTTCTTTGCATATGTACACTTTTCTGATTTTCTTTTGCCTGCATAGATGTATATATAATTTTGCCTGCATAGATGTATATATAAACTATATATACAAGAGAATGGATTACCACCAAAAATCTTCTTCTAAGAAATCGGAACATTATTGTCTGTTTGGATTAGCTAGATAATATCTAATTAAGATTAGAATCATAGTTCACTATGTAGTTAGGGTTAGATAAATATCACATAACAGATTAATGACAGATCAAGTAAAGCCTTTGTATACGGGAGGATAAATCGGTTCTTCAAATACAAGAAAACGGAGATTTAAATTCTCTATAAAACTTCTCTACCCAGAAACTTCATATTGTCAATAACAAGTCCCTAGCTATTCGATAAAGATATCATATAGAAAGCAGAACAATATATATGTATATGTGAACATTAAAGAACGAATTCAATTATATCGTACAGAAACACAAATAAACTAGCTTACCTCGCAGTTCAACTCTTCAGATTTTGACATCTCTGATTCGATGTTTTTGAGTAACGGATGTTTCTCTTTGACGACCACAACTTCCTCAATAGGTGGCTCCTTTTTGCCTTCTTCTCTTTCTTTGCGAATAGATTCAATTTCTTTCCTAACTGATTCGATTTCCGCCAAGATTTTACTGATAGTTGGTTGGTTATTAGCCGGCTTCTGTGCATAGTCCCTGGCAGTTGGTTCATCGGAATTCAAAGGAGAAGATGAAGAGTATCGACGAACAGAAGATACAGAAGTTGGAATAATAAAATGGCTCCGCTTAGCAGCAGCTGATAAGTACCGGCAATAGAATTGATTTCCACTGCCGATAAGACATGCTGTTGACCTACGAAGGACAATGGTGGATGCAGCCATTACAGATAAATTATTAAGAAGCTAAGAAATAAATTAACCAATAATTTTCAAAGCTTTATAAATCTGGCTAGGGTTACAAGACTATTTATTAGAAGTATTTGAGTATCCAACTGTTACTGAAACTTTAACTAACCTTGGTAACCAAGCAATTTCCAAGATATCAGACCCAAATTTTTGTGATACTTATCTTAATTACATATTTTATTAATTAACTAGTCGATAAAGCCGCGCTTCGCGGCGGCGTTACAATATTTTTTTTAAAAAATCAATATATTTACGTTATATTATAATACTAACATTAAATTTTAATAATTAAATAGTCTTCTCTAATGAATCGATTTCTTGTTAAACACAATTATTTCGATTGAGCCGCTCTTTCGTTAAAACCGAAATCCCAACTTTAACATATATTATAAAGACTTATATAAAAAATTTTATCCATTAAATCGAACCGTAAAAATAAAAAAAAAATTATGACATCAGTATCAAATTCTAATAGCTAATACAATCTTTTCGAGAGAGCCGTCTTCCCGTTAAATACATTTTGAGCCGCTCGATCTTATTTGGAACCGAAATTCTAACTTCATTATATAAAGAGAGTAAATTCCAGTTTTTATATTCTTTAAACTTTCTAATATTTTGGAGTTTTAAAAGATGAAAACATTTTATATTTTCTGTATATAATAAATATTCCTGTATTTATTTACAACTTTCGCATGAGAATGTCTTTCTATTATGTTAACATATCAAAAAAATACGAAGACTTTTCATGACGGGAATAATATTAAATTTATGGATATATTTTTCTAATGCAAGTATAATTAACTTCTATAAAAAAGTTAAAATAAAGGTTTCTAGGAAGAAAAGATACATAGTTTTAAAAAAAATTGTATAAAACGTCTCCACCGTCCTCGTATTCTACTTCCAATAAAACATTTTATTTTATGTATTCCTAATATATTCAAACATCTTTTATACGGTCTTCTCTAATGAACCGTTTTCTCATTAAACACGGTTATTACTATTGGTCCGCTCTCTCGTTAAGACCAAAAACCTAACTTTTACATATATCACTTGTATGACAATGTTTATCCATAAAAGTCAAATCCTAAAAATAAAATGAAATTTATAACATCAATATGACATTTTAATAGCTAATACAATCTTTTATAGTGAGCCGTCTTCCCATTAAAAACGTTTCGATCCGCTCTCGTTTGAGATCGAAATTCCAACTTCATTACATATTATTGATGATACTTATCTTACACAAAAATTTTTTCCCTTAAAATCAAAACCTAAAAAATAGAGTGAATCCAATTTATACTTTCTCTAGACTTTCTAAAATTTATGGAGTTTTAGAAAATGAAAACAGATCTTATTTTCTCTTTATATTAAAGATACTTTTGTATTTATTTGGGATTCCTGCATGAGAATGTTCTTTTATTATGTTAACAAATCAATTTTTTTCTTTTTAAATACGATGACTTTTTTTATGACAAAAGTATTTGGATTTATGAATATATTTCCTGTCGGTTTGTTAACATTTCAAAATAGGGTGTTTGACACGTATTTTAAGGTGGAATTTAAGGATAGTTTCATAATTTATTTTTGAAATTTTCTCTTTTTTTGTATAAAAGTAGAACAATCCTATTTTTATACAAAAAAGAAAATTTTAAAAATAAGTTATGAACTGTCCTTAAAATTCACCTTAAAATGCGTGCCAGAAAATGACAAAAAAAGTGTTAATAATTGGGTAGGGCGGAGGGAGTAATATAAAAAATTATAATTTAAGAAGATCATACTTTCTATAAAATATTTAATTATATGTCTGCTCTATATATTCAAACACCTATTTTACTTCTAATACAACGTTTTTTATATGTTTATTTCTATAAAATTGAACTCCTATTCTACTTCCAATGGAACTTTTAATCATATGCCTTATAAATACTAATTATACTTCCAATAGAACTTCTAATCATATAATTTAAGAAGATCGTACTTTTTATAAAATATTTAATTATATGTCTGCTCTATATATTCAAACACCTATTCTACTTCTAATAGAACTTTTATTTATATGTTTTTTCTATAAATTCGAACTATTATTCTCTATAAATTCGAACTCCAATTCTACTTCCAATAGAACTTTCGAACTCCAATTCTACTTCCAATAGAACTTTTATGCATATGCCTTATAAAAACTTATTCTACTTCCAATAGAACTTCTAATCATATGTCTTACCTATAAATTCGAACTCTTCTTCTCTATAAATTCGAACACATATTCTACTTCTAATATGTTAAATGATATTTTATATTTATTAATGTTTAAAATTCTAAAATTCTAGAAAATTAGAAAAATAGATTGAGACGATCTTAGAGCGCCACATAAACTCCCGCGTACCCTCCTTTATATATATATATATTGATTGATGATAGACATTACTTACAAAAAAGTCTAAACGGAATAGAACACTTTAATGTACTTAATTAAATGTTCCCTAATTTACATTATTTGTTAATTAATTTACATTATTTGTTATTTATAAATGAATCGAGAGAATGTTTATCTAATTACATAATCTCTCCCCGGTTATCTATTTATCTATCTATTCTATTATATTAAAGCCGAAACATTAAAAGTTTGGTTGGTTGGTTTGTTGGTACCTATTGAATTTACCTAATTACCCTTACTTAACTATTAACTAAATACATAATTTCCTTTTTCATATTAAACATATTACCTTTTCTATTTGTCACTAACTAATTAATTTCTCTTTTCAGGTAAAGCACAATATCTTTATTATTTTATCTAACTAAAATTTCTCATTTCTTATAAACACTACAAGCAATTTTGAAATTAACATAATTATATTATAATTACTATTAACCAATCAATTACCTTTTTTAACCAAAACATGTTACCTTTTCTCTATTCTATAACTAAAATATCTCTTTAACTAAAATATTTTTTTTTACAAATATATCACGGGGTTCAATTTAATAAATAATAATATTATAATACTAATAATTATCAATTACCCTTTTCAACTAAAACATATCATCTTTTTCCTATTTTATAATTCAAATTCCTTTTTTCTAGAAATATCACGGGCAACATTAATTTCTCAATATCTAAAAACACTACGAACAATTTAATTTAGTGAAATAACATAAATTAAATTATAATTACTATAAACTAATTAATTAATCACCTTTTCCACCTAAAACATGTTTCCTTTTTAATTTTCTCTAACTAACACCTCACTTTTTTCAGTTAAATCACGGCATTCTAAATTATAATTTTATAAGTACTTATAATTAAACGATTACCTTTTTGAATACCTTTTTCACCTAAAACGTATCATATTTTCCATATTTTATAATTCAAATTCCTTTTTTCTAGAAATATCATGGGCAACATTAATTTCTCACAATCTAAAGACATTACGAACAATTTAATTTAGTGAAATAACATAAATTAAATTATAATTATTATAAACTAATCAATTACCTTTTTCACCTAAAACATGTCATCTTTCTAATTTTCACATTACATTTTCTATTTTCTCTAAATAAAATCAATCTTTTTTCAATTATATCACGGACGGTTCTATTTAATAAAATAAAATAACAATATTATAATGTTAATAATTAACCGATTAAGTTTAAGCTAAAATTTATCATCTTTTCTATATTTTCTAACTAAAATATCTCTATTCTTTAAAATATCACGGGCAACACTAATTTTTCCTTTTCTTAAAACTTTACGAGCAATTTTATTTAGAAAAATAACATAATTGAATTATAATTACTATAAACTAATCAATTACCTTTTTCACCTAAAACATGTTTCCTTTTTAATTTTCTATAACTAACACCTCACTTTTTTCAGTTAAATCACAGCATTCTATTTAATAAAATAAAATTATAATTTTATAAGTACTTATAATTAACCGATTACCTTTTTGAACTAAGATGTATTATCTTTTCAATATTTTCTAACTAAAATTCCTCTTTTCATAGAAATATAACGGATAACATTTATAATTCTTTTTTTTGCTAATTAACATTTATATAATTATTATCAAATCATCTCATTTAAAAATTTAAACCTCCAAAATTCATATTTTAAAAAAAGTAAATCGAATTAATAAAGCATATCATATAATATTAAAAGAAATCCGTGCATCGCACGGGTTTTAAGCTTACTATTATATAAAAGCCGAAACATTAAAAGTTTTGGTACCTGTTTTTTGGTTCTTAGTGAATTTACTTATTTACCATTCATTAAAAAAAAAAATTTAATATCTATACTATTAAAATAGTAAAATAAATTATAACATAAAATAATTAATGATAATTACTAATTAGTCGGATGCCTTTTTTCACATTTACTTTTAGTTGAAGATATTACATTTTATAAACACCTAAAAAATTAATCGTATCATATCTTCCAATCATTAATATTTCCTTTCGAATTAAAACACGTTACCTTTTTGTTTTATAAGGAAACATTAGTATAATTCTTCATTAAAAAGAAAAATATATTCGATATTTATACTATTAAAACAGCTAAAATAAATAATAACATAAAATAATTAATGTTAATTAGTCGATTGCCTTTTTCGCATTTACTTTAATTGACGATATTACCTTTTTATAAACAACTAAAAACATCAATCGTATCATATCTTTCAATCATTAATATTTCATTTCGTATTAAAACACATTACCTTTTTGATTTAAAACTAATATTATCACACCATATTTTTCAATTATTTAATAAAATATATTAAAAATCCCTATACGTTATTTATAACAAGGAAACATTAGTATATTAAATTATATTGAATTAAAATTAAAAAGTCATTAAAAATAATGATTACATAATTGTAATATTGAATAAAATTTATAAAATAATAAAATAAACACAATATCAATAAATTTTATTTATAACATAATAAAATTTTATTATAATTTTATAAATTTATATCTTCCAATCAGTAATATTTTCTCCTAATCTAAACATTTTGACTTTTAATTTAAAACATAATCTTGCAATAATTAATATATACCCAAAAATATTACACTATATCTTCTAATCACTAACAAAATATAATAGAAATCCGTATACTACGAATAATGACCGTTAGATTTTTAGTAAAAAATCAGAATCGTTAGATATAATGATTAGATATATTATATGATTAAATTAATTTACTAAAATTTCAAGGTTTGAATTCCATCAACTACATATTTATTTTAAAATTTTATAATATAAGTTTTAAGCTATGCATATCATTAATTAATTTTTTATTAAATAATTTAAGTTAAAATTAAAATAAAATATTAATTATTATTATTTAAAAATGTAATTGTAACATAAAATAAAATTTATTGTATATCAAAAGAAATCCGTGCATCGCACGGGTTATAAGCTAGTTCTATTATATTAAAGCCGAAACATTAAAAGTTTGGTTGGTTGGTTGGTTGGTACCTATTGATTTTACTTATTTACCATTACTTAATTACAGATAAAATCTTTTTTTATATTTTATCTAACTAAATATTTTTCTTTACTAATCAATTTCCTTTTTCAGGTTAAACATGTTACCTTTAAAATTTTTGCTTTGCTAATCAATTTCCTTTTTCAGGTTAAACAGGTTACCTTTTCTTTTCTTATTAATAACTAAGCAGTTTCCCTTTTCAGGTAAAATATAATATCTTCTATATGTTATCTAACTAAAAAGCATATTATAATTACTATTAACTAATTAATTAATTTTTTCATTCAAATTATCTTTTCTCTAACTAAAATATCTCTTTTTCCAATTATATCACGGGTTACCATTTAAAAATAATCTTTTATATTTTATTTAATTAAAAATTTTAGTTTACTAATCAATCCACTTTTTCAAGTTAAACATGTTACCATTTTTTTTAATAACTAAGCAGTTTCCTTAATTAATTGAAATAATATAAATTCGAATTAGAGGAGTATTTCTGCACATAATAATTAAGTGTGACTTAGTTATTAATTAAATAATAAAATTTCGTTTTATTATTTAATCCTAAACCTAATCAGGTTGGGCTTCTGCTGTTAGGGCCTTTTAACCAGTCATTATAAATAGATAATGATAGGTTAAGAGGATTAACGTTTTTGTGAAAAACCCTAGAGAGAGGCAGCAATAAAAAGGCAGAAAAACGAATCATCAAGAGGGAGGCTAGTACGTCCGTTCCGAAGTCAAGTTCGTGAGTCGTTCTTGAAGGTGCTCGTGTGGATACCATAGAGGTGTTTTCCGAGAGGTAGACACAAGTCGTGAAAGCTAGGATCTCCGTTGAGTTCGTGAAAATAAGTTTATTGAAAGGTACGATTCGTTATCTCCATAATCTGTCCATAATTATACATGGATCCTGCGTTTGGGTTCTGAAAATTTTGTTATATTTACGTTATTCCGCTGCGTTTTATGCCTCGGAACCCAACAAATAGAGCACCCAATACTCCTTCAGATCAGGTACAAGTTCTTCATCTTTATTCTCACATTCTTTGTTGGATACTATCTCCTGCCCCCCGACTTCTTGGTTGCTAATGGTGCATTCAACCAGGAAGTCAGCCAATGCCTGAGCCTTAATGGCTGTCCGAGGCTTGTAAGTTATGTCAAATTCTCCGAGCTCAATTGTCCATTTGATCAGCCTTCCACTGGCCTTTGGGCTATGCAATATGTTCCTTAACTGCTGGTCCGTCAGGACTTCAATTTTGTACGACTGGAAGTATGGTCGTAGCTTCCTTGAGGCCGTTACCAAAGCCAATGCAAACTTCTCTATGGTTGAGTAATTCAACTCAGCTCCATGCAAAACCTTGCTCACATAGTAGATAGGTCTCTGAACCTTATTCTCCTCTTTAATGAGGACGGCACTCAATGCTTGTTCAGATACTGCTAAGTACAGATAAAGAGTCTCTCCGGGACTTGGCTTGGCCAACAGCGGGGCTTCAGCCATGTACTTTTTCAATTGTTCAAAGGCCTCTTGGCTTTTATCAGTCCATTCAAAATTTTTCACTTTCTTTAATGCCTGAAAGAAAGGCAAACACTTGTCACCAGACTTGGAGATGAATCTCCCTAGGGCCGCAACTCGGCCAGTTAGCTTCTGTACATCCCTCACAGAATGGGGTGGTTCCATATCCAGAATTGCCTTGATCTTATCCGGGTTGGCTTCAATGCCTCTCTTGGAAACCATCAATCCCAAAAATTTTCCTGATCCAACACCAAAAGCACACTTGGTTGGATTCAACATCATCTTGTGGTGCTTCAGCACTTCGAATGCCTCTCTGAGGTGCTTGATATGGTCAGCCTTGAGTAGGCTCTTGACTAACATGTCATCAACATAGACCTCCATGGTTTTTCCAATCAGATGGGCGAATATCTTATTCACCAATCGTTGGTAAGTAGCTCCTGCATTCTTTAGACCAAAAGCCATAACAAGATAGCAGAAAACACCAAAGTCAGTTATGAAAGATACCTTAGGGATGTCCTCCTTGTGCATCTTAATCTGATTGTAGCCGCTGAAACCATCCATGAAGCTCAACATCTCATGTCCAGCTGTAGCATCTATCAACATATCAATCCTAGGCAGAGGAAAACAATCTTTTGGACATGCATCATTCAGATCAATGAAGTCTATACACATCCTCCATTTCCCATTTGCTTTTTTGACCATCACAGGGTTTGCTAACCATTCGGGGAACTGAATCTCTTCAATAAACCCAGCCTCTAAGAGCTTGTCAACTTCTTGCTTAATGGCCTCCTGCCTCTCAGGAGCAAAGTTCCTCTTTTTCTGCTTTATTGTTTTCCGTTTGGGATCAATATTCAGTTTATGAGTTATGAGTTGGGGATCAATCCCTGGCATGTCGGCAGCTGTCCAAGCAAACACATCACTATTCTCCTGTAAGAATGCTATCAACTCTCCCTTAAGAGGTTCCTGTAGAGAAGCTCCTATATAGGTAACCTTCTCAGGGTCGCCCTGCTCTAGAGGAATAGGGATCAGATCTTCTGCTGGCTTTCCTCGGTGTTCAGCGTCACCACGGACATCCATGTCTTCAATTGGGAGTACCTGCCCCCCAACTCCATTGATAAGTGGATTTATATCCACTTGGAACATTCTATAATGGCTTAAATTGATTGTCTTGGGCTCAAGTTTCTTGTAGTTTTGATGTGTTTTGTTTAGTTGTGCAGATTTACAAGGATGTTGATTATGGTGGATGTTTTTGTCGTTTTTGGAGATTTAATTTATTAAAATTCGGATTTATTGGGCTGCACGCGTGAGATTCACTGTTTGGGCCATATCTTGAGTTCTATAAGTCTGTTTTCAGCCTGTAAGCAGTCCACGCGAAGATAACGAGATTCTCTATCATTCTAAGGTGGTCCAGAGGTCCAATTACGTTTGGAACGTTCCAGAAAAACTGAAGAAAAGTCCGCCACGAATTTCCTTAAGAAAACAGAATCAGTTTAGGAAACGCATCTTGCAGAAATTCTATTATAATTCTGTTTTGGTATTTTCTTGCTGGGCAAGACTTTTAGAGCCTATTTAAACACATCCTATCATTGTAATAGAGAGATACACATTATCAATAGCTTTATTATTGTAACCTAGCTTAGATCCGCAAGGGAGAAAAGGAGAGAAGGATTCAACGCTCGTGACAAGCAATGGATCTAGATCTACTTCATCCTTTGTGTTACCTTGGATTATAGATTTGTTTTCTCAACTCTTTGTTTTATTAATATTATTGCTTCTTTTATTCATATCTTATTATTTATCATGTTTTCATCAAATCCCATGACGATGAACGGTTCAATTATGAGCTAATCGTTGTCATGGGATTCTAACGGATTTATTTATGGAACTTAGTATCTTGATGCTTTAAAGATCTGTGTGTGGTGTATATCTGATATCCTCGTATGGTTAATCTTAATGCTTTTAGATGCGTAGCTAACATCTAAATTGAATTGTTAATCTCTTGTGAAGTGAAAGTGGATCTTGAGATTTAGAACTTGCCATGCTAGCATAGGTTCATAATTGTTTATCAATATGATTCGTGGTGTGAGATGAAAATACTTATACTGCCCTGTGTGATCTTTATGGATAACTTGTTCTTCAACCGTTATGTTTTCAAATTCTATAGACATATAGGGTCTAAGCATAATTGGTGTCTATTCATCTTCTATCTCTTTTATGGATGTATGTTTAGTTTGGTATGCGTATGCTGACAGGTAGCGTATACTTGTTTCGTGTTATCCGATCAGATATCAAAACCATTGCACATATAGTGATTAAAGGCGTCAGATCTAAGGGAAGTATTTAATGAAGTTAGAGTCCCATGTTTTTATTCTCATAAGTAACTCGATTTCTATTCTTATTAGTTAATTTATTTCTTAGTTTTATAATTTGCATCTTAGTTTAATTTAGTAGTTAATAAAAATCCAATTTGTTATTTGTCTTAGCAGTGGATAAAAACCATACATCGGTGCATAGGTACATTAATTGAATTGAACACCATTCTAGATCTCTGTGGGAACGAACTTGATTTAATCATATATTACTTGTGACAACGTGCGCTTGCGTAATTTTGCATAACAAGTTTTTGGCGCCGCTGCCGGGGATAATCGGTGTTTTTATTTTAGTTTATGTGCTTGTCATCAGTGGTCGTTAGCGTTCACTGACTCGGATTCTTACTTAGTTTGTTTGTTTCGTGGTGTTTCAGGTACTTAAGTTTGTATGCGAACACGCTTACAAGCTCGTTTTGAAGAACTGGCGGAAGACGATCTAGTAGAGAATAAAGAGAATAAGGAAGAGGAATCTGAAACTACAGTAGCAATGGCAGATGCAGCAGCAGTTAAGGCTTTGAGGGAGTATTCTCAGCCGAAACTCAATGATATCCAGTCTAGCATTATTAGGCCAGCTATTGCAGCAAACAATTTTGAGATCAAGTCGGGCACAATTCAGATGGTGCAGAATTCAGTTCAGTTTGGGGGTGCTTCTACGGAGGATGCCAACATGCATGTTCGGGACTTTATCGAAATCTGCGACACTTTTAAATGTAATGGTGTGACGGATGATGCTATCAGGTTGAGGCTTTTCCCATTCTCTCTGAGGGATAAGGCTAAGAGCTGGCTACACTCTCTACCACCTGGTTCCATTACTACATGGGAAGATCTTGCTCAGAAGTTCCTTACTAAATTCTTCCTTATGGCGAAAACTGCAGCATTAAGGAACCAGTTGACTCAATTCCAACAGCAATCTGGCGTGACCTTGTGTGAGGCTTGGGAACGCTACAAGGAGATGCTACGCAAGGGTCCTCATCATGGCATGCCTGATTGGATGGTTATTAATGGGTTCTACAATGGGTTGGGAGCACAGTCTAGGCCTTTGCTAGATGCAGCATCAGGTGGAGCTCTGTGGGCAAAGAGCTATGATGAAGCTTATGATCTTATAGAGATGATGGCTGCTAATGAATATCAAAATCCAACCCAAAGGCTATCTCAAGGCAGGGCAGCAGGAATTTTGGAAGTAGATACAGCTGCAATGATTACGGCTCAGTTGAAAGCTCTTGCTATGAAGGTGGATTCTCTTGCTAATTATGGAGTTCAGCAGGTGGCTAGTGTTTGTGAGCTATGTGCGGGCACACATGAGACGAATCAGTGTGCTATCTCTTCTGAATCAGCACAGTTTGTGAGTAATTTCCAGAGACCTGCTGCACCAGTTCCAGCCACTTATCATCCGAACAATAGGAATCATCCCAATTTTAGCTGGAGCAACAATCAAGGTGCTCAACAACCTTATCAGCAGCCCTATCAGCAGTTTCAGGGTCAGCAAGCAAAGCCATTCAATCAAGGCTATCAACAGCCTTACGCTCCAAGGCAACAGTTTCAACCTCCTGGTTTTCAGCAGCAACAGTTTCATACTGGTTCTAGCCATCAGTCGAATGAAAAATCTGAATTAGAAGAGTTGAGATTAATGTGCAAGAGTCAGGCAGCAACTCTCAAGAGTCAGGAAGCATCTCTCAAGACATTGGAGAGTCATATAGGACAGATTGCAAGTGCCTTGGTAAATATGCAACAAGGAACTCTTCCAAGTGATACAATGGGTAATCCAGGCAAGAGGGAGGTCCATGAGCAGGTGAAAGCTGTGACTTTGAGATCCGGAAAAGTCACGAGTGATCCTAAATCAGCAACTGAAGAAGATGAAGATGTTCAGAATCAGCAGGTTGAAAAATCTACAGTGCCAGAAATTGAGAAATCTGATTTAGTGGCTGATCAGCTAGATGGTGAGAAGAGCAAGAAACCTGTTGAAAAGTCTACTCCGGAGAAATCTTCAAAGAATAATCAGATTTATCCACCTCCGCCATATCCTGGACGTTTGCAGAAAAGTCAAGAGAAACAGTTTCAAAAATTTATGGATGTCTTCAAGAAACTGTCCATTAACATTCCTTTTGTTGAAGCGTTGGAGCAGATGCCAAGATATGCAAAGTTCATGAAGGATATTTTGTCACGGAAGAGAAGGTTGGAAGATTTTGAAACAGTGGCATTGACGGAGGAGTGTAGTGCCGTTCTGCAACAGAAGTTGCCACCAAAGCTTAAAGATCCGGGAAGTTTCACTATTCCATGCACTATTGGCAACCTTTCTTTCAACAAGTGTTTATGTGATTTGGGAGCTAGTATTAATCTCATGCCATTGTCTGTTTTCAAGCAACTTGGTTTACCGGAGCCAAAGCCAACTAACATCTCTTTGCAGTTGGCTGATCGATCTATCACATATCCTAGAGGCATAGTGGAGGACGTTTTGGTGAAGGTTGATAAGCTCATCTTCCCTGCTGATTTTGTTATCTTGGATTTTGAAGAAGATAAGAAGATTCCCATAATTTTGGGAAGACCGTTCTTGGCTACAGGAAAGACTTTGATTGATGTGCAAAAAGGAGAGCTTACAATGAGGGTGCAAGATCAGAGTGTCACCTTTAATGTGTTCAAAGCAATGAAATTTCCGACAGAGGATGAAGAGTGCTGCAGTGTGGATATAGTTGATACGGGTCAGAGGAAGAAGTTTGATCAGTTATTGAGTGAAAAATCGGATATGCGCATGCTAAAGCATCCTATCAGTGATTCCATTGACAGTTCTTCGGTTCGAGATCTTTCGAAAGTAAAGCTTGGGAAACTTCCATCACATTTGAGGTATGTCCTTTTAAATAATGAGCTAGTGATTTTTGAAGAAGGGCGTGATAACGTGTTGCGAAGGTGGAAAGCTTGTTAGATATTGATTCAAGAGATGATCAGGATCTGGGCATTACTGATCAGATACTGATGCTGACGTCATCAGGAATGCACCGTCAGTATTGGACTATCAGGATTAGAAGCTGGTCAGTATTTGATGAAGATTCTCATCAGACCAGAGATCAAGGAAGATTGATATGTCGGTTCCTAATTTGTAGGAAGGCAACTATCATACAAGATATGCATTCAGAGATATATGTAATTGATTTAGAATATCTTGTAATTGATAGTGCAACTGTGTACATTATATAAACACAGTTTAGGTTTTACATTTTGTAGTAACTTACACGAGTTATATTGTAACCTAGCAGCTCTTAAGAACATAAGAATTTCTTAAGAGAGTTTTGTAACAGTTTTATATCAGAGTTAATAAAGCTGTTATTGATTCATACTTGTGTTATTTGTTTTTAAGTCGAAAATCTTAAACAATTGTATTCAACCCCCTTCTACAATTGTTATTTACTGGGCAACAGTTGGTATAAGAGCTAAACTGATTAATTTTAATCAGTAACGATCTTAAGATGTCGACAAGCAAGTATGAAAGCATTAAAATTCCAATTCTCAAGAGGACCGAGTATCCAACCTGGAAAGTGAAAATGTTGATGTATCTAGAAGCAACTGATCCTGACTATCTTGACAGGATCAATGATGGACCATTTCTTCCAACAAAACTAGTTGCAAGAACAGAGACTGTTGCTGAACACTATGTCATTAAGGCAAAGAATGAATGGACGACAGAAGAAAAGGTTCAAGTACTCAAAGATGCAAAGGTAAAGAATATTTTGCATAACAGTCTTGATAATGTCATGTCTAACAGGGTAATAGCATGCAAGACTGCGAAGGAAATTTGGGACACTTTGGAAACTCAATGTCAAGGTACTGAATCTATCAAAAGAAACAGAAGGGCTCTGTTAATTCAGGAGTATGAGCAATTCGATGCTAAATCTGATGAAAGCCTTACTGATATGTACGATAGATTCTTGACTTTACTGAATAATCTATCACTGGTTGGCAAAGAATATGATCCAGAGGATTCGAATACCAAGTTTCTCAGAGCTTTAACTGAAGAGTGGGATACTCAAGCTTCAATCATAAGGCATCAATATGATTTGAAGATGTTGTCTCTTGATGAAGTCTATGGGATGCTAAGAACTCATGATCTTGAGGTTCAACAGAGGAAGAACAAGAAAAATGTCAAAGCAAAATCTGTTGCTTTGAATGTTGAATCAAAATCAAAGGGAAAAGCTGAGGAGGTTTATAACCGAAAGAGTAGAGTGGAAGAGTCAATTCCTGATGACTCATCATCAGATACTGATACTGAGTCTGATCCTGATACTGATGATGACTCTACTGATTCTGATATGATGGAAATGGTTGCTATGATAGTCAAGGGCTTCAAAAAGATGAAGTTCAGAAAGGCTAGGAAGCAAGGGAAATTCCAGAAGAAAACCTTCAATGCTGACAAAGACAGGTACAAGAAGAAAGAAGGCAAAAGCAGCAAGTTTGACAAGTCAAAAATCAGATGCTATAACTGTGATGGGATGGGTCATTTTGCAACTGAGTGCAAGAAGACCAAAACCAAAGCTCTCATTTCTTCAAGCAAGGATTGGATGGACTCATCATCTGACTCTGAAGAGGAGAAAGTGAATTATGCTTTGATGGCTAAAACTGATGAGACTTCTGCTGGTGAAACCAAGGTATCTGAAGTTTTATTTGATTTTGATACTAATAATGTTTCTGAGCTAAGATCTTTCTTAAAATCTCTGCATATTAGTTTTAGGAGTCAATCTCTTGAAAATACAAGAATAAAATCTGAAATGGTAGAGGTTGTTAAGAGAAATGATCATCTAGAAGCTGAGTTAATTTTCTTGCATGAAGTTCAAGCAGAATGTGATAATGCTAAACACATGAAACTTGAAATTGAGTTTAAATGTAATGAACTTGAAAGGCAACTTAAAGATGCTAATGAAAAACTCAGAACCTGGACACATTCTGGTACAAAAACTCATGAAATCATTTCTGATAAAAACTGGAAAGAGTGTCTAGGGTATAAACCAGAAAATGAGAAAAAGGACAAAGGAAAGGTTGTTTCATCTAACCCTGGAAGAGTTATAGTTAATAACTCAACAAATCCAAAAACCTACAGATATGTTACAGACAGTACCAAAACCAAACTAAAACCAGTTAATTATGTGTATCCAGAAATTCCCAAATCTACTTCAGAAGAGGGATCTACTTCTACACATCATTCTGAGTCTAGAACTGTCAAAAACAAAAATGTAGGTCTTTTGTCCAAGAAGCAATTGAGGGACAGAATCTGTGAGGCAACAGATAGGAAGAGAGTTCCAACTGTCAAAAGGAACAGGAATGGTAAAGTTGGAATAAACAAGGAGAATAATTATAAGTATATTCCGAATGCACCAAGAAAAGTATGTTTTAACTGTGGTAATTCTAATCATCTTGCTATTGATTGCAGGAGGAGTAAAAAGAAGCCAACTGTAGTTCCTAAGTCTGACATTAGGAATAAATCAGTATTCTATAAACCACAGAATCCTTGTTTCCATTGTGGCAGTAAATGGCATTCTATCTATACATGTGAAGAATACCATAATTTGTACTATAATTATTATGAGCCTTTGCCAAAGTTCAATAAAAGTGCAAATTTTGGAAAAACAAAGAACTTGAATTCTAATCATGCATCTGTCAAGATAAAGACTAATTCTGATGGAGTTAATTCTGATAAAAATATCTTTACAAGAAAATCTTCTACTGATAAAGATGTTGAATTGCATGAAAAGAGAACCCAACAAGTGTGGGTTCTTAAAAATTCTAACTGAGTTCTTTGTGATTCTGATTGCAGGGTAAAAAAGAAAAATGTGTTAGTCATGGATAGTGGATGTTCTGTGCACATGACTGGAGACAAAACCTTGCTATCAGAATTTGAGGAAAAGGCTGGCCCAACTGTGTCTTATGGGGATGGCAACATTGGACAAACCTTGGGATATGGCAGCATTGTAATTGGAAATGTCATCATTGAGAAAGTAGCTCTGGTGAAAGGACTAAAGCACAATCTGTTAAGTGTTAGTCAGATCACAGACAGAGGTTATCGTGTCAACTTTAATGATACTCATTTTGAAGTAATCAGCAAATCTACAGGAAAGATTGCATTAAAAGGTCAAAGACATGGTAACATTTATGAAGCCAACATTCACACTAATACTGAAAATCCAACTACATGCCTCATCAGTAAAGCATCTGTAGATGAAAGTTGGAATTGGCACAAGAAGCTTTCTCATCTCAACTTCAACAATATAAATGAGTTGGTTAAGAAAGACTTGGTAAGAGGATTACCAAAGGCTCTATATACTCCTGATGGACTCTGTGATGCTTGTCAGAAGGCTAAACAGAGAAGGACATCATTCAAGAGCAAATCTGAATCCTCAATTGATGAACCATATCACATGCTACACCTCGACTTGTTTGGACCAGTGAATATTATGTCCATCAGTAAGAAAAGGTATACTCTAGTCATTGTTGATGAATATACTAGATTTACCTGGGTTTATTTTCTTCACAGAAAAGATGAAACTGCTGAAATACTGCTGGACCATGTTAGACTTATTGAAACTGGTACGGAATACAAAGTCAAGATTCTGAGAAGTGATAATGGGACTGAATTCAAGAATTCAGCAATGGAAGAGTTCTGCAAATACAAAGGAATAGTTCAACAATTGTTGAGTATTGAACACGATAAAAGAATACAGAGGGGGGGGTGAATGGATTCTTGAACTTTTCTTGATTGAGTCTGT
This sequence comes from Kitagawia praeruptora, assembly GCA_037693485.1. Classification (NCBI taxonomy): domain Eukaryota; kingdom Viridiplantae; phylum Streptophyta; class Magnoliopsida; order Apiales; family Apiaceae; genus Kitagawia; species Kitagawia praeruptora. Next base: position 138,308,906 of record CM075345.1, read on the forward strand.
GTAGCTGATAAGTGTGTATGTGTGCAGAAATTAAGGTGCGGATAAGTAAACAACACAAGACACAATATCACTTTAATCTAATGTATATTAGATAAAGGTTGCTACAATCTGTGAATACAAATGGTAGTATTCTCAGCTTCGTTTTTCTCAGAGAGATATAGCTTACAGTGTATGAAAAACTTGACTCACAAAGTTACTAAGTTATGAAGTGAGGCTGTGTCCTTATAGAACATGGATACAGCCTGCTTACTACAAATAAGGTAGCTAAACAAATTACTTTCTGGTCTGTCTATCCTTTTTGAGTAAGAGTCCAAACGGTTACAGATTTGACTTTGCAAAGCCTGTTTAGATCCACTTCTTTAGCTCCTTGTCTCTTCTATATCTCTCCAAGCTTCCTTGTAGGCTTTCCAGAGCACGTTACAGATTGTGGTCCATAAAGTGCATTGGCTTGTTGCAGGTTTCTGACTTGTACAATTTCTTCAGTATTTTGTCTCCAAGAATGTATTCGAGAAGTGACTAAGTAAGTGATTCGAGAACTAGAATTGACTTGATCGATAACTCTGAGTTCTCGAATACTGTTATAAAGACATATCGAACCACTTCTCGAATAGCTCTTTTCCATCAGGATTCCTTGAGTTGTCGAATAGAACATTTGACTTATCGAATCCTCGAGTTGTCGAATAGCTTTCTGAGTCCTTGAGATATCGAATGGAACTTTGACTTGTTGACTCTTTGAGAACTCGAATACCATCTTGACTTGTTGACTTCTTGAGTTCTCGAATAGAGTAGTAGACATATCGAATCCCTGAGATATCGAATGAGATATCGAACAGTGTATTCAGAGATATCGAATAGTGTCTTGAGATATCGAATCTCTGACTTCTCGAATGCTGGACTTCTCGAATAGACAAATATACTTCTCGAATTGGTACTTAGGCAAATTCTTCATTTCTTCAAATCCCAACTGTGATTATTTGGCAGTCTTTAACTCCTTGCTTGAGGCATGAACCATGGAACTTCTTTCAAGCATTATTCTAGACTCTATTTGTACAGTTACACAACTAGGATTTGATGCCTATTACAAGTACAATACAAACAGAAACTCTACAACTAGAGGTTCCCTCAGTTAAGAGGTCATGTAAGTAATGCAAAGCATTACAAACAATTAGGCTTGTTATTAGATGAGTACAGGCATGCCTCTGTAACTAACAATCTCCCCCAAATTGTGAGTGAGACCCTTAGTCACAATTTCATGTCTGATAACAAGCCTAACATACATAAAGATAAAACTTTAAAAGTACAGGTATGTATTTTGATTGAACACATAAATGAAATTACAAGATAAATACTCTTACAGTATGATGAGGTACTAGCCATTTTCTTTTGATTGCATCTCCATTGCTTTGGCTTGTAGATCATCATATGCTTTCTGTTTCCTTTCTTTCTCCTTTCTTGCAATCTCATCTACTGCTCTCATGATTTCTGTCATAGCATCCAATTCTTCAATCATAATAGAGTTTTTGAAATCTTCAAGCACTGGCTTCAGAATGTTGGCAGGATAGTGACTGAGTAGGTTCATTCTTATATTGACATTATCTCCATTTCTCCTCCTATACTTCACCACATAGGGATCAAACTGAACTCTACACAATCCCTTTGCCCTTAGCTTTTCTGCTTCAATCTCCAGTCTATCAATTTCTTTCTCCCTTTCTAACCATTTCTCATAGCAGCCCTTTCTTATCTTCTCAGCATAATCTTTCTTCATTTTTACAAAGTCAATCAATTCCAGCTTCCATACTTTCTCCACCTTGTCCTTAGAATCCAGCAATGCAATGATTCTTTCTATCTCATACAATTTACCCCAATGTTGACAACCCCCTTGTTTGAATTTCATTTCTTTCCCATCAGTGTACTTGATTACAAGGTGATCATCCACAATTGCAGCATAGCATATCTTTTGAGCTCTTAGAAATAGCAGTTGCTCTTCATCAAAGTCTTCATCAAGTGGCTGGAGCTTTAATCCTGGAATGATTGTTAGGGCTCTAGATTTGGATAGCTTCACTCTCCTTGCAGTATGTTTGAACTTTATCCTTTTGACATGGTTGCTGGGCAGAAATCTTTGACCTTGGTTGGTAGACCATAGTAGTATTCCATTAGCAGATTGCTTTCTGAAACATACACATGGTTTCTTGACTTGAATCTTCTTCTTTTCTTGAGATGGTAAGACAGTTGCAGAAGCCATAGATGTAGATTTTGTTAGGTCACTACTAACAGTATTCACCCTAGACTTAGAGTCTTGTGTTGTGGTGAGGTTACTGCTAGCAATGCCTAAGGCTTGCTGTCTTCCACTCTTTCTCACATATGTCTTACCCTGGTCATCATCTTTTTCATCCTTGTCCCCCTTTTTCTTCTTATCTTCATCACCCTTATCTCTCCTTTGATGTCTTCTCCTCCCATCACCTTTGTCTTCAGAATCATCATCCTTATTTCTCCTAGGTTGAGCCATCTCTGGAATTCCACCAGTTGCAATATAAGTTCTGAGGATATGCAGTGCCTCAATTTCTTCAGCATTTCTGGCTCCAACCTTCTTCTGAAGTTGATCAATAATAGCAATGATCAGTCTGTGATTTCTGGAGGTGAGATCATGAGGAATGACCAGTTGCTTGATATCTTCAATTCTGGTACCAGACTGATAGATAATTGTCCATGGCTTCTTGATCACTTCTGGTAGCCTTGTAGGTTGACCATTCCTCAAGTCATCAAACAGACTCTTGCTGTTGTCATTTTTCTTCTCAATGAGCTCTAGTATGGCATCTATCTCTGAGTGCTTTAAGTCTTGTAGAATCTGGTATGTTAGATGCCATATCTTTAGTTTGGACACCATCACTATCTCCTTGACCCATAAATTGTTGACTTGCTTGGGGATGACAGTGATGTAGTCTATCTGCTTCTTCACCTCCCTCAGATAAAACTGAGTGTCACCAACCTGTTCCCTTATGGCTTTTAGAAACTCCAAGAAGGCTTTATCATGATAGACATTGGAGTTAGCAACTTCTTGTAGCTTGGCCTCAGTAACAACTTTGACTTCTACAGGCTTGGCACTCTCAGCTATAGAAATTTGAGGTTTGTCAGATGGCATACTCCCTGCAACCACTGTGGTAGTTATTGATTGCTTTTGTCCTCCAGGAGTAGTGATGTGCACAGTTGGTAAGGTGACAACTGGCAAGATAGATGGAGGCTCATCTACTTTGGCTTTTCCCTTGCCAGGCACATTTTCTAGAGACTTAGTAGCCCTTTGTTGTCCACCTTCTTTGAATACTATGCCTTTCTCCCTCTTTGGCTCCCCCTTTGAATTTGAGTTCCTAGCCTTCTTCTCCCCCTTAGGCTTGTTGTCAGGCACAGAGGCTGTAGAGATGTCCTTTGGGATTGAAGATTCATCAGGTAGAGGGAGCCCCATATGCTTCATCATTGCAGCTAACATGGTTTGTTGATGCAGAAGGACATCAGCTGTGGTGGATGCTTGAGTGTCCAACTGATCATTTAGCAATGCAACCTTGTCTGTAAGATGAGCATTGGTCTTGGTGAGAGTAGCTACCTCTTGCTCAAGAGTGTTGACCTTAGTGAAGAGTTCATTGGCCTTGAAACCAGATAGAGATTGTTCCTGCAGTCTCTTCACTTCATATTTAGACATTTCATGCACAGGAACATCAGTCACCAGCCTATCTCCATAGAGATTCTTGAACATTATTTTCAGCATGGCATTGGCATCTGTAGTCTGGCCAGATAGATTCTGAAATTGATGACCCAGACCTGAGACAGCATCTTTTAGCACAGCCAACCCATTGTCCACCTTAATGCATGTAGAGTTGCAGTGTTTGATGTCCTTGAGCACACTGTCCAAGTGGGGAAATTTAGCATCAAAGGCCCTCTTGACTTCTGCTACTGAAGTGGCTGTCTTATCACATACCCTGTTGACTTCAGTTTTTACTCCTTTGCCAAGATAGTGTGCAGCCTTGAGGAAACCCTTGTAGGAGTCATTGACAGCTTCATACACTTCACCAGGTGACAGGGATTTAGCATTGGAGCCCAGTGAAGTGATGTATTCCTCCCTGAGATACTGAAGTGCTTCATCGAGAGTAATATCATATTTTCCTTGCAACCAGGCATCTATGTTGCCATCTCTCTCAGCATCATCAATGATCTTTGATTTCTGCACCTCCACATCATCCCTATGGCATAACAGAATAGCCTCATAGTCTGGATTGGGCATGTCTGCAGTGAGAAGGTGCTGAGCAATCTTTGTGAACTCAGGAATCTGATCCACAATTAAGCTTTGAAGTGCTTCAACCGTCAATTGTTGTGGAACAGACCCTGATCCTGAAGCACTGTCATGTTGCACAGGCTTCAGCCATTTTGACATAAAGTCAGAGCTAGAGCTAGGCAAGCTAGTCTCCTCAGTTACAGATGCAACTTCTGTAGCCGGATGGATGGACTCTACTACTGGTGTCTCCACAGAAGTGGGATGAATTACACCAGCAGTTGACACAGGCACAGAGTCTCTAGTAAAAACTAGGGGAACCTCTGTGTTTGTGATGGTGTCATTAGGATATGCCTCAGCATGCATTCCCTCACCATCTAAATGTGGGTTCTGAGTGGTGAACAAAGTGTCATGCACTGAGTCACTTGAAATTATTGGCTCATCAAGAGAAAAGAATTCTTGATGATCAACACCTTGCATCTCAGTTGCCTGAGTTGCAGGTTCCAAATAAATTTCAGAGTTAGATTCTGGAAGAGAAGTGTGTTCTAGAGTAGATTTTGGCAACTCCCCCTGAGAGATAGAGGGAGTTTCAAAAGTGATGTGCTCTCCACTCAGTGTTGTGCCAGCCTTATCACTCCCATGTGCAGACTCTATACAAGAAGGTGCATTGGGGAGAATGCTTGATTCTATAGGTGCACCCTGTTGAGAGGATACACCTAGTGAGCTGTGTGCCCCTGATTTTACAACTTCAGCCATTTGTGTGACTGAAGAGGTGGTCTTAGTTTTCCTCTTCTTTGGCCTTTGTAAGGGTGACTCAGGTTCCTCACTTTCTAGCCCTAATTCAACAGCTAATGCTGCTTCAGATAAGATATTTAATGGTGCAGACATTACTTCCTTTCTCTTCTTTTTACTAACATCACCCTTTTGAGAGGATGATGCAGTTGGCTCAGTATGTGGGAGAGTGTTTGGTTGAGAGGGTTGGTTAGCAGGCCCTGGGTTAGCAGTTTGTTCTACTTGCTTGGGCTGTGCTAACTTAGATTTAGCATCAAATGTTGGCATGTTGTGGGGGTAAGTCTTAAACAAACTCTCCATATGGGGAGTTATGTTCAGTCTTACATCCACATCATTCCTAGTTTCCAAGTTACCAAAAATGAGTTTGGTCATGGACTTAGGATAGCCTATTTTATTTTTATCAATCCCAGGCAATTCAATCAACGAAGCATTTTTATAATTAAGTACAGATTGAATAAAGCGAGGGAAGAAAATATCAGTACCTCTCTTGGTTGTGTTCTTACCAAGTCTCCCATATAATTCTTGAAGTATGATTTGGCCAACATCTATCTTCTTTCCATAGGCCAAAGCATATCCAATTTGCTGCACAGGTGCACTGATTTGATCAAAGCTTGATTTCCTGGCAGTGAAGACTTGAAGAAGAGTTGCAAACACATAGCTCCACTCCTTTCTCAGATTCTTTCTGTTTAGCTTTCCAAGGTTAATCCCATCTGAGTAGTTTATGAATTCGAAGAATTCCTCCAACTCTGCAGTAGTGGCCATTCTATCAAATGATTCCTGTTGTAGTCCTAGTGCTTGGTTCATGTCTGCAGTAGTGATAGTGATATCCTTATCTTGAACCTTGCAGTAGATGACATAGGATGTGATTGCATTTTCCAGGGCTACAACCTCCACAATAGCAGTATTCCAGAATTGTTCCAGAATATCGAGATATAGAGTTGGATTGGCAGAGAGTGCTTCTTTGATGTATGATTCAGCCATCCATTTCACAAAGCACTTAAAGTTTGCATTGGGTGCTTCAACATCACTAGTTAGAGCGATGAAGTTGGTGTTGAACTTTACTGTTGCCATTTGTATAAAAGAGAGAAAAGAAATTGAAGGTTGAAGAAGAAATTTGGCTTTTCGCAGTTAGGGTTTCAGGGGTTTAGAGAGTGTAGATGCTTGAGAAATCGAATGAAATGAATCGAATAGATGTGAGATTGTATAAGTATGAAGTGCTTGAATTGTCGATTAGCAGTTTTGTATCGACAAGTCAGGCATTCGAGAAGTAGAAAACAACTATTCGAGAAGTCAAGAATGGCTTAATCGATAACTCAAGCAGATAGAAACTCACAGCTGGCAGTTATCTAACTTAGAAATAATTCTAAATTAAATAAAATGTGTTTTTATGAGTGAATTAAATTTTTAGATAAAAATCCAAAATCGGTTAAAATTCAGCGAGAATTCAGCCTTTTCAAATGATTCGAGAACTCAAATATAGTGTTCGAGAACTCAATCATTCGAGAACTCAGTTGCTATATTCGAGAAGTCAAGAATTCCTCTATTCGATATCTCAGAAAGACTCTATTCGAGAACTCAAGAGTACTCTAATGAGACTTATTAGAGATGTCGAATAGTGAATCATTCGAGAAGTCTGACTTATCGAACTATACCCATCACTCATAAAAATTTGATTTTCACTATCTTCTAAAAATTTACCAGACATATTCATTGAAAAATATCCTAGCAAATTAAATAGTGATTTTCTCAAAATTTCATAGAAATTTTAAGTTAATAAAAATATGATTTTCAACATATGCAACAGATTTGAAATATTTATAAATCATATTTCAGCCAACACTTACTCCAAAAATATTGAGAATTTAGATAAAGTAAGTGTTTACTGCTGCAACAATCTAGATTGATGTATTCACTTAGCCAGAATCTGAAGAATTCAGCATTCCAATTTCACTTACCAACCTTGTGAAGGTGGCTTCATCTAATGGCTTAGTGAATATATCAGCTAGTTGTTTATCTGTAGAGACATAATGCAACTCAATGGTTCCATTAGTTGCATGTTCTCTTATGAAATGATATCTGATGTCAATGTGCTTTGTTCTAGAATGATTGACAGGATTGGCAACTATAGAGATTGCACTTGTGTTGTCACACATGATTGGAATTCTTTCTAACACAAGTCCATAATCTCTAAGTTGATTTCTAATCCAAAGCACTTGAGCACAGCAACTTCCAGCAGCTATATATTCAGCCTCAGCTGTAGAAGTTGACACAGATTGTTGCTTCTTGCTATACCAAGAAACTAACCTTTGTCCAAGAAACTGGCAGCTTCCTGAGGTGCTTTTCCTATCCACTCTGCATCCAGCATAATCAGCATCAGAGTAGCCAACCAGATTGAACCCTGTGTCCTTAGGGTACCATAATCCCAAGTTAGGAGTGCCCTTCAGATATCTAAAGATCCTTTTTATTGCAATCAAATGTGATTCCTTTGGATTTGATTGAAACCTTGCACACAAGCATGTAGCAAACATGATGTCTGGCCTACTTGCAGTGAGGTAGAGTAGAGAACCAACCATGCCTCTGTAGACTGAGATATCTACTCTCTTGCCTTTAGCATCTTCATCCAACTTAGTGGCAGTGGCCATGGGTGTCTTGGCAGGTGAACAATCTTCCAAGTCAAACTTTTTCAATAAATCCTTGATGTACTTGGTTTGACTGATAAAGATACCATCCTTCCTTTGACTGACTTGCAACCCTAGAAAGAATGTCAACTCTCCCATCATACTCATCTCATATCTGCTCTGCATGAGTTTAGAGAATTTCTCACACAGTTTCTCATTTGTAGAACCAAAAATGATATCATCCACATAGATTTGAACTAGAATCATATCATCACCATGCTTCTTGTAAAACAGTGTCTTGTCCAGTGTGCCTCGAGTGAATTGATTTTCAAGAAGAAATTGTGATAGAGTGTCATACCATGCTCTTGGAGCTTGCTTAAGTCCATACAGTGCCTTAAGCAATCTGTAGACAAATTCTGGGAAATGTGGATCCTCAAAGCCAGGTGGTTGTTGCACATAAACCTCTTCTTCCAACTCTCCATTTAGAAATGCACTCTTGACATCCATTTGATAAACTTTAAAGTTTGAATGAGCAGCAAATGCCAAGAATATTCTAATGGCTTCCAATCTAGCAACAGGGGCAAATGTCTCATCATAATCAATGCCTTCCTGTTGAGAGTATCCTTTTGCAACCAACCTTGCTTTGTTCCTTATTATTACACCATCTTCATCCATCTTATTCTTCAGAACCCATTTTGTTCCAACAATGGTTCTATTCTTTGGTGCAGGCACTAGTTCCCATACTTTGTTCCTTTCAAATTGGTTCAGCTCCTCTTGCATAGCAATAATCCAATCTGGATCCAACAATGCATCATCAAGTTTCTTAGGCTCAACTTGTGATAGAAAACATCCATAGAGGCACTCATTTTGAGTTGCTCTCCTAGTCCTTACTCCTGCATTAGGATCTCCAATGATTTGCTCTGCAGTGTGTGATCTATCCCATTTCCTTGAGTGTTCAGCCTGATTCCTCATCCTTGATGTTGCTTCATCATCCTCATCATGATCATCCTCATTTCCTCCCCCTGTGAAGTTGCCATTACTCACAGGTGTGTCTTGGATGCTTGTTTCTTCACTATTGATTGGCACAAATTCTTCTCTTGTATCATTATTCACTTGAGTTTGTTGAACTTGAGTTTCAACTCTAGTTTCAGTCTCTTCATCAGAATCATCTAAATTATCAAACTTCAATGGATCTTTGTCTTCATCATTGGCTTCTTCTAGTCCAGGTAGCTTGCTGTCATCAAATGTTACATCTGTGCTTTCCATAACTTTCTTTTGACTGATGACATAAACCTTGTATGCAATTCTTTCCATAGAATAGCCAAGAAAAATTCCTTCAAATGCTTTTGCATCAAACTTTCCAACATATTCAGAATTATCCTTAAGTACAAAGCATTTGCTTCCAAAAGTATGAATATACTTCAGTGTAGGCTTCTTTCCAGTCATCAAGTTGTAAGGAGTCTTTCCAGTGTTTTTGTTGATGAGGGTTCTATTCTGAATATAGCATGCAGTGCTCACAGCCTCAGCCCAAAAACATGTAGGCATTTTTGCATCAAGTAACATTGTTCTAGCAGCCTCAATCAGAGTTCTATTCTTTCTCTCAACAACTCCATTTTGTTGTGGAGTCCTTGGAGCTGAGAATTGCTGAGAAATGCCATTCTCTTTGCAGAATGCTTCAAGTGTGGCATTTCTGAACTCTGTTCCATTATCACTCCTCAATGCAATCACACTTGCATTGTTTGCCTTTGCTTCCTTGTCAACTTTCTTTATATGCTCAATGATTACTTGTGGAGCCTCATCTTTTGATGCCAGAAATTCTACCCATGTATACCTTGAAAAATCATCAACCATTACCAGGGCATACTTCTTTCTTCCAAGTGACATTATGTTGACAGGCCCAAACAAATCCATATGGATAAGTTGTAGTGGCTTGGTTACAGATGTCACTGTCTTTGACTTGTGGCTTGATCTCTTCATTTTTCCTTTTTGACAAGCCTCACACACTCCTTCTTGGCAGAATTCAAGTGTGGGCATGCCTCTCACTAACTCTCTTTTGACTAGAGAATTAATGGCCTTAAAGTTCAGGTGTGATAGTTTCTTGTGCCACAGCCAACAATCTTCATTTGATGCTTTTGAGTAAAAGCAACAAATTTTGTCCTTGTTTGCAGAGTCCATATTGGCTACAAACAGGCTTCCCTTCCTTACTCCAGATAGAGCAAAATCACCAGTCTTCTTGTGGGTGATCAAACATTCATCTTTGTCAAAATTCACCTTGAATCCTCTATCAGTAAACTGACCAACACTTAACAGATTATGCTTGAGCCCCTTGACTAGTGCTACATCTTCAATGATGACATTTCCAACTTTCAGCTTGCCATATCCCAATGTGTTACCCATGCTGTCATCTCCAAAAGCAACCATTGGGCCAGCCTTTTCCTCATACTGTGATAGCAGGGCCATATCACCAGTCATATGATTTGAGCATCCACTGTCCAAAATCCACATGACCTTCTTCTCACTTTCTTTGCCCTGCAAACACAAAGGTATTACTTTTCCTTTGGTACCCAAACTAGTTTGGGTCCATGTGACTTAGAGACAGTTTTATCATAAACAACATGCTTGTTAACTTTCTTAGTGTCAGTCTTCTTGTCACTGTTGGAAGTCTTAGAACCTGAGGTCTCAGACTTAGGTGACAAAGGTACCTTCCTAGCTTTAGGAGGACTTGAAGACTTTGACCTTGTGTAGTGTGTGTGTGAATTGTGACTGATACAACCATCAATGAACTGCCTTCTCAAATTAAAACAACTAGTCATGACATTCATATTGCATGGCATACAGTCAAATTTATCACAGAAAGGTGCATCTCTATGTCTTAGAGGCACAGAACAATCATAGAAAGGCTTAGACACACTACCAACAGGTTTCTTGCATGCATGAGTTAGATGATTGGTACTGAAACAGTTCTGACAAGTTTTCCTAGGGGCATTAGGCATATAAGCATAGTTGTTATCCTTGTTAATCCCTAACTTGCCATTTCTGTTCTGTTTCTTTTTAGTCACTTCCTTTTCTGATTCACTCTTCCCAGCTGGTACAAACTTAACAAACTTCTTAGGTCTTGGCCTATCAACTACTGGTTTCTTGGTCTTTGACTTGACACTCTCACCCTTAGAGGATGCTAGCTGTTCACTAGATTGTGCCTCATCCTCATCATTCAACATTTGTTTGATGAGTAAGGCATCCTCATCAATTTCAAATGTCGATTCCTTAAAAATTGGATTTTCAGTTTTTCTCAAAATGTGAGGCACTTTCTCATGAACAGCTGTGTCCTCTTCAATGACAGCATAGCCTTTCCTTTGCTTGAGAGAGTCATAGTCAAGTCCAATAGCTGCTTTGGGTTTAGCTTCAATTTTCTCACAGTAGGATTGCACTAAACCAGATGATTTCTTGAAAGTTTTAAGTTTGAATTCATTCTCAGCTAATTCATCCCTAAGAGCCTTCTCTACTTGGCTAGCACACAAAACCTTGTTCTCTAAATATTCAACTTCTTTCTTAAGGTTTTCTACTTGCATAGCAGTTAGCTCAAGTTCCTCATTCTTTTTGGTTAATACTTCATTTCTAGTTGACAATTTAGCAATCTCCTCATTAGCAGCAGTCATACTAGTATGAATATTAAACATTTCAACAGATAATTGTTCAATCATGGATTTGTATTCAGAAACAGACATGTCTATTGTAGTGAGAGATGGTACCTGAGAATCAGATGAAGATGAGTCATCCTTGGAGTTGGCCATCAAGGCATAATTGCAGAATTCTTGTTCTTCTTCATCACTCTCAGAATCATCCCAACACTTTCCTTCAGCTATGTAGGCCTTACCATGTGTCTGCTTTTTCAGAAGGGCCTCATACTTAGCTTCTAGCTCAAGAAAATCTCTATCCTTCTTTTTAGGCTTCTTGCATTCACTGGCAAAATGCCCTAGGTCATTGCATCTATAACACCTTACAGATGACCTATCCACATAACCGGTTTTGAATTTATTTCTGTTTGGTTTCACAGGTGCCTTGTTCTTGTAAGCTGAATGGTTTTGGGTTTTGGGTTTGAAGGGTTGATTTCTTTTAAATCTGATGTTTGGAAATTTTCTGGCCATGAAAGCATATGAAGTATTTTCCATCCCATCAAGTTCTTCCAGAGTGTAAAACTCCTCTTCTTCTTCCTCCTTTTCCTCAACAGGTTCACTTACCCCAGCTTCAGTTTCTTCATCATCTGCCACCTCCTCTATCCTCAGTTGACTTGTAGATGCTTCTAGATCCAGAATGGATTTGTTGACAATCAAGGCACATGATGTGTTTATCATCCTACCTTGGTTGGCTTGGATAGCCCTCTTCTGAAGCAACTCAAGTTCATGAGTCTTTAGGACTCCATAGAGTACATCATAGGTGACTTTGTTCAAATCTCTCTCTCTTAGAGAAATGACTCTTTGCTCCAGATGATTTGGTGAAGACAACAGAAATTTCATATTTAACTCCTTGGTGCTGTAAACCTTTCCATTCATCTGCAACTCAGTAACTAGCTTGTGAAACCTTTCAAACATCTCAGTAATGCTTTCCTTGGGCTGTGCCATGAAAGCTTCATACTGTGTGACCAGTATCTGTTTCCTGTTTTCTTTAACCTCATCAGTCCCTTCACACAACACCTCAATGTGATCCCACATCTCTTTAGCAGATGTGCATGATGCAATGTTTGCAAACATTGACATATCCATGGAATCAATGATGAGCAACATGAGGTGACTGTCAAGAGCAACCTTCTCCCTTTCTGACTCTGTCCACTTTGATGGATCCTTGGCCTCATAAGTTCTAGGGATTGTTAGGGTTCCAACAGTCTTCTCTGGTATCTCTTGTTGTGGAACAAAAGGACCATTCTTGAGAATCTCAGGATACAAGGGATGAGAGGCTTTGATGAACAACATCATCTTTATCTTCCAGAGGTTGAAGTTTTCTTTATCAAACTTAGGGACCTTCACTGTTCCTGTAGTCTTTGGTGTATTCGAACTCATGATCGTTTCTCTGTTTTTGAATAAACAGCCCTCTCTGATACCACTTGTTGAGTATTGAACACGATAAAAGAATACAGAGGGGGGGGGTGAATGGATTCTTGAACTTTTCTTGATTGAGTCTGTGTAGCTGATAAGTGTGTATGTGTGCAGAAATTAAGGTGCGGATAAGTAAACAACACAAGACACAATATCACTTTAATCTAATGTATATTAGATAAAGGTTGCTACAATCTGTGAATACAAATGGTAGTATTCTCAGCTTCGTTTTTCTCAGAGAGATATAGCTTACAGTGTATGAAAAACTTGACTCACAAAGTTACTAAGTTATGAAGTGAGGCTGTGTCCTTATAGAACATGGATACAGCCTGCTTACTACAAATAAGGTAGCTAAACAAATTACTTTCTGGTCTGTCTATCCTTTTTGAGTAAGAGTCCAAACGGTTACAGATTTGACTTTGCAAAGCCTGTTTAGATCCACTTCTTTAGCTCCTTGTCTCTTCTATATCTCTCCAAGCTTCCTTGTAGGCTTTCCAGAGCACGTTACAGATTGTGGTCCATAAAGTGCATTGGCTTGTTGCAGGTTTCTGACTTGTACAATTTCTTCAGTATTTTGTCTCCAAGAATGTATTCGAGAAGTGACTAAGTAAGTGATTCGAGAACTAGAATTGACTTGATCGATAACTCTGAGTTCTCGAATACTGTTATAAAGACATATCGAACCACTTCTCGAATAGCTCTTTTCCATCAGGATTCCTTGAGTTGTCGAATAGAACATTTGACTTATCGAATCCTCGAGTTGTCGAATAGCTTTCTGAGTCCTTGAGATATCGAATGGAACTTTGACTTGTTGACTCTTTGAGAACTCGAATACCATCTTGACTTGTTGACTTCTTGAGTTCTCGAATAGAGTAGTAGACATATCGAATCCCTGAGATATCGAATGAGATATCGAACAGTGTATTCAGAGATATCGAATAGTGTCTTGAGATATCGAATCTCTGACTTCTCGAATGCTGGACTTCTCGAATAGACAAATATACTTCTCGAATTGGTACTTAGGCAAATTCTTCATTTCTTCAAATCCCAACTGTGATTATTTGGCAGTCTTTAACTCCTTGCTTGAGGCATGAACCATGGAACTTCTTTCAAGCATTATTCTAGACTCTATTTGTACAGTTACACAACTAGGATTTGATGCCTATTACAAGTACAATACAAACAGAAACTCTACAACTAGAGGTTCCCTCAGTTAAGAGGTCATGTAAGTAATGCAAAGCATTACAAACAATTAGGCTTGTTATTAGATGAGTACAGGCATGCCTCTGTAACTAACAACAATTCTCTGCTCCTGGCACTCCTCAGCAAAATGGAGTAGTTGAAAGAAAGAACAGAACTCTTATTGAAGCTGGTAGAACTATGTTGGAAGAAGCTAAACTACCTACATATTTCTGGGCAGAAGCAGTCAACACAGCTTGTTACACTCAAAATATTACACTAATCAACAGACATGGTGTAACTCCTTATCAGATGATTAAGGAAAAGAAGCCAAGTTTGAAGCATCTACATGTGTTTGGCTGCAAGTGCTTTGTTCTAAGACCTCATCCAGAACAGCTAGGAAAATTTGAGACAAAAGCTGATGAGGCCATCTTTATTGGCTATCCAACAACAAGAGCCTTTAAAGTCTATAATCTAAGAACAAAGACAGTCATGGAGTCTATTAATGTATCTTTTGATGATAGAAAGTTAACAGGAATACAAGAAGACTCTCATGACAGTTTGACATTTGCAAATGAAGCTACCAACAATCCTGATGAAGTCACGGCAGATACTGATATTCTGTCAGATCCTGACGATCGATCAATTCCTGATCAAACACCTGTTACTGATGATTCAACTCAAACATCAAGTAGAGATTCATCGGAAACAGACTTAAGTGACAATCAAGATAGTACATCAGAAGAAGACAGCACTATCTCAGGGGGAGCTTCTAGCAACTCTAGTTCTTTTGAAGAAAACACCAATCCAGGGGGAGCATCCAGTTTAAGAAATGACTTACCATCAGCAAGGAAATGGACAAAAAGTCACACTCCTGACTTAATCATTGGGAATCCTGAAGCAGATGTTAAGACAAGAAGTGCAACTCAAAATGAATGTTTATATAATAACTTTCTGTCAAAGGAGGAGCCCAAGAAAGTTGAAGATGCACTTAAGGATGCTGATTGGGTGACAGCTATGCAAGAAGAACTGAATGAGTTTGAAAGAAATGAAGTCTGGAAACTTGTACCAAGACCCAAAGGAAGGTCTATTGTAGGTACAAAGTGGGTATTCAGAAATAAGACTGATTCAGATGGCACAATTGTGAGAAATAAAGCAAGACTAGTAGCAAAGGGGTATTCTCAACAGGAAGGAATAGATTATGATGAGACTTTTGCTCCTGTTGCAAGACTGGAGGCCATCAGAATTTTTCTGGCATATGCAGCCCACAAGAAATTCAAAGTATTCCAGATGGACGTAAAAAGTGCTTTTCTCAATGGAGAACTGGAAGAGGAGGTATATGTTGAACAACCTCCTGGATTTATTGATCCCAAACATCCAGATCATGTCTATAGACTGGATAAAGCACTTTATGGACTAAAGCAAGCTCCAAGAGCCTGGTATGAAACCTTAGCTCAATTCTTACTGGAAAGTGGATTCAACAGAGGTACAATTGATAAAACCTTATTTTACTTGAATCATGGTAAGGATTTGCTGTTAGTTCAAATATATGTTGATGATATCATTTTTGGGTCAACTAATACTAAGCTGTGTGAGAAGTTTTCAAAGCTAATGCAGTCGAGATATCAAATGAGCATGATGGGTGAAATGAGCTATTTCTTAGGTCTTCAAGTTAAACAGACTGATGAAGGGATTTTTATCAATCAGTCAAAATACACAAAGAATTTACTAAAAAGGTTTAACATGCAAGACAGCTCTACAGCTTCCACTCCTATAGCTACAGCTACAAAGCTTGATCCTGATCAAGGAACTGAAGTAGATGTAACCAACTATAGAGGGATGATTGGCTCACTCTTATATCTAACTGCTAGCAGACCTGATATCATGTATGCAACCTGTCTATGTGCAAGATTTCAAGCAAATCCTAGAGAACCGCATCTCATTGCAGTAAAAAGGATTTTCAGATATCTAAAGGGTACATCTTCTCTTGGCCTTTGGTATGCCAGAGAATCAGACTTTAGTTTATGTGGCTATTCAGATGCTGATTTTGCTGGATGCAAAATAGACAGGAAAAGTACTTCAGGCAGTTGTCAGTTTCTTGGAGGAAGACTAGTTTCTTGGTTCAGTAAGAAGCAAAAGTCTATCTCCACATCAACTGCAGAAGCTGAGTACATTGCTGCTGGAAGCTGTTGTGCTCAGATCATGTGGATGAGAAATCAGCTAATGGACTATGGTTTGTCATTTTTAAAAATACCTATTTATTGTGATAACCAAAGTGCTATTGCTATGACAGGAAATCCAGTTCAACATTCTCTTACAAAGCACATCAGCATCAGGTATCACTTCATAAGAGAACAAGTACTGGAAGGAACAATTGAACTTCATTTTGTTCCTACTGATCAACAGTTAGCTGATATATTCACCAAGCCACTTCCTGAGGCTACTTTTACAAAGTTGGTGAATGAACTGGGAATGGTAAACTATGGCAGTTCCTGAGAAAAAGAGGTCATCAGATACTGACGACCTGCAAATACTGATGGAAAGTCAATCCTGACAGTGGTCAACGTCGAATCCTGATGCAACGATTCGATAATCAGTACTTTGTCAGAGTCTAACTATCTTCATTTTATCTCAATTTCCTGATTCAAGTTATGTTTAATGTTATTGAATTCCTGATAATGTGATTACTTTAATTAGTCCTCATATTTAAATGTCAGATAACATGTTCAATCAGGAAAAACATTGAATAGAATAGAATAAACAAAATTTTTCATTAATAATAAGAAAGAGTTTACATTCAAAGATTACATCTTTTGTGTTCTCTATCTACTAATCTATTCAACAGGAAATAAGAGACCAATCCACTCCATTGTTAATAGCCATCCCAGATCCCATCTTTGCCACTTTGTTTGGGTGGAAGTTGACAGGGATAAGGTTATTTTTGCTGACATATTCATTAACAATGGTTGATGGAGTTGGATGAGGATGCCTTAGATGAAAGCCATGCGAATGCTGTTTGGAGGGCAGCATCAATGTCGATCACTTTTGCAGGTTTTTCCTTCTCGATTTCTTCGAGACCTGCATCCATCTGCAACCAGAAAGTCTCCAGTTGTCTTTCCCAGTCGAAAGCATCAAACTCTTCACGAGTATAACTAAATATATCTCTTTTCTCTAAGAGATGGAGGTTTTTCTCAATGATGGTAAGGTTCGACATTGCTAAAACTTTTGATGAGAAGGGTTTTCTTGATTTTTCTTAACAGGAGAGAATGAAGCGTTAAAGAAGTAAGTGGACAAGTCTCTAAGATTAAATAGAGAAGGGTGGAACGAGAATATGAAACGATTCATATTACTGGTGCAAGTACCAGGTATTATTCAATTGTGATGTTTTAAATTTCTTTATTTAAAACAAAATTACCATGTTTTATTTTGGTCACAATTTTATTTTCCGAATAATATGTAGCGCGTGTGCACACTCGATGCTTACACACAGTTATATATGTAAGTCACGACGCGTGTAATCCTCACCACTCTCTCACGTAATTTGGTCCATTACTTTAGCCTAAACGAATGATTTACTGACACCTGTTTTTGAGAAGTTACAAGTATTGTCCAAAATCAATTAAGTTTACTAATTGATTTAGTTTTCTCAAACTATCAGTAAAGCATCGTCTCTCTTTGTCTCTACACTATCAAACCCTAATTTCAAAATTAACACATCTTTTGTGTTTGAAATTGCAATGGAGAACTTATTCATGAACAGCAAGGTGGTAATCAATGGAGTTACGTTTAATACTAATAACTTCACTGCAGTTTTAGATCATCAGGACTTGCCGAGTGATTTCCACATTATTCAGGACTTTTTGGCCTCAAGCCCAATCAATTATGCACTAACACAACCTGCCAAGATATCTTTTAAGTCTGTTATGCAGGTGTGGAACACAAGTGTTTTTGGGAAAAGTCATCCATCAGAAAATCCTCAGATGAGCTTTGAATATGACAATGTTACATACTATGTGACACCTGAGATTGTCAATGCAGCCCTACACTTACCATCAATCATTGGTAACCCTGTGTTCAAAGTTACTGATGCAAAACTTCTTGAGTATGTTGTAAGCTTGGGTTACAATGGAACACCAAAGAAGTTTGGAGAGCTCTACAGGACAAAGCTCAAGAAGGAATGGAATTTCTTCTTTGACACAATCAGCAGATGTTTCTTGAATAAAGTGTCAAACTTTGATGCCTTACCCACTGGTTCAGCCAAAATTGGGTACTCTCTAATTCATGATCTCTCATTTGATTATGGTTCCTTTATACTAAAGGCATTAAGTGAAAGAAAAGCAGATAAATGTGGTTATGTTTGCTTTCTTAGATTTTTTCAATTAATATTTTCTCACTTATGTCCTCATGCTGTTTTTGAGAATGATACAATTTTGCCGATATGTAAAATCTCAGATAACAATATAAAGAGTCTAATCAATTCTGATAAGGCAAATAAGTTTGTGGGATCTCCATACATTCCTGATGAAGTATGGTCTCTTTTAAGAAAGAGAATGCCTATTCAATATGGCCCAGCAACTGGTGCTATGGAACAGGACCTTACACATCCTATTCCTGACACAAGCACACAACCTAAACACTTACCTAAACAGTTAACCACCTCTGATGTCTCACAAAAGGCATCAGTTGTAAAATCAAAGAAATCAGCTAGATCTGATGTGTCTAAGAGGCAATCAGGGTCAAAGGATTTCTCCACTCCAACTCATTCTCAAATGAAGTCACAAGGGGGTGGACAAAGAGTTTTTGAAACATCTGATTTGGAGAAAGGAACAGGAGTGAAAAGGAAAGTTGATCGAGGAACTATTTCTGATTCTGATGATGATTCAATGCCTATATCAGTCTTGTTGAAAAAGAAGGAGATTGATGTTGTTGATACAAGAGAAGTGGCTGTCTCTGAAAAGCCAAAGAAAAGAAGAAGATTAATCATCAAAGGCAAATTTGTTGATCATACAGAATTTCTGAATCTTACTGATGATATGGAAGGCAATCCTGATGTTGTTAATCAGGATGGATCATCAGTTGCTGACGCAACTGCTAATCCTGACATCTCTACTCCAAATAATTCACCTGTGAAGACTGTTGAGATTTCTGATTCTCCAGCATCTGCATCTCCAAAGAGAAGAATTATTGAGATGTCCGTTGATGAAGTAAATGCTATTGCTGCTCAGCTGGGTGTTAAACCTTCACCTCTTGAAGTAAAAACTGCTGAAGCAAATGTTTTTCACAGACATAAGAAACAGAGGACTACTGTGTCATCTCTGAAAGGATCCAGCCCACCAGAACCTGAACTTCAAAGGAGTTCAGAAGCTATTGCAGATCCAGTCACACAAGAACCACCTACTCAAAGTGTAGGTGCAGACATTTCTGAAGGAATAGTCCCACAAGAACCATCTTCTCAAAGGGAAGGTGAAGACAAGAATATTCCTGCCCCACAAGAACCATCTTCTCAAAGTGAAGATGCTGGCAAACTAAGATCAGCAGGGGAGTTTCCTGACAATGCTCAAGGGGCTTCTGAAATTGAAATTGAACTTGCTAGAAGTCTGGCAGAAAAAGCTGCTCATGATTTGCACATTGCTGAATGTGACAGAGTGATTGCTGACACTGCATTTGAGGGAAGTACACAAGAACCTTTGACTCAAAGTGTTGAAGAAGCTTCAAAACCTCAGACTACACAAGAACCATCAGTAGCAAATACTGATGCAAGTCATGCTATAGTTGCAGTGGTAAATCCTGATGAAAGCACTACTGATTCACTTATTCCATTACTTATTGAGCCTATTTCAGCAAGGCCAATGGATTCTTTAACTACTTCATCAGGTAACATCTCTTTATCTACTTCATTTACTACTGATAGTATGATTATAGATAGACCTGATAAAAGGGATACCTCTATCTGTATGACTTCAGACAACTCTTCTCAGCCACCTCTTATTTCTTCACAATTAATGAGCCAGAACCTTTCTTGTGAGATTGAGAGTGAACATTTAGAGAAAAAGAAGAGTGATGAGAGGCAGTCTCCTGAACTGGCAAAAGGAGAGGTAGAAAAGAGTGAGAAGTTATTAACTTCTAGTGAGGTAGAAGTTGCTATTGAAAGCAACTTAGGTAACATTGTGAGAAGTGATGAGATCACTTTAAAAGAAAAGAGAGATTTAGGACATGTTACTAATTTGTCTGCAGGTCATCAGGATTCACCAGCTGTATCTACTGGTGTTTTGAAACTGAAGGGTATTATGCTTCCTGATGATGATGTTGAACATAAACTTCCTGAGGCTGGTGGTGGCTCAGATGATGATGATGATGATGATCATCCTGATCTTGAAACAAGGCAAATGAAGGCGGCTATAAAAGCAAGTCTCCAATCTACTTATGGGTCTTCAAGTAGATACATGCAGTCAATAACTGAAGAAGAATTCAGAGGGGAGTATACTTCACTTCTTCCACCTGATACTCGAGCTGCAAGGGGACATGAATGGGATACAGAATGGAATAAACCTACTGCTGAGATGAATTTTCAAAATGCTCTGTTTCATTCTGGTCATATTGCTACGCGGATGCCGACACCTGAACTTAAGGCTCTTCTCAAAACCAATGCTCTTCTAGCAAAGGGATTGAGGAGTGAGATTGAATCAATGAAGGCTGCAACAGATAAATTTCAAGCGGGGATTCAAACATCTGTTTCTATATCTGCTACTGCTTCTCAAGCACGCCTTCTTGCAGATGATATTAAAGCTCTTGACAGGAGATTGGATTCTAGAATGACTGTCTTGGAATCTAAAGTTGATACTATCGATGAAACCCTCAAGCTTATATTGTCGTTCTACATTCAGGACGATACTGATGTCAAAAAGGGGGAGAAGATAGTCAAAACAAAATGTTCACCTGATCCAGTTGTACAAAAGGATGATAATTCTGGAAATGATGGTGGTGCTGAGTCACATCAGAAAATTGAAACCTCTGATGCTGCTTTACTGATAAAGAGAACGAATACTCAAACTAAGCAGTCAACTCATGTTTCTGAATCTGGAAAGAAGACAGTGACATCTGGTCAAACTCTGTCAACCATTCCTGAGGATGATGTGTATGTGGAACAGGATGAAGATGCTGCTAATCTGTTTCATGAACTTGACACTGGGGATGGTCGTGTTCTTAAATTATTTCATAAAGACAAAAGAGTTCAACAGTATCATGCTGAGAAAGCACTTGTCTTATCTACTGAAGAAAATCCAAACATGACTACTGATGAATTCTTAGAAGAACAGAACAGGATCCTTGAAGAGCTTGCAAAACAGAATAAAACTCTTGCTGCAAGAAGAGGAAGAGGCAGAGGAGGAAGATACAGAAATAGAGGAAGATCATCTGCTCAAACTAGTTCAAGGCAAACAAGATCTAGTGGAATCAAATTGAAAGATGTTTCTGAAAGTGAAAAGAAGAAAACTCCACTATCTCTTGCATCAACTCCAGATAACAAATTTAATGCTCCTGAAGAAATTGTAGAGGAGATATTGCCTTTGAAAAGGAAGAGTAAGGCAGCTGTTCAATCTACTGCATTTAATGAGAAGTCAGTCGTTGTTTCTGATTCTGAAATCTTAAAAGAACTTAAGATTATGATTCTTAAAGTTGTGGTTGAATTTCACAATGTGGAAGTTTCTGAAGATACATTGGAGTATGAACAAGAAAACTTCAGAAGATTTGAAAGAGAAAGTGAAGTCAGAGCTAAAGCCACAAAAGCAGAAAAGATAACAACCAGGGATTACTTAAGAAATGTTCATAGATCTGACAGGAAGTTATGGTATGATAGAGATAGATCTGTTCCTGAACATCAGCAGGATTATCCAACTAATGAGAAGAAGAAGAGTAAGAAGAAGGAGGTGGATAAGGCTGATTATAGGAAACCAGTTGTATTCATATCAGCTGGATTGATAAAAGAGTCTTCTTTGATCAATGAATTTCTGATTGTTAAAACAGAGTCTACTACTTTTATTGCTGAAAATCCACCAAAATGGGTGAGTATGCAATCTGGCTTGAAAGGATGGGAACCTGGCACAAGAGGAGGAATTGGATATAGTCATGCACTGGTTATTTTCATTGCACAAACTGATCAATATGCTCTAGTTGACAAGATTGGGGATGAGTTAACTGTAGATCATCTTTGGAAACTTGAAGCTGTTGCTATTATTGCTGATTGTCATGTTGATGCAAAGAAAATAGAGAAGCTGGTGTACTTCATGAAAGATGGAAGTGTGAAGAAGATTCCTATTCATGAATTGTTGTGTAAATCTGCAAAAGAACTGAAATATGTTTTGTATCTTCTCAGAAGTAAAAGAATAAATGTTCGTGAAAGAGAAGTTTATCAAAATTGGTGTGTCATGATTTACCTGAAGATTAGACAGAGATTCATGGATGGAGGAACAAGGTATGATGGCAATTATATTCCCATGTACTTAAATTTAAGAGATAGAGAGGTTGAAATGAAGAAAGGTACAGCTGTTAAAGAAGTGTATCTAGGCATGGAACAACTGTCTCTAAATCCGGATGGAAAGGAAATTGCTTATGTGTTGCTAAGTGGCTTAGATCTTCCGAGAAACTCAATTAAGAACATCAGGGCAGCTATTTATCAGATTAATGAGGAAGATGAAGAACTCAAAAATCTGAAGGAGAAACTGATTCAAATTCTTGAAAGCAAGGAAGAAGAATTGTTATCTGAATTCTTGAGACTAAATCTGTTCTATCAAAGAATTTCTGAAACTGTTCCTGATGATTTTTAGAAGGTATTTTGTTTTGAGTTTTTGACATCTTGAATCAAGGAATTTGTGCTTTGTTTTATAAAGAACAAATTGGGGGAGATTGTTAGATATTGATTCAAGAGATGATCAGGATCTGGGCATTACTGATCAGATACTGATGCTGACGTCATCAGGAATGCACCGTCAGTATTGGACTATCAGGATTAGAAGCTGGTCAGTATTTGATGAAGATTCTCATCAGACCAGAGATCAAGGAAGATTGATATGTCGGTTCCTAATTTGTAGGAAGGCAGCTATCATACAAGATATGCATTCAGAGATATATGTAATTGATTTAGAATATCTTGTAATTGATAGTGCAACTGTGTACATTATATAAACACAGTTTAGGTTTTACATTTTGTAGTAACTTACACGAGTTATATTGTAACCTAGCAGCTCTTAAGAACATAAGAATTTCTTAAGAGAGTTTTGTAACAGTTTTATATCAGAGTTAATAAAGCTGTTATTGATTCATACTTGTGTTATTTGTTTTTAAGTCGAAAATCTTAAACAATTGTATTCAACCCCCTTCTACAATTGTTATTTACTGGGCAACAAAGCTGATGATAAGGAAGAAGAAATTTTTGTTCAGCCGGTTGAGTCGTAGAAGCATCTTAGAGGTGTGAAGAAGAAAAAGAAGAAGATTTGGCCGTTGGGAAGTAAAATCAAGTGGAAGTCTGACGAAAGAGTTTGGTGGAAAGCGAGCAAACAAGATGTCAATGTTCGTATGAATGGTTTGTCTGTTGAAGATGGTTCAGTTATTCTTTTGAAACCGCCTTGAGTTGAGGAAGTAACGTCAAGCTATTGACGTTAAAGAAGCGCTTGATGGGAGGCAACCCATGCATTAGTGTAGGAAAAAAAAAAAAAATTAAGTGTTGTGTGAAAAAAAAAAAATGAATTTTGAGCAGATTGCAGGTCTGTAACGCAGGTTGCACCTGCGTTACTGGTTTCAGGGCAGATTGCGGGAGAGTAACGCAGGCTGCGCCTGCGTTACTGGAGTAGAGGCAGGTTGCGGCTTAGACGCGCAGGCTGCGCCTGCGTGTCTGCATGTGGGGCAGTCTGCGTCACTTGCATGCAAGTGGCGCGTCTTCCAGGAGATCAAATTTTTTTCAGCGTGTGTTTTTGTGTTATGCGCTGGTTTGTTGTTGTCTTGTATAAAAAAAAAATAAAATCTTTCACCCCTATTTATCTATTTATATCCTCATTCTCCCTAATTCTTTTCCTATTTCTATTTCAAAAACCCGCCATCTTTTCTCCAAAATTCTAAACCAATTTCTTTTCTAATTCTAATTATTATTATTATTATTATTATTATTATTATTATTATTATTATTATTATTATTATTATTATTATTATTATTCCTATTTATTATTTATTATTATTTTTGTTATTATTATTTATTATTATTATTTATTATTATTAATTATTCTTATTATTATTATTTTTATATATACCCACCTATACATACAAATCCAATTCCTCTTCTATTTTATTTAAATCTTTAAAAAATCAATTCTAAAGAGGAATTAATTGCAAGTTCACCTCTTTGATTCGTATTGGGTAAATCTTTTTCTCTAATATTATTTTTATTACGAATTTGTGTTCTTGTCAATTGTGGGTTTTGTAGTATTCAGGCAAGGTGGCCAGTCTATGGAGCTCGTGTGCAGTATCCTCCACCAGATTCAACCGAGGAGGATGAGGACTCAGTTGGTTAGGTATGTTTTCTGCTATCCCTTGTATTTACTTCCATTCAATGAGGACATTGAATATTTCAAGTTTGGGGGTTGTTTGAGGGATTAGTAGTTGTTGTTGTATTATTTGTTCATGTAGGATTTCATGCTTTGCATATTAGTAGTAGTAAATTATGCATGTTTGTTCGTGTTATCTACGTTTGTTTCATATAGGACATTCTGTTTTTATTTTCGTATATCATGTGAGTTCATAATAGTTTGCATTTGCACCCATGCTTGATAGGAATTTTGTGTTATTGACGCTTTTGATTGAGAAGTGATATGCTTTGTTCTTGTGCACACACATACACTAGTAAGTTGAAGCTAGTAGACTTTTTGAATGTTGTAAGTGATTAGAAGGACATGAATATATGCAAGATGATTTAGTTTGCATGCTTTGAATACAAGTTAGTGCGTTAGAGAGATGTTTTCTTGGGATTGAGTATGTTTTTCCACCAAGTGAGATTTTGAGCCTTATTGCATATTATTTGCAATTTATTCGTTTGCTTGAAGGTCCACGGATTGTTTACATTGCTAGCAGTTGTTTGAGGTCTTTCTTGAAACGCATGACATTATTTGACGATTAAAATGATAAAGGCAATTAGGAATAACCGCATATTTTCCCATATTACCATACCATGTTTACATGATCAATTAGTTAACCCGTTGAGCTTAATCCTATTTTTCGGTGACATACCACATTACTTGCCGAGACCTTTTTCTTGTATTGGCCTTACATTAATTTGAACCCACATTGTCAAAGGCTAGTAAAGTGCTTAAGGGAGTAATAAGGTGTGCAAGGAGGGGTATAGTTGGTCATAATTTTGGGGAAAAATATTGAGATTGGGTTTGGTTTACTTGATAGTCGGCATATGTAATAAATTCATGGGATCATTGTTATTGTTTATATTATTGTTTGTGTTCTATTTAGCTCTCGGAAAAAAAAAACAGAAAAAAAGAAAAAAAAAATGAAAAAAAAATATATATTATGAGAGCATGTTTGTGTTTGTTGCGATCCTATATCAGTCGACTAGTCGAGTGTTTGTCTTAGTAAAATTATGTGGGGGGAAAATAGGGTGTTGTGTGTGATTTATTATGGTACTTACTAGCTTTTGACACTACACCTGTTTTGGCTTATTTGACATACCTTGTCCCTAGCCCCGTTACAACCCAATTAAAGACCTTTTGATTATCGTCATTGATGTATGTTGTGTTAAGAGTTAGATTGATACCAAATGTCAAGCGTGTTTATGATTTTGTTGGAATTGAGTGATACACTTACCCTTGTTCTTGAGTGAATATTCTTTTGTGAGTGGATTGTGAGTGTTTGCTTGTTCTTGCGTATGAGATCCCGAGTGTTGTCTCAAAGATGTGCTCTTGTAGGCTTAACATGTTTACTAACTTATTCTTACACTTGACATGAACTTGTGAGAACTTATGCATGTTCATTGAGTAGACTATGTGAATACTTGCACTTTCGACACCAAGACATTGCGTGTTTACTTTGATTCTTAAGTTGATATGACATGAGAGGATTTGAAGGTATGGTAGGATATTAGTACTAGATTAATTGCATTTTCTTTTAGTTGCATTCATGCATTGCATTGCATTAGGTAAATGGATTTTGTGGGTACATTCGCTATAGGCCCTCACGAGACCTTACTCGTCCACTAGGGCTGCCTAGGGGTTTAAAGGGCTTGTTGCATATGCCAAATGCAACCGTGATCACCTACGGAAGTGGTACTAGTTAGTTAGATAGTGTAATTGTTTATGCTTGAGGACAAGCATCGGTTTAAGTTTGGGGGTGTGATAAGTGGATTTATATCCACTTGGAACATTCTATAATGGCTTAAATTGATTGTCTTGGGCTCAAGTTTCTTGTAGTTTTGATGTGTTTTGTTTAGTTGTGCAGATTTACAAGGATGTTGATTATGGTGGATGTTTTTGTCGTTTTTGGAGATTTAATTTATTAAAATTCGGATTTATTGGGCTGCACGCGTGAGATTCACTGTTTGGGTCATATCTTGAGTTCTATAAGTCTGTTTTCAGCCCGTAAGCAGTCCACGCGAAGATAACGAGATTCTATATCATTCTAATGTGGTCCAGAGGTCCAATTACGTTTGGAACGTTCCAGAAAAACTGAAGAAAAGTCAGCCACGAATTTCCTTAAGAAAACAGAATCAGTTTAGGAAACGCATCTTGCAGAAATTCTATTATAATTCTGTTTTGGTATTTTCTTGCTGGGCAAGACTTTTAGAGCCTATTTAAACACATCCTATCATTGTAATAGAGAGATACACATTATCAATAGCTTTATTATTGTAACCTAGCTTAGATCTGCAAGGAAGAAAAGGAGAGAAGGATTCAACGCTCGTGACAAGCAATGGATCTAGATCTACTTCATCCTTTGTGCTACCTTGGATTATAGATTTGTTTTCTCAACTCTTTGTTTTATTAATATTATGCTTCTTTTATTCATATCTTATTATTTATCATGTTTTCATCAAATCCCATGACGATGAACGGTTCAATTATGAGCTAATCGTTGTCATGGGATTCTAACGGATTTATTTATGGAACTTAGTATCTTGATGCTTTAAAGATCTGTGTGTGGTGTATATCTGATATCCTCGTATGGTTAATCTTAATGCTTTTAGATGCGTAGCTAACATCTAAATTGAATTGTTAATCTCTTGTGAAGTGAAAGTGGATCTTGAGATTTAGAACTTGCCATGCTAGCATAGGTTCATAATTGTTTATCAATATGATTCGTGGTGTGAGATGAAAATACTTATACTGTCCTGTGTGATCTTTATGGATAACTTGTTCTTCAACCGTTATGTTTTCAAATTCTATAGACATATAGGGTCTAAGCATAATTGGTGTCTATTCATCTTCTATCTCTTTTGTGGATGTATGTTTACTTTGGTATGCGTATGCTGACAGGTAGCGTATACTTGTTTCGTGTTATCCGATCAGATATCAAAACCATTGCACATAGTGATTAAAGGCGTCAGATCTAAGGGAAGTATTTAATGAAGTTAGAGTCCCATGTTTTTATTCTCATAAGTAACTCGATTTCTATTCTTATTAGTTAATTTATTTCTTAGTTTTATAATTTGCATCTTAGTTTAATTTAGTAGTTAATAAAAATCCAATTTGTTATTTGTCTTAGCAGTGGATAAAAACCATACATCGGTGCATAGGTACATTAATTGAATTGAACACCATTCTAGATCTCTGTGGGAACGAACTTGATTTAATCATATATTACTTGTGACAACGTGCGCTTGCGTAATTTTGCATAACATCCATCAGCTCTCAATGCAAATACATAACAACTTCTTGCCATCTTTTGATCGCCTTTTTGTTCTCCGACCCCATTCCGGGTTGAAAACTTAATCTTCACGTGGTAAGTGGAGGCAACAGCCTTGAACGCATGAAGTCCAGTCCTTCCCAAGATTGCATTATAGGTCGAGGCTGCATTGATTACCAGAAAATTCAACATCTGGGTAGCTTCCTTAGGTTCTTGTCCAATGGTCATGGGCAACTGAATAGTACCCTCGACCTTGGACTCAACTCCATTGAATCCGTAGATGGGCATGTTGGTCGGGGTCAATTGAGAATCAGTGTATCCCATCTTTACAAAAGCATCATGAAACAAAATGTCAACAGAAGCTCCATTGTCTATCAAGACTCGTTTCACTATCGAGTTCCCAATCACAGGGGTTATGACCAACGGGTCGTCATGGGGGAACTTCACCCCTTCAAGATCAGAATCATCAAAACCAATCACTGTTTCAGTCTTAGCACGTTTCGGGGCCTCTCCCACGATGTGCATCACCTCTCTAGCATACGCTTTTCGAGAGTTTCGAGTTGTACCGGCCGCTGTTTGGCCTCCCCAAATCATGTTGATAACTGGCCCTCGGGGCTGTGGGTTACGATCACGATCGTTATCCCTTCTGTCATTGTCTCTCCTTTCGTAATCCCTCCTTTGGGTTCCACGATCCTCACCCTTATTGAATTTGTTCAATTTTCCTTTACGGATTAAGAACTCAATCTCATCCTTCAATTGCCTACAATCATCTGTATCATGCCCCACATCTCGGTGGAACCTGTAGTATTGGCCCTTGTCTCTCTTTGCGGGGTCACCCTTTAGTAGTTTCGACCATCGAAAGTCCTTATCCTTCTCTATCTCTAACAAGATTTGACTCCTAGGAGCATTCAACCTTGCATAATCAGAAAATCTCGGTCCAAAATTCTTCTTTGGTGGTGAGTCGGAGTCTTTGCTAGTACGGGGATACTTGTCCCTAGCATCATACTCCTGATCCTGCTTTCTCTTCTTTGTATCATTGTTACCTCGGCCATTGCCTACTGCGGCCTCCTTCTTTATACTATCCTCAGCCTTGATATACTTGTCAGCCCTTCATTGGAGCTCAGCCATATTCTCGGGAGGATGCTTCGCGAACGACCTTTTAAAGTATAGGTCGGTGGTGCCATCCTCCAGGGCTACCATTGCCACCTTATTTTCCAGATCAGTGATGTTCAAAGTCTCCTTGGTGAACCTCTTAAGATAGTCTCTCAGATTTTTGTTCTTCCCTTGTACCACATACATAAGGGATGCAGAACTTTTCTCATGAACTCTTCCGCTGATAAACTGACTAATGAAAGCAGCACTTAACTCCTTAAAGGAGCCAATTGAGTTTGCAGGCAGCCGGCTATACCATCTTTGAGCCATACCCGACAGAGTTTGAGGGAATGCCCTGCACTTCAAAGCATCACTTGCAGGCTGCAACAGCATTGCGTTTGAGAATGTCCTAACGTGGTTTGCGGGATCACCCGTTCCATCATAAGCTTTAATTGTCGGCATCTTAAACTTCTTTGAGATACGAGCATTCATCACCTCCTCAGTAAACGGGGGTGTGGGATCATCAGGATCCCCAAGTGGCATCAGATCCTTGGGGTTGCTCTTGGGAGTTTCTACCCTTGTTGTTCTTCTAGTTGGGGCATCAGCCCTTCTTTGCTTTCTTGAAGGTCTCTCCAGATCTATAAAGGGAATCGGTCCAGATGTTGGAGGAGGTTGAGTTTGATTCAGCCTAGCTTGTTCCCTTGCAATATCTTCCTTTATCCTTAGAATCTCAGCCTCATGAGCCTTGATTCTCTCAACAGCTGTCAATGGAGGTCCATCATGGATAGTTTGTGTTCTCCTTCTTGGTTCCCTACTAGCACATCGCCTTCTTGGGGCTTCATCACGATCATCTGTTGGGTTCTGAGGCACAAAACGCAGCGGATAAACGTAAATAAAACAAAATTTTCGAAACCCAAACCAGGATCCATGTATAATTCCGGGCAGATAATGGTGAAATCGAATCATACCTTTATAAGATCTTGTTTCATGAACTCAACGGAGATCCTTGCTTGTAATCACCACACACAGTCCTTGCGTCAAGATCAGTGTCTCTAAGGTAATCCACACGAACGTCCGATCGTCCAACGATCCGAGGAGCCAGGTACTAGCCCGCGAAGAACATCCTCTCTCTCTCTAGCCTCTCGAAGATGGAGCTGCTAGGGTTTTGTTAAAAACGATTTAATGACTCTTAACCCTAAAGTAATACATCATTATGTATTTATATGAGAGAGATAATGGGCAAAAATCAAAAAACTGAATTGGGCTTCCTTAAACCCAATTCTATTTCTATTCTGATTTTATTATTAGACTTCCTTAAATCCAATTTTGTTCTTACTTTATTAAATTCGAATTTGCTTAGATAATTAATTAGGACTAGTCCAATTAATTAAATAGCCAATTCTCAATTTAATAATGATTTAATTTAAATTCTTAATTTAAACTAAAACTCCTTTTAAGATGTTCTAAGTGTGTGACCCTATAGGTTATTATTACGTTGGAAATAATTTTAATATCTAATAAAATTATAAACAATGAGCGGTATCTAGTAATACATCATTGCTACCCAAGTAATAATAATAATCGGTGATCCAATTTAAACTTTTTGTGATTAATGTTTCTGTGTAATATAATCCCTTTAACCAAATATTATAGATTAAACTCGAGGCATGTGTTTAGTCATCCTCTTCAACATGTAATCCGGGTTTACTTGATCCATGAGTAGACTATTAAAACAAATCATTATTTGAGCACGGCCATGCATTTTATAGTCTCACTCAATCAAGAGGCCAATAATATCTCTCCTAATTCTAGGAGGGTTAAATCCTTTATCTATCATTCATATTTCTCATACGACTCATGATATACCCGATGTCCACTTTTGTCATCACCCGGTCAAAGGTAACTTTTAATGTAGTCAAAGTATATTAATCCTCGTATAGAAATATAATGATCTCAAGTCAAAGGACCATTACACCATTATCACTGTGAGTCTTTCTTATGACTTTATTAAACATGAAGAATCTCACTGTGGGTCTGTCCAGTACCATGTACCCCTACATGTACCTATGTTTTTTACTTTAGTATCTCCATACTTATAACCAATGAGATGTGGTTATCTGTCAAACAACATACTAGTCTATTTACATATTTTTATTGCCCTGTAATAATAATACTCGACTAGGGACCTTTAAGAATATGATATATTATATAATCTCAAGTTCAAGTCATGTACTTAAACTATACAATGTGTATCATGATTCTAAGGACATTTATTATGCTAACAAATATATCGCAGTAATTAAAGTCATAATAAATACGTTTAATGAATAATCAAATGACATAAGGGTTTATTAAAAGAAACAATGTATTGCCTCTAGGGCACCTACACTAACAATCTCCCACTTGCACTAGAGCCAATCACCCATGTATCTAATACCCATGGAACTAGTGTGACCATCGTGCTTCTGCTGCGACAAGCCTTTGGTCAGTAGGTCTGCAATGTTATCATTTGTGTGCACTTTACATATGTGTATGTTACCTCCGTTTAGACAAAACACAAAACCAGACTGTGATACAGTATCATCCCTGTCTGTTTAGAAACTTGCATCGGTGTAACCTTTTACAACCAGTTTCTCCTCTCCTCCATACACCAAGAATGAATCTTTAGTCCTCTTCCGGTACTTTAGAACATTCTTGACTGTCGTCCAGTGACCTTCACCTGGATTAGACTGGTATCTGCTCGTCATGCTCAAAGCATACGAAACATCTGGGCGAGTACATACCATTGCATACATGATAGATCCAATTGCTGAGGCATATGGAACCTTACTCATGTGGTCCTTCTCATCCAATGATTTCGGACACTGGTCTATAGAGATCGTTATCCCTTGAGACACGGGGACATATCCCCTTTTTGCATTTTGCATACCAAAACGATGCAAAACCTTATCAATGTATGTGCTCTGACTTAGATCGATCATCCTTCTAGATCTATCTCTATAGATCCTCATTCCTAGAATGTAGGTTGCCTCTCCTAAGTCTTTCATAGAGAAGTTGCTCCCTAACCAAGTCTTAACAGCCTTTAGAGAAGGTATGTCATTCCCCATTAGTAGTATATCATCAACATATAGTACTATGAATGCCACATGGCTCCCACTAACCTTCTTGTAAACACACGGTTCATCTTCATTTTGAACAAAGCCATACTCTTTGACTATTTCATCAAAACGAAATGGATAGATGTAATTTACATATCTTGCCAACATTCCTTGGATTGACAAAACCTTCAGGTTGTGTCATGTACACATCCTCTTCAAGGCTTCCATTAAGGAAGGCTGTTTTGACATCCATTTGCCAGATTCCATAATCATGGAATGCTGCAATGGCAAGCAAAATCCTTATGGACTTGACCATAGCCACTGGTGAAAAAGTTTCATCATATTCAATACCATGAATTTGTTTGAAACCTTTTACAACCAGCCATGCTTTATAGGTCTGAACAATTCCATCCATGTCAGTTTTCTTCTTGAAAACCCATTTGCACCCTACGGGTTTTACCCCTTTAGGTGGATCAACCAAAGTCCATACTTGGTTTTCGTACATAGAATCCATCTCGGATTTCATGGCTTCAAGCCATCTCTTAGAGTCTGGACTATTCATAGCATCTTGGTATGTGAGAGGCTCATCTTCATCTATAAGCACCAAATCACCACATTGAGTCAAGAGAAATCCATATCTCTCTAGCTCATGGCGAATTCTACCAGTTCTACGAACAACCTGTGTTTGTTGAGCATTATCATTATCCTGCTCTTGTTCCACTTCAGGTTCAATGCTATTTTGTGGTTCTCGATCTTCATCGAGATCTATAGTTCTCCCACCATTTCTTTTGAAAACAAAATCTCTTTCCATGAAGACAGCATCTCGAGCAATAAACACTTTCTGCTCAGAAGGACTATAAAAATAATACGCATTTGTTTCATTAGGGTATCCCACAAAATTGCACTCTTCGGATTTAGGTCTAAGCTTGTCAGATACTTGACGTTTCACAAACGCCTTGCATCCCCAAACTTTCATAAAGTTCATGCCTGACCGTTTCTCCTTCCATATTTCACATGGAGTCTTTTGAACCTTCTTAGTAGGAACACGGTTAAGTGTGAAAGCCGCTGTTTCTAGAGCATAACTCCAGAAACTTATTGGAAGATCTGCATGACTCATCATCGATCGCACCATGTCCAACAAGGTGCGATTTCTCCTCTCTGAAAATCCATTCCATTGAGGTGTACCTGGCGGAGTAAGTTGTAATACAATACCACACTCTTTTAAATACTCTTTTAAATCGGTGCTTAAGTATTCACCCCCACGATCGGATCGTAAGATCTTAATACTTGCATCTCCGCCAATTTGTTTCTCTACTTCAGCCTTGTATTCTTTGAATTTCTCAAAAGAATCGGATTTACTCATCATAAGATATATATATCCATATCTACTGAAATCATCAGTAAATGTTATGAAGTAGTAGTAGCCTCCTCTAGCCATCACACGCATTGGGCCACATACATCACTATGTATTAGCCCCAGACGTTTAGTTGCCCTTTGACCCTTACTAGTGAAAGGGGCTTTAGTCATCTTACCAAGCAAACAAGATTCGCATTCTTGGTATGATTCAAAATCAAACTTATCCAAGTATTCATCCTTATGTAATTTGGATATGCGTTTCTCATTTTTATATGGCCTAGACGACAATGCCAGAGTTATGTTTGATTTGAGTCATTGACTTTAAGTCATTTTTTTTCTATATTATAGACATGATTATCTAAATCAAGAACATATAAACCATTAAACAAACGCACAACACCATAGGTTAAATCATTCAAAGCAAAAGAGCAACTGTTGTTCTTTATTGTAAACGAAAAACCTTTCTTGTCCAAACAAGAACAGAAATAATGTTTCTGCGAATCGCAGGCACGTAAAAATAGTCTTCTAGTTCTAAAACAAACCCAGAGGGCAAAGATAAATAATAAGTGCCTACAGCTAAAGCATCAACTTTTGCTCCATTGCCAACTCGTATGTCCACTTCTCCCTTAGCCAAAGTCCTACTTCTCTGCAGTTCCTCCACATTTATACAAATGTGAGAAGCACATCTGGTATCCAATACCCAAGATGTAGAAATAGACAAATTGACTTCTATAACATAAATACCTGATCCAGAAATCTGAACACCCTTCATTTTCTTCAGATCCTCCAAATAAACATGACAATTTCTCTTCCAGTGACCAGTTTTCTTACAGTAGTGACATTCACCCTTAGCAACACCACCTTTAGGCTTTAAAGCCTGTTTGGGACCTAACTTTGGCTTGGGTGTAGAATCAGATCCAATCTTCTTCTTACCCTTCCACTTGCCTTTCCCCTTGGCCTTACCTTTATTGCCCACCATCAGTATGGGAGCAGGTTCAGCTGTCTTCATGTTGGTTTCATATGTCCTCAACATAGCCAACAATTCAGTAGGTGTTTTGTCAAATTCATTCATATTGTAGTTCACAACAAACTGAGTAAATTTGCTGTTCAAAGAATTCATGATTAGGTCAATACCAGTTTTCGGACCAATCGGGAAACCCAAAGTAGCAAGGTACTCAATGTAACCAATCATCTTCAGAACATGTGAGCCAACTAGTTCACTTGCCCCTTGTTTGCAATTAAAGAGTGACTTACTCGTGTTGAATCTTTCTTGACGAGTTTGGCTTGCAAACATGCTTTGCAAGTGCTCATTGATAGTATATGCATCCATATGCACATGCTGTCTTTGAAGCTTAGCACTCATAGTTGCCAACATGATACATGCAACATCATTTGCATCATTCTCATCCCTTGTGCGGGCCGCTCGTTCCTCAACAGTAGCGTTCTCAGGAAGGGGACCTGGCGGAGGGATATCAATGACATGAAGATTGCGCTCCTGCCTGAGGACAATCCTCAAATTCCTCTGCCAGTCTAGGAAGTTGTTTCCTCCTGTCAGTTTGTCCTTTTCAAGGGCTGATCGTACGGATAGTGTGTTTGTGTTGTTTGCCATTAGTATCTAAAATGATAAATGCACAAAATAAACATTAGATTGTCTGGGTTATAAATTATTATATTCAAATGATTATGATATATTCATAATATATCTCCCACTATTTTTATCAAATTAATAGCCCTTACTATTAATTCGAAAAGCATATCCCATAAATCTTTCTAGTGAGCCAAGATCCATATTTCGTCATGTCCTAAGTCAACCACTGGTAGTCCTTAAAACATGATTATTTAGGTAGACAATAGTTGTCAATTATATCATATATAATTCTTGGATAGTTTGGTGAACAACGATTGATCTTATCTATCTAATAGATTTTTAACCAAACTCTATGCTTCTAAGTTCATAATAGTTGAATATAACCGTTTATTTTCACGTCATTATGACGACTCAGTTAAGTTAGACCCAATGATACAACGGGCGAATATAACCGTTTATATTCGTCGCATCTCACCACGATAGACAGGAGTCCTCTGCCACTGGCAGTCATTCCCCTTGTCGATCTAGGATTCGATGAGTGTTCATTCATTGGAAAACATCTGATTAAAACTTAATATTTTGTTAAGGGGTTTAGAAAATTTATAACGATCATGATCACATCATAAAGAGATCCTCAATTTTCCTTGAACCAAATATTTCAAGTTGACATCTTCAATTGTTCATTTCCCAGGTAGATGGAGGATCCCAATGGTCACACTTAATACCCATTAACCTTACGAATACGCATATCCGCTTTTGACAGAAAATCCCAATTTTATATATCAAAAATCCATATTTAATTCCGTGTTTTAAAAATCCATATTTCATAAACACAGATTTTATATTTCATATTTAGTTAATTTTAAAATCTTGAATCGTTACAGATTTTATCTTGTTTAAGCAGGCATGGAATGGGTGATGTATCTAATACATTCATTCATACATGATTAATCTAATTAAAGCATGCATCTCTATGTATCCTACACATACATTCATACATCATATGTAAAGTAAGTGCAGTATGTAAACGTGATTGGTTATATGGCCTTTATCCTATATGATCCTCTCAAGCTAATGAAAGGATCAAGGTCAATCTATGGTGGAATAAACATAAATACAAATTACATGTCTTCATTCTTCTTGTCTTCTTGGTTGCTCCTTCTCTTGGACCATCCTTCAATCTTCAATTATATTACATTGAATAATTGAATACAATCTACACTAAAGTACTTAAATAATAAAACTCGAGTTACATTCGAGGTTCAACAATTACAAGAATGAAGAAAATGACATGCAAGTCGTATTTATAAAACCAAAACCATTAATCTAAGGGTCTTAAGGCCATAACCATCACCATGCTCAAGTAACAATTAAATAACATGTCATATTATATAATCATGTTATACCATATCATATTTCAGATGATCCAATCAAAGAAATCATATACCGCAAAAATCAGAAAATCAGAATCAAATTCTGAAAACAATAAATCGTCTTTTTCATGCAATAAACGGCGTCAAACGCCTTACAGACGAGTCGGTGATAGCTAAGCTATCAGTTTTGTTCAGACGCTCGTTTTCGGTCAGAAAACACATATCGTTTGCGAAAATCGGACACTGGACAGATTTCACCAGATTTGCACAGCGTATACAGAAATCGTATCGTATACAATCCCCATATCAGGAACAAACATTAATCATATATATATATATATCAATATATATACAGATTATATAATCATCATATGATCATCTCAATCATCTTAAATCATAACAGAACCATATATATGCATCATAACATATTATAAACAACATATATAAGAACATAAACATGGCAGATTCGCAAAACATGCATACTCGCATCATATACAGTAAACACGTAACCAAATCAACCCCTTATACACGTAGCTCTGATGCCATTGTTGGGTTCCGAGGCATAAAACGCAGCGGATAAACGTAAATAAAACAAAATTTTCGAAACCCAAACCAGGATCCATGTATAATTCCGGGCAGATAATGGTGAAATCGAATCATACCTTTATAAGATCTTGTTTCACGAACTCAACGGAGATCCTTGCTTGTAATCACCACACACAGTCCTTGCGTCAAGATCCGTGTCTCTAAGGTAATCCACACGAACGTCCGATCGTCCAACGATCCGAGGAACCAGGTACTAGCCCGCGAAGAACAGCCTCTCTCTCTCTAGCCTCTCGAAGATGGAGCTGCTAGGGTTTTGTCAAAAACGATTTAATGACTCTTAACCCTAAAGTAATACATCATTATGTATTTATATGAGAGAGATAATGGGCTAAAATCAAAAAACCGAATTGGGCTTCCTTAAACCCAATTCTATTTCTATTCTGATTTTATTATTAGACTTCCTTAAATCCAAATTTGTTCTTACTTTATTAAATTCGAATTTGCTTAGATAATTAATTAGGACCAGTCCAATTAATTAAATAGCCAATTCTCAATTTAATAATGATTTAATTTAAATTCTTAATTTAAACTAAAACTCCTTTTAAGATGTTCTAAGTGTGTGACCCTATAGGTTATTATTACGTTGGCAATAATTTTAATATCTAATAAAATTATAAACAATGAGCGGTATCTAGTAATACATCATTGCTACCCAAGTAATAATAATAATCGGTGATCCAATTTAAACTTTTTGTGATTAATGTTTCTGTGTAATATAATCCCTTTAACCAAATATTATAGATTAAACTCAAGGCATGTGTTTAGTCATCCTCTTCAACATTTAATCCGGGTTTACTTCATCCATGAGTAGACTATTAAAACAAATCATTATTTGAGCACTACCAAGCATTTTATAGTCTCACTCAATCAAGAGGCCAATAATATCTCTCCTAATTCTAGGAGGGTTAAATCCTTTATCTATCATTCATATTTCTCATACGACTCATGATATACCCGATGTCCACTTTTATCATCACCCGGTCAAAGGTAACTTTTAATGTAGTCAAAGTATATTAATCCTCGTATAGAAATATAATGATCTCAAGTCAAAGGACCATTACACCATTATCACTGTAAGTCTTTCTTATGACTTTATTAAACATGAAGAATCTCACTGTGGGTCTGTCCAGTACCATGTACCCCTACATGTACCTATGTTTTTGACTTTAATATCTCCATACTTATAACCAATGAGATGTGGTTATCTGTCAAACAACATACTAGTCTATTTACATATTTTTATTGCCCTGTAATAATAATACTCGACTAGGGACCTTTATGAATATGATATATTATATAATCTCAAGTTCAAGTCATGTACTTAAACTATACAATGTGTATCATGATTCTAAGGACATTTATTATGCTAACAAATATATCGCAGTAATTAAAGTCATAATAAATACGTTTAATGAATAATCAAATGACATAAGGGTTTATTAAAAGAAACAATGTATTGCCTCTAGGGCACCTACACTAACATCATCATCATCAGACGATGAATCCTCAGTATAGGGGCCAGAGTAGTCATAGTATTCTCGATCTCGGATCTGCAAGGTGTGGCCGCTAGGTCCAGCTCCTTGAGGAGGAGGGTAGTTAGGCAGCCCATACATTGGGTTGGTGTTCACGGGGAGATCCGTAGTATGGATCTGGACCCCATGTGGGGGGTGGTTAGGATCGACTACCAAGGGAGAAACCACCATCTGAAGGGGATTAGTCCCTGGATTTGTGTGGACGATCGGAGGTAACGTACTCTCAACATGGGAAGTCGTCCCTAAGGGTTGAGAAACTTGATGTTGAACGATCGTCCCGGTTGTTGGGGGCACCGGATCCGTGGTGGGCGGAGCAGAACTGAGTGGCAGAGGCTCGGTAGTGGTCGGTGTCCTTCGTGTTTGAACCATGGTTGATGTTTTTTTCCCACAGACGGCGCCAAATGTTGTGGAATAAAAACTAGGTTACGATTTGTATTTAATGCTAGGGTTGGTGAGCTTTGAGCTTTAATGGCTGCTTCCATGTTCAGGACTAATCGGTCCTCACAGAGTGCCTATGTATCTCGTTATTGAGAATCAAGCCAAGACGTAGTTCTGAGAATGAGGGGTCAGACCCTTTATATAGGCTGAGAAGCCTTAGAATCGTAGTAGGGTTAGGTGACTTGGTGGGCAAGTCACCGCCTAGAAGAAGGTTCCAGATCCTAGTATGTAGGAACCAGTTTCCATGTCGGAATATGTATCTTGGAGACTAAGTCAGGCAAGAGTAATATCCTTATTTGACTCTTACTGCCGAGCTGGTAATTACCCCTAATATTAATTACGAAATTAATATTATAATTGGGGTTTGGGCCCATCTGGTGGGCCCACGTTTGGACCATTCTAGGTCTAATTAATGCCACATTGAATGTGTCTTTAGGGCTTACTTTTAGCCCATATCACTATTTTTTAAATTTTAAATTTCACTAAGATTTTATTAGTTGTCTTAAACTAAAATCCTATTAACTTTTTTAATTGTCATCATTCACTAATTAAGATACCATTACACGATAATAAAAAATACTTGTGAATCTAAATTTAATAAATTATTTTAGGTGTTTATAAAAAAATACTTCTCAAATTCCTTCAAAAAAAAAGTTCATAGAAGTGTACACTTTTTATTTTTCAAATATCATAACTATTTTATTATTAAAATATATAATTATAAGAATCTATGCTGTTAGTTTTTTCATTAAGATTCTACTAAATGTTTTTTTTATTATTAAAACAATTTAAAAAATCACATTTTTCTAAAAAAACAATAAACCCAATAATACTTTTATATATTTGAAACACCTTAGAAAATCTCTCAAAAAAAATGTTTGGATTTAATCTCTCTTTATTCAAAATATCACATTAACACTATCATTAATTTATAAAGACTAGCTTAAAACCCGTGCGATGCACGGATTTCTTTCAATATTATATGATATGTTTTATTAATTCAATTTACCTTTTTTAAAAAATGAATTTTGGAGGTTTAAATTTTTAAATGAGATGATTTGATAATAATTATACAAATGTTATCCGTTATATTTATATGAAAAGAGGGATTTTAGTTAGAAAATATTGAAAAGATAATACATCTTAGTTCAAAAAGGTAATCGGTTAATTATAAGTATTTATAAAATTATAATTTAATTTTATTAAATAGAATGCTGTGATTTAACTGAAAAAAGTGAGGTGTTAGTTAGAGAAAATTAAAAAGGAAACATGTTTTAGGTGGAAAAGGTAATTGATTAGTTTATAGTACTTATAATTCAATTATGTTATTTTACTAAATAAAATTGTTCGTAAAGTTTTAAGAAAAAGAAAAATTAGTGTTGCCCGTGATATTTTAAAGAAAAGAGATATCTTAGTTAGAAAATATAGAAAATATGATACATTTTAGCTGAAACTTAATCGGTTAATTATTAACATTATAATATTGTTATTTTGTTTTATTAAATAGAATCACCCGTGATATATTTGAAAAAAGATAGATTTTATTTAGAGAAAATAGAAAATGTAATGTGAAAATTAAAAAGATGACATGTTTTAGGTGAAAAATGTAATTGATTAGTTTATAATAATTATAATTTAATTTATGTTATTTCACTAAATTAAATTGTTCGTAATGTCTTTAGATAGTGAAAAATTAATGTTGCCCGTGATATTTCTAGAAAAAAGGAATTTGAATTATAAAATATGGAAAATATGATACGTTTTAGATGAAAAAGGTATTCAAAAAGGTAATCGTTTAATTATAAGTACTTATAAAATTATAATTTAATTTTATTAAATAGAATGCCGTGATTTAACTGAAAAAAGTGAGGTGTTAGTTAGAGAAAATTAAAAACGAAACATGTTTTAGGTGGAAAAGGTAATTGATTAGTTTATAGTAATTATAATTTAATTTATGTTATTTCACAAAATTAAATTGTTCGTAGTGTATTTAGATAGTGAGAAATTAATGTTGGTCGTGATATTTCTAGAAAAAAGGAATTTGAATTATAAAATATGGAAAAGATGATATGTTTTAGTTGAAAAGGTAATTGATAATTATTAGTATTATAATATTATTATTTATTAAATGGAACCACCCGTGATATATTTGTAAAAAGAGATATTTTAGTTAAAGAGATATTTTATTTATAGAATAGAGAAAATGTAACATGTTTTGGCCGAAAAAGGTAATCGATTAGTTAATAGTAATTATAATATAATTATGTTATTTTATTAAACAAAATTGCTTGTAGTGTTTATAAGAAAGGAGAAATTCTAGTTAGATATAATATAAAAGATATTGTGCTTTACCTGAAAAGGGAAATTAATTAGTTTTTTTTAGTGAAAAATAAAAAAGGTAATATGTTTAATCTGAAAAAGGAAATTATGTAATTAGTTAGTAGTTAAGTAAGGGTAAATAAGTAAAATCAACAGGTACCAACCAACCAAACTTTTAATGTTTCGGCTTTTATATAATAGTATAGATAGATAGATTTATTAATAATTGAAAAATATGATATTATATTAATCTATATATATATATACAACATCTTTATATGCACCAATCTATGCATATATGTAATCAAAACCATCAAAAACCCACTCGAAGTCAGACTTTTAATATATTAATGATTATAAGATTAGTTTTAAATTAAAAGGGTAACGTGTTTTAATTTGGAATAAAAAATTAATGATTGGAAGATATGATACGATTGATGTTTTTAGCAGTTAATAAAAGGTAATATCTTCAATTAAAAGTAAATGCGAAAAACTACTTACCATTAATTTATATTATGTTATTATTCATTTTAGAAGTTTTAATAGTATAGATATCATATATATATATATTATAATGAAGGGTAAATAAGTAAATTCACTTAGTACCAAAAAACAGGTACCAAAACTTTCAATGTTTCGGAATTTATATAATAGTATAGATTTCATGTAGTTTAAACTCTATTTTGTGTTATAACAAAATAAATTTTACTATTTCTTGCATCTAAAATTTATCAAATAATAAATTCGTAGAAAAATAATAAGAAATTCATAAACACGTAAAAGAAATTCGTAGAAAAATTAAAGTGAAGAAGTATATTTTTACAAACATGTTAAATAATACTCCCTCTGTCCCAATGGGTTATACCCATTGGGAAACGTGGACGTGATACGCATTTTAATGCTCCTAAAAAGTATAGATCTATAATTTATTTTGAAATTTTTTTTCTTCCGAATAAAAATTTAAGATTTCTACTTTTATTCAAAAAAAGAAAATTTTAAAAATAAGTTATGGAACTATACTTTATAGGAGCCTTAAAATGCGTGCCTGGTAATGAAAAAAAACTGGGTAGAAATGAATGGGACAGAGGGAGTATGAAATTTAGTAGTTTCATTTGTTTGAAACACCTTAGAAAATCTCCCAAAAATGTTATAGTTTAAATTTTATTTATTTGTAGCTAAAATTTTTCTTAATATATAATTAAAATATTAAAATCCGTTAAATAATCTCAAAAATAATAAAATTTATGATTAAGATGGATCATTGTTTATTTTACTTTAAAGTTTTTTTTTTTTTTTTTGATAAGCCAAAACATAACATTAAAATGCAAATAGCCAAAACGGCAGATACATCTTACGAGTAGAAAGAAACCACAACCACTGAGGAAAACACAAAGGACTAGACCTACAGCACAACTACAGCACAACTACATGCCCTAACTACATGCCCTACTTCAACCTGAACACTGATTGAAGA
The DNA here is from genome assembly GCA_037693485.1 of Kitagawia praeruptora. Lineage (NCBI taxonomy): Eukaryota > Viridiplantae > Streptophyta > Magnoliopsida > Apiales > Apiaceae > Kitagawia > Kitagawia praeruptora. The sequence continues at coordinate 138,351,610 of CM075345.1, forward strand.
AGATGCTTCACCATCTCCGACTTAACCTTTTCCACCCCACTTGGAAACTTAACTCCACTCCAACTGCTAGTAAACCTTTACCTTTAACATTTGATTGAAGCTGGGCTTGACTACCAAGCCTTGGAAGCGAAGAAAAAATGACATAGTAGACAACACACCTAAACCCACGACCCAATCAAATGACTCAGATGTGTTCCCTGCTTGGCCAGATTGTCAGCCTCCTGATTATATTCCCTTGGAATATGCGTGAATTCAAGTGAAACTGAGGGGAGAAAAGCATAATGTAAATCTTCATAAATCCAATTTCGTCTGAAACACGAAATTGCTTCAACTGAGTCTGAGCATATAACGAACTTAGCATTGTCCTTTTGAATATGAATAAGAATTTGGATAATAAACCAAATTGCTACCAATTCCGATTCCAATGCAGAGGAAGTTAAAATCGGACCTGTGAAAAAATACCTTGCTGTTCTAGTGTTATCTCTGATCCATCCACCAATACCTCCCCTCGGCGCCGTATGGGTATTGTTAAAAAAAGACCCGTCCACCGAGCATATAAAGTCAAATCTATCATAAAGATTAGTCCAGTATAATGCTCTTTTGTCCAGTGAATGAGCTTTTAGGGCGCCAATAGGGTTGATTTCTCAAATAGAGGACAACTTTGCACTTAGCATATCTAGTGCCCCAAACCATAAAAACGTCCTTATCTTGATTATCTTCTCGCAGGCTGCTCGTTTGATACGAGTATTTTTAAAAATATGATCATTGCGACATAACCAGATGTTCCACAAAATCGAAGACACCACCACATGCCAAGCATCCATGTTCATACCACTTGGAGCCGCTTTTAGCAGGACAATTAAATCCATATTCGAAGTCAGTATGTGCTGTTGGTTCCAATCGCACCAAATCCTGAGAAGGTCCCAACTCCAGCAAGCAACTTCACACTTAAAAAATAGATGTTCCACACTTTCGTCATGCCGACCACACCAGTTGCATGTGGTAGTCATTTGAATCGAGTTTATACGGCTATTCAGAAAGCACTTAGTAGGAAGAATATTATGAGCCAATTTCCACATGAAAATCTGAACTTTAGGTGGAGCTCGTATTTTCCAAATGACTTGCCAAACAGGGGAATGAATATAAAACATGGCTAAATAACAGTCTTTAACTCTAAACTTGCTATTAGTATGAGACCAGAAGAGTTTGTCACCTTTCCTTACAAAAACCACTTGCTCAATGATTCTGTTAAGTCTGACGAACTCCAATTCTTCCCATGCCCGTAATGGGCGTTTCCAATTTGGGTTCCATTGTTCCACTTGAGGTGACCAGGCTTGCAATACCGAATTAACAGTGTTGAATTTTAGATTGGATAGTGAATACATTCTAGTAAATCGGATACAAAGAGGCGTATCACCAAACCAGACATCCTCCCAAAATCTTATTGACAAACCATCACCCAATTGCCATTTAAAATTATTGGATATTCTGCCTGAAGCAATGATGTTTGAACCAACCTTAACTATATCACGCATAATATGAGATGTTGCACAATTGTTATCCATACCTGACAGACTTGTAACAAAATCTGGACCGTATTTGCTTGCCATGAATGAATTCCAGAATTTATCTCGCTCCTCGCAACATCGCCACCACCATTTAAATAATAGCGCATTATTACGTTCCTCCAAAGGCGCTAAACCCAAACCCCCAGCATTCTTAGGACAGCAGATTTTGTTCCAACTTAAAAGATGCAATTTTGACTTGGATTCTTCTCCTACTGGTTTCACACCCCAGATAAATTGAACCAGTAAATTGGAGTGCTATCAAATGCAGCTTTAAGTAGGACCATTCTACCAGCTTGATTCATAGTTCTCCCTTTCCACATAACTAATTTGCCTTGCAGTTTACGCAGCAGAGGATCCCAAAACTTAGTTAGTTTAGGTGAGTTACTAATGTCAGCTCCCAAGTAGCTAATAGATTCTCCTCCAACCTCACATCCTAGAACCGAAGCCCAGGTTTGTAGATCTCCCACCTCTTCATGAAATCCATATAATTGACTTTTATGGAAGTTGACCTTTAACCCGGTAAGTACAAAAAAGCTTTGGAGCACACTCTTGATACCATTAACCGATGCTAAATCATTCTGAAGAAAGATGATCGTGTCATCCGCATATTGTAAGTGAGAGATGGAGGACCCATTTGGACCTATTACTACACCTTTAAATATGCCTTTTCCCTCCGCCTGAACAAGCAAAACATGAAGAACTTCAGCGACCAGGTTAAACAACAGGGGTGATAAAGGATCACCCTGGCGAAACCCTCTTTGTGGTGCAAATTCACTAGACGGAGACCCGTTAACCAAAACTGACGTTCTAGAAGTATGGACAATTACTGACAGCCAATCACGCCATTTGGGGTGAAAATTCATCTCCTCTAAAAGATGGAATAGGAATGACCAATCCACTGAATCGAAAGCTTTTTCGAAATCAATTTTTAAAATCAAACCTTTGCATTGCTTTGCTTTGATACTACTTACCACCTCACTAGCTATCAAGATGCCGTCTGATATATTCCTACCTTGCATAAAGCCCATCTAAACCTCTGCAATCAGTTCATGTAGATTTTTCTTGAGACGTTCGGCCATCATTTTAGTGATCAATTTCATGCAAGAATTGATCAAGCTAATTGGCCTATAGTCGGATACCTTGGAAGCTGTGGACGTCTTAGGTATTAAGGTAATAAAAGAGGAGTTCAAACCCTTAGGAATACCTTTACCCTTCTGAAAATTATCAACAAAATTGAACACATCATTTTTTATCACTGGCCAGAGTTTCTTAACAGCACCCATACTTAGACCATCTGGACCAGGTGCCTTGTCTGGGGGGCTAAGTCTTAATGCTGCTTCTATTTCTGGTAATGTGAACTCCCTTATCAACTTCTCCGAGTTCACATCTGAGAGTTTTGAAATCGGGAGTGATCCTAGCTTTAGGCAAGGCTTATTCGGAGATGCTTCGTAAAAGCGTTGAAAATGTTGTAGAAACGCATCCTTGATATGCACATCCTTGGAGAGCCAAGAGTTATTCCAAAATACTCCCAAAATTCTGTTTTTTTTTCATCTGTGGGACACCATGTTATGAAAATATTTTGAGTTTTTATCCCCCTCCAAATTCCACTTTAAACGAGCCTTTTGCCTGAGCATACTCGCTTTTTCCATATAGAGATCATTTAACTTGCATGAGATTTCCCTTTTAATAGCATCTTGTGCATTACTTTCATCTAGGGCAAACTGCTCCTTTTCCAGCTTATCTATCTTGACATCTACATATCATAAATTAAAGTTGATAATAAATAATATTAATTTATATTTAATTAAGTGTTCTACATATCATAAATTAAGGTTTTTTATTTTTGAAAATATCAATCTCAAAAAATTAAAATTTGAAACATATTACTCAGAAGAAGTGACCAACTGTAGACATTTGAAAAATTATTAAAATTATTTAAACTACTAGACAAGATTTTGTTAAGTGTTTTAATAAAAAATCTCAAAAATAATTAAAAAAAATTAAAAAATTTGATTAAGATGGATCAATGTTTATTTCACTTTAAAGTTGATAAATAAATAATATTAATTTATATTTCATTAAGTGTTCTACATATAAATAAATTAAGGTTTTTATATTTTTGAAAATATCAACCTCAAAAAGTAAAAATTGGAACATATTACTCAGAAGCATAGTTCTAAAAATCGGTCGATTTTTGAAAAATCGCCGATAAATCGGCCAAAAATCGGTTGAATTTTTGGAACCGATTCGGCCGATTTTGCAAAAATCGCCGATAAATTGCCGCTTTTTCAACCGAATCACCCGATAAATCGTAAATAGGTACCTCAACCGAATATTTCCGATTTCTAAAATCTTCAACACTGCTCTGACCAACTGAAGACATTTAAAAAAGTATTCAAATTATTTTAACTACTAGACAAGATTTGTTAATTGTTTTACTAATAATTATTTAAAATTTATATTCTTGTGTCATTATTTAAAAATTATATGCTTGTGTCATTTGAGACAAGATTCTCTTAAGTACTTTGTTAAAAATATAATAATTATTTAAAATAAATAAATTATTATTACCAATAGACGAATAGATGAGATACTAAGTGTTTTATTAAAAAACTATTAATAACTAAAAATTATATTCTTGTGTCATTTCTAGGACAAATTGCTAAGTGTTTTATTAAAAAACTATTAATAACTAAAAATTATATTCTTGTGTCATTTCTAGGACAAATTGATATTCTCCTAAATGTTTCACAAATTTTAATAAACTTATTTTTTTCGTATTTTTCATATTCACTCGAGTGTTGTTGTGTTTTAACATTATACTATATACCACTGAATGTACAAAAAAATATACAAAATTTTGTATTTTTTGTTTAGGTTTTTGTGTATGTGTTTTACATGGATTCCTTTAAATGTTTCACTGAAATGAAATATATTAATTATTTAAAAATATTTGTGTATCTATTTTCACAATTTTTACGTCTAGACAGATTCTCATAAGTATTTTACTAAAAAAATTAATTATTAAAAATAGCATCCGTGTGTCATTTTCACAATAAGACAAGATTCTCTTAGTACAAATTATATCATTTGAGCAGTGTTGCAGATTTCGGAAATCGGAACTATTCGGTTGAGGTACCGATTTACGATTTATCGGGTGATTTGCTTGAAAAATCGGCGATTTATCGGCGATATTTGCAAAATCGGCCGAATCGGTTCCAAAATTTTGACCGATTTTTGGACGATTTATCGGCGATTTTTCAAAAATCGGCCGATTTCTATAACAGAGCATTTGAGCTAACATTAGAGTTCTTTTTTTCTATGTAAGATGTGTTTATTGAAAAATATTTATAAAAAAATAATTTAAAATTTTGAAGAAATATTTTTTTAAAAACACTTAATGGAATTTTTCATAAATTAATAAAAACAGTTAACAATATCTATAATAAAAATTTAATAAAATTTATATTTAAAACACTTAAAAGAATCTATATTAAATAAATAAAAACACTTGAAGGAATCTTTTAATTAATTAATAAAAATACTTAACGGAATCTTTAATAAAATAATGATGAAATTTTTATTAAAAAACTTAACAGACTCTTTAATAAGAAAATCTTTAATATATTAATAAGAACACTTAACAAATTTATTTTTCTTTGTTAGTCTAAATTTCATTAAGTGTTTTGTAACAACATATAATTATTAGGTATGACAAGATTTTCTTAGGTGTTGCACAATACCTTAAAGAATCTCTTAGGTGTTGCACAATACCTTAAAGAATCTAAAAAATTGTTAATTTAAAAAATATTCCTAAAATATATATTTTAAAAGAAATTTTGAATGAAAATTAAAATATATAGGTTGAAATTAAAATATTCCTACCTATGTTTGAGATTCTTTAAAATATATAGGTTGTATTAGCTCATTTCCATATTTGGATTAAATCTTTTAAAATTTGAAATTAATCATTGGGTCTTTTGAAAGATTTCGATAGATGTTTCTTTAAAGCAAATCATATAATTTTTTAAAAAAATATATTGACAAAAAGTTTTTTTGTACATGTCTTGATTGTTGGTAATATTGACTAAAACAGCAACATAGAGGCAGTTATATATCGTATTTAACAAGCCAAGGCCAAGCAAACAATTAACGAAACAAAACAAGAAGGTATAACACATGCATATCAGTAACTGAAAGAACAAAGGAAAGACAGGAGACATACCAGTAGCCAAAGCTATATCACTATATCAAACAAAAATGAAAACAGCTGAGTCGTCAGGATTTGCAAGAAGTCCTGACTGTTCTTGAAGAGATAATTGCCCCCACTTACACTGTGTCAGGATGCTGGCAATATTCTTCCAGGATAAAACAGCTCCGAGTTATATGATCACAGCAACCAGATAACTCAACTTCGACTAGCACCTCAGTTCGCCAAAAAACCTTAAGTAAAAGAACTATAGCAGGAGGATAACAGAGAGTATAGAGAAAAGATGAGAATGTAGGGTGTGGTCTGTATATTCAGTGTCCCTTATACAATCAGGAGCTTAGGTCTCTATTTATACTAGAGGCTAAGTGTAACTGATACCATTCTCATTAATATAAGAATTGTAACTCCACGATTTACATTCAATAAAAAATCAAAACGGATGATTTATAATTAAATAAATCGTAACTGTTACAATATATTTGACCCATTCATGATTTCTAATTAATAGAATAAACGCTCAGACTTTTCTGTCAACAAGTCTTGACAGTACAACAAAACTAACTGTCATCAGGTGACAGCAAGTTTACTATCTGATAGCAACCTTGTTTTTGACAGCAAGTTTTCACCTTCCTGACAGCAACCTTGTTTTTGACAGCAAGTTTAACATTCCTGACAGCAACCTTGTTGTTGACAGCAAGTTTTACCTTCCTGACAGCAACCTTGTTCCTGACAGCAAGTTTTACCTTCGAGAGTTTACAGGACTTAACTTGTAGTATAGTCCAACTCTTGACAGCATGTTTATAATATTAAAGTAAATCAATAATCCACTTTATTTATTTCAATGTGGGACAAATACACATTCTCATTTCAAGCTACTAATTTCAACTCTATTTCTCTATGGATTCCACTAAGAAAATTACTTAGATCCATATATGAAAATTTAAGTCCTCATAGCAAGGAACAATTTCCAATCGTTAAAATCCGGAATTAACATCAAGAACATAAAATACTTATGCTCTAAAAACTCCATTTTCTAACAATCCCCCACAAATCCATACAGAAATGCTTCAGGTTTCTCATCATGACTCGGTTTTCAGAGTTGGTACCCTTCCGGGTTTGAACCCTCCTAAGTCCCCTACTTCAATGATTACCGGATTCAGATGGAATGTTTCACCTTGAATCTTAATCCGTTTGGTGTAACCATGTTCCATAGACGACGACAAGTCAAAGCCTATGGTGCCAATCTACGGCTTTGAGACATTAATGGTCTTGTCTCGATCCTGTTCGTCGAATGTTTCAAGGAATAACCCTTCCCTCTAATTTCGACCACACAATTACATTCGCTTAGCTGGGCATCTCCAGAGACGTACTGCAACCATCTCGTCAAATGACTTGACCCCATTCAGAGTTATAATAACTCTTGCTATCTAGCAGTATCAGTACCTTCTAGGTTTTCAGGGGATAGACACAGATACATCAGTATCAGCTATGTAGCAAAGGTACTACCAATTCATCCTTACAGCTTGTTATTACCACATTGAATACACTTCAAGGGATCTCCTCTCATGTGTATTGGGTTCCCACTGATGATGAACTATGATGGGTTGACAGCCCCATCCCCAACCTCGACTTAAGGACCACTGCAGGTTCCAGTCCTTTAGTTAAAGGATCAGCTATATTATTCTGAGTTCCTATGAACTCTACAGCAATAATCCTATCAGACACTAAACCCCTAATAGACTTTAGTCTAACTTGGATGTGCCTCTTTGTTTTAGCATTATACTTTTTACTGCTAATCTTGTCGATAGTTGTTTTACTATCACAATGAATAGCAAACGCAGGAAGCGGTCTGCTTACTACAGGTATCGTGGACATAAGTCCATGTAACCATTCAGCCTCCGTCCCCGTGGCATCAAGCGCACACAACTCAGCCTCAAAAGTAGACCGAGTTACTATAGTCTGTTTGGTCGACTTCCAGGATATTGCGCCACCTGCTAAAGTGAACACGTATCCAGTCACTCCATTGGAACCAGACTTCTTCGCTATCCAACTTGCATCACTGTACCCCTCAAGCACACCAGGAAATCTCCTATAGTGTAAACTTAGGTACATTGTGCCTTTTAGATATCTAAGTACTCTATCAAGAGCATCCCAATGAGTTCTGTTTGGATAGCTTGTATATCTAGCCAACTTAGACACAGAGTATGAAATATCTGGTCTAGTATAGTTAGCAAGATACTGCAAACTCCCTATAATCTGAGAATACCTTAACTGAGACACAGGTACTCCTGAAGCATTCTTAACAAGGGCAACTTTAGGATCATAGGGTGTACTAGCGTTTCTACACTATGAATAACCATATTTCTCAAGTATAGATTTCTCTATATAACGAGACTGCGATAAAGTTATTCCCTCAGCTGACTGTGTCAGTTTGAGACCAAGAATCACACTAGCCTCACCCATATCCTTCATTTCAAAGTGCCTTTTCAAGAAAGCTTTTGTCTCGTTAATAATCTCAATATTGGTTCCAAACAGTAATATGTCATCTACATATAGGCACAAGATGACACACTCACTACCTTTAACTTTGGTGTAGACACACTTATCACTATCATTAACATCATAACTGAACGGCACTATAGTTTCATCAAACTTTTTAAGCCAATCCCTAGGAGCTTGTTTCAAACCATAGATGGATTTGATCAACTTACATACTTTCCTTTCGTTACCAGATGCAACAAATCCCTCAGGCTGATCCATATAAATCTCTTCTTCAAGTTCACCATGAAGAAAAGCTGTCTTTACATCCATTTGATGGATGATAAGACCATGTACGGAAGCCAATGCTACAAGCATTCGGATTTTTGTCATTTTAGCTACTGGAGAGTATGTGTCAAAGTAATCAATGCCCTCTTTTTGCTTAAAACCCTTAGCTACCAGTCTAGCTTTGTACTTATCTATTGAGCCGTCAGGGTTCAACTTCCTTTTAAAGATCCATCTGCACCCGATAGTAGAACACCCAGGAGGGAGATCAACTAACACCCATGTTCCGTTAGAAACAATAGAGTAAATTTTACTCTTTATGGCGCCCTTCCAGTGCCTAGACTCTGAAGAATCCATAGCTTGTCGGAAAGTTAAAGGTTCATCCTCTACATTGTAAGTGATAAAATCACTTCCAAAATCCTTGACTACCTTTGCACGCTTACTCCTTCGTGGTTCCTCTACCTCCTTAGGAGTAGAGCTACTACTAGGTTCCACCCCCACATTTGTCATCTTTTCCACATGATCAGGAATAGAACTTGATGTGCGAGTAGGATCTTCACTAGAAGTATCTTGAGGCATACCAGTCTTCATAGGGTAAACATCCTCAAAGAATGTAGCATCACGAAACTCAACTATCGTGTTTGCCACTATACCATCTATGTCAGATTTTAATACTAAAAATCTCATAGCTGTAGTAGTCTCAAGATAGCCTAGAAAGATACAATCAACAGTCTTCGGACCTAGTTTCTTTCTCTTGTATTCAGGGACAAGTACCTTAGCAAGGCACCCCCACACACGAAGATACTTAAGACTAGTCTTCTTGCTCTTCCATAACTCATAGGGTGTCTTATCCATGTGTTTCAGAGGAACTCTATTCAGAATATGGCAAGCCGTATTCAGAGCTTCTCCCCACATGTATTTAGGCAACCCAGAATTAATAAGCATACTATTAATCATATCTTTAAATGTTCTGTTCTTTCGCTCAGCAACCCCATTAGACTCAGGTGTGTATGGTGGGGTAACTTCATGAACTATACCATTGCTTGCACAAAATTCATTAAAAGCGTTACTCGTATACTCACCACCTCTATCAGATCTCAACCTTTTAAGTACCTTACTAGTTTGTTTTTCTACTTCAGTTTTATATATAATGAATTTACTAAGTGCTTCATCCTTATGTCTAAGTAAATAAACATAACAGTATCTACTACTATCATCTATAAAGGTAATGAAGTATCTAAAATGGTCCTTAGTCAACACACCACCAAATTCACAAATATCAGTGTGTACTAAATCTAATAAGTCTGAATCCCTAACAATATTATGAAAAGGTTTCCTTATTTGTTTAGCAGACACACATACTTGACATTTAGAATTCTTTTCTATGGTATGTCTTGGAATCAAATCTAAGTTCATCATATTTTTAAGAGCACCAAAAAATTTAAGTGACCAAGTCTAGCATGCCAGAATGGGCTCAGCATTTATTACAAACAAACCATTTGACAAGTAACCCTTGCCAAAAAATGTACCAGTATGAATAAGAACTACTTTATTACATTTGAGAGAGACTTCAAAGCCATTACCTACTAAACATCTACCACTTATTATATTTCTACGCATGTCAGGAACATGATGCACTCTCGTCAGGGATAGAACACGACCCGAAGGAAACTTCAAGTCCACGTTTCCTATTCCATGTACTTGAGCAGCACTTGCGTTCCCCATCGTCACTGTCAAGCTATGACTCTGTTGATAAGATACAAATAAACTAATGTCAGCATAAATATGCACATTAGCTCCAGTATCAATCAACCATTCATTTGACAGATAAGTGGAAAATAGTACAGGGTTGTAGGTAACATACCGGTCTTCGTTGGTTTCAGAAGCCAAAGCTTCACCAACAACCATGTTCGCTACAGGCCCACTTGAGGTTCCAAGCACAGCATTCGCTTGAGCTACCCCCTCGGCTTTCTTTGCTTTCTTTGTAGGGCAGTCCTTACTCCAGTGCCCAACCTGCCCACAAGACCAACATGGTTTGTTTGCCTTTGGTTTCTTGGCCTTATCCTTGTCATTCTTAGGTTTATTACTATTACCCTTCTTAGAGACAGCCTTCCTTTTCTGTCCTACAGTTGCTACATTTACCTTCGAACTTCCATGCTCAGTTGGCATCACATGTCCCTGTTTGGACTTGTGTTGTTCTTGCACCGAGATGTCCAGCATAAGGTTGGTCCAGGTGATCTCTCCTTTCTGTCTTTTCAGGGAGAGAGAGAGAGCTCTTCCCAAGACTTTGGGAGCTTTTCAATCACACTCATCACCTTAAACTTTTCGGGAAGGTCCATTCCAGACTCCTTCAAAGCATGCACTATCATCTCGAACTCATGCACTTGCTCAGTCATGGACTTATTGTCCACCAGCTTGAAATCAAGGAACCTAGCCACAGAATACTTTTCCAGACCTTGTGAGTCAGTATTATGTGTCTGGTCTAGCTTCTCCCATAAGAGTTTTGCGGTGTAGGCATCAGAGGAGTACACATCAAACAATGTGTTGGTTAGAGCAGCCAGAATTGCTGCCCTAGCAACCCCATCCTTCTCAGCCCACTTCGCATAACTCTTAACTGATTCAGCCTTCTCTTGATCCACAACCGGCTTCTCATATTCCACAACAGGCTGTAAGTGGTCCAATCAATGACCCCAGCAGATGCAACCGAACTACCACTAGCAGGAATTTCACTCTCGTTAACCATTATGCTAAATACTATATAACTACTTATCTCTTCAAGAATGTTGGTAATATTGACTAAAACAGCAACATAGAGGCAGTTATATATCGTATTTAACAAGCCAAGGCCAAGCAAACAATTAACGAAACAAAACAAGAAGGTATAACACATGCATATCAGTAACTGAAAGAACAAAGGAAAGACAGGAGACATACCAGGAGCCATAGCTATATCAGTATATCAAACAAAAATGAAAACAGCTGAGTCGTCAGGATTTGCAAGAAGTCCTGACTGTTCTTGAAGAGATAATTGCCCCCACTTACACTGTGTCAGGATGCTGGCAATATTCTTCCAGGATAAAACAGCTCCGAGTTATATGATCACAGCAACCAGATAACTTAACTTCGACTAGCACCTCAGTTCGCCAAAAAACCTTAAGTAAAAGAACTATAGCAGGAGGATAACAGAGAGTATAGAGAAAAGATGAGAATGTAGGGTGTGGTCTGTATATTCAGTGTCCCTTATACAATCAGGAGCTTAGGTCTCTATTTATACTAGAGGCTAAGTGTAACTGATACCATTCTCATTAATATAAGAATTGTAACTCCACGATTTACATTCAATAAAAAATCAAAACGGATGATTTATAATTAAATAAATCGTAACTGTTACAATATATTTGACCCATTCATGATTTCTAATTAATAGAATAAACGCTCAGACTTTTCTGTCAACAAGTCTTGACAGTACAACAAAACTAACTGTCATCAGGTGACAACAAGTTTAATATCTGACAGCAACCTTGTTTTTTACAGCAAGTTTTCACCTTCCTGACAGCAAACTTGTTTTTGACAGCAAGTTTAACATTCCTGACAACAACCTTGTTGTTGACAGCAAGTTTTACCTTCCTGACAGCAACCTTGTTCCTGACAGCAAGTTTTACCTTCGAGAGTTTACAGGACTTAACTTGTAGTATAGTCCAACTCTTGACAGCTTGTTTATAATATTAAAGTAAATCAATAATCCACTTTATTTATTTCAATGTGGGACAAATACACATTCTCATTTCAAGCTCTTTCAAGCTACTAATTTCAACTCTATTTCTCTATGGATTCCACTAAGAAAATTACTTAGATCCATATATGAAAATTTAAGTCCTCATAGCAAGGAACAATTTCCAATCGTTAAAATCCGGAATTAACATCAAGAACATAAAATACTTATGCTCTAAAAACTCCATTTTTTAACATTGATTCACTTATACTGTATATTCTTTCCTATTACACTATTATTATGTATATGTTGTAATAAACTAGCTAAAATAAAAGAGCTATTAAAACAAGAAAGAGAAGGATAGCAAATAAAGAGATGAACTTGCTCACGGGGTCTTTTATTCATTCAGATAGGCAAGGTATTTATAGTAAAAATAGATAGAGATATTGACAAAAGTAGCTAGCCATATTTGACAAAAGTGACAATCACTTTACAACACTCCCCTTTGATTGTCATTTTTAGTATGGATCATAGACTGCCTCGTTAAAACCTTTTCAAAGAAAAATCCAGTGGGATAAAAACTTTGATGAAGGAAAAAGAGTACAGTCTCCTCTTGGAAGAAAACCAGTTATTCATTGAAGTTTTGTTTCAACGGGTCCTTGAGTCGACGTATTCCAACATTATGTCATAGTTTTCTGAATGTTGAATTCGGTAATGATTTTGTGAATAAGTCTGCAAGGTTGTCGCATGATCGGATTTGTTGTACATCGATTTCACCATTCTTTTGAAGTTCATGAGTGTAGAAGAATTTTGGTGAAATATGCTTCGTTCTGTCTCCTTTGATATATCCTTCCTTGAGTTGATCAATACATGCAGTGTTATCTTCAAACATAACAGTGGGATTTCTCGTGATGTCTGGTAATCCACATGATTCTTGAATATTCTTGATGATAGACCGCAACCAAACACATTCTCTACTGGCTTCATGAATTGCAATTAGTTCTGAGTGATTTGATGAGGTTGCCACTGTAGTTTGCTTTGTGGATTTCCAGGAAATGGCTGTACCACAATATGTAAATACATATCCAATTTGTGATTTGCCAAAATGAGGGTCTGACAAATATCCAGCGTCTACATATCCAATCAACTGAGGTGTCGAGTTTTTCGGGAATAATAACCCAAAATCAACTGTTCCACGAAGATATCGAAATATATGTTTTATCCCATTCCAATGTCTATCCACTGGAGCAGAGCTAAACCTGGCCAATAAATTCACAGCAAATGCAATATCCGGCCTTGTATTATTCGCAAGATACATTAGTGCACCAATTGCACCAAGATATGGAATTTCAGGACCAAGAACATCTTCATCACCTTCTCGTGGTCGAAATGGATCTTTATCAGGTTCTAAAGATCTAACCACCATTTGAGTGGTCAAAGGATGAGATTTATCCATGTAAAATCTGCTCAAAACTTTTTCTGTAAACATGGATTGGTGGAGGAAAATTCCTGATGACAGGTGCTCGACCTGTATACCAAGACAATATTTTGTCTTTCCAAGATCTTTCATTTCAAATTCTGTCTTTAGATATATAACGGCATTATCAACCTCTGTAGTTGTTCCTACAAGATTCAAATCATCCACATATATAGCAATGATCACAAAACCAGATTGTGATTTCTTGATAAAAACGCATGGACAAATCGGATTATTAATATACCCATTCTTTTGTAAATAACGACTAAGTCTGTTATACCACATACGACCAGATTGTTTCAACCCATACAATGATCGTTGAAGTTTAATGGAGTATATATGACGAGGTTTCTTGATCTCATCCATTTTTAACCCTTCTGGGATTTTCATAAAAATTTCACTATCAAGTGAACCATATAGGTATGCAGTAACGACGTACATAAGACGTGTTTCCAGTCCTTTATTAGATGCCATACCTAATATGAAATGAAAAGTAATTCCATCCATTACCGGTGAGTATGTCTCTTGATAATCAATTGCCAGGTCTTTGAGAAAACCCTTGAGCCACAAGTCAGGCTTTGTATCTCACTATTTCATTCTTTTCATTTCGTTTTCTTATGAATACCCATTTATTTCCAACAGGGTTTACACCAATTGGTGTTTGGACAACAGGTCCGAATACTTCTCTTTTTCGCAATGAATTTAATTCTGTTTGTATTGCGTCTTTCCATTTTAGCCAGTCTTTTCTTCGACGGCATTCATCCACGTTTTGTGGTTCAGGATCAGAATTTATATCGACATCCAATGCCGCAGAATACACAAACACATCATCGATTATGGCCTTACTTCGATCCCATAATTTCATGTCATGCACATAATTTATTGAAATTTCATGATTACTTAATCCCTCATCTTTAGGGACTAGAATCTCTTCAGGAGATAATACCACTTCAGGGGTATTTGCTACTTCTGGAGCATGTGCCACTTCAGGGGCATTTTTCTTTGTTTTTCATTTTCGTGGTGCAACATCTTTTGCACCGACCGGTCTACCACGCTTCAAGCGCTAATTTGATCTGTAACCAACTCTTTTGTATTTAATTTTTGAATTGGTACATCTATTCTAGCTGGAGTATTTACTGCAGGTATATGAGATTTTATAATTTTTCTAGAATCATTAAATGCGTCAGGCATTTGGTTTGCGATATTTTGCATATGAATAATCTTTTTAACTTCAATTTCACATTGACCGGTATGTGGATCTAGAAAATGTAATCCCGACGCATTCCATGTAATGTCAGGATTAGCTTTATTCGAATATTTATCTCCCCCTAAAGGAGGAAACACTGATTCGTCAAAATGACAATCTGCATATCTTGCGGTAAATAAATCTCCGGTTAATGGTTCAAGATATCTAATTATAGATGTCGAATCAAAACCAACGTAGATACTTATTCTTCTTTGAGCTCCCATCTTCGATCTTTGTGGTGGAGTAATCGGAACATATACGGCACTTCCGAAAATTTTGAAGTGAGAAATATTAGGAATTTGACCAAGTACCAATTGTAGTGGAGAATGTTTGTTATAGGCAGTTGGTCTAATCCTAATAATATTGGCAGCATGAAGTATTGCATGACCCCAAACAGATGTAGGTAATTTTGCTTTCAACAATAGTGGTCTTGCAATAAGTTGAAGTCTTTTGATAAAGGACTCAGCTAATCCATTTTATGTATGTACATGAGGAACTGGGTGTTCAACTGAGATTCCTACAGACATGCAATAGTCAACAAAAGTTGTAGATGTGAACTCGCCGGCATTATCTAAACGAATTGACTTAATGCAATGATCTGGGAATTGAGCTCGTAATTTGATTATCTGGGCAAGTAATTTTGAAAAAGCATCATTACGAGTTGAGAGAAGACAAACATGAGACCATCTAGTTGAGGCATCAATTAATATCATGAAGTACCTAAATGGGCCAGAAGATGGGTGGATAGGCCCACATATGTCGCCTTAGATTCGTTCAAGAAAATTTGGACTCTCAAGCTGAACTTTAGTAGGAGATGGTCGAGTAATCAATTTTCCTAAAGAACATGCTGAGCAAGGAAGGTCATTGTTTGAAAGAACTTTAAGATCTCTTAAAGGATGTCCAGTAGAATTCTCTATAATGCAACGCATCATAGAGACACCAGGGTGACCTAATCTTTCATGCCAAAGTGTAAATGATTTTGGGTCTACTAGTTTTGAAGCAATGACATTGTGTGACTCAATGGCTCTAATTTTCATCATATATAATCCTGAAGAAAGTGAGAGAAACCTTTCTAAGATTTTCTTGTTGCTAGAATTAGCTGAAGTGATAAGAAGATATTCTTTACCAGCCTCGGAAGTGGTTTCGATGTGAAAACCGTTGAGTCGGATATCCTTAAAACTAAGAAGATTTCTAGTAGACTTACTAGAAAATAAAGCATTTGGAATACGTAAGTGTAAACCATTAGGTAAGATAAAACTAGCTTTTCCAAAACCCTCAATTATATTAGAAACACCAGATATGGTCCCAACTTGTGCTTCGGTTTTGGTCAGAAGGCTAAAATATTTCCGGCTCTGTAAAATCGTATGAGTTGTGCCACAATCAGCAATGCATATATCCTCAGAAATCATTCTGTGCATAATAAAGAAACACACTTTTATTCGATAGAAAAACATAACACACTACATAGCTCAAACAAGATAATACACAATATTTTAGTAATTTTATGAAGCTAATCTTCAGTTTCCCACATGGGAGTTTCGTTGGTTTCATTTGGACCATTAATGTTTATTCCTCCAGTTGTAACTATCGGGGAATTATCTAGATTATTGTTGGCGAAATTTGTTTCCACCATTTTTCCTTTTGATTTCTAAGATGATTGGTATAGATAAACAAGATGTTTTGGGATATGACAATTACGTGCCCAGTGTCCTTCTATTCCACAATTATGGCATGTATTATTCATTTTCCCTCCCTGTGGTGCCTTTCTTTTGCTCTGTTCAGATTACCACTTCCGGTGACCAGAGTTGTTATAAGGACGAAAGTGCCTGTGACTTCGACCTCGTCCACGGTATCGACCTTGGCCTCGTCCACCTCTATGCCATTTTCCACGTACATTCTGCTGGAATGACGTGTTATTTACTTCAGGTAAAGGGGCAGATCCCGTTGGACGGGATTGATGATTTTTAATCACCAATTCATGATTCTGTTCAGCAACAAGGAGAGTTGATAGAAGATCCCCGAACTTGGTGAATTTGCGCTCCCTATACATCTCAGCTAAGTTGATATTATTTGGGTGAAAAGTTGATAGTGTTTTATCGATTTTTCTTTTCTCAGTAACTTTCTCATCGCACATAATGAGTCTAGAACTTATCTTGAATAAAGCAGAACTATATGCCCGAACACTTTTAAAATCCTGAAGTCTTAGATTAGCCCAATCATTTTCAGCTGCAGGTAAATAAACTAATTTCTGGTGGTCAAACCTATCTTTTAGATTTTCCCATAAAACATAAGGATCCTCGACTTCTAGGTATTCAGATTTTAAATCTTCATGCATGTGATGTCAGAGAAAAATAATGGAGGTAAAGTTTTCTTCAACCGTAGCTTTATTTCCTTCCTTTATCGTATCGCTTAATTTCTTTGAACCAAGATGCAATTTTACATCTTGTACCCACGACAAATAATTATCTCCAGAAATATCCAATGCAACGAACGATAAGCTTGTAAGGTTTGTCATAATAAATCTTCTCAGTTCCGGAGGACTTCGTGCTGATAACGTGTTGTAATAAACTAGCTGAAATAAAAGAGCTATTAAAACAAGAGAGAGAAGGATAGCAAATAAAGAGATGAACTTGCTCATGGGGTCTTTTATTCATTCACATATGCAAGGTATTTATAGTAAAAATAGATAGAGATATTGACAAAAGTAGCTAGCCATATTTGACAAAAGTGACAATCACTTTACAACAGCATAGGATTATTATGAACGGGATTCTATAAGGTGTTAGCTCATTTTCAAATTTAGCATACATCTTTGAAAATTGGAATTTTAAATTTATCAATTTGGAATCATAATGTAACATTCCATATAAAAAATATGTCGGTCAAAATACAATAAATTTTTAGTTTATGATTTCATTAAATTGTTATCTATTTCCAAAAATAACTTATATATCATTCTTTGACAAGATTAAATTGTGATCTGTTTTATACTAACAATTAAATGGTTTCTATTTTAACAAGATTCTCTTTTATGTTTTGTTATAACAGATTTTATATGAAATCTTATAAACACTTACTTAAATATTTTACTAGGCGCTATACTATAATTAAATAATATTAATTAATATTTTATAAAGTGTTCTACATATAAAAATAATTTTTTTTGATATTTCTCCGAATATCAACCTAAAAAAAGTATTAAAAATGTAATATGTATTAAAATCAGTTTAATAAATGTCACTATAAGTCTAAAAACTACAAAAAAATGAAATAAATTTTCCAAAAAAAATTAAAAATATATTAGTACTTTTTAAAAAAAATATTCGTCAAGTGTTTCAATAAATATTTTTTAATTGTGACGGATAAATCAAATAATTATTTTGAAGATTCCTTTAAGTGTTTTAATAAAATATTTACAAATTCTTTTAAAAATTTTGTCAAAAAACATTTATCAAAACACTTTTAGGAATCTCATATTGACAATGTGTATTATATACATATTAATGAACTTCACGATATATCTAAAAATTACAAAAAATGAAATATTTTTTCTAAAAGAATATTTAGAAGGATATGAGTACTTTTCTATATAAAAAAAATCTACTTATTAATTTTTTTGAGGATACTGAAGATTCCGTTAAGTGAATCGACAAAATATACTTATTCTTTTAAAATTTGATCAATAAATATTTATCAAAACAATTAAGGAATCTCACATTGCCAATGTGTATTAAAAATATTTTAATAAATTTCACTATAAGTCTAAAAACTACAAAAAAAAAAAAGAAATCTATTTTCCAATAAAAAAATTAAAAAGATATGAATACTTTTTTAAAAAATAGTGGTCAAGTGTTTCAATAACTGCTTTTTAATTGTGACAGATCTATCAAATAATTATTTTGAAGAACACTATAAAGAATCTTTTTATTTCCTAAAAGTATATGTTTTACTTTTAAGATAATTATTTCGATTACATTGTCCATTTTTATTTTTTTGGATATTTTTGTAATATCAAAAATTATTTACCATAACTAACTTATACATGAATCATGAATCGTGTACATTATTTTTGGATATAAAGAACATTAGTGTACATTAATCGTGTTTGAATCATGTTGAAAGGAACATGTCATGGGTGATATGGCAAGAACTAGATGAACGTTGTTTAAAATTGATTGTATAATGCTGTTGATTCAAATTTAGTTTACAGAGTCTGACAAAAAACAAATTGCAGAGAACAAAATCTTAGGAAATCAATACAAACATGGCAAGTGATTGATAGACTTACATTTAATTTGAAAAATGAAAAAAATAGGTAAGCAATTACGTTAAAAAAATTATTGACAGACTGGCAAGTGAAATATTTACTAAAATCGTAGGAAATCAATACAAACATGACAACCATTATTAACCTGTATTTATAGTTTACATATACTATCCCTAATGTCAAATAAGTATAAATACTAATAGATTTGTACACAATCTTTCTCCAATATATTTATATATATATATATATATATATATATATATATATATATATATATATATATATTAAATTTACTTTATTTTAATTATACAAAACTTTAACAAACTTTATTTTAGCAATATAATAAATTTTTTCATTTAAAATGAAGACTTAAAATTTAACACTAAATCTTTCAAATCCTAAGTAAGATTATTTTAGATAAAATGTGACTTAAAATTATTAATATTGTTTTATGTTAGATATAATTGATGTGATTTAATGTCAGTGTTTAAGTGTTACAGGTAAAAAGAGTTTAACTTGTTAATGAAAGCAGTCGTAGCAGAGTTTAACTTGTTAATTCCAAACAGTTTTAAGTACTAAAACGTGTGTTCTTGTTATTTACTCATACAGTACTTGATTATATATTGTGTATTCGACCTAACAAGTGGTATCAGAGCCAATCTGTTACTTTATTACAGTTTAAGATCCAACACACAATAGTAATCAATGGCAGAGATTCCTCCTCCATCAGGTTCTGAGAAAGCCCCTACTACTGTTAGTAGGTATGAAACGATTAGGGTTCCTATACTCAAGCCATCAGAATATGCAATCTGGAAGGTAAAGATGACCATGTTTCTGGAAGCCACAGATCCAGAATATCTTGATAGAATTTATGAAGGTCCTCATAAACCTACAAAGTTAACTGCTGTTGTTGCTGGTGAGGAATCGAAGGTGATTCCTAAGGAAAAGAAAGATCTAACTGCTGAGGATCTTTCATCTATTGCTAAGGATACCAAATTAAGGCATTTACTTCACAGTGCTCTAGACAATGTTATGTCTAACAAAGTGATTAACTGCACAACTGCAAAGGAAATTTGGGATGCACTTGAGGTTAGATGTCAAGGAACTGCTGCAATCAAGAAAAATAGAAGGAACATACTCACACAGGAGTATGAGCATTTTGAGGCAAAGTCTGAAGAAACCATGACAGAAACATTTGACAGATTCTGTAAACTGCTCAATGATCTATCATTGGTTAACAAAGAGTATGATTTAGAAGAGTCAAATCTCAAGTTTCTTCTCTCTCTACCTGAAAAGTGGGATGTGAAGACAACCACTATAAGAGATAACTATGATCTTGATATTACTGAGATTGATGAAATCTATGGATTGCTCAAGACTCATGAGTTAGAAATGGAGCAAAGAAACAGAAGATCAAGCAAGAAATCAAAGTCTGTTGCTCTGAAAGTTGAAGAAAAATCTTCAAAGAGAGAGGCATCAAGGAAGAAGGCAAAAGGAAAAGCCTTGGTCACTCATTCAGAAAGTGAGTTATCAAACACTGATGTTGA
Source organism: Kitagawia praeruptora (assembly GCA_037693485.1). NCBI lineage: Eukaryota > Viridiplantae > Streptophyta > Magnoliopsida > Apiales > Apiaceae > Kitagawia > Kitagawia praeruptora. Next base: position 138,372,400 of record CM075345.1, read on the forward strand.
CTCAAACACAGATGAATCATCTGATTCTGAAGATGATGAAGAGATGATGCAAATGGCTGCATTGATGGTAAAGACCTTCAAGAAGATGGGATTCAAGAACTTCAAGAAGGGAAAGAGATTCTCCAAAGATTACTCAAAGTCTGACAAGAAAAATTTCAGAAAATTTGAGGGAAAGGACTCCAAATTTGGGAAGAAAGATAAGTCTGAAATTCAATGCTACAAGTGTAAGGAGAAGGGTCACTATGCTCCTGAGTGCAAAAAGGGTAAAACTGAAAAGGCACTCTACACCAAAGGCAGAGACTGGGCAGACACCTCAGATTCAGATGAGGAGGTAAACTATGCACTCATGGCCTCTACTCAGAATGAAGATTCTGAACTTAAGGTACCTCCAACTACCTATGCTTATAATACTGATAATATAACTGAATTGAGAATTTATCTTAAAGCATTACATATCAGTTATAGGGATCAGACTTTAGAGAATGAGAGAATCAAGAATGAGTGTTCTCAACTCAAAGAAAGAAATAAACTTGTTGAAGAACAACTTGAAAACATGAGTAAAATTCAGAAAGAAAGAGATGATGCTTTGTTTATAGAATAGGAGTTGCTAGGTAAGTATAAGCAACTAGAATCTGAATTGGAGGATGCAAAGCACATTATTAAAACTTGGACACACTCTGGAAAAGACACTCAAGAGGTTTTTCAATCAGACACAGTAGGTCTAGGTTATTCTGAGGATGATGTACTTAGATTTCAGAATACAGTCAAGATTAGACCACCACTTTCTACTAAGAAATTTGGAACATTTGTTCATGGTATTGTTAAAACTGAACATGGAGCTGTTGAAAGAGAGCCAGTAAAAACCTGTGTCAAACAGGTTAATATTGGTTCAATGACAGATAAACAACTAAAGCATAAGCTTAAAGAAATAAAATCTGTCAATAAACAGAAAATGCCTAGGAAAAACAGAAATGGAAAGGTAGGCATTACATCAGGAAATAGGCCAATGCTTGCTACACTTGCACCTAGAAAAACTTGTCATAACTGTGGTAGCACTAATCATCTTGCTAGTTTTTGCAGGAAGAACAAAGACATTAATTCTTTACCCTCTAAATTTGGAGTGAAAAAGGATAATGTCAAACCCATACCACAAACTCTGTGCAAACATTGTGGAAGTACTTGGCACTCAATTTATACTTGCAAGAATTATCATGCTATTTATCATAATTATTATGAACTGAAACCTAATTTGAAATGGGTTAAAGTTGATTCTGCAAGTGCTAAGACTGAAAATGTTAGTTTAAACTCTGATAATGACAAATCCGTTGCAAAAACTAACAGACTCAATAAAGCAAAAGGATCCAAGCAAGTCTGGATCCTTAAATCTAACAATCAGTGATTGTTTGTGATTGCAGGGCACCAGGGAAAGTACCCTAGTCGTGGACAGTGGATGTTCAGGACACATGACTGGAAATAAAGCCCTGCTATCAGAGTATGTGGAGAAGGCTGGCCCAAAAGTTTCCTATGGTGATGGCAACATAGGACATACTCTGGGATATGGCAATATTAATCTTGGAAGTGTCATCATCACTAATGTAGCTCTGGTTCCAGGACTCAAGCATGACCTGCTTTCTGTGAGTCAAATCTGTGACAGAGGATATCATGTAGATTTTCAGCCTGAATATTGTCAAGTCATCAGTAAATCAACAGGGAAAGTTTCTCTAGTTGGAAACAGACACAATAACATCTATGAAATAAAATTGTCAACAAACTCTGATGGCAAAGCAGTATGTCTGTCAACAAGGATGTCCAGTGAAGAGAGTTGGAAGTGGCATAAGAAACTCTCTCATTTAAATCTAAACAACATCAATGAGCTAATAAAGAATGATCTTGTGAGAGGACTACCAAAGTCTTTGTTGAATGCAGAAGGCCTGTGTGATTCTTGTCAAAAGGCCAAACAGAGAAAAGCCTCTTTCAAAAGCAAGTCTAAGTCTTCAATTGTTGATCCTTATCATCTTCTACATGTTGATCTTTTTGGACCAGTGAATGTTCTGTCTCTTGGAAAGAAGAAATATGCTCTAGTCATTGTTGATGAATACACCAGATACACTTGGGTGTATTTTCTAGCAAAGAAGGATGAAACTGCGTTAACACTGGCAGAACATATAATGCAATTGGACAAAGGGTCAAAGAATCAAGTGAAGATTATCAGAAGTGACAATGGAACTGAATTCAGGAATTCAACAATGGAAGAATTTTGCAAGAACAAAGGAATTAAACAAGAGTTTTCTGCACCTGGCACTCCACAACAGAATGGTGTAGTTGAAAGGAAGAACAGAACTTTGATAGAAGCTGCCAGAACTATGCTTGATGAAGCAAAATTACCAACCTATTTCTGGGCAGAAGCTGTTCAAACTGCTTGTTTTACTCAGAATGCCACTCTAATAAATAAGCATGGAAAAACACCATATGAAATGGTGAGAGAAAAGGAGCCAAACCTGAAATACTTTCATATTTTTGGGTGCAAATGTTTTGTGCTGAAAACTCATCCAGAACAGTTGACCAAATTTGATTTGAAGGCAGATGAAGGAATTTTTGTTGGCTATCCACTGTCAACTAAAGCATTCAGAGTTTATAATCTGAGAACCAGAGTGATCATGGAATCTATTCATGTGTCTTTTGATGACAAGAAAATAACTAGACTTGAAGATGTAAATGAACATGATCAACTGCATTTCGAAAATGAAGATTTAATCTCTGATGAATTAAACTCTGATGAGTCTGATCTAACAAACTCTGAACCTCTACTGGTAAATACTGAAGAGACCTTTCTGCCCGAAACAAGAGAAGAACCAGTTGAGGGGGAGCATGAAGAAACTCATCAAAGTGAAAACTCAAATTCTGATAATGACTCAGCTGAAAATTCTGAATCAAACTCTGGTGACTCAAACTCTGGAAGTCCAAAATCTGACAGTTCACACTCTGAGCAGTCACATTCAGGGGGAGCCTCAGAGAATGAAGAAAGATATCAAGAAAATCAGGAGAACATGGATCGAGGGGGAGGATCCAACTTTGAAAGAAGTCAATTGCCTTCAGCTAGGAAATGGACCAAATCTCACACACCTGATTTGATCATTGGTGATCCAGATGCAAGAGTAAGGATAAGAAGTGCAACAACAAATGAATGTCTGTTTCATGCATTCTTGTCACAAAATGAACCAAAGAAAGTTGAAGAAGCTCTTAAAGATGCTGACTGGATAACATCAATGCAAGAAGAGTTAAATGAATTTGAGAGAAATGAAGTGTGGACACTAGTACCAAGACCAAAGAACAGGTCTATTGTTGGTACTAAGTGGGTTTTTAGAAACAAAACTGATAGTGAAGGGGTTGTTACAAGAAACAAAGCCAGACTTGTTGCAAAAGGCTATTCACAGCAAGAGGGGATAGATTATGATGAGACTTTTGCTCCAGTTGCCAGGTTGGAGGCAATAAGAATGTTTCTTGCTTATGCTTCTCACAAGAAATTCAAGGTTTTTCAAATGGATGTGAAAAGTGCTTTTCTGAATGGAAAACTTGAAGAAGAAGTATTTGTTGAACAACCACCTGGTTTTGTAGATCTAAAATATCCAGATCATGTCTACAGGCTAGACAAGGCACTATATGGACTTAAGCAGGCACCAAGAGCATGGTATGAAACTCTGGCTCAATTTCTTTTAGAAAGTGGATTCAACAGAGGTACAATTGATAAAACTCTATTTTATTTCAAATCTGGAAGTGACTTGCTTTTAGTTCAGATATATGTTGATGACATCATTTTTGGATCTACTAATGATAAACTCTTTAAGAAGTTTGCCAAGCTCATGCAGTCCAGATATCAAATGAGTATGATGGGAGAGCTAAGTTATTTTCTAGGCTTACAGGTGAAGCAAACAAATGATGGAATTTTTATCAATCAGGCAAACTATACCAGAAATCTTCTCAAGAAATTTGGCATGCTTGACTGTTCATCTGCAACAACTCCCATGGCAACTGCAACAAAATTGGACAAAAATACAGGGTCATCAGTAGATATGACAAGTTACAGAGGAATGATTGGCTCTCTTCTCTATCTAACAGCAAGTAGACCTGATATCATGTATGCAACATGTCTGTGTGCAAGGTTTCAAGCAGATCCAAGGGAACCACATTTAACAGATGTGAAGAGGATTTTCAAGTATCTCAAGGGCACTGTAACTTTAGGGCTGTGGTACCCAAGAGAATCAGATTTCAAACTACTTGGTTACTCTGATGCAGACTTTGCAGGCTGTAAGATTGACAGAAAAAGCACCAGTGGAGGTTGTCAGTTTCTTGGTGACAGACTTGTTTCTTGGTACAGCAAGAAACAGAAATCAATATCCACATCTATAGCTGAAGTAGAGTATATTGCTGCTGGTAGCTGCTGTGCACAGATTCTATGGATGAAGAATCAATTGCTGGATTATGGATTGAGGTATAGCAAAATACCTATTTTCTGTGATAACCAAAGTGCTATTGCAATGACAGGTAATCCAGTACAACACTCAATGACCAAGCACATCAGCATAAGGTATCACTTTATCAGAGAGCATGTAGAGGAAGGCAACATTGAGCTCCACTTTGTGCCTACAGATCAACAACTTGCAGATGTCTTCACCAAGCCTTTGAGTGAAGCAGCATTTACAAGGCTGGTCAATGAACTAGGAATGGTCTCTGGTTTTGACTAAACATGTTGGTTAGACTCAAAATTTTCTTATAAAATGTGTTGCTCATATTTCTGTGAATTGTTAAGTGCTATGTGAACTTTGCTGATTAAACTCTGTTATGCAGACTCTGTTCACATGTTTTTGTTCACACACTGTTAAACTCTGTCAGCATGTCTGTCTGTCATACACTGTTAATATGTTTGATAAACTCTGTGAATTCTGAATTGATCTTTGTCAGGATGAAAACACCAATGAAGAAATATGTATGAAGCATGATTCTCAGTGAATAAATCAAGACTCTTTCTGAGTCACTGTGATCTAATCAGAAACTGTGCAGTAAGTTAACACAGCATGTTATTGTTTCATATTTAGAGCATCTCTTAGTTTATTTGGTCCTAAACTCTGAGTCTATGAATACTGTGTGCATTGCCTCTCATGAATAACTTCTGATATTGATGAACTCTAAACTCTGATAAGTGACACTCTGTTCCCAAGACATATACATAGTTCTTGATGATTCCTTGTTTGTACTTGTGAAAATTTTAAAACTTGAGATGTGTCATTGTTTAGTTTGGTGAGAAACAATTCACGTCTACACCCTGTGAGATTTTGAGCCAAATAAGTGATTGATACATTTTATATCAATCAGATTTTATTGATGTGTGATGTTCATCAGTGAGTATGTTGCTCTAGAACTTGTATTAAATCATTTTGAGACTACATGATATGTGTGTGCATGAAAATGATAAAGGCACTAGGATTTACCATCTTTCTCCAAACACTGTTCATAAATTCCACCCTTAGTAAACCCCTTTGAGCCTCATTAACTGCTCATTTTTTAAACTCTGTTGTATTAAGAGCAGTTATATTCTTTTGAAAAATCAAATACAAGCAGGTGAGAGTTTCTCAACAAAAGGAAAGTTCTCAGTATATACATAAAAAAAAATGTATATATACTGTTCATCTTGTACAAATATGTACTAACAGTGTGACTGAACACTTTGGTCTATTAAATTGTTCAGTTCGCAATTTATTCAGTTAATACATCTCTTCTCACCTGTTTGATCTTACTAAATTAAAACCCTGATAAAGTCCTTTTGATTTGTGCATATATGTACTCAAAGTAGTGTAGATTTGGTGGAAATTCAAGCCTATGGAAGTATCTGCTTTTTACTGATTGAATTTGAGTGAAAACACTTCACCTAAACACTTGTGTGCTTTGAGAGTTTGTGAGTTTATCAAATCCCTGACATGTTACTCACTGAATGATGCTTTGATACCTATCTCTTGATCTTTTTGTCTATAATGACTGTGTGCTTACATGGATAATCATGAACATCAATGGGAATAGGGTTATTCAGATTTCTGTATTTAAGGAACTACGGAGTTTAGCATTCATCACAAAATCAGTGTTTAATATGAGAGTTTGTGCATTCGGTGTTTATTGATTCATTTTATGGATTTTATGAAATATTAGATGCTATAAAAATTGATTTGGTACCCTCTGCTACACACACACATATATTCACGACTGTGCAATTTTTGAAAGGGTTTTAGTGATAAAGTTGGAAAATTTGACAAACACTGATGGATTGTGTTCCGTACTCTAAGGTAAATTTTCATTAAGATAATTTGAAAATTTTGGAGTAAATAGAGTGTTTGACAACTGTTAATGAGTGTAATTGTGCTAAAGTGTCTTGATAATAGGAAAGACAGCAGTACTAATTGCTTTTACTGCGCCTGATTAAGTGATTCGCTGCATGTTTGACACGTGTCCCACTCACTCATTATTGTGTCCCACTTTCACACTACTCTAGGAACGGTTGCGTGTTTTCAATGTAAAAACGATTGAGTTTTAATTATTAATTACTACTCAAATCACTTTTTGCTACAATCACTTCCCATCCACTCATATTCACTTTACCAAAACACAGAACTCCTTTGTTTTTCACTTCGACATTTTCACAAACACCTTTCCTACATATCATTCTCACTGTCATTTCTTGCTTATTTCTTGATCTAATGGCAACAAAACTTTTTACTTCGTTTGGTCTTCGTTTTGTGCTTAACAATTTTGCAGCTCTACTTGAGAACGACCGTGCTCCCGAAGCGTTTCACCTTATGCAAAATTTTCTTCATGACTCTGAGATTGGGCAAGCATTGATTGAACCTGCTATTCTATCTGCATCTCAGATTGTCACTTTCTGGCAAAACTCAAGGTATATAGATGGAGGAGAGAATGGGACTCCGTCTATCATCTTCACTCATGATGAACAAGAGTTTGTGATTACTCCACAAACTGTTCGAGAGACCATGGACTTTGACACACATACCTCATATGCTGTTGTCTCTGAGCAAAATCTGCGGGACATGTTAACAGAAATTGGTTACATGGATTCTCTGGCAAAGCTTGGCAGTGTCAAACGGCCAAATCTTAGAAAGGAATGGAATTTTTTCTTTGACTGTATCACCAGAACATTCCAGAAGAAAGTCACCAACTGGGTTGCCATTCCTATGGATAGTCTGCAAATTGGGTATTCTCTACTCTATGGCAGTAATTTTGATTTTGGTCGATATGTGTTAATGAATTTAGGAGATAAATTGTCAGAGTCTACTACAGTCTATTTTGCTAGATTTTGTCAACTTTTGTTCAATGCTTGTGTACCTGGTTTAGAAATTGATGCAGCTGATGTGATTCAACCTTTTCGAGTCAATAAGAGAATATTCTCTGATATGACAAATAAAGATGCTGGTAAAGATCTACCTGAACTTGTTTTGCCACTTGCCCTGCAAAACTTTCTAAATCAACCTCAAGATTCCCAGTCACCACCACAAGAACCATAACAGCCACAACAACCAGAAACACAACAAATGCCTGAACCTTTAGCCACTGACTACACTAAAACCATACACTTTCATCCAATACCATCACCTGAGCCAACACCAACAAACACTGTACCTACTACATCAAAACAACCACAACCTGAACCAGTCACTGAACCAACAAACCCTGAGCCTGTCACTACTACTCAACCTCAACCAATATCTAAACCAAAAAGGCAAAAGCATACTGCCCTTAACACAAAGCATTCCAAGGCTAAACAGACATCTCCTAGAGCTGTTTATACCAGAAGAGTCATTAAAAGGGCAAATAGGCCTTCATCACCACCAGTTGAGGATAGTTCTAGTGAAGAAGAAGAGGTGATTGAAATGCCTCAAGCAAAGAGGAGGAGGCTGATTCTTACAGACTCTGATGATGAGCAAGTTATTGAAGCTCAAGAGAATATTTCTAAGGATATTCCTACTGTTGAGACAGAGGTTATCATGGAACCTACTGTAGAAGAAACAAGTTTCAAGATTGATGAACCAGAACTTGCTAAGGTTCAGACTGATGCAGATGATAGAGATGCTTTACCTACAATGGAAGAGTTTGATGAAACTCCCACTCCGTTTTCTTTTGACAATGAAGCATCTACTCCAACACCCATGGTAGTTACAAACTCTGTTGATACTGGTGTTGCAGATGGGCCTACTGTTGTAATAGAAGACACTGAGGTTGCATCACACATAGAGTTATACTCTGATGCACATCATGTTTCTGATCATGGTGAGGAGATTGATCAACCAGAAAAAGTTGTTTCTTCAGAGCATGAACAAGGTGATAAAGGAAAACAAGTTGCTCAAGAACCAGTTGCTACTTAAAATGAAGACATTGCTTCAGCTGCACCTATTGATGTGTCAGTTAGTGATTCTTTTGAAGACAGGAGTACAGAAGCTAATAAAGAAAAGTTTCAAACTGATGGACAGAAAACAGGAGAAAAACCAGACTTTGCTGGACCTTCTGTTCATGAAATTGATGATAATTATTTGACCAAGCAAACTGCAGATTGGTACAAATCAAATTGTATTTTTCCTCCTGGCAGAGCAGCTACCTTTCTCAAGGCAAATTCTTCAAAGATTTCAAATCCAGATATTTTCACTTGTCTCCAAGGAACAGTGATTCAGATCAAGTCTTTGAATCACAGGTTTGATGATAATCAGAAGGCAATTGTTGATCTTCGAACAGAGGTTGCTACTCATGAGGAGAAATCTTAAAGAGCTAATTCTAAGCTATTTCAACAATTTTCCAAAGCTCAGGAGACTCTTAATGACAGATTGAGCAAAGTTGAACAGAATCAGTTTTTGCTGACTGAGAAGGTTGATTCTATTGCAAGCTCTCTTGAGTTAATCACCTCTATTCTGATTCCAGATGGTGATGATGTCAAAAAGGGGGAGAGAATTGCTAAAACTAAGTGTAAGCAAACTCAAATCTGTCAAAGAAGGATCATCTGGATGAAGAAGGTGCAAATGCTGATAAAGGGTTAAGAAGTGCAAACCCAAGACATGGACATGGAAGGTCTACAAGGTCAAAGCCAAATTTGGTGGCAGATACAAATCTTCAGAGTACTTCTACTTCAAGACAAAAGGATTTGTCATTCACTGACAATCCACAAACAGATGAAGAGTTAGCTGCTAAGATTTTTCGTGAAGAAAATGCTGAGGCTACACTTGAAGATATACATGCTGAAGAAAAGCTGTTGGAAAAAGAACATTTAAAGGCACTGAAGTCAAAGAAAGGAAAGAAGATTGTCAAAGCTTCAAGGCCTGCAAGGAAAGGGATTGAAATTAAAGAGAATTTATTTGGTATTCAAGAAGAGGAAGAAGAAGAAGAAGGAAAGTTGGTAAGAAAGTCTTCTCTTGATGCCAAGTTAAAATTGAAAGGGGTGATGGGTGAAGAAAGTAAAGGTAAAAAGATAGTTACAACCTCTGTTGCCACACAAGTTGTAAGTGATTCTCTTCAGATTCAAAGCAAACCTTTACCTGGATTTTCAAGACCAAAGATGTCAGTTCAAGCACAAACAGAAGGAATTGGTGGTTATCAACATAATGTTGCTTGTTCAGGAAAGCCACCAGGCAGGAATACTTCTGGCTTAGGTTCAAGAAGAGATTTGAGAGTTAGTAACAGTCCAAGAGATCTCTCTGCACTTGTCTCTCTTGGTTCTGGTATTACTCAAGAAAGTCTGGACAAATTGGAATCAGTTAACTAGTTCACCAAAGGAGCTTAGATATTCACTTTCTGTTATACTTCATGACAGATGGAACAGTGTATAGAGTGAATGAAGAAGCAATCAAGCTAAAGTTGTTTGAAGAACTTCAGTATGTTCTGCATATATTCAGAGTCAGAAACCGACGAACAGAGCTTATTGCTAATTCTATAAGGGAATATATGCTGAGAGCCAAAGCCTTTACAGGATTGAAAACTACTGAAGAGTATGTTCCTAAATACAGAGATTGGAATGGAAATCTTGTTGAGATGAAGAAATGAACTGCTAAATTAAAGACTGATCTGGGGATTACAGTTCTTGATTTTAATTCTCAATCAAAGGAAGTCAAGTTCATTAGACTGGGTAATGAGATGAGGAGAAATAAAATCTACGATCTAAGGGCTGCTATCTATCAAACTGATGAGAATGATCCAGAGTTAAAAGAGATCAAGGAAGCTATGCAGAGAGAACTTGAAAATGCTGAGAGAAGACTGTTGATAGATTATCTCAGAACAACTCCAGATCTTGAGGAGGTTAGGTAGACAGAATTTGTAAGTAATTTGAATTTTCTGTAGATTTTGTTAAGTCAAGATTAAACTCTGGTTATATGTTAAACACAGTGTTTTTATTTGATTGTTTTGACATCATCAATTACTGTGAACTTGTACATTTTTCTAATGAACAAGTTGGGGGAGATTGTTAGATATAATTGATGTGATTTAATGTCATTGTTTAAGTGTTACAGGTAAAAAGAGTTTAACTTGTTAATGAAAGCAGTCGTAGCAGAGTTTGAGTATACGCTGACAGCTGGAAGCGCAAACGCTGACAGAAGGAAGTGTAAACACTGCTAGCTGAACACAAGGAAGCGCAAACACTGCTGGCTAGGAGAGCAACAGAGTTTACTAAAGTCTGTCTACTGGAAGCGTCTACAAGTCAACAGAGTTTGAAGATTAATTTAAGATTAATATGGAAGCAATATCTTTGAAGATTGGATAGCTGTCAAAGAGATTGAGTTGACTTAGAAGATGTGTAGCAATCGTAATTGATATCAATTGTATAGCTTAATTATAGGAGAATCAATTAACGATTGTACGTAGCTGTATATCTTATAAATACAGTTAGGTTAACCCTAGAAGGGTATCCATCGTGAACGAATATCATTCATTGTAACCTAAGCAGCTCTCTGTGATATTTTACATCACTGAGAGAGGAATTATTAATTCCAAACAGTTTTAAGTACTAAAACGTGTGTTCTTGTTATTTACTCATACAGTACTTGATTATATATTGTGTATTCGACCTAACATTTAATTTTTTTATTTCATATTCAAGCTCTCTAAAAAAAATCCAATTTTTCTATTTTGAATTTTTTAAGAGTAATGCTAGGGAACCAAAAAAGGTTTCCAAAAAAATGTCCAAAATGATGTGGCCGAATTGACTTGGCAAAATGAGGTGTTTTAATTGGATACTCATATTAATGCACGCGGGGTTCACATTATTAGTTATTATTGCCAACAAATAACAAGCAGACATGTGGCATTTTGGACAAATTTTTGGAACTTTTGTTTGGTTCCTTAGCATTTTTGTTTTTTTAATAAACCTTTTTGTTGTTTTTGATAGCATCTTAATTAATCATTAATTACAATCATTAAATATATATGTAATTTACTTTTATTATTTATATAAAAGTTCAGCAAAATTTATTTTGGCATTATAATTATTATTTTAGTATAAAATATTAATTATCGATAGTATAGTAAGAACATATTCATTCAAGATGATGACTTAACATTACTTATATCGTCTCATTTTCTATTTCCCGTTTAAGATTTCTGCAAAATTTCAGGTAATTGAAGGACATGCGATGTTAATTTTTTGGGAAAAATTTGTTAGTTGTTGTGGAAATTGTGTAAATCATGATAAGTTATAAAAGTATATATGGAATTTCGGTTAACATCTAGAATCAATACAAAATTAATATTGACATGTTTTCACTTTTGCATATGAACTCTGGCCAACTTGATTAAATTGAATCAACTCGACCCCATTTGACCGATCAGATCGATAAAGAAATTATAACCTGCTGTTTTATTAGATTGTGAATAAATAATATTGTATGTTTATATTTTTTTTATAATTATAAAAATTTTAGATATACAACTAAAATTAGAATTAAAATATGGTAAATAGCAGAAGACCGAAAACTCGAAAAGGCATGGAACGGTTTCAAAGTATTTTTCTTGAGTTATCCTTTTTCTAAATTTTTTATTTAATTTTTTGCTTGCATTTAATAGTATTATATTTATTCATTAGTTACGCTTATTAAGTATATATGTAATTTACTTTATTTAATTTATACAAAAATTTAGCAAAATTTATTTGGCCATTATAATTATCATTTTAATACAAAATATTAATTATCTATAGAAACGTTAAAGCATTTTCAGGCAAGATGACAACGTAAAATAACATATATCGCATCATTTTCTATTTTTCATTTAAGATTATTGCAATTTTTTCAAGCGATTGAAGGATAGCTACAAGAGCCCGACTTTTCGGACTATTAATTCTAAATCGAAAACTAAAAAAATTACAATTTCTTAAACCAGAAGTCAACTAAAATGGTACTTATTACAAAAGCGCAGCTAACAATGTCAATCGAAAGTCAATCTAATCCAATCCTAAGCTCATTGACTCCAATGATGTACACTCGATCTTACACCGAACCTGAAAATTGTAAGTAATGAGCTATACAGCCCAGCAAGAAACCAATCGATCTAACCAGTTGGGCAAAGTAACACGTATTATACAAGATAATCAATACGATAAAATACGATTCACGAAACAATTATTTTCGATACACATATTCTTATTTGATACGATACGATACCACATAACAACAATAACTTGAAACCTACAATTCATACCATGACCACTACAACCCGGTGATAACGGTCCTAAATTTTCATAAAATTGTCACTACAACCCCGTGACTCGGTCCTTATTCTTATTTTCGCAAACCATGGCAAAAATCAGAGTCCCAAAATTAGCGTATAGACACCACATAGATACACAAATACATGTAACTTCAAATATAATCACTTAGCCCAAGTTTTGATAAAAAATACGTACACATAATTTTAAAAACACTAGAAAGATCAATCGAAAACTTTTATCGACACGTAAAAACGAGAATCCAAAACACGTAATCACTCCTGACCAGATCTGTTTTTAGCCTTTTTGACCCTCTAAACGATGTTATCCTGAAAAACTCAAAGAACAAAAGTTGTAGAGAACGAAAAGATCTTTCTGACAAGTCCAGAATCAACGAATTTGGACATACGATGAATTTACTACGAATTTTACTAGACTGCTGATTTGTGTGAAAAGGCCCTACGAATTTTATTATAAAAAACCAAGAAGGAGAATATGATATATATATATATAGGGGTACAAAACCCTATGTCTAAATCTATAAGTTATCCGTATTCAAATACGATCTATATTTTAGGCCCAATTAAGCTAAACCAATTTTAAATCCTATTTAATATCTAATTTTAATCCTTTTTTATATTATTCTTTTATTATTGCTAATCTAAAAATTACGGGATATTACATACTACCCTCCTTAAAAATAATTTGGTCCCCAAATTCGCAAAATCCCAAACTCCAAAAGTCGTGACATGTCTATTCTAAAATTCTAGTCCTAACGATAGTCTAAAGGATGTCATCCTAGAGAATGTACTAGTCCCATACCTAATACACTCTGAAGGATAGCCTGCTCTGATACCAACTGTAACAGCCCAACTTTTCGAACTATTAATTCTAAATCGAAAACTAAAAAAAGTAACAATTTCATAAACCATAAGTCAACTACAAAGGTACTTATTTTAAAAGCGCAGCTAACAATGTCAATCGAAAGTCAATCTAATCCAATCCTAAGCTCCTTGACTCCAATGATGTACACTCGATCTTACACCGAACCTGAAAATTGTAAGTAATGAGCTATTCAGCCCAACAAGAAACCAATCGATCTAACCAGTTGGGCAAAGTAACACATATACTCGTATTATACAAGATAATCAATACGATATAATACGATTCACGAAACAATTACTTTCGATACTCATATTCTTATTTGATACGATACGATACCATATAACAAAAATAACTTGAAACCCACAATTCATACCACAACCATTATAACCCGGTGATAACGGTCCTAAATTTTTAGGAAATTGTCACTACAACCCCGTGACTCGGTCCTTATTCTTATTTTCGCAAACCATGGCATAAATCAGAGTCTCAAAATTATCGTATAGACACCACATAGATCCACAAATACATGTAACTTCAAATATAATCACTTAGCCCAAGTTTTGATAAAAAGAAATACATACACATAACACATAATTTTGAAAACACTAGAAAGATGAATCGAAAACTTATCTCAACACGTAAAAACAAGAATCCAAAACACGTAATCACTCCTAACCAGATCTATTTTTAGCCTTTTTGACCCTCTAAACGATGTTTTCTTGAAAAAATCAAAGAACAAAAGTTGTAGAGAACGAAAAGGTCTTTCCGACAAGTACAGAATCAACGAATTCGGACTTACAATGAATTTACTACGAATTTTACAAGACGGATGATTTGTGTGAAAATGCCCTACAAATTTTGTTATAAAAAACCAAGAAGGAGAATATGATGTATATATAGGGGTACAAAACCCTATGTCTAAACCTGTAAGTTATCCGTATTCAAATCTGATCCATATTTTAGGCCAAATTAAGCTAAACCAATTTTAAATCCTATTTAATATCTAATTTTAATCCTTTTTTTATATTATTCTTTTATTATTACTAATATAAAAATTACGGGATATTACATACTACCCTCCTTAAAAAGAATTTGGTCCCCATATTCGCAAAATCCCATACTCCAATAGTCGTGACACGTCTATTCTAAAATTCTAGTCGTAACGATAGTCTAAAGGATGGCATCATAGAGAATGTACTAGTCCTAAACCTAATATACTCAGAAGGATAGCCTTCTCTGATACCAGCTGTAACAGCCCAACTTTTCGGACTATTAATTCTAAATTGAAAACTAAAAAAAATTACAATTTCTTAAACCAGAAGTCAACTACAAAGGTACTTATTACAAAAGTGCAGCTAACAATGTCAATCAAAAGTCAATCTAATCCAATCCTAAGCTCCCTGACTCCAGTGATGTCCACTCGATCTTACACCGAACCTGAAAATTGTAAGTAATGAGCTATACAACCCAGCAAGAAACCAATCGATCTAACCAGTTGGGCAAAGTAACACGTATACTCGTATTATACAAGAAAATCAATACGATATAGTACGATACACGAAACAATTACTTTCGATACACATATTCCAATTCGATACCACATAACAACAATAACTTAAAACCCACAATTCATACCACGACCACTACAACCCGGTGATAACGGTACTAAATTTTCAGAAAATTGTCACTACAACCCAATGACTCGGTCCTTATTCTTATTTTCGCAAACCATAGCATAAATCAGAGTCCCAAAATTATCATATAGACGCCACATAGATACACAAATATATGTAACTTCAAATATAATCACTTAGCCCAAGTTTTGATAACAAGTACGTACACATAACACATTATTTTGAAAATACTAGAAAGATCAATCGAAAACTTACCCCGACACGTAAAAACAATAATCCAAAACACGTAATCACTCCTAACCAGATCTGTTTTTAGCCTTTTTGACCCTCTAAATGATGTTTTCTTGAAAAACTCAAAAAACAAAAGTTGTAGAGAACGAAAAGATCTTTCCGACAAGTCCAGAATCAACGAATTACGACTTTGATGAATTTACTACGAATTTTACAAGACTGCTGATTTGTGTGAAAAGGCCCTACGAATTTTGTTATAAAAAACCAAGAAGGAGAATATGATGTATATATAGGGGTACAAAACCATGTGTCCAAACCTATAAGTTATCCGTATTCAAATTCGATCAATATTTTAGGCCCAATTAAGCTAAACCAATTTTAAATCCTATTTAATATCTAATTTTAATCCTTTTTTCTATTATTCTTTTATTATTACTAATCTAAAAATTATGGGATATTACAATAGCTGACATTAACTTTTCAAAAAATTCTTTATCAATTATCTTGGAAATCGTGTAAATCATGATAAGTTAAGGAAACAAATAAATTTTTTCAGTTAATATCTAAAATTGCTACACAAGGAACATCTAGAGGTTTTAGTTTTCACATGAGATGTGACCAACTCGATTAAATTAAATCAACCAGATCCTTTTCTCGATCGATTAAATCGATAATGAAATTGTACATCCGTTGTACAATGAATTGTGGCGGATTAAATTAATATTCTAATTAAGTAAATTATTACACTATTTCTGAGCATGTATGTTATGAGAGGGGTGTCAACTTTTAGGAACGTTATTTAGTTATATTTAATATCTTTAATTTTTTTCGTTAAAATAAAAATTTGTGTCTTGATTTTCTTTTTTTCCCTTCTAAAAATTATTAAAATTTAATATTACCATTCAATAAATAATGTTTGAAAAGTTTTTAGATATTTGTTTAATTTAAAATTTAATTTAGATTTTGTTTTAAAACCACAAATGTTTTATTTCTTATATGTTTAAAAATTTTCTGACTAACACTATCATGCATAAATTATATGTACGATTCCACGATTTTCTACTAATATTTATGAATTATTAAAGATAGTTTTCTGAAGTCACACGATAGCAAATCATAATTGACTAGCATATATAGGGCTGAGTTCGAGTAAAAACTTTTTTAAATACAAACTTACAAAAAAAATTTCCAACACATATATAACTTCAGTTCAACATCATTTTTTTAATAATTATTAACATTTTATTGAATACACATAATTGGAAACGAAAATATATTTATAACATTTTATAATTTATTAAAAATATATTGAGAAAATGCACAAAATGCCTGGATTTGGAGCCCCATGGCCTGAAATGCTTATATGCGGGTGTGTTGGCCCAAAATACCCACGGGTCACACATTCTGGGCATGGGTGACCTGTGTTGTGCATTCCTCACATGCGCAACAGGGGTCACGCATGCACAGAATGCGTGATGACGTCATCTGACGTCATTCTTACAATTACAGATCTATCGTCTCTCTCGACTCACCGGCGATTTCTTGACTCCCTCGTCGCCTCCCTCGTTCTCCCAACTCCAGGCACCTCCAGTCATTTTGAGGACATCAAAACGATGCCCATGTCTTGCTCTCTCTTTTCCCCCCATTGATTTGTGAGTTTTGGCCCCGCAGGGGCGTGTACAAGCTGCTCGGAAAAAACGGATCGGAAAATGAGATTGTTTTTGGGTCTTTTCAATCCGGCAAAACAATCGAAAAAAGAGGGATATAGGCATATAGAGGAGGACAAGTCGATCCATTTGGTATATTGTATGCTATTGGTCGATGCCTGTAGGGGTAAAAAGATTGGTGGAAGTTTTCGAAGAAAACTCGTCTCCAGCAAGAGGTAGAAGGCGATGAACAGTGCTGTTATACACGCATGTTGAACATGCGTATCCTGAGACACGCATGTTGAACATGCGTATCCAACGTCACTGTTCACGGGTGTAGATTGAATTTTGTGAAGGACACGCATGTCTCATAGGAGTGTCCGGACACTACTTTCCCACATGCGTTCTCGTGGGTAAATAGGGTCATCCTGAACGAAAATCAGTATTTTGAGCTAAATGTTTTGGGAGGTGGGCATTTAGGACCATCACCCAAATATATTTGCAACATTTTTTACAAAAAATTGAAATTTTTTTATAACGGGTGTTCAACAGATATATAACGTGAGTTCAACATCATCTGTTGAACAATAGTTATACTTGTATTGAATCCAAATATATAAAATAATTTTACATTGGTATAATTAAGAAAACTATATTAAATTAATAATATTTCATATTTTTATACCCTAATTTGGTGTTGGTGAACCCCAGAAGGATAATTGAAAATTTTGTAATATTATTTCAATAAATTTTTAAGTACGATTCAACACACCCCATATTAAACAACTAAAATTTCATATTTCTATACCCTATTTTGGTATTTGTGAAATCCAAAAGGATTTTGAAGAATTAAATCATATGTATTCAATAAATTTTAATTATTATTTGATAGATGATGTTAAGCCGAATTTATAAATGTGTTAAATAAAAAAAGTTTGTAAGTTAATTTAACAAAAAAATTGTAAGCTTGTATTTAAAAAAAGTTTGTATTTGATTCTGATACAATCTATACTAATATATGATAAGCAAACTAGGGTATAATTGTTGGTAGTTTGGTTGTTTGGTTCAACCATTTAAAAGAATAGTGACCGTTAGATATTTATTAAATAGATGATAACCGTTAGATATAATAATAAGGAATATTCTATACTTAAATTCCTCTTCTAAAGATCCAAGATTCGAATTCTGTCAACAACAAATTTACATTTATATTTTATATTATTAGTTATAAACAATACATGTCATTTATTAAATAACTATTATTATTACTAATAATTTTATTAATTAATTGTTGGAATATGGATTCGATTATAAATTGAATTCATTGATTCGGTAAAATCAATTTCGTTTTTACTACGGATTTTTGCCACCGCCTTAACATAATTAATTAACACGGTTAATTAATTAAGGAAATTGCCACTGATTTTTAACACGGTTAATTAATTAAGGAAATCGCCAGTGATTTAATTGATTAGCGCGGCTAATTAATTAAGGCAATTGTGTAGCGCACAAGTCTTCTCATCCTATAAATACTCATCTAGAGCATTAGGATTATTTACTCGAAAACACACATCCTCCTTTCATATACAGCTTCTTCTCTTTATCTGGTGATAGTTCTTGCTCGTCTCAAGCTCGCTGAGAGTGACGCTTTTCTGTAGCCTCACTGCAATCCGTTTTATCCTGGGAGGCGATTCGCTCACACATACGGTGAGGGCTAATACGCTTTAAGGAGACAGTCACGCACTGGACTCGAGTTTTTCGTTCCTTGTCTCCTCTTTTGTCTGTTTTGATTATACACATAACTGTTACTCACACACGCACAAATATTATACTGTTTGTATTTATCGCAGATTGTCTAACAATCTTAAAGCGTAATAAATTATATCTATGATCTGTACCCACGTAATTATTTGTTTGTTTGAGTGACAGATTCTTAAAGCAGTTTCTTATTCAATAATTTCTTGTAACATGTATTAGCCGGAATTGATTCGTAATCCGAATTACATGTTTCATTGGACGTGGTTTAATTGATTAATAGCTTCAATTAATCTAGTTTGATTGTGAACAACTCTCATGTACGATTTCTATTTGTTTATATATTAAATAATCATATCATGATTATCCTGCTATTAACACATGTATTGATTCGTGTTTATATTTTGCTTAGCATGTGATATGACATATGTTTGGTTTTGACGCATGAAGCAGAAGGTTTTATACTTTTATCATTAAATTATGACTTTATTGTGGTACATGCACATAATATGCACATATTTTGTTTAGCATGGCTATATCCTGAAT
This sequence comes from Kitagawia praeruptora, assembly GCA_037693485.1. Taxonomy (NCBI): domain Eukaryota; kingdom Viridiplantae; phylum Streptophyta; class Magnoliopsida; order Apiales; family Apiaceae; genus Kitagawia; species Kitagawia praeruptora. The sequence continues at coordinate 138,391,836 of CM075345.1, forward strand.
TATTTACAGTACATGAAATTTATGTGTGCATGGTTACAAAAGTGATTGCTTGTCTTATGGAATTGAATCAAAATTATGTACACTAATCTCCTTGGTTACTTGGTTGCCATGTGCTTGATACTAATATAATATCTGATTTTAAGGTTAAAGTCAGGAATGCATGCGAGTCTGACATGATATCCAAATTGTGACATGACGTGATTACATAGATGTGATTGTTGTGTATGTTCAGGAAAAGGAAAAAAAATGAAGGATAAATTGATTATTCGTTAATCACTATTTGGCTCTTTGCTAAGTGACGACATATTATTAATGTTAGACATGGACTTATGGTATTGGATAGCCAGACTCCTTGTTGCTTGTCTAGTTAATTCGAGAAAATAGACTATAAGTACAAGGTTTGTATTTTAACATCTTGGCTATCGGATTACATATTGCTAACGAAAGTATTGTTAATTAAATCGTTATATGATTTTGTTGGCCAGTGATATTCCGCCAATGATATTATTTATTATTTCGGCAATGCAAATGTGCAATTTGTTAAGGCATCCAGTAATAGCTTTGTACATATAGATGTATCAGTGATATGAGTATGTGACATGCATTATGAGATATCAGTAATGAGATCTTATTAATCAATAAATTATTTAATTATTAATTGGTTGCTAATTTAATTTAGTGCCATGACTATTTAGTTTAAATTTTTAATCATGAAAATTTGAGCTAATGAAGTATAGAGTATATGTGCAGGAAAATAGATTGGCACTACGTATGGATGAGTGCACGTACGAGTTAAAAACCTAACGAGCCTGGTACTTAATGAGTACAGGTTGAGGGTCAGCACAAGATTTATATTTTTCGGTTGAATTTATTCTTCCGCTAAAATATATTCTTATGTTGGTGTCGGTCTGCTGCGGCAGTGACACACGAGCCTATTATGGTGATCCATGTGATACCTAATACGGTGAATATTGATGTCAGCTCTGTATGCTGAAAATTCGGAGAAATCCGAGACGTTGTTAACCCTAATGCATCAATTGATCAAGGATCACGGAATGTGGGTTATTGGAGGTTTATATCCCTCAATGGGTACCAGTTCGTCTGGTTGTGCCATAAATTTCGGTTCTCTCTTGAACCATGCTGAAATTTTTGGAGAAAATTCAATAATTGAATTTTAGTGATAAGAATGTAAAAGTTCTTTAATCTGATGCTAAAACCAGTGAGGTTTTAAATGATGATGAAACCTGCTCTAATGAGAGGTGGTAACAATAAATGTGATTACTATATGAAGATAATAATACATTTGTTACGTGTACTCGGTAATGAGTAAGAGTGAAGCTAAATAGAGAAATTAGCGCTCTATAAGCTCAAGATAGATAACCAACTTAATACGAAATTAAGAGGGTAAGGAATGACTTTGATACTGAATAACCACTAGGTGATGTTTGTTCACAATGTGGATATATTCATGAGGTTACTGCACATTACTCGCATTAATCAAATGGAGTAGCTGCATGTTGAGTTGCACTCTAATGGAGATGCAAAAGCGATGCTGATCAGTTCAGACTATCACTGAATATGAGGATATTAGTCACGTAGAGACTAATCATTCTTTAAACAAGATACCTTGAAAGGAAATAATAGAATTTCCTATTAATTCTGGAATGGTTTCGACATTCTTAGAAATATTAAAATGTGGGGGTATCTTGAAGCGAAAATAATAAAATTTTCTGAGAATTCTAGAATGTAGAAAAACATTCTTAGATATATTTAAAATGTGGGGGTATCTTGAAGATGTCTTGATACCTATACCTATAAAGGTTAAAAGAGTTCCAAAAGCCAATTGTGATATTTTGGATGGATATATAGACAACGATGAAGTCTAACGATATCCTGTGGTCTGCAGATGAATCTAATGTATAAGATTCATTATAATGCAATTACAAAATCTAGGAATGCTTCTATGATGAATTAGTAGTTCCTTGTAAATTTGTAATTAAAATTTATCCGAAAAAATTTACGAGTTATTGGATGAATGTGAGGTTGAACCTAGACAGAGCAAAAGACTTGGGAAATTTGTTAGTCCAAAAATGTCTGAAATTTTGCTTGATGGTAAACCTCAAAGCTTGAGAGAAGCTATGAGAATTTTTCTGATAATCCTATGAGAAAAAGGATATCAATAGAGAAATTGACTAGAATTAAGAAGTCAATAAGTCAAGATTTCTAACACGTATGTTAGAAAATGGATTGTGACACTTTTCAAATAAATATGATCTCTCTATATCCTTTGTGGGGGGGAAAAGGGATGTTAAGAAATAGAGAGAAACGATTAATAAATAGAGAGAAGTGACTCTATGTGATAGAATCATATTCAATAACATATGGATCTTCTTGCGAGATAGATGCCATTTGGGCCCAAACGAATTTTCAAATTTAGAAAATAAATATATGGGTCAAAGAAAAGTAAAAGGCCAGACTGATAATTTAAAGATTATAGTCAAAAGTGAAGACCTAACTTACTTTATGTTATATTCTTGAGTTACAAGAATATGGTTCATCAAGATGATACTTAAATTATCGGCATTGTGAAATTTAGAAGTACATCAATGAACTTTGGAACAGTCTTTCTTGGTTTCTCTGGTTAAGGAAAGAGTAGAAAGTCTGTATTTTGGTGATTATGTTGATTGAAACAATATAGATACGAAAATTGGCATAGACATATGAAATTTGATATTTTTGCGATATGCTATGGTTTCATAATAAACGATATAGTTGCCACTTTGAGGACGCTCAAATTTGGTAACTGAGTGAATGAGTATTGCCAGTTTGGGAATGCTTAAACTTGGTAATGAGATAAATTGAAATTACTAATTTTTGGGACACTAAAAATTGGTAATGTCAATTACGATTTGAAGCCTTAGCTGATGACTGGTAAAGTAATTACCAAAATGTTACATGCCAATGTTGAGATGTAAAATTGATAGAAAATCAATGAATTGAAAAATGTGTATATGTTATTTACACATGAGATGATAAAATTATTGTAATTACAGGTGAGTGATCTGATCATTATGAGAAGTAATGACCAGATGATCATCTCTAGTAATTTTTGGATGAGAAATTGTTGTAATTGCACGTGAGTGATCTGATCATTACGAGAAGTAATGACAAGATGATCATCTCTAGCAATTTGGATGAGGCTTAAAGTTTTGATTTTGGAGATTAAAATCTTAATAACTTAAAAGTCCTAAGGATACATGTCACACGTTAGTGATGTGAATCTTGAAGAGATCAACGTAACTAAATCTAGTACATCTAGAATGAATATATATCATGTATCTATCTAAGGATAGATGAACAAGGATCTCTCAAGAATGATTAAAAGTCTATTGTACATTTCAAAATGGTACGAAATGAGACATAGGCTACACAGTTGGTAAGCTGAGTAGATGCACGAGTCAAATCAAAATTGGTCTCTTGAAAGTGATTGCAATGAGACTAAGGTGTTTGAAATATACTTGTGAGTTTGGGCTGCATTGCAAACGATATCTAATTGTACTATGTGGATATAGTATGGATGTTAGATATTTGACTTTAAGAACTTAAAAGTCATTAGTGAACTTAGTTCACATTAACATAAGCAGCCATGTCATGGAAATCCTAAATAGAAGATTAAACATAGCTCGATTCACGATGGAATATGAGTCTATTGCATAATATGTATGCATGTAAGAGGCTGAATTGGTAGTCACTTTGTAATGGATATTCCTAAATGACAAGAAAATGTGTCTTCAACATGCATATTTTATGTAAATAATTTGCAAATTGGGAGATCACAATGTTGTGTATGCAATGGTATGTCTCGCCTCTATGACGAGGACATAATACCATTAAAATAACTACTCTCAACGAGAATTATCGGGATTGGCTTGTAAAGTCAAATGATAATGTTGTGGATCCACTAACCAGATGGTTAAACTGAGATAATCCGATTAAACCAAGAGAATCTGGTTATACCGAGAGATAGTTGTAAAATCATCGAGAGGGATGGGCCTTAGCCTATTGCTTAACGGCGTCATGGTGGACACCCAACCATTGATGACTGGAGGTCCCAAGAACTTGGTTCAATGGGCCAACTAAATCATGATGACCAAATCACTGTGGGGGTAACCCCTGGCCTGTTCCTATGATGAGGAAACAGTGAGACCCGTAAGGTACGAGGGTAAGCTATTAAGCTTTTAATGATCTTTCGGTGAATACATGGAGTTCAAGGTTTGAACGCATGGAATTCAGTTGAGTAAACGCGGGTTACTCTATAAGATAAAGATCACCTTTGTGGGAGAGAAGTGGGGCCGCTTCAAAGGAGAATTGTGAGGCACAATTCTTTAGAAACTCCTGCAGAACCAGGGCGATGTTCCATGGCCAAAATGGACATAATCATGAGAGCTGAACGAGTCAGAAAGGATATAGTGATAAGTATATCATCGCTTACACAAACGGTCGAACAATTCAAAGAGCAAACCTCCACTGTCTACCAGTAAGGTTGGTATGCTTACTCAAGCGAAGGTTCAAGGAGCAAACCTCTACCTATCGTATGCTATATCTGATCGAAGAATCTATCACCAAATCAAATTCTGTGTCTGTCTGGTGTGTGCTACTACGATATCAATCTCATCCATGTGGGGGATTGTTGGAATATGGATTCGATTATAAATTGAATTCATTGATTCGGTAAAATCAATTCCGTTTTTACTACGGATTTTTGCCACCGCCTTAACATAATTAATTAACACGGTTAATTAATTAAGGAAATTGCCACTGATTTTTAACACGGTTAATTAATTAAGGAAATTGCCACTGATTTAATTGATTAGCGCGGCTAATTAATTAAGGCAATTGTGTAGCGCACAAGTCTTCTCATCCTATAAATACTCATCTAGAGCATTAGGATTATTTACTCGAAAACACACATCCTCCTTTCATATACAGCTTCTTCTCTTTATCTGGTGATAGTTCTTGCTCGTCTCAAGCTCGCTGAGAGTGACGCTTTTCTGTAGCCTCACTGCAATCCGTTTTATCCTGGGAGGCGATTCGCTCACACATACGGTGAGGGCTAATACGCTTTAAGGAGACAGTCACGCACTCGACTCGGATTTTTCGTTCCTTGTCTCCTCTTTTGTCTGTTTTGATTTTACACATAACTGTTACTCACACACGCACAAATATTATACTGTTTGTATTTATCGCAGATTGTCTAACATTAATATCTATACTAATCTATACTAAACAAACTAGGGTATAATTGTTGGTAGTTTGGTTGTTTGGTTCAACCATTTAAAAGAATAGTGACCATTAGATATTTATTAAATAGATGATAACCGTTAGATCTAATAATATGGAATATTCTATATTTAAATTCCTCTTCTAAAGATCCAAGGTTCGAATCCTGTCAACAACAAATTTACATTAAGATTTTATATTATTAGTTCTAAACAATACATGTCATGTATTAAATAACTATTATTATTACTAATAATTTTATTAATTAATATTACAAAGTTAAATGATATCCATAATAAATTATTATACTCTATTTTATTTAATCATATAATTTTTTAAAAAAATTAAAAGTAATCTGTGCTTTGCACGGGCTATAAGCTAGTATATATAACCGGGGAGAGAGTATGTAATTAGATAAACATTCTCTCAATTCATTTATAATTACCTGTAAGAGATCTCGTATATTAATTAACAAGAGAAAAATGTTTCTACAGTTAACTATAGAAAATTCTCCTATAGTTATCCTTTAAAACAATGTAATTGTTACATTTTATTTATAAGGGTCCCGCAGGAACATTAATGATGTGTCTTTTTATTTAGGAAACTATGGCCTCGTTTGTTTGGATGTAAACGCGTAACTTCAATTACCCTGGAACTTTATCAAGTTACAGTGTTTGGTTGGGTGATTTTTGTAATGAACAATGTAACCTAAACTTCCAAGGTACTCTAAGTTACTACAAAATGGTGGAACCTAGTTACCTAGTAGAGGCGTGATCACCTGTGAGTTACGTAGTAAATATGTTTAACTTCTTTTTTTATTATTATTTTGTATTTATAATTACACATCCACTTTTTAATAGGTAATTATTTTTCCTTAATTTGAGTAACTATTTTTATTTTTTATTTAGTAAAATATTTTTAATATGCTCTATATTTTTTTTCATGATTAACTATATAAATTTTTCAATTTTCTTGTAAAATTTAAGTTTACAAATTGGGTTGCTTGATTTGGTTTAGGTAAATTGTTGAAAAAACATTTAAAATTTTTAATTTGTATAATAAATTTATATTTTCTATATAACAATTATGTAATAAATTATAAAATTTAACTTATTTATTTTTATTATAATTAAAATAATTTTATTTATTTTTACTATAATCTGTAATAGATATATGTTTTTTTCTACAACATATTATAATATTTCTAGTTTTATTTTATATAAATTTTTTTAAATAAGTTTATAATTAACTTATTTATTTATTTTTTTATCAAGATAATTAGCATTTATACAAAAATTCAAATAAAAATAATTGTGTAACTTGAAGTTTCATAATGATTAACTAAACATAGATTTTCAGTCATCCAGGGATATATGTTAGTTCCAAGAATTTTTAAGTTACTGTGTAACTCCAAAATTGCATAAACAAACGAGACCTATGTGATTTGTCTTTATTTGAGTGGTTAACTGTAGAAAATTTTCCTATAGTTAACTATATGTTAATGTCTACTAATAAATTATGTAATTAAGATAAGTATCACGAAAAATTGGGTCTGATATCTTGGAAATTGCTTGGTTACCAAGGTTAGTTAAAGTTTCAGTAACAGTTGGATACTCAAATACTTCTAATAAATAGTCTTGTAACCCTAGCCAGATTTATAAAGCTTTGAAAATTATTGGTTAATTTATTTCTTAGCTTCTTAATAATTTATCTGTAATGGCTGCATCCACCATTCTCCTTCGTAGGTCAACAGCATGTCTTATCGGCAGTGGAAGTCAATTCTATTGCCGGTACTTATCAGCTGCTGCTAAGCGGAGCCATTTTATTATTCCAACTTCTGTATCTTCTGTTCGTCGATACTCTTCATCTTCTCCTTTGAATTCCGATGAACCAACTGCCAGGGACTATGCACAGAAGCCGGCTAATAACCAACCAACTATCAGTAAAATCTTGGCGGAAATCGAATCAGTTAGGAAAGAAATTGAATCTATTCGCAAAGAAAGAGAAGAAGGCAAAAAGGAGCCACCTATTGAGGAAGTTGTGGTCGTCAAAGAGAAACATCCGTTACTCAAAAACATCGAATCAGAGATGTCAAAATCTGAAGAGTTGAACTGCGAGGTAAGCTAGTTTATTTGTGTTTCTGTACGATATAATTGAATTCGTTCTTTAATGTTCACATATACATATATATTGTTCTGCTTTCTATATGATATCTTTATCGAATAGCTAGGGACTTGTTATTGACAATATGAAGTTTCTGGGTAGAGAAGTTATAGAGAATTTAAATCTCCGTTTTCTTGTATTTGAAGAACCGATTTATCCTCCCGTATACAAAGGCTTTGATCTGTCATTAATCTGTTATGTGATATTTATCTAACCCTAACCACATAGTGAACTATGATTCTAATCTTAATTAGATATTATCTAGCTAATCCAAACAGACAATACTGTTCCGATTTCTTTAGAAGAAGATTTTTGGTGGTAATCCATTCTCTCTTGCTTGTGATGAACCTGCTTTCTTTGTAATCTTTATTTTTTATATAGCCATAATTTTGAAAGTAATTCTCAACCAAAAAACAGTTACGAACTTAGCCAAATTATAGTTTACATATACATCTATGCAGGCAAAAGAAAATCAGAAAAGTTTACATATGCAAAGAAAAAATAGTGAATGAATTTGTTTACATAGAATTTTTAAGATCCAAACTGAATTACTTATAAGATGGTGCCATAATGTTATGTTAAGATATAGCGTGTTTCCAAAATTTTCCAAGCTTTTATCCATTGGGAGATTTAACAGTATAGTTTTGTGGTTGGTAGACTGATCAGAAGCTGGAGCTAATTCTACATGGATTTTATCCATTGGGAGATTTAACAGTATAGTTTTGTGGTTGGTAGACTGATCAGAAGCTGGAGCTAATTCTACATGGATTAGAAGTTGTAAGCAATAAACCTGGCGCAGCCAGTGTCATTCTGAAAGGGAAGCATGAGAATGAAATCATCAATATAGAGCTTTCCATCCCGGCATATTATGTGATGCTACTAACAATTAAAGGGTCTGGGCGTTTTAAGGCGTGTTTTAACAGTACAGAAGCAGTGTTTCATTGTACCTTTACGAGTAACGGATTCGAAGTTGAGAAAATTAAGGAGCCTAATGGAACCATTTATCCCGGAATACTTTTCTAGTAAGTGTTCACTTGATTTCTAATCTTTAATTATATCTGCATATAACCATTTGCTAACCAGTGATAACTGATTAACATCCTACACCAGCAACTTGCCGAAGAATCTGAAAGATGAATTTCACAAATACTTGGAGACACGAGGAGTCCATAAAGACAACGTATCTAACCTTTATAGTTACATGGTCGGCAGGACGAATAGAGAAAACTTGAGAGGCCTGGAAAATTTTAGAAAAATGGTAGAGGCGGCGTTAAGTGTCTAAGTTTGCAGCGTAACATTCACTTACCACCTGTGTAACATTTCCCTTATGGCTTGTTTGGTAACTTGGAATTCATTTGAATTCCTGGAATTGATCAAATTTAGTATTTGGTACGATTAAAAAAATTTGGAATTGGAATTGATGAATTCCATACCAATTCAATATTAACTATTTTTTTGTAATTTGAAATTACAAGTGAAAGATAGTCATTTGAAATTCTTCTCCACCAAAATACATGAGCATCACTTTTTTTTTGGAATTTTTTTAGAGAAATAGTTTTTCTCGGGAAAATTTTCTCGAGAAATTTTTTTCCGGGAAATTTTTCTCGAGAAATTTTTTTTCGGGAAAATTTTTTTCCGGGAATTTTTTCTCGAGAAATTTTTTTTCGGGAACATTTTCTCGAGAAATTTTTTCCGGGAAAATTTTCTCGAGGAATTTTTTTCGGGAAACTTTTCTCGAGAAATTTTTTTCTGGTAAATTTTTTTCGGGAAAATTTTCTCGAGAAATTTTTCTTCGGGGGAAATTTTTTCGAGATATTTTATTTCTGGAAAATTTTATCGATTAATTTTTTTCGAGATATTTTTTTTTGGAAAAATTTTCTCGAGAAATTTTTTTTCCGGTCGAGAAATTTTTTCCCGAGAAAAAATTCTCGTGAAATTTTTTCTCGGGAAAAATTTCTCGACAACAGAAATTTTTTAAGCAAAAAATTTTCAAATTTTAAAATTTCTGAATTTGAAATTCTCATACTTACCAAACAAAGAATTTGGAATTGAAATCATGGATTTCAAATTTTGGAATTGAAATCATGGATTTCAAATGAAATTGTAGTTCCCAAACGCCACGTTATGTAAATTATTGAAAAAATTGATATTTACAAAAAATGCCCCTGCAGGCTCCTTACTTTATAACAAGTTTTTTTTTTTTTCAATTGGTTTCTCGTTCTATGCATATATTCCCATATAACTCCATATAAATATTCAAGATTTTATGGAAAGTCATTTTGCCAGCTCTCTTCTCTCTACAAAAAGCATAAACGGGATGAGACACATAGTAGTTCAGGCGAGAACTCAGTTTGAACATATAGTTTACAAATGTTTCATGTGTTGCGACAAATTATTATTTAGCACTTGGCACAAGCATGAACAATTAATGAATTCTGGAACTGCATTATCAAAACTAGCTTCAATTCCCGTGCAAGGCACGGGATTGCTCTATTTTATACTGTAATTGGTATTTTTTTCTCGTTATGTTTTGATATTAATATTAGCAATTGATATTGTGATGTCTAAATTCGTTTCAGTTTATTGCATTCTTTTCTAACCAACATTTATTTTGTCCCCTTTTCAAGATCTTCCATTTTGATTAAAACATTCAGATGTGCTTTTTATTTTTCCAAAGTGCTTAAATCATGTATATGTTGTATTTGATATTACAGATTATCAAGTAATGTACCGGAGCCAAGAAAGCATAAAAAAAATATTGTATTAGACACATTTCTATAAAGTAAAAATACTAAATTACAGTACACAAAATTAATTTATTCTGTAAATTGTATAGCAAAAATATATATGTTGTTAGCAATCTGAAGTTAATGTTCCAATATTATTTCTTCAATAATGTTAGATCACTTATAATGAATTGTAAGGCTCTTTACTCGTGCGACACACAAATTTCTTCGAATGGTTAGTTAATTGCAACATAACAAAAGTGTTATAATTAAGTAGATAGTATTAAATGATGTATAATAATGAATATACATATTAAATACGAATTTTAATTGATGTGCATTAATGAATGCAGAGGGTCAAAATAGTAATTTAAGTTGGATTAAAATAGTACATGTTGTGGCATTATATATATAATAGAGGGTCATTAATATTATTTTATTAAATCGAATAATTTCAAAATATCTAAGTTCACTAAATACCATATATCACTCATTTATACTAAACTATAACATAATAAAATATAATTATGTAAATGTAAAACGAAGAAAAATGATTAAAATATCTTAGAAATCAAAATACCAAAGATTCTTCATTCATCACCCAACATACATAGCATATTTTATGACTTATAACACATGTGATGTGTTAGCCTAGTGGTAAGGTGATGTGCAAATGAACCTAAAGACCTAGGTTCGATTCTCATGAGCAACAATTTTTTGAAAAAAATTTAATCCATAGAGGGTCAAAATAGTAATTTAAGTTAAGGCTCTTTACTCGTGCGACACACAAATTTCTTCGAATGGTTAGTTAATTGCAACATAACAAAAGTGTTATAATTAAGTAGATAGTATTAAATGATGTATAATAATGAATATACATATTAAATACGAATTTTAATTGATGTGCATTAATGAATGCAGAGGGTCAAAATAGTAATTTAAGTTGGATTAAAATAGTACATGTTGTGGCATTATATATATAATAGAGGGTCATTAATATTATTTTATTAAATCGAATAATTTCAAAATATCTAAGTTCACTAAATACCATATATCACTCATTTATACTAAACTATAACATAATAAAATATAATTATGTAAATGTAAAACGAAGAAAAATGATTAAAATATCTTAGAAATCAAAATACCAAAGATTCTTCATTCATCACCCAACATACATAGCATATTTTATGACTTATAACACATGTGATGTGTTAGCCTAGTGGTAAAGTGATGTGCAAATGAACCTAAAGACCTAGGTTCGATTCTCATGAGCAACAATTTTTTGAAAAAAATTTAATCCATAGAGGGTCAAAATAGTAATTTAAGTTGGATTAAAATGGTACATGTTGTGGCATTATATATATAATAGATGATGTCTCGAGTAATTAAGTAATATATAATCTGAACTAAATCAAACAATTGTTCATTATTTTTCAAAACAAATATTATTCTGATTAGAATTAGAATATTTAAGTTGCAAGGATTATGTAGGCAAAGAAAATATTATTCTTTTGGTTATGTTTTTATTTTTGATATTTCAATTTTTAAAGATAACCTAGCAAACTCTTATAAATTAATTTTGAAAGAAATACTTTTAAGAAAAAGGCAAAATACAAAAAAAAGATATTATAAACTTACAAATTTTTATTTATATGTTTTTGCACTTTATCCTATCAAATTGAAATATGCCTGGTTGATTATTTTTGGAGAAATGCTAAAATTTTCAAAATCGTTTCCAAAAATGTTCTTAATAAATACCAAGTTGTCATCATGTTATTGGCTATTCCTCATGAATGAAATGGACATACTGATTTGTCTTCTTGTTATTGGCTATTCTCTCTATCGTGTATTATGAATTAAGATGGATCAGACAAATAAAAAAATGTCATGTATCATTCAATAACGTTTTTGGTATTATTTTTGGGTACTTAGTATTACAATTTTGTGAGAAATTGAATACTTCATAGGTTTTTTTGGCTCTAATTTTTATGAGTAATTTTAGGTTTTTAATTTTTTTCTAAAATATGAATTGTCAAATTCGAATAAACAGAATCATATGTATATCCATGAGGTTCAATAATTTTAAATAATTATATAATCGATCAAACTAGTACAAAAATGACTTTTTACGTCGGTTAAACAAGGCTTATACGTCGGTTAAATGGCGACGTATAGAGGGGCGACGTATAAAGTAATGACTTTATACGTCGGATAAAATGCCGACGTAAAAGGTTAGAATATACGTCGGTTATAACCGACGTATAAAATCAAAAAACCGACGTATATAAGTAAGACTAGTCGACGTATAAAAATAAAAAAACCGACGTAAAATTCAATCAACCGACGTATATTGTTCGGCTCATATAAACAACCGACGTATATAGTTTATGTTTTATAAGTCGCCCATGTGAGAACCGACGTATATTGTCCAAAAAAATAAAAAAAAAAAATTCTTTTGTTTCTGAATTCTATACCCCTAAACCTGTTAATTAATAAAAAAAAACCTGCTCCAAAAAAATTTTGTACAACCAGAAACCTAAGATAACCATACTTTCCCAACTTTCAAATTCAATCCGCACCATCATAAAACTAAATAACACAATTATTATTACACACTTTTACAAAAAAAAAATTATTATTACACACTTGAAAAAATACATTCAACAATGTTTGCAAATTTTGTTAAAAAAATAGAGAAATTATATGCATGTTCTCAATCCTAAACATGTAATCTTCAGAGTTCAAACCCGTGTTGCAATCAAATCGGAGAAGTTTCCATTCATCTTCCTGTGTACCACTATTGTCTGCATCATCTGTGGGTACATCATCGAAGGGATTATCGTCATGAACTCCTATATGTCACACGAGGACAGTAAATTAATTAGCACTAGTTCTGCAATTTGGTACAGTACATTTCAGCCACAAATAAGAAAATTAACATTATCAGAAGATAGAGCACACCTTTGTCTCGATAATAAAATACGATGGCCAGGGATGGATCGATCGAGTCAAGGGGAATTTGTCTAATGATGCTGGCAAGGTTAAGTAAATAGTAGTAAAAAGTCAGTCGTGCAGCCTATACAGATTATAAATGAAAAAAAAGTTGTACTCAAAACATAATTCTGAGACCTTACTTGCAATGATAAGAAGTGTCAGTTTCAATATCATCTCTGGCGACATCAACTACCTGGTGATTTTAACCAGTAAGCACAAAATTGTAAGTTGTTCCATCTCTGTCGGAAGATTAGGCCTCCTGGAGTTTTCTAAACATTTCGGCTACCATTTCCAATACATGAACACATGAAATACTCTGCCTTTTCTTGGTACTAGCCAAAAACTAAAGTATGATGTCCAGCTTTTCCTCCCATAAAAAATTGCAAATAAGAAATTAATCATGTAATCTAACAAAGGACAATAATAGTTTTTAGAAAGTATCTTGAATCACATTGGACACCCTAAGAGTTACCTCTGTCTCTTATCAAACTTTAAAAAATCTTAAATTATAACAATTTGAACATCAAAATAACAAAAAAAAACCAACTATAACTTCAATGTCATTTCCTCTGATTCAATTTTTAATATTTTAATATAGTATTTGTCAAAAAGAAAGCTTGCTGGCATTTGTTAACAAGTAAACATAAAATATAAATAAATTAATAAGAAACCAAATAAGCTATTGGACATAAACAAGTACCTGCAAATTTGAGAACTTTCCCTGCAGTTCGGATTCCGTATTCATCAGCTCATTCCGTGCCCAAATTTCCCACTCCAGCCAATCACCATCAATTGCCTCTTAAGATTCATTGTCAACAGAGGTACCAAAGGAAATTTTTCTAGTGACCTGCAATAGGTACACAATCCTACACACATAACTATTCAAAGAACTTAACAAGAGTTAATAATAACAAAGACTATACAGAAGACAACGCCAGACTTGCCATGTTCACTTAGAGCAAGGAAAACATCTTCAGTAATATGCAATTGAACTTCAAGCCCCAAACCACTATTTAGATCTGTCCTTTAAATTGTTATATGATCATTATAAGGGAAAAAAATGAACCAAATCAGATCAAACAGTGTTCTCTACATGGCACCTGTTTCCAACTAAATGCAAGAACTCACAGAGAGATTCCATAGGAGATGCCCTAGGGAGTGGGAGCAGGGGATGGGGGGGATTGAAATGCAAATTGTAAGGATTCTTAATCCTTTGTCATATAAAACAGGATACAATACTAAAAGCGACTAAATTTGCCTTTTAAAGATCCAAGGACTTGAGCATTACAGAAACAAAACTTGTTGTGTGTTGATATGGAAGATAGACAGAAACAAAGACAACTTCATGACACATGAATGATTAGAAAGTAGTGTCCATTAACAGTGACCCCAAAAAAATGTAGACTAATTACAAAGTAATATTTACCCACATTATAATTTCATTTTAAAAATTCCCAACTTGTCCAAACCAACCACATTCAATCCACAAGTACCCCTCTAATACAACAAAATCAAACATAAAAAATCAAATTAATAGATTTACAATCATACCAGTTTAAACATCAACACTTATCAGGATTTACAATAATTCATATCGAAAACAAAATATACGATTATATCAATACCTGTTCCGCCATCACCGACAATGACAAGCTTGAAGTTTGGATAATCCACAATCTACTGATTTCGTAAAGCCTGAAACACAAACCTTCATCGATTAAATCTCGATTAACAATATCACTCAAAATACAAAATAGAGAGAGGGAGAGAGAGAGGGGGGGATTACCAACAGCGACTTGAGGGTCTGGAGAGAAGAAAAATTGAACCAATCGTACAAAATAAGAAATTTAAGAACACATTGACAGTTATCTGCGACAATAAGTTGCAAAAGATTTAAGGTAAAATCATAATTAGAGTAATTAGGGTTATTAGGGCCAAGTAACCGAGAAATGTTAAAGTCGTGAGATTTTGATTTGGGGAAGAACATACTAGATTTTGATCGAGGGAGAGAGTAATACCCAACAAGTCTGTATCAAATTGTTTTGTTTTACTTTAAATATAATATAATATAAAACTCATATACATCGGTTAGTAAAAAGAGGGCGGAGAATCAGAGGTGGTGGTTGAGAGATTGAGCGAGGAAGATGAGGGAGACAGGGAGAGATTTGAGAATAATAACGAGAGAGAGATCGGAGAAATCATATAATTGAGTTAAAATGAATGGTCGAGATTAATTGCATCCAACGGTTCTAAGTAACGATCCATGTGCTCAAATTTTATCCAATAATAAGGTGACACGTGGCCTAGCACCCACTTTATACGTCGGTTATACTAAGAGCGATGTAAAAGAGAATATTATATACATCGTCTTTTTCCTCAACCGACGTATATAATAGTATCATATACGTCGCCTTTTACTCAACCGACGTATATAATAGTATTATATACGTTGCCTTTTACTCAACCGACGTATATAATAGTATCATATATGTCGCCTTTTCCTCAACCGACGTATAAAACACTCATATACGTCGGTCAAATAAAAAACCGACGTAAAAAGTCATCAATTTAACCCTTTTACGTCGGTCAAAACAACAACCGACGTATAAAAGTAGTATATACGTCGCTTTTATGTTTAGCCGACGTAAAAGGGGCGACGTATAATGTCAGTTTTGTACTAGTGAACATATATATAACATTTAGAAATAGTTTTGAGCATATAAAATTTTCTTATTTTTATATAG
This sequence comes from Kitagawia praeruptora, assembly GCA_037693485.1. Classification (NCBI taxonomy): domain Eukaryota; kingdom Viridiplantae; phylum Streptophyta; class Magnoliopsida; order Apiales; family Apiaceae; genus Kitagawia; species Kitagawia praeruptora. The sequence continues at coordinate 138,407,746 of CM075345.1, forward strand.
GGAAGTAAGTAAGTAATTGAACCATGAATCTCTTTATACATCATTGTTGTGATTGCAAAAAAAATGTTGAGAGGAGAGAGAGAGAGAGGAGAGAGGAGAGAGAAATTTGAATTTTCAAAATTCAAAGTTAGGGGCAGATGGATCAAGAAACTAATGAGGATTGGTACGTGGTAGGGAGAGACCACAGGGGGAAAAAAGAAGACTTTTCCTTTGAAGGAAAAATACTCGGGTGGCTACAATGAGGGCAGAACAATCCCGGAAATAGACAAAAAATAGAGCACATACGCAGAGGTAGTGAAAAGGGTCAACCATCACATCGACAAAGGTTCATTTACTGAGCATCAGTGCGCATCTGGCATGGAAACTCTCTTTGTGCTAAACATTCCAATGGAAGCACTTGCGAGGGACATCTGGCATTTTTTCGATCAATATTATGACATCAATGACATAATACTACCAAGAAAGAGGGATGTAAACGGAAATAGATATGGATTTATCCAAATACTAAATGTTATAGGGAGAAATTGGTATAACAATATTATGGAGGTTTGCTGGAATCACGGAGCAAAATACGGATATTTTGCTAAGAACACGAAGAACACGGAAGGAGATTGATGATTTTTGTGGCTGATCTTGTTTGTTGATTCGTTGAATGTCAAAGAAAAAGTGTTTATTCTCTCTTGCTGTCAACTGTCAATCCAACATAACAAGAAGCCTACGTACCCTTTTTATAGGGATCAAGCCACACGTAGTTCTTGGAGAAGAAGTTACCTAGACGGGCTAGAATTTTCTGGAGATCCATCTTGGCCCAAGTCCACTCACTTTTGGGCTGATGCTAATAGTCCATTAATTCTGCTCATGACCCATTCCCCAATAAAGGTTATCTATGGCTAACATGATGCTAGAATCACGAGGCCTCTCTAGTGAGGCTAATGAAGAGCTTACAAGGACCTCACATGCATATGCTAATAGGCTTAGTCATGTGATGCAGGCCTAAGTATGGTGATACTTTTACTCATGCGACCTCAATAGGCTTAACTATGAGCTATTCATATCTACTCATGCAACCTCACTGGGCTTAGCTATGAGCTATTCATATCTACTTATGCGACCTCTTAGGTACAGGCATACGACCTGAGTGCAGGCATGCGACCTCCTGGGTACAGGCATGCGACCTCCTGGTGCAGGCATGCATCCTCTTAGGTACATGCATGCGACCTCTTAGGTACAGGCATGCGACCTCCTGGGTGCAGGCATGCGACCTCCTGGGTATAAGCATGCGACCTCCTGGGTGCCGGCATGCGACCTCCTGGTGCAGGCATGCAACCTCTTAAGTACAGGCATGCGAACTCCTGGGTGCAGGCACGCGACCTCCTGGGTACAGGCATGCGACCTCCTGGGTGCAGGCATGCGATCATGCGCCAAGTATATTGTGCATAAGGATGCCTCCACTCATGCGACCCCTTGGGGCTTAGTCATGAGCCTTCACATGGCGATAAGAAACATAATAAGATTATTCAATGGTGAAGCCTATTTTGTATGAAGATGCGACCTCGAGGTCGGGCTAGCATGAGAGTCAACACTGGACCCCTATTATGAAGAGATAAATTAATTGTGATCCCACACTAGGAACTATATGCGAGTGCGATCCTTGATGGCCTAGTATGAGAGCTTTGGAGGCCTAGCGTGAGATTCCCTTTTCCTTTGTCATTGACATGAGAGGACGTCTTGAGTATTAGCAGGTGGTCATAGTGAGGCGACCCCTGGGGTGGGTTAGCATCTTCAAGAGATTTACCTTCAAACTATATTATAAGATAGAGGTGAGGCGATTCCTAATCAGGCGTCATGCCTTGTTGATCCATCTTCAATATTTGAGCCCACTAAGAGAGATGAACCCCTAGTGTAGTCCATTGGGCCTGTTTAGGACCTATGCAATGATTCGGGCATAACAACTACCCCCGATTCCATATTGCCATTATGAATGCGATGTGGAATCAAGTAAAGTGGTGTCTTCTAATTGATGTGAAGCGAAGTATATGTAAGTGATGGTGACCTCGAAGGGTCCTTCCAAGCGCAATGTGAAGGATTTTAATGCATACACGGAAGCGTAAAATAGAATTTATTACATATATATGTTAGGAATAATTCATGAGTTGTGATGTTAAGAATAGAATTTTACTTATACTTCTTGTATATCCTGATTTATAAAAGATTTAGCACTTTGTATAGGAAATATGTATTAGACAGTTATCTGTAAAGTTTAGTCAGGAATGAACAGTGCATCGAGTACTACATGTCAGGAACTGAGATTGAATCCTGATATGTCAAGTTAACTACTGATCAAGTACTGATGGGATGGTCAGATCCTGATACAAGATGGAATCCTGATATCAGTCGTGTTACTGATGATGTCATTATGGATGCTACAGAAACTGGCAAGTGCTATAAAACAGGATCGTTGTTTGAGGAACAAGCAAGAAGATTTTATGAAGGAAAGAATTTTCTATTGATGGAAACTATTGTTACGACCAAACTCAACACGCAAGTGCACGTGATCTCAAGTAATACAGATAGCAAATAAGGTTCGTTCCTACAGGGACTCGTTGTATTGTTTAGCTAATTCACTCACCGTTGTATGATTATTATTCGATGCTAAGACAAATAACAAATTGGATTTGGTTTATCACTAAAATTATTCTAAGATTTAAAGCCAATTATCAACTACTTGAACTGAGATTTATGTCGAATTACTTATGCAAATAAAACATGGGATTTTAACTTCATTAAACAATCCATCTATAGTCTCCAATTCTCTAGCCTTTTCATGTGATTTATTAATACCTGATTGAACACACAAAACTGATATAAACCAACTTTCGTTGCGCAAATACCATCCTAAGTCATATCCACAATCAAGATAGAAATCACTTAGTCTCCCAATTATGCTTAGTCCCTATATGTCTATAAAGATTGAAAACATAATGGTTGAAGTACAAGCATTCAATTGATCACATAGTCGTCATAAAACGGTTAGAGTTATGACACTAATTACGAATGATATTATCACGCATAAACCTATGCTAGCATGGCAAGTTCTAAACTCTTATATTCACTTTCGCTTCAACAAGAATTAACCCACAATTACAGGAGTTAGCTACTCTCCTATAACGAATTTAAACAACCATGATAGGATATCACATCAATCACACTATAGGCATCGAGAAAATTCAACAAATAAACTTCATGAATAAATCCGCTAAAACCCCATGACAACGAATTAGTTCATAATCAAACTAATCGTCACCATGGGTTCCACTGTAAACATGATAGTAATAAGTTCTAGAATACTAATAACGATAATAGAGTAATAAGGTTTAGAAACAAAGCCCAAAACGAGCATCCAAAGTATCGCCTAAAAAAAAGAACACATAGATAAGATGAAACTAGGTCTTCTTCGTAGCCGTCTCGTTGCTCTCCACAAGTGGTTAGGTCTTTTCTCCAATATCTCTGATGTCTCTAATTGTTGTTATGTCTATTAGAAGTATATATAAGCCTCCGGTGGACTGGGCCTCAGAAATTAGCCAAAACCCAATCAGAAACACAACAGGAATGCTTCTCCAAAACTTAATCAAAAATAATCTGGAATGTTGCCCTTGAAACCACTTTAAAAAGATAGGAAATTTCGTTAGCTTCGCGTGGACTGTAAGAACGTCGAAAACGGACTCCTGGATCAAAAGTTATGGCCAAAACAAAAATCAGCTTTTTTTTCCCGAAATACCGGCGCCGCAGCGCCAAGGTTACTGTTCATTTGCTGATTTTGCTCTATTTTCTTCGTTTTAACTCCGATTTTCATTCCGTTTCTTCCGGCACTCTCACAAATTGATGTACTATCATTCTTTAAGCTCAAAACCCACCAATTAAACATGGAAAACATCATCCCACATCCGACTCTTATTCCTGCACAAATTCACTACAAACACATCAAAAATACAACAAACTTGAGAACAAGGCAATCAATTTAAGCCGAATTAGAATGTTCCAAGTGGATATAAATCCACTTATCACACCCCCAAACTTAAACCGATGCTTGTCCTCAAGCATAAACACTTACAACTAACTAACTAACTAGTACCACTTCCGTAGGTGATCACGGTTGCATTTGGCATATGCAACAAGCCCTTTAAACCCCTAGGCAGCCCTAGTGGACGAGTAAGGTCTCGTGAGGGCCTATAGCGAATGTACCCACAAAATCCATTTAACCTAATGCAATGCAATGCATGAATGCAACTAATATGAAAATGCAAGATCCCCTTCAAACTCACCAAAACCAACTAACAAGCAAATATCTCAAAGAATGTAACAAATCCAAGCAGAGTTCGACTAAATCCCCGTATACTAACAAATACATGAACAGAAACGTGCGTGTGTGCGATGCTCATCAGAAATACCCCCAGAACTAGGTCAAAAATCATACATGCTTTCCGTCAAGACAATCACAGGTTTATAACTAGAATAGACTGTAGACACTCCATAACCTAGGAACACCTCCACCCTCATCCAAGGTAGACAGAAACTCATGCTTTATTACTATACTACGACACTACATATACAATACGCATGCTTATTTAACCGTGCAATGAATGAGACCCCAAAAGGCTTATACAATAATACCCATGTAGCGAGTGTTAGGTCAGCAGGATCCCAGACTATAAAGCCTTAGGTCACTAGGACTAAGTCCCCTCAGACTTAATTACTCGAGTATTAAAGAGCTCACTCTGGTTAATTATGCATTAACAAACAATACTAGACTCTTTTTTTTCCTTTTTTTTTTCTTTTTTTTTTCTTTTATATTTTTTTTCTTTTTTTTTCCTTTTTTTTTCTTTTTTTTTTTCTTTTTTTGTTTTTTTTTTTAAGGTTTTAATCTGGAATGAGCCTTTCTCATTTCCAACCCTAGACTACTCATAAAGATATGAGCCGGCTACTAGCCATTTGACACCTAGCCATTATTGACAATTAAACAACTAGCATGAAATTCCTGGTTTCCCCCAAACTTAGACTTTAATGTTCCTACGCTATAAAGGGAATAACGAAAATTCTAAATATAAACAAGTGATTAAATCTCAAAACATCCCACAGGCATGACCCTAACCTAGCCCAACAGCACCCCAATGAGACTGTGTAAAGATTTTGTTTCTGAAGCATGTAAGTCAATTTCATAAGAACTATAAATCAACCCTCTATTTATCATTACCACACTCAATTAGACATCTACCTACCAATCAGAATTAGCTCGTTCTAAGGGATCATGAAAAATGCTATGCAACGCAAATGCAAATGCAACTATATGAATATAAATATCACAATAAACAGAATGTCCTATATGGCATACAATTATGCAACAATATTATGAACGCAACTAAACTAACACATGCAATATATAATATATAATTCCTACATGAACAATTGGTACAACAAACACTACTAATACTCAACCACCCCCAAACTTAGAATCTTCAATGCCCCCATTGAAGGTAAAGAATAGTATAGAGAACATACCTAGTTAACGGCAAGATCACCTTCCTCGGGTGGTAAATAATGAGATCCAAACACTGGCCAATCAATCAAACCTTTATAATGAGGAACGCCGCCTGACCATTCCTCCAATCTCTCAAAAGTAGCTTTAACAAAATCTACATTAGGTGGCCGAATCCGCTCGTCATAATCCCACCTCCAGCGATACATCAAGGGGTTAAGCTCAAAAGAAGGAGCTTCTTCAAAAGAAGATTTAAGCCGCACCCGAGAATCCCAAAGATCGACCAAACCAAGCGACTCATGCGAACTATCACCCTCTGCAATCTCACTTATATAACCCAAATTTCTGTGATGAGAAACGCCGCCGGGCCATTCCTCCACTCTCGTAAGAATAGGACTATCAAAGTCAACAGAAGTATGAACAATGGACTTCGAACAAATAGCGTTCAACTCATTTAACATCTCACACTCTAACAAAACATCTTCCTCGAGAAAAGAATCAATTTCATTATCCTCAAGAATACGAAGTTCTTTATTGCTCCCATATTCTAACAAAACATCTTCCTCAAGAAAAGAATCAATTTCATTATCCTCAAGATCCATCAGCAAAACATCTTCTAAAGAGTCTTTCTTCAACAGCTGATCAAACTCCTTACTTTGTCCTTTATCAACCAATTCCACCCTAAAACACTCTTCATCCAATGGGAGCTTCATTTCTTTGAACACATTAAAAGAAACAGTCTGATCTTGCACTCTCATTGTGAGCTCTCCTTTTTGCACATCGATCAAGGTTCTACCCGTAGCCAAGAACGGTCTCCCCAAGATTATGGGAATCTTCTTGTCTTCCTCGAAGTCAAGAATAACAAAGTCTGCTGGAAAGATAAGCTTGTCGACTTTCACCAAAACATCCTCAACTATCCCTCGCGGATAAGTAACAGAACGGTCAGCAAGTTGTAGAGTCATGGTAGTGAGCTTTGGCTCTGGAAGACCAAGTTGCATGAAAACTGATAAGGGCATGAGATTAATACTTGCACCCAAATCACACAAACATTTGCTGAATGAGATGTCTCCAATAGTGCATGGAATGGTGAAGCTTCCCGGATCCTTCAACTTAGGAGGCAACTTTTGTTGCAAGATGGCACTACATTCCTCCGTCAAGGCAACGGTCTCTAGCTCCTCAAGTTTCAATTTCTTCGAGAGAATACCCTTCATGAACTTCGCATAGCTCGGCATTTGCTCAAGAGCCTCCGCAAATGGTATGTTAATCTGCAGCTTCTTGAATACATCCAAGAACTTAGCAAATTGCTTGTCTAACTTTTGCCTTTGAATTCGTTTTGGGAATGGAGGAGGTGGAAACACCTTATCTTCTACTTCTTTTTGAGAATTAACACTCTTGTGAATGATAGGAGTTGAAGGAGTAGCATTAGGAAGCAAATCAGAACCAGAATCGACCTCAACTGAAAAGTCACATTTTTCCTCCAGAGAGCACGGCGACGCGTCGCCGATTTTATACTGTGAGGCGGCGCCGCGGCGCCGTAGTGCCTGCTCAGGATTTTCAATTTTTTCCTCGGTTGCTTTTTCTTCGTTCTGACCTTGTAGATTTCTTCCTGATCGTAATGTTATTGCTTGAACTTGTTCCTTTTGATCTTTCTTGCCTGGATTCACCTCTGTGTCACTCGGAAGCGTTCCTGGTTGACGGTTCAATAATGCATTGGCTAGTTGGCCAATTTGATTCTCCAACGTTTTTAACGACACCGCCTGACTCTTGTACATCATTCGAAGCTCTTCCAACTCAGACTTCTCAGACTGATTTAATGAATTCCCTTGAGGTGGCTGAAATCCTGGTGGATTGAATGGTTGCCTTGGAGCATAAGGAGGTTGTTGAAAGTTCTGATTATACGGCCTTGCATTGAACTGCTGATTTTGTGGTTGAACACCACCCTGATTGTTGCTCCAACTGAAGTTAGGATGATTCCGATTGTTGGGATGATAAACATGGGGTACTGGCTGCTGAGCTCTTTGAAAATTACTAACAAACTGTGCAGATTCAGCTGAGATAGCACACAGATTCGTGTTATGAGCCCCTGCACACAATTCACACACCATAGCAACCTGGTTAGTCCCAAGATTAGACAGGGAATCTACCTTCATCGTCAACGCTTTGAGTTGAGCAGCAATAGCAGTTGCTGCATCCAAATCAAGAACTCCAGCCACTTTTGCAGGTGGCAAGCGCTGAGTAGGATTCTGAAACTCATTGGCCGCCATCATCTCAATAAGATTGTAGGCATCTTCATAGCTTTTTGCCCATAGAGCACCTCCAGAAGCTGCATCTAACATAGGCCTGGACTGAGCTCCCAACCCGTTATAGAAATTGCTGATTATCATCCAATCCGGCATCCCATGATGAGGACAACGTGCCAATATCTCCTTGTACCTTTCCCAAGCTTCCCCCAAAGATTCATGCGATTGCTGAGCAAACTGAGAAATAGCATTCCTATAAGCTGCTGTCTTTGCCATGGAAAAATACTTCGTCAAAAACTTTTGAGCACAGTCTGCCCAAGTTTTGATAGAGCCTGATGGCATAGAATGTAACCAACTCTTGGCTTTGTCCCTAAGAGAAAAGGGAAATAGCCTCAATCTGATAGCATCGTCTGTAACTCCGTTGAATTTGAAAGTATCACATATCTCAAGGAAGTCCCTAATATGAGCATTAGGATCTTCAGCAGGACTACCCCCAAACTGCACTGTATTCTGAATCATCTGAATGATGTTTGGCTTAAGCTCGAAATTGTTAGCCCCAATAGCTGGACGAACAATACTGGTATGAATGTCCTCCACTTTCGGCTGAGAGAATTCACTCAAAGCCTTCGCTGGTTGTGCTTGATCTGCCATAACTTCTTTTGATTCAAGATCGTCTTTTAAATCGAAATCAAGTCTTCTCCTAGCTAGTTCTTCTGTACGTGCTAGTTCGTCTCTACGTGCACGAGCTCGTGTACGCATAAACTCTCAACAAGTACCTGAAATTCACCAACAAGAAATTTGGTGAGAAACGTCCTAGTCACCGAACTTTAATGACCACTGATGGCAAATACTGAAACTAAACAAATAAAACCGCGTCCCCGGCAGCGGCGCCAAAAACTCGTTACGACCAAACTCAACACGCAAGTGCACGTGATCTCAAGTAATACAGATAGCAAATAAGGTTCGTTCCTACAGGGACTCGTTGTATTGTTTAGCTAATTCACTCACCGTTGTATGATTATTATTCGATGCTAAGACAAATAACAAATTGGATTTGGTTTATCACTAAAATTATTCTAAGATTTAAAGCCAATTATCAACTACTTGAACTGAGATTTATGTCGAATTACTTATGCAAATAAAACATGGGATTTTAACTTCATTAAACAATCCATCTATAGTCTCCAATTCTCTAGCCTTTTCATGTGATTTATTAATACCTGATTGAACACACAAAACTGATATAAACCAACTTTCGTTGCGCAAATACCATCCTAAGTCATATCCACAATCAAGATAGAAATCACTTAGTCTCCCAATTATGCTTAGTCCCTATATGTCTATAAAGATTGAAAACATAATGGTTGAAGTACAAGCATTCAATTGATCACATAGTCGTCATAAAACGGTTAGAGTTATGACACTAATTACGAATGATATTATCACGCATAAACCTATGCTAGCATGGCAAGTTCTAAACTCTTATATTCACTTTCGCTTCAACAAGAATTAACCCACAATTACAGGAGTTAGCTACTCTCCTATAACGAATTTAAACAACCATGATAGGATATCACATCAATCACACTATAGGCATCGAGAAAATTCAACAAATAAACTTCATGAATAAATCCGCTAAAACCCCATGACAACGAATTAGTTCATAATCAAACTAATCGTCACCATGGGTTCCACTGTAAACATGATAGTAATAAGTTCTAGAATACTAATAACGATAATAGAGTAATAAGGTTTAGAAACAAAGCCCAAAACGAGCATCCAAAGTATCGCCTAAAAAAAAGAACACATAGATAAGATGAAACTAGGTCTTCTTCGTAGCCGTCTCGTTGCTCTCCACAAGTGGTTAGGTCTTTTCTCCAATATCTCTGATGTCTCTAATTGTTGTTATGTCTATTAGAAGTATATATAAGCCTCCGGTGGACTGGGCCTCAGAAATTAGCCAAAACCCAATCAGAAACACAACAGGAATGCTTCTCCAAAACTTAATCAAAAATAATCTGGAATGTTGCCCTTGAAACCACTTTAAAAAGATAGGAAATTTCGTTAGCTTCGCGTGGACTGTAAGAACGTCGAAAACGGACTCCTGGATCAAAAGTTATGGCCAAAACAAAAATCAGCTTTTTTTTCCCGAAATACCGGCGCCGCAGCGCCAAGGTTACTGTTCATTTGCTGATTTTGCTCTATTTTCTTCGTTTTAACTCCGATTTTCATTCCGTTTCTTCCGGCACTCTCACAAATTGATGTACTATCATTCTTTAAGCTCAAAACCCACCAATTAAACATGGAAAACATCATCCCACATCCGACTCTTATTCCTGCACAAATTCACTACAAACACATCAAAAATACAACAAACTTGAGAACAAGGCAATCAATTTAAGCCGAATTAGAATGTTCCAAGTGGATATAAATCCACTTATCAACTATCAACTGGACGGCAGAACATTATCATGTTTAGATTATCTTTCTGTAATTAGTTGATAGGTAGCATTATAAATACTCTCTATATCATTGTAAAGAGCGTTCGTGTGGGACGTGTCTAGCGAAAGTGCGTAGCTCTGTATAAGGTTTGTATTCGAGAGTTCGAAACAAACAGAGAGAAAGTTTTATTTTGTCAGCAGCTGCTAAAGGTATTTGTACACCTTTGGTAGAGTTTGTATTTGATCTTAATTAATACAAACAGAGTTTGATTCATTCGTTTATTCTTGTTCATATAACCAAGCAAAAATCAGACACGATTATATAACTTGTATTCAACCCCCCTTCTACAAGTTATTCAAGTTAATAATTGGTATCAGAGCAGGTTGATTTCGAATAATCATAAAGATCTGCAATCATGTCTGGTTACTAGGATGGGAATACTAAGATTCCTATGCTCAAGAGAAACGAATATACTCTATGGGAAGTAAAGATGTTGCATCATCTGGAAGCAACAGATCCTGATTATCTTGACAGAATCAGAGATGGACCTTTTGTTCCAACAAAGGTCGTTGGACAAGCAACTGTTGATGGTGTAGTTGTTCCAGAACATACAGTAGAGAAGCCTAAATCTGAATGGTCAGATAAGGACAAGGAGAATGTTCTTAAAGATGCTAAAGTGAGAAACATATTATTCAATAGTCTTGATTCTGTTCTCACTAACTATGTTCTTTCTTGCAAAACTGCTAAGGATATATGGGACAATCTTAAGGTTCATTGTGAAGGAACTAAGCCTGTCAGAAAGAATATGAGGGCACTACTTATATAACAGTATGAGTACTTTGAATCCAAGTCTGGTGAGTCACTTACTGATACCTTTGATAGGTTTACAAAACTCATCAATGAGATGGCCATGCATGGTAAATATTATGACTTTGAGGATATGAATACAAAGTTCATGAAAGCTTTGCCTGATTTCTACAATGAGAAGATATCTGCGATTGAGGAAGCTAATGATCTGGATGAAATATCATTAGAGGCAGTATATGGAAAATTGAGAGCTTATGAACTTGACAAGCAACAGAAGAAGAGCAGGAGTGAAGGAAAGATGAAGACTGTTGCACTTACTGCTCAATCTGAATTAAAGAAGCTTCCTGAAGAACAGCATGAAGAGACTGTTGTAAAGAACTCAAGGAAGAAGAAAAGCAAAGAAAGTTCTGAGTCAGAGACTACTGATATGGACTCTGACAACAATGATTCTGAATTTGAGATGCAGGAACTCTTTGCTATGTTTGCTAAAGCTTTCAAGAAAGGAAGATTCAATAGGAAAAGATTTAGCAAAGGACCTTTTCAAAAAAAGGAGGAGAAGAAGAGTGACAAAGGCAAAAGTACAATTGTCAAGCTTGATAAGGCCAAGATCAAGTGCTTTAACTGCAGCGAGCTTGGACACTTTGCTAGTGAGTGTAAGAAGCCTAGAAATTCAGGAAAGGGTAATGCACTTATGGTCACACAGAAGGATTGGGCTGATTCCAGTGATTCTGAAGATGAATTGGATTATGACAACATTGCACTGATGGCAAATGTTTCAGACAAACCTGGATCTCCAAAGAAAACTTCTCCATCCTCTGTTAAGGTATCACTTCACTCTCTTGATTCATTTGATAGCTTAAATTCTGATGAAATTAGATCTATCCATGCTGAGTTTAAGAATCTTATGACTAATTTTAGAATTCTTACTAGTGAAAGAGATGAACTTAAGGTTAAGAATGATAAGTTAGTTGATAGAAATAATTTTCTTGAATCTGAGTTAATTCAAATGGAAGAATATAAGTTAAGTTCTGATAAAGCTAAGCATGATTACAGTGTTATTCTTGAGGCTTATGACTATGTCAGAAAAGAACTAGAGGAAGAGAGAGATGTGATTAAGACCATTAACATTTCTGGTAAAAAGACACAAGAAATCATTGAAAATGGAATTCGTGGTAAGGTTAATGGTTTAGGTTTTGATAAGGCTAGACAAGAAGAAAAAGTAGCTATTGTCAACGATGATAGTAAAATAGAAGCTAGTACATCTAAATCTGAAGGTAAGAAAATTGTTTCTGAACCTAATCATGTTAAATTTGTTGATTCAAAAGGTACCCCTGTTGTACACAAAAGGATTAACAATAGTAATTCAGATGAGAAAGTGTTAGAAAAACCTAAGAATGTAAACATAGGGTTTCTGTCTAAGTCTCAGTTGAAACAGAGATTAGATGGTCTTTCAGAGTCTAGCAAGGTCAAAAGAAATAGGAATGGAAAAGAAGGTATTAACAAAGAGAATAATTACAAGAATGTACCTGGTGCACCTAGGAAAAAATGCTATAAGTGTGGAAATCATAATCATTTGGCCCTAGACTGCAATCAAAAACCTTCTTGGAAAACTGAGTCCAGATTCCCCAAGACTCAGAAAATTCAATACCAACCACAAAAAGCTTGTTATCATTGTGGTAGTTTACTTCATTCCATTTACATGTGTAGAGAATATCATGAACTGTATTATGACTATTATTCTCTGAAATCTGAAACTCCTAGTCACAAACAGTTTGTGAAATCAGAGTCTAAGGTTGACTCTACAACAGGTAAAGTAAAAGCAAAATCTTCAAAGCCTGTTGTTTCTAAATTTAGTAAGAAAGGATCCAATCAAAGTTGGGTCCTAAAAAATTCTAACTAGTTACTTTTTGTTTGCAGGGCACAGGAAAGAAGCATTCAATTATCTTGGACAGTGGATGCTCTGGACATATGACTGGAAAGAAGTCCCTGCTTACAAAGTTTGAGAGGAAAGCTGGCCCAGTAATATCCTTTGGAGATGGCAACAAAGGAGAAACTCTGGGATATGGCTCAATTGTTTTGGGGAATGTCATCATAGAAAATGTAGCATTGGTTGAAGGCTTGAAACATACTCTTTTAAGCATAAGTCAACTGGGTGATAAAGGTTACAAATCAATCTTTGATAGAGAAGGATGCAAAATCTTGAATATGCAGAATGGAGACATTGTTCTAACTGGTCAAAGACATGGTAACATATATGAAGCCAGCTTAAGTGATACATCTAAAGGAATTGTTAGATGTCTCTACAGCAAAGCAACAAATGATGAAAGCTGGAATTGGCACAAGAAGCTCTCACATCTCAATTTCAAGAAGCTTAATCAACTTGTTAAGCACAATCTGGTGAGAGGCCTACCTCAGGCAAATTATGTGCAAGATGGACTTTGTGATGCATGTCAGCTTGGAAAGCAGAGAAGAACCACTTTCAAGAGCAAGACTGAAAATTCAATTACTGAACCATTTCACATGCTACATCTTGATCTGTTTGGTCCAGTAAACATAATGTCTATCAGCAAGAAGAGATATGCTCTAGTGATAGTGGATGATTTCACAAGGTTCACATGGGTGTTCTTTCTACACAAGAAGGATGAAGCTCCTCAGCAAATCATTGAACTTGTCAAGAATATTCAGAATAACTCTGAGTACAAAGTCAAAGTACTTAGGAGTGACAATGGTACAGAATTCAAGAATTCTACAATGGAGGAGTATTGTGCAGACAATGGAATCACTCAACAGTTTTCTGCACCTGGTACACCTCAGCAGAATGGTGTAGTGGAAAGAAAGAACAGGACTCTCATAGAGGCAGCAAGAACCATGCTTGCAGATGCAAAACTTCCAACCTATTTTTGGGCAGAAGCTATTAACACTGCATGTTTTACTCAAAACTGTACCTTGGTAAATAGTCATGGAAAAACTCCCTATGAGATGATCAAAGGAAAGAAACCAAGTGTGAAATACTTTCACATCTTTGGATGCAAATGCTATGTCCTAAAAGTTCATCCAGAACAACTTGGAAAATTTGAAGCCAAATCGGATGAAGCAATCTTTCTAGGATATTCAGCATCAAAGGCCTTCAAAGTTTATAATCTTAGAACTCACATTGTTATGGAATCAATTCATGTTGCATTTGATGATAAGAAATTTGGAATTCTGCAAACTGATGAGAGCCATGACAAATTGGAATTTGAAAATCTGAAGAATTCTGAGATACTCTCCAGTGATGATGAAGGTTCTCTAGAAGGAATTTCTATTGCTTCTCAAAGGAATGCTACTGTTGAGGGGGAGCCAATAAATCAAAGAGAACACAGTGATCATCAGGAGCAGACTAGCTATTCAGAGTCTACTCCATCAGGAACTGATCTTTGAGAGTCTACTGAGGAAAGATCAGTAACTAACAGCAATATGGAATCTACTGATTCTATTGATCAAAGGGGAGTTATTGAAGGCAGAGAGAATTCTTCTACAAGAGATACCACTAACTTAGGGGGAGAGACTAGCAGAGTCAATCTACCACCTGTTAGAAAATGGACAAAGGATCATACTGAAGATTTGATTATTGGTGATCCAAATATTGGTGTTCGAACTAGAAGATCAATTCAAAATGAATGCTTGTACAGTTACTTTCTCTCAAAGAATGAACCTAAGAAGGTTGAAGAAGCCTTACAGGATCATGATTGGGTAATTGCAATGCAGGAAGAGTTAAATGAGTTTGAGAGAAACAAAGTCTGGAAACTGGTACCAAGACCTAAAGATAGATCTATTGTTGGTGCAAAATGGGTTTTCAGAAATAAGCTAGATGAATCTGGTATGATTGTAAGAAACAAAGCAAGACTGGTGGCCAAGGGTTATTCTCAGGAAGAAGGCATTAATTATGATGAGACCTTTGCACCTGTAGCAAGATTGGAAGCAATCAGAATGTTTCTTGCATTTGCAGCTTATTCAAAATTCAAGGTATACCAGATGGATGTAAAGAGTGCTTTTCTAAATGGCAAACTTGATGAGGAAGTGTATGTGGAACAGCCACCTGGATTTGTTGATCCAAAATTTCCAAATCATGTCTACAAACTTGACAAGGCACTCTATGGACTAAAGCAGGCACCAAGAGCATGGTATGAGACTTTGTCTAAATTTCTTCTTGAAAATTGCTTCACAAGAGGTACAATTGACAAAACTCTATTCTTTAGAAAGATAAAAGGTGAATTGCTTTTAGTTCAAGTTTATGTTGATGATATTATTTTTGGTTCTACTAATGAAAAGTTGTGTGCTAAGTTTAGCAAGCTTATGCAGTCTAAGTATCAGATGAGCATGATGGGTGAATTAAATTATTTCTTAGGCTTGCAGGTCAAACAAACTGAGACTGGTATTTTCATTAATCAGTCAAAGTATATAAAAGATCTTTTAAGAAGGTTTGACTTTCAAGACTGTGCAGTTGCAAAAACACCCATGGCAACAGCTACAAAACTAGACTCCGATCCTAAGGGAAAGAGTGTGGATAATACTAGTTATAGAGGCATGATAGGCTCATTGTTATATATAACTGCAAGTAGGCCAGATATAATGTTTTCTACCTGTTTATGTGCTAGATTCCAAAGTGATCCTAAGGAATCTCATTTAATTGCTGTGAAAAGAATTTTTAGATCTCTTAAAGGAACTCCAAATCTTGGTTTGTGGTATCCTAGAGAATCTGATTTCTTCCTAATTGGCTATTCAGACTCTGATTATGCAGGGTGTAAGATAGACAGGAAAAGCACTACAGGTACATGTCAATTCTTGGGAAACAGATTGATTTCTTGGGCAAGCAAGAAGCAACAATCTGTCTCAACCTCAACTGCAGAAGCTGAGTACATAGCAGCAGGCAGTTGTTGTGCACAGCTCCTTTGGATAAGAAATCAGTTGATGGATTATGGTATGACACTTAGTAATATTCCTATGTTTTGTGATAATACTAGTGCTATCAAAATTGTAGAAAATCCAGTTCAACATTCAAGGACTAAGCACATTGATGTCAGGTATCATTTTATTAGAGAACATATTGAAAATGGTACTGTGGAACTTCATTTTGTTCCTACTGACAAACAGCTTGCAGATATTCTAACTAAACCACTTGATGAGACTACATTCAGTAGATTAGTAAGTGAGTTAGGAATGTTAAATTTTTAGTTCTTTAACATCTGCAAAAGTAGCAAGGTATGTTGTTTTTAGCTTATAGACTTGATATTTTTGTCAGGATCTATATTTGATTGTTAAATGCTTTAGCTATAACACTTTGCCTTGATAAATTTCAGTATGATAGACTTTTTAATAATCATCAGGATTAGAATTGTTATCAGGATGCTGACGTCATCAGTATTGTGTCAGTATCAGGATTGTGAAAATTGTTTCAGATCCTGACGTTTACTTTGTGTAATAATCTGATTCTGTGATGTATTAATTCTATGCTAGCAAGTTTTAATATTTGCATACTGATAATTTATACATCATTCAATAATCAAAAGACAAGTAGATAATAAGAAATTGTATTTTCATTAATTGAAAGCATTACATACATGGAAATGAAATACAACATCTTTTTGTCTAACTTCTACTGATAATCCTATACTTGTCTAATGATATGGATTCTGAGTTACAGGACAAGGAGCATCTCAAGAAATCCATCAGGGGATTTGAACAGCCTCGTCTATTCTTGGATTCCTTGTCTGGGCGACTTGAATGAGAGTAGCTAACTTAAATTAATAGCATCTCCATCAAGATCAACCTCAGACTCTCGGCCAAATTCTTCATCCTCAAGTTTTGAGGAGGTTAGGGGAAGATTGTATCCAACAGATGGATGCTCTAGGAGAAACCTCTGGATATTATCTGAAACTACTTCATCCATGATTAGTTCGATGAGAAAAGTCATCTTTTCAAAGAGATGATCAAGAACAGGATGTTCATCGACTGTGAAGAATCTAAAGAATGGGTTTGAATGGAGTTTTGGTTTGAGAATCATTGGTGAGAAGAAAAGAAATTGAAAGGTTTATGGAGAATGGCATAAGGCTTCTGTTTCTTGTATAGAAAGACGTGAGGAGCTGAACAGTCACTTGGAATTTTCAATGAAGTCAGATGCTAATTATCGCGTATGACTGTATTTCTTGCATTTTCAAGAAATGTCGAATATATCTAACCAATTAATTTTGTTCAGATTAATTGTTTATTTCTTTTTCAGATAAAAGAAAAAAGCCACGTGGAAACTTCATTTAAGTCTCTGGAATCAGGATGATATTTGATCAGGATTTCAAGTGTGACCATCAGGATTTGAGAATTATAATTTTTAAATCACATTACATTTAGTGATTATTTTGATGGGAGGTCACAACAAGAAAATGAAGCTGATCAGTATTGATTTTTATCTTGATAATACCTTGATTTATTTCATGAAAATCAATTTTGGAGTTTATTTTCCAAAAATCGTGGGTAACCGCACTTTTCAGGGATTGACACCTGTCAAATCTACGTGTCGACGTGGGATAGTGGTCTGAAAGATTTGTGAAATATATTTGTTTTGAAACTCTAATCGTGTAATTGCTTTCTCTAATTTCACATTCTCTAAAGCAAAAACACTCTCGAGTTTTCAAAATCACTAATCCATTTCAAGAATTTTTCAAGTTCTTTTCAGATCAAAGATGACAGCTCAAAGAAGATTACCTAAGTCAGTAGCCTTCAAGTTTGGTGACTTCAATTTTATGACGAACAATCATGTAGCAGCTATCACCAACAAGGAAGAAGTGTCAACTGATTTTCATCCAATCATGAACTTTCTGGCGTATGGACCATTAAGTTATGCATTGACAGCATCTCCACAAATTAATCAAGCAGTTGTTACACAAGCTTGGGAGAATGCTGAGGTAATTGATTCTACTCAAAGTCAAGCAGGTAAAATTGTTCTACACTTAGGACAAGACTCATTTGATATTACTGAATCTGTTGTTAATTCAGTACTTCACTTACCTATTAGTTTGAATTATGAAAATGTACCATCTGATGATATTAGAACTATGTTATCTGCATTAGGTTATAATGGACCTTTAGATAACATGAGCCAGTTAAGAAGATCTTGTCTTAGAAAAGAATGGTCTTTCTTCTTTGATCAATTAGCTAAATGCTTTACTGGTAAATGTAGTTCTTTTGATCAAATTACTTCTGTTACTTCACATATTGCTTACAGTTTACTTTATGATAGAGTAATTAACATTGGTCACATTATCTTAAATCAGATGAGTATTAAACTTGGGTTAAGAGATCAAAACAGGAAAATGGTTTATTATCATAGATTTATGCAAATGTTTATTAACCATTTTATTCCTGATGTTGAAACTAGATTTGGTAGAGAACATTGTGTTTCTTCTTATGTACAGCAAAAAAGAATTTTCTCTGACATTACAAAGAAGGACAATAAAAAGAATCTAGATGAAATACCTGCAATTCATTATCCACGTCATGTTCAGGTAATTCTTAAAACTCATCTTCCTACTCTCTACAATTCTTCTTTCTTTTGTGGTGAAATTGCTTAGGAATCTCATTTGGAGGAGAACCCACCTGTATCTACCCAAGTAGCCCAAAACATTATAGTCTCTGAAACAATTCAAGAACAAAGTTTTAATCCACAGCCTATTGTTTCAAAGAAACCAACCTCTGGTGTTTCTCAAAAGACATCAGTTGTAAGGAAGAGAAGATTTGTTGTGTCAAGTAGTAGTAGTTCTAGTGAAGATGATGATAATATATCTCTTGCTGAGAGAGAAGAGTTGAAGGCTGCAATTCGACTTTCTAAGCTAGGACAAAGAGATGAAGTACCTAGTCACAGCCAGACTGCAGTTTCTCAAAAGACTGTAGTACTTAAAAAGGGAAAACAGATACTGGATACTATCTCTCAAAAGACTGTGTCTATTGAAAAAAGATCTCATCCCAAGATCAATTCTGTGCCTACACCTCTTGAGTCTTCTCAGGATAAATCTTTTGCTCACTATATCAGGAGAACAAGGAGAAAGATTCAATTGTCACCTATACACACAGAGTCTAGTCCAACTAATATCATGCAGGTTTCTACAAATGAAGCTACAATCAAGTCAGCAAATGACCATAGAGATCTGGATATTGATTCTTCATGGGAAACTACATTATCATACAGACTGGCTATGGGACTAATTTCTCTAAAAGTGAAGTTGTCAAGGCCTATTCTAGATTTTCTGGTTGAAAGAGTACCAAAACTTTTATTTCTAAATGAATATGGACTTCTACATAAAAGACTTGACTTAATGAAGATGTATTTCTATGTATCTGTCAGAAGACAATTAGTCAAGAAATTTGGACTCTCGAAGCATGTTGCACTTCAATCACTTCATGCATATTTATTTGACAAGGATGTTATTATTGAAGATGCTTCAGCTCAAGGTGAACAACTGGAGGAAGTAGATATATAGAGGAATGCAGTCAACAGAAGATACTATTGCACCAGTGGTGGATAGTAGAATAGATCAGATCACAGTCACTGTAACACAAGAACCATCTAGTCAGAGGTTGGATGACTCAGGAGCTGTGATAGCTGATGTTGAAAGGTCTTCTGTGATGACTGAAATTGAAAGTGAGAAACCCTATGATATGGGAGGAATAACTTTGACTGGTTTTCTTGAAGATCAAACAAATATTATTCAGTCAGAGTCTATCCACTTTGAGGGTGAGTCTCAGCAAACAACACTTAAAGATGGTAACATACTAACTATGATGTCTAATGAAGTATTACTGAAGACATCAGAGTCTAGTAGAGAACCTGAAAGTGGTATACTAGAGCCTGTAGTCTCTGGAAGGAAAGAAGATATTTGTAAGGGTTCAGAGATTATAGTAGCTCACTCCTTGGAGAAAACCTCAAGCCCCATTCCAAATGAGGAACCCTCTCTCCATGTGAGTTCAGGTATAAAAACTTCTTCTAAACTCTATTTTTCTGTAGGTCATGAGAGCACTTATTCAAATGTGAGTGATACACTTGAAAAGATGGATATTGATCCATAATCAGAGCGGCTGGCTCCTGACCAGGCAAAAGGAGAGGTAGAAAGAGTGTTGACTTTAGATAGTCAAGGTGAGAATGAGAGTATGGATGATCAACTCCATAGTGAGGGAGAGAAAATTAGGAAACCACCATCGTTTGATTTCTGGGATCAGGTTTTTCCTGAATCTTGGTCTAATAATCTTGGTATGGATGCTGGTACTTATTCTTTTATCAAGATGTATGAGAAGAATGACTTAGCAAAGCATAATTCAAAGCCAGAAGTTAAAGCTCAGAAGCAAAAAGAAAGGCTTGCAGGAATTATAAACAGAAGAGGTGAAAGGCTAAGACAAACTTCTATACTACCAGTACCAGAAGATATTTCTAATGATCCAAGTATTCCTTTGTTTGTACTACCAATATCAGCAAGAATTGAGACATCAACAGTATCTGATCAATCTAAGGAGGCGTCAGGATTTGTAGATGTTAGTACACAGAATACTGGTGAAGGACAAGATGATCATATTGCAGCTTCAGATCAGAAAGATGAAGATGTTTGTAACTCTAATCGAGTTTTATTACTTGAATATCATTCTACACAGGCAACTTCTTCTACAAGACTTGAATTTGAAGATATTCCAAACACTTCCAACATTGAAGTCAATTCTGAAGTTCTGCAAGACATTCAGAAATCTCAAGTTGAAATTCAATCAAGACTTCAAATACTTGAAGATAACCAAGTCACTATTATAGAAAATCAAGCAATTCTGATGAATCTCATTTGTTCTGTTACTGAATCTCTTGGAATTAGTGTTGCTGATGTCAAAAAGGGGGAGATAAAGACAATTCAAAGACAACAACAACAGACTGAGGGAGATAAAAGAAGAACTGGTAGGGGAGATAAAGACAGTGACAGAGGTGAATCTTATCAGGGAAGTGGTTAAGGAAAAGAAGCATCAAATAGTTGAATTCTTTCGTTTAAGTACTGGATACTATGTCTATATCTGAAAGAGAAGGTACTTAACTTCATGATTTTTGAATTCATAAATTCTATTCTGATTGTATTGTTATATGTTTTGACATCAACAACTCAGATTTATGCTTCAGATTTTAAAGCATAAATAGGGGGAGATTGTTAGGAATAATTCATGAGTTGTGATGTTAAGAATAGAATTTTACTTATACTTCTTGTATATCCTGATTTATAAAGGATTTAGCACTTTGTATAGGAAATATGTATTAGATAGTTATCTGTAAAGTTTAGTCAGGAATGAACAGTGCATCGAGTACTACATGTCAGGAACTGAGATTGAATCCTGATATGTCAAGTTAACTACTGATCAAGTACTGATGGGATGGTCAGATCCTGATACAAGATGGAATCCTGATATCAGTCGTGTTACTAATGATGTCATTATGGATGCTACAGAAACTGGCAAGTGCTATAAAACAGGATCGTTGTTTGAGGAACAAGCAAGAAGATTTTATGTAGGAAATAATTTTCTATTGATGGAAACTATCAACTAGACGGCAGAACATTGTCATGTTTAGATTATCTTTCTGTAATTAGTTGTGTTAGATATTGATTCAAGTGATGATCAGGATCTGGGCATTACTGATCAGATACTGATGCTGACATCATCAGTACAACGTCAGTATTTGAGTAGATCAGGATTACATGCAGATTTATGTTAGTCCAGAGATTATGGGAAGATTGATTTGTCGGTTCCTGAATTATAGGAATGCAGCTATCATTCAAGATATGTATTAAGAGTCGTATGTAATTGATTTGATATATCTTGTAATTGATAGAGCAGCTGTGTACATTATATAAACACAGTTTAGGTTTTACATGATTGTAATCGGATACACGAGTTATTCTGTAACCTAGCAGCTCTTAAGAACATAAGGTTTTCTTAAGAGAGTTTGTAACAGTTTTATATCAGAATTAATAAAGCTGTTATTGATTCATACTTGTATTATTAAGTCGAAAATCTATACAATTATATTCAACCCCCC
Organism: Kitagawia praeruptora; assembly: GCA_037693485.1. Classification (NCBI taxonomy): domain Eukaryota; kingdom Viridiplantae; phylum Streptophyta; class Magnoliopsida; order Apiales; family Apiaceae; genus Kitagawia; species Kitagawia praeruptora. The sequence continues at coordinate 138,429,857 of CM075345.1, forward strand.
TTCTACAATTGTTATTTACTGGGCAACAATTGGTATCAGAGCAAAACTGATTAATATAAATCAGAAACGATCTTAAGATGTCGACAAGCAAGTATGAAAGCATCAAAATTCCAATTCTCAAGAAAACTGAGTATCCAACATGGAAGGTGAAAATGCTGATGTATCTGGAAGCAACTGATCCAGACTATCTTGATAGGATCAATGATGGACCATTTCTTCCAACAAGATTAGTTGCAAGAACAAAGACTGTTGCTGAACACTATGTCATTAAGGCAAAGAGTGAGTGGACGACAGAGGAAAAGGCTCAAGTACTCAAAGATGCAAAGGTAAAAAATATTTTGCATAACAGTCTTGATAATGTCATGTCAAACAGGGTAATAGCATGCAAGACTCCAAAGGAAATTTGGGATACTTTGGAAACTCAATGCCAAGGTACTGAATCTATCAAAAGAAACAGAAGGGCTCTGTTGATTCAGGAGTATGAGCAGTTCGATGCTAAATCTGATGAAAGCCTTACTGATATGTATGATAGATTTTTGACATTACTAAACAATCTATCACTAGTTGGCAAAGAGTATGATCCAGAGGACTCAAACACCAAGTTTCTCAGAGCTCTAACTGAGGAGTGGGATACTCAAGCTTCAATCATAAGGCATCAATATGATTTGAAGATGCTGTCTCTTGATGAAGTTTATGGGATGCTTAGAACTTATGATCTTGAGGTTCAACAAAGAAAGAATAAGAAGAATGTCAAGACAAAATCTGTTGCTTTGAATGTTGAATCAAAATCAAAGGGAAAAGCTGAGGAGGTTACTAGCAGAAAGAGTAGAGTGGAAAAGTCAATTCCTGATGACTCATCATCAGATACTGATACTGAGTCTGATTCTGATACTGATGATGACTCTACTGATTCTGATATAATGGAAATGGTTGCTATGATAGTCAAGGGCTTCAAGAAGATGAAGTTCAGAAAGGCTAGGAAGCAAGGGAAATTTCAGAAGAGAACCTTCAATGCTGACAAAGACAGGTACAAGAAGAAAGAAGATAAAAGCAGTAAATTTGACAAGTTAAAAATCAGATGCTATAACTGTGATGGAATGGGTCACTTTGCAACTGAGTGCAAGAAGACCAAAACCAAAGCTCTCATTTCTTCAAGCAAGGATTGGATGGACTCATCATCTGACTCTGAAGAAGAGAAAGTGAATTATGCTTTGATGGCTAAAACTGATGAGACTACTGCTGGTGAAAATAAGGTATCTGAAATTTTGTTTGATTTTGATACTAATAATGTCTCTAAGCTAAGATCTTTTTTAAAATCTCTGCATATTAGTTTTAAGAGTCAATCTCTTGAAAATACTAGAATAAAATCTGAAATGGCAGAGGTTGTTAAGAGAAATGATCATCTAGAAGCTGAGTTAATTTTCTTGAAGGAAGTTCAAGCAGAATGTGATAATGCTAAACATATGAAACTTGAAATAGAGTTTAAATGTAATGAACTTGAAATACAACTTAAAGAGGCAAATGAAAAACTCAGAACCTGGACACATTCTGGAACAAAAACTCATGAGATTATTACTGATAAAAACTGGAAAGAGTGTCTAGGTTATAAGCCAGAGAATGAGAAAAAAGACAAAGAAAAGGTTGTTTCATCAAATCCAGGAAGAGTTATAGTTGATGACTCAACAAATCCAAAAACCTACAGATATGTCACAGACAGTACTAAAACCAAATTAAAACCTGTTAATTATGTGTATCCAGAAAATCCCAAATCTACTTCAGATAAGGGATCCACTTCTACACATCATTCTGAGACTAGAACTGTCAAAAACAAGAATGTAGGTCTTTTGTCTAAGAAACAATTAAGGGATAGAATCTGTGAAGTAACAGATAGGAAGAAAGCTCCAATTGTCAAAAGGAACATGAATGGTAAAATTGGAATAAACAAGGATAATAATTATAAGTATATTTCAAATGCACCAAGGAAAGTATGCTTTAACTGTGGTAACTCTAATCATCTTGCTATTGATTGCAGGAGGAGTAAAAAGAAGGCTACTGTAGTTCCTAAGTCTGACATTAGGAATAGATCAGTATTTTATAAACCACAGAATCCTTGTTTCCATTGTGGCAGTGAATGGCATTCTATTTATACATGTGAAGAATACCATAATTTGTATTATAATTATTATGAGCCTTTGCCTAAGTACAATAAAAGTGCAAATTTTGGAAAAACAAAGAACTTGGACACTAAGCATGCATCTGTTAATAAAAAGACTAATTCTGATGGATTCAATCCTGATGAAGGTGTTTTTACAAGAAAACCTTCTGCTGCTAAAAATGTTAAGTTGCATGAAAAGAGAACCCAATAAGTGTGGGTTCTTAAAAATTCTAACCGAGTTCTTTGTGATTCTGATTGCAGGGTAAAAAGAAAAATGTGTTAGTCATGGATAGTGGATGCTCTGTGCACATGACTGGAGACAAAACCTTGCTATCAGAATTTGAGGAGAAGGCTGGCCCAACTGTGTCTTATGGAGATGGCAACATTGGACAAACTTTGGGATATGGCAGTATTGTAATTGGAAATGTCATCATTGAAAAAGTAGCTCTGGTGAAAGGACTCAAACACAATCTGTTAAGTGTTAGTCAAATCACAGACAGAGGTTATCGTGTCAATTTCAATGATACTCATTTTGAAGTTATCAGCAAATCTTCAGGGAAGGTTGCATTAACTGGTCAAAGACATGGTAACATTTATGAAGCCAACATTCACACCAATACAGATAATCCAGCTACATGCCTCATCAGCAAAGCTTCTGTAGATGAAAGTTGGAATTGGCATAAGAAGCTTTCTCATCTCAACTTCAACAATATAAATGAGTTGGTTAAGAAAGACTTGGTAAGAGGATTACCAAAGGCATTGTATACTCCTGATGGACTCTGTGATGCTTGTCAGAAGGCTAAACAGAGAAGGACATCATTCAAGAGTAAATCTGAATCCTCAATTGATGAACCATATCACATGCTTCACCTTGACTTGTTTGGACCAGTGAATATTATGTCCATCAATAAGAAAAGGTATACTCTAGTCATTGTTGATGAATATACTAGATTTACCTGGGTTTATTTTCTGCACAGAAAAGATGAAACTGCTGAAATACTGCTGGACCATGTAAGGCTCATTGAAACTGGCACAAAATACAAAGTCAAGATTCTGAGAAGTGATAATGGGACTAACTTCAAGAATTCAGCAATGGAAGAGTTCTGCAAATACAAAGGAATAGTTCAACAATTCTCTACTCCTGGCACACCTCAGCAAAATGGAGTAGTTGAAAGAAAGAACAGGACTCTTATTGAAGTTGGCAGAACTATGTTGGAGGAAGCTAAACTACCTACATATTTCTGGGCAGAAGCAGTCAACACAGCATGCTACACTCAGAACATCACCTTAATCAACAGACATGGTGTGACTCCTTATCAGATGATTAAAGAGAAGAAGCCAAGTTTGAAGCATTTACATGTGTTTGGCTGCAAGTGCTTTGTTCTAAGACCTCATCCTGAATAGCTAGGAAAATTTGAGACTAAAGCTGATGAGGCCATCTTTATTGGCTATCCAACAACAAGAGCCTTTAAAGTCTACAATCTAAGAACAAAGACAGTCATGGAGTCTATTAATGTATCTTTTGATGATAAAAAGATAACAGGGATAAAAGAAGACTCTCATGATAGTTTGATCTTTGTAAATGAAGCTACCAAGAATTCTGATGAAGTCATGTCAGATACTGATACTCTGTCAGATCCTGACGAACAATCAATTCCTGATCGAACGCCAGATACTGATAATGACTCAAATAATGCAAATGTTGAGGGGGAGCAAGAGCAAGATATCACCAGTACTGATACAACTCAAACATCAAGTAGAGACTCATCAGAAACAGATTCAAGTGACAATCCTGACAGTATATCAGGAAGAGATAGCACTATTTCAGGGGGAGCTTCTAGCAATTCTAGTTCTTTTGAAGATAACACCAATCCAGGGGGAGCATCCAGTTCAAGAAATGACTTACCATCAGCAAGGAAATGGACTAAAAGTCATACTCCTGATGTAATTATTGGGAATCCTGAAGCAGGTGTTAAGACAAGAAGTGCAACTCAGAATGAATGTTTATATAATAACTTTCTGTCAAATTAAGGAGGAGCCTAAGAAAGTTGAAGATGCACTTAAGGATGCCGATTGGGTAACAGCTATGCAAGAAGAACTGAATGAGTTTGAAAGAAATGAAGTCTGGAAACTAGTACCAAGGCCAAAGGGTAGGTCTATTGTGGGTACAAAGTGGGTATTCAGAAACAAGACAGATTCAGATGGCACTATTGGAATAAAGCAAGGCTAGTAGCAAAGGGGTATTCTCAACAGGAAGGAATAGATTATGATGAGACTTTTGCTCCTGTTGCAAGACTAGAGGCCATCAGAATTTTTCTGGCATATGCAGCCCACAAGAAGTTCAAAGTATTCCAGATGGATGTGAAAAGTGCATTTCTCAATGGAGAATTGGAAGAGGAGGTATATGTTGAGCAACCTCCTGGCTTCATTGATCCCAGATATCCAGATCATGTCTATAGACTGGATAAAGCACTTTATGGACTAAAGCAAGCTCCAAGAGCCTGGTATGAAACTCTGGCTCAATTCTTACTTGAAAGTGGATTCAATAGAGGTACAATTGATAAAACCTTATTTTATTTGAATCATGGTAAGGATTTGCTGTTAGTTCAAATATATGTTGATGATATCATTTTTGGGTCAACTAACTCTAAGCTGTGTGAAAAGTTTTCAAAGCTAATGCAGTCTAGATATCAAATGAGCATGATGGGAGAAATGAGCTATTTCTTAGGTTTTCAAGTTAAACAGACTGATGATGGGATTTTTATCAATCAGTCAAAGTATACAAAGAATTTGCTGAAAAGGTTTAACATGCAAGATAGCTCTACAGCTTCAACTCCTATAGCTACAGCTACAAAGCTTGATCCTGATCAAGGAACAGAGGTAGATGTAACCAACTACAGAGGGATGATCGGCTCACTCTTATATCTAACTGCTAGCAGACCAGATATCATGTATGCAACCTGTCTATGTGCAAGATTTCAAGCAAACCCCAAGGAACCACATCTCATTGTAGTGAAAAGGATTTTCAGATATCTTAAGGGCATTTCTTCTCTCGGTCTTTGGTATGCTAGAGAATCAGACTTTAGTTTATGTGGTTACTCAGATGCTGATTTTGCAGGATGCAAAATAGACAGGAAAAGTACTTCAGGCAGTTGTCAGTTTCTTGGTGGAAGACTAGTTTCTTGGTTTAGTAAAAAGCAAAAGTCTATCTCCACATCAACTGCAGAAGCTGAGTACATTGCTGCTGGAAGCTGTTGTGCTCAGATCATGTGGATGAGAAATCAGCTAATGGACTATGTTTGTCATTTTCAAAAATACCTATTTATTATGATAACCAAAGTGCTATTGCCATGACAGGAAATCCAGTTCAATGTTCTCTTACTAAGCACATCAGTATCAGGTATCACTTCATAAGAGAACAAGTACTGGAAGGGACAATTGAACTTCATTTTGTCTCTACTGATCAACAGTTAGCTGATATATTCACCAAGCCACTACCTGAGACTACTTTTACAAAGTTGGTGAACGAACTTGGAATGGTAAACTGTGGGAGTTCTTGAAAGAAAGAAGTCATCAGATACTGACGACTTGCAAATACTGATGGAAAGTCAATCCTGACAATGGTCAACGTCGAATCCTGATGCGACGGTTCGATTATCAGTATTATGTTTAGAATCTAACTGTCTTCGTTTTATTTCAATTTCCTGATTCAATCTATGATTAATGTTATTGAATTCCTGATAATGTGATTACTTTACTTAGTCCTCATATTTCTCAGATTGTACCTCAGTTCATAACATGATAAATCAGGAAAACATTGAATAGAATAGGGAAACTGAAGTTTTCATTGATAATAAGAAAGAGATTACATTCAAAGATTATATCTTTTTGTTCTCTATCTACTAATCTATTCAACAGAAAATAAATTCCAAACCACTCCATTATTAGTAGCCATCCCAGATCCTATCTTTGCCACTTTGTTTGGGTGGAGGTTGACAGGGATAAGGTTATTTTTGGTGACATATTCATTAACAATGGTTGATGGAGTTGGATGAGGATGCCTTAGATGAAAGCCATGCTAATGTTGCTTGAAGGGCAGCATCGATGTCAATCACTTTTGCAGGTTTTTCCTTCTCGATTTCCTCGAGACCTGCATCCATCTGCAACCAGAGAGTCTCAAGTTGTCTTTCCCAGTCGAAAGTATCAAACTCTTCACGAGTATAACTGAAGATATCTCTTTTCTCGACGAGATGAAGATTCTTTTCTTTGATGGTAAGTTTTGCCATCTCTGTACTGAGAAACTTTGCAAGAAAAGTTTTTGGTTTGCAGGAGAGAAGAAGCAGGAGAAGAGTTAAAAAGTAAGTGGACAAGTCTCTAGGATTAAATAGAGAAGGGTGAAACGAGAATATGAAACGATTCATATTTCTGGTGTAAGTACCAGGTATTTTTTGATTGTGATGTTTTAAATTTCTTTATTTAAAACAAATTACCTTGTTTTATTTTAATCACAATCTTATTCCTCAAATAATACGAGCGCGTGTGTTTCACTCAATCAATACATATAGTTACATATGGTAAGTCGTGACTCGTACAATCATCACCACTCTCTCACGTAATTTGGTCCATTACTCAAGTATGCACAAATAGATTACTGACACCTGTTTTTGATAAATCATTAGTATTGTCTAAATATCAATTTAGTTTTCTAATTGATTTATTATTCTCAAAACTATCAGTAAAACATCATCTCTCTATCTCTCCACTCTTAAACCCTAATTTCAAAATTAGCACAACTCTCGTGTTTGCAATTTCAATGGAGAAATCATCTTTCATTAACAGCAAGGTCGTAATCAATGGAGTTACGTTTAACACAAATAACTTCACTGCAGTTCTAGATCATCAGGACTTGCCCAATGATTTCCACATTATACAGGACTTTTTAGCCTCAAGCCCAATAAATTATGCTTTAACCCAACCTGCCAAGATATCTTTTCAGTCTGTAATGCAGGTTTGGAACACAAGTGTCTTTGGGAAAGGACTTTCATCAGAAAAGCCTCAAATGAGCTTTGAGTATAATAATGTTACATACTATGTGACTCCTGAGATTGTCGCTGAAGCTCTACACTTACCATCAATTATTGGTAAGCTGGTATTCAAAGTTCCTGATTCAAGACTCCTTGAGTATGTTGTAAGTTTGGGTTACAATGGAGCACCAAAGAAGTTTGGAGAGCTATACAGAACAAAGCTTAAGAAGGAATGGAATTTCTTCTTTGACACTATCAGCAGATGTTTCTTGAATAAAGTGTCAAATTTTGATGCTTTACCCTCAGGTTCAGCCAAAATTGGGTATTCTCTAATTCATGATCTCTCATTTGATTATGGGTCTTTTATACTAAAGGCATTAAGTGAAAGAAAAGCAGATAAATGTGGTTATGTTTGCTTTCTTAGATTTTTCCAATTAATATTCTCTCACTTATGTCCTCATGCTGTTTTTGAGAATGATACAATTTTGCCTATATGTAAAATCTCATAAAACAATATAGAGAGTCTAATCAATTCTGATAAAGCAAATAGGTTTGATGGAACTCCATACATTCCTGATGAAGTATGGTCTCTTTTAAGACAGAGAATGCCTATTCAATATGGCCCAGCAACTGGTGCTATGGGACAGGACCTTACACATCCTATTCCTGACACAAGCACACAACCTAAACACTCTTCTAAACAGTCAACCACCTCTGATGTCTCATAAAAGGCATCAGTTGTAAAATCAAAGAAATTAGCTAGATCTGATGTGTCTGAGAGGCAATCAGGATCAAAGGATTTCTCCACTCCAACTCACTCTCAAATGAAGTTACAAGGGGGTGAACAAGGGGTCCTGGGTGCATCTGGTCTGAATAGAGAAACAGGAGTAAAGAGGAAAGTTAGTCAGAGAGCTGATTCTGATTCTGATGATGACACGATGCCTATATCAGTTTTGATGAAGAAAAAGGAGATTCATGTTGTTGATACTAGAGAAGTGGCTGTCTCTGAAAAGCCAAAGAAAAGAAGAAGATTAATCAACAAAGGCAAATTTGTTGTTCCAATAGAATTACAGAATCTTACTGATGCTATGGAGAGCAATCCTGATGTATCTACTAATCAAGATGGATCATCAGTTCCTGACACTACTGTCAATCCTGACATCTCTACTCCTGATAATTCACCTGTGAAGACTGTTGAGAACTTTGATTCTCCAGCACCTGTATCTCCAAAGAGAAGAATTATTGAGATGTCTGTTGATCAAGTAAATGTTATTGCTGCTCAGTTGGGTTTCAAACCTTCACCACTTGAAAAGAAAACTGCTGAAGCAAATGTCTTTCATAGACAGAAGAAACAGAGGACTACTATGTCACCTCTGAAAGGATCAAGCCCACAAGAACCTGAACTTCAAAGGAGTTCAGCAGCTATTGCAGATCCAGTCACACAAGAACCACCTACTCAAAGTGTGGGTGCAGACATTTCTGAAAGAATAGTCCCACAAGAACCACTTTCTGAAAGGGAAGGTGAAGACAAGAATATTCCTGCCCCACAACAACCATCTTCTCAAAGTGAAGATGTTGGCAAAGTCACATCAGCAGGGGAGTTTCCTGACAATGCTCAAGGGGCTTCTGAAATTGAACTTGAAGTAGATAAAAGTCTGGCAGATAAAGCTGCTCATAATTTGCACATTGCTGAATGTGATGAAGTGATCACTGACACTGCATTTGAGGGAAGCACACAAGAACCTTTAACTCAAAGTGTTGAAGAAGCTTTACAACCTCAGACTACACAAGAACCATCAGTAGTTAATACTGATGCAAGTCATGCTTTAGTTGCAGTAGTCAATCCTAATGTAAGTACTACTGATCCACTTATTCCATTACTTATCGAGCCAATTTCTGCACGGCCAATGGATTCTTTAACTACTTCGTCAGGTAACACTTCTCTCTCTATTTCTCTTACTACTGATAGTATGATTACAGATAGACCTAATATAAGGGATACCTCTATTTGTATGACTTCAGACCACTCTTCTCAGCCACCTCTTATTTCTTTGCATTTGATGAGTCAGAACCTTTCTTGTGAGAATGAGAGTGAATATTTAGAGAAAAAGAAGAGTGATGAGAGGCAGTCTCCTGCACTGGCAAAAGGAGAGGTAGAACAGAGTGAGAAGTTGTTAACTTCTAGTGAGGTAGTAGTTACTATTGACAGTAACTTAGGTAACATTGTGAGAAGTGATGAGATCATTTTAAAAGAAACGAGAGATTTAGGAAATGTTACTATTTTACCTGCAGGTCATCAGGATTCACCAGCTACATCTACTGGTGACTTGAAAATGAAAGGTGTTATGCATCCTGATGAGAATATTGATGGTAAGATTCCTGATGATGATCCTGATGATGATGCTGATTATGTTGAAGCACTTCATGTTCAGGCAGCTGTAAGAGCAAGTCTACGTTCTGGTAATCAGGCTCAGGCTTCCTCAAGCAAGTATCCAGAATCTTGCAGTAACAAGGGTGAATACAACAATATTACTCCTGATCATATTCAAGCTCTAAGGAGGTATGAATGGGATACTGAATGGGGTAAGCCTACTGCTTCAATAAACTTTCCCAATGCTCTCTTTCATTCCACGCATATAGCTTCCAAGTTGTCTAATTCTGATCTCAAGGATCATCTGAAGACTACTACTATCTTGACAAAGGGACTGAAAGATGAGATTGCTTCTGTAAAGAAGAATAATGATCAGTTTCATGCTCGTTTTCTTAAGGATCATTCTGAAGTTGCATCTGCTTCGCAGCTTAAATGTTTAACTGCTGATGTTAATACAAGGATGAACTCTGTAGAAACTAAAGTTGATACTTTGTCTTCTAAGGTCGATAATATTGAAGAAACTCTCAAACTAATCTTATCTTTCTTTCTTGATGAGGATTCTGATGTCAAAAAGGGGGAGAAGATAGTCAAAACAAAATGCTCACCTAATCCAGTTGTACAAAAGGATGATGATATTTCTGGAAATGATGGTGATGCTAAGTCACATAAAGTTGAAACCTTTGATGCTGCTTTAGTGACAAAGAGAAGTCAATCTAATACTCAAACTAGGCAGTCAACTCATGTTTCTAGATCTGGTAAGAAGACAGTGACAACAATGGTACAATCTCAGAGTCTGACAGAAGAACAGTTCGTGACACCTGGTCAAACTCTGTCAACCATTCCTGAGGATGATGTGTATGTGGAACAGGATGAAGATGCTGCTAATCTATTTCATGAACTTGACACTGGGGATGGACGTGTTCTTAAATTGTTTCATAAAGACAAAAGAGTTCAACAGTATCATGCTGAGAAGGCGCTTATCTTAACTACTGGAGAGAATCCAAACATGACTATTGATGAGTTCTTAGAAGAACAGAACAGGATTCTCGAAGAGATTGCAAGACAAAATGAAGCTCCTGCTGCAAGAAGAGGAAGAGGCAGAGGAGGAAGATACAGAGGTAGAGGAAGAATACCTGCTCAAACAAGTAAAAGGCAAACAAGATCTAGTGGAATCAAGTTAAAAGATGTTTCTGAGAATGAAAAGAAGAATACTCCACTATCTCTTGTACTGACTCCGAATAACAGATTCAATGCTCTTGAAGAAATTGAAGAGGAGATATTGCCTTTAAAAAGAAAGAGCAAGGTTGCTGATCAAGCTACTGTATCTAATGAGAAGTCAGTTTTTGGTTCAATTCCTGATGTTGTCTCTGATTCTGGAGAAGCTGAAATTTTAAAAGAACTTAAGATTATGATTCTTAAGATTGTGGTTGAATTTCACAATATGGAAGTTATTGAAGATACACTGAAGCATGAGCAAGAAAATTTCAGAAGATTTGAAAGAGAAAGTGAAATCAGAGCTAAAGCAAGAGAAGCAGAAAGGATAGCAACCAGAGATTACTTGGAAAATGTTCATAAATCTAACAGGAAGTTATTGTATGATAAAAGTAAATATGTTCTTGAACATCAGCAGTATTATCCAACAGATGAGAAGAAGAAGAGCAAGAAAAAGGAGAAGAGTGAGTGTGATTATAGGAAACCAATTGTTTTCAAATCTGCAGGACTGATAACAAAATCTTCTTTGATTAATGAATCTTTATTGATTGTTAAATCAAAGTCTACTGCATTTGTTGCTGAAAATCCACCAAAGTGGGTAAGTATGCAATCTGGTTTGAAGGGATTGGAACCTGGAACAAGAGGAGGTATTGGATATAATAATGCACAGGTTGTTTTTATTGTACAAACTGATCAATATGCTCTAGTTGACAAGATTGGTGATGAGTTAACTATTAATCATCTCTGGAAACTTGAAGCTGTTGCTATCATTGCTGATTGTCATGCTGGTGCTAAGAAGGTAGAAAAGATGTTGTACTTCATGAAAGACAGAAGTGTAAAGAAGATTGTTATTCATGAGTTGTTGTGCAAATCTGCAAAAGAGCTGAAATATGTTCTGTATCTGCTCAGATGTAAAAGCATTAATGTTAAAGAAAGAGAAGTCTACTACAATTGGTCTGTCATGATTTACAGAACAATCAGACAGAGATTTATGGATGGAGGAACGAGGTATGATGGCAATTATACTCCTATGTATTTAAATTTAAGAGGCATAGAGGTTGAAATGAAGAAAGGTACTGCTGTTAGAGAAGAGTATCTAGGCATGGAACAACTGTCTCTTAATCCTGATGGGAAGGAGATTGCCTATGTGTTGCTAGGTGATTTAGATCTTCCAAGAAGCTCAATTCAGAATCTCAGGGCAGCTATCTATCAGATTAATGAGGAAGACGAAGGACTCAAAAGTCTGAAAAAGAAACTGATTCAAATTCTTGAAAGCAAGGAAAAAGAATTAATATCTGACTTCTTGAAGATGAATCTGTTTTATCAAAGAATTTCTGAAACTGTTCCTGATGAATTTTAGAAGGTATTTTGTTTTGAGTTTTTGACATCTTTGAATCAAGGAATTTGTGCTTTATTTCACAAAGAACAAATTGGGGGAGATTGTTAGATATTGATTCAAGTGATGATCAGGATCTGGGCGTTACTGATCAGATACTGATGCTGACGTCATCAGTACAACGTCAGTATTTGAGTAGATCAGGATTACATGCAGATTTACGTTAGTCCAGAGATTATGGGAAGATTGATTTGTCGGTTCCTGAATTATAGGAATGCAGCTATCATTCAAGATATGTATTAAGAGTCGTATGTAATTGATTTGATATATCTTGTAATTGATAGAGCAGTTGTGTACATTATATAAACACAGTTTAGGTTTTACATGATTTTAATCGGATACACGAGTTATTCTGTAACCTAGCAGCTCTTAAGAACATAAGGTTTTCTTAAGAGAGTTTGTAACAGTTTTATATCAGAATTAATAAAGCTGTTATTGATTCATACTTGTATTATTAAGTCGAAAATCTATACAATTGTATTCAATCCCCCTTCTACAATTGTTATTTACTGGGCAACAACTTAATAGGTAGCATTATAAATACTCTCTCTATATCATTGTAAAGAGCGTTCGTGTGGGACGTGTCTAGCGAAAGTGCGTAGCTCTGTATAAGGTTTGTATTCGAGAGTTCGAAACAAACAGAGAGAATGTTTTATTTTGTCAGCAGCTACTAAAGGTATTTGTACACCTTTGGTAGAGTTTGTATTTGATCTTAATTAATACAAACAGAGTTTGATTCATTCGTTTATTCTTGTTCATACAACCAAGCAAAAATCAGACACGATTATATAACTTGTATTCAACCCCCCCTTCTACAAGTTATTCGAGTTAACAATATATCACATATGATTCATGGATAAAGATGAGGATCGATTACTAACCTTTATAAGCGATCCAAGGATGATGAATAGGGCCTCTTAGCAGCTGCTCCTCAAAGGTACAAAAGCCAAGAAGCTGGAGACAACCTGCAAATTTAGTACCTCCACCTTTCTCTTCGAAAGGAGGTACCAATAACAGTTCCAAATAAACAAGCAGCATTTAGAGATGTCGAGAAACCAAGCTTAGTAGATAATTATGAGGTCTGGATGTAAATAAATTCACAAGTCCTTTCAATACGGACAATTGAATACTTGTAAACTTACTTAAGAATTACTTAACAGATGGGATTTCCAAATAATATGTCAATACTAATATCCCATGTTTACAAACCAACCTTGATAAATTGATTTCATCAAGTGATTTAGTAAATGTGTCTGCAAGTTAATCCACTACGCCATAAGTGAGCATACGCAACCCTTTTTACAAAGCGTTGCACAGAAAGCGATTCGTTAGATAGAAGTTTTGGGTCTTTTGCAACTGAGCTGAATTGGTGTTGCGTTAGATATAGATTAGTGTTGCGTATTACCCACAGTGTTTCACATTATGCAACACTAACTGATGGCGTTGCGTTAGATAATTTTTTATTTTTATAAATGGTGACGTGGCAGGAGTGGGACCCACATGTGTTGACGTGGCATTTGTTGACGTGGCACATGTGGGACCTACATTTACTGACGTGGCAGAAGTGGGGCCCACCTTTGCTGACGTGGCATTTGCTGACGTGGCAAAAAACGTTGCATTAGATACCAATAGTGTTGCGTTTGCTCTTTGAAGTGTTGCATTAGATATATTCATATTTTTAAAAATAAATATGACGTGGCAGATGTGGGCCCCACAACTGCTGACGTGGCAGTGTGGGACCCACAAGGATGACGTGGCATGAGGCCCATCATGCTGACGTGGCAATTGTGGGACCCACAATTGCTGACGTGGCAGAAGTGGGGCCCACCTTTGCTGACGTGGCAGAAAGCGTTGCATTAGATACCTGTAGTGTTGCATTTGCTGTTTGAAGTGTTGCATTAGATAAATTTATATTTTTTTAAAAAAAAATTGACGTGGCAGATGTGGGACCCACCACTGCTGACGTGGCAGTGTGGGACCCACAAGGGTGACGTGTAATATCATTATATTAGATATATATTGACATCCGTACGGTTGGATCGTTCAAAAAAAAAATTTTAAAAATAGAAATAATAATCCGTAACAAAGCACTAGTTACGAGTCGTATTGAAAATAGTAGTGATCTACTAAGATCTTCAATCAAATTAATTTTTTATTTTCTGAAACTTGGGGAATATCATTATATTAGATATATATTGACATCCGTACGGTTGGATCGTTCAAAAAAAAATTTTAAAAAATAGAAATAATAATCCGTAACAAAGCACTAGTTACGAGTCGTATTGAAAATAGTAGTGATCTACTAAGATCTCCAATCAAATTAATTTTTTATTTTCTGAAACTTGGGGAATATCATTATATTAGATATATATTGACATCCGTACGGTTGGATCGTTCAAAAATATTTTTTAAAAAATAGAAACAACAATCCGTGACAAAGCACTAGTTACGAGTCGTATTGAAAATAGTAGTGATCTACTAAGATCTCCAATCAAATTAATTTTTTATTTTCTGAAACTTGGGGAATATCATTATATTAGATATATATTGACATCCGTATGGTTGGATCGTTCAAAAATATTTTTTAAAAAATAGAAACAATAGTCCGTGACAAAGCACTAGTTACGAGTCGTATTAAAAATAGTAGTGATCTACTAAGATCTCCAATCAAATTAATTTTTTATTTTCTGAAACTGGGGGAATATCATTATATTAGATATATATTGACATCCGTACGGTTGGATCGTTCAAAAATATTTTTTAAAAAATAGAAATAATAATCTGTGACAAAGCACTAGTTACGAGTCGTATTGGAAATATTAGTGATCTACTAAGAGATCCAATCAAATTAATTTTTTATTTTCTGAAACTTGGGGAATATCATTATATTAGATATATATTGACATCCGTACTGTTGGATCGTTCAAAAATATTTTTTAAAAAATAGAAACAATAATCCGTGACAAAGCACTAGTTACGAGTCGTATTGAAAATAGTAGTGATCTACTAAGATCTCCAATCAAATTAATTTTTTATTTTCTGAAACTTGGGGAATATCATTATATTAGATATATATTGACATCCGTACGGTTGGATCGTTCAAATATTTTTTTTTAAAAATAGAAACAATAATCCGTGACAAAGCACTAGTTACGAGTCGTATTGAAAATAGTAGTGATCTACAAAGATCTCCAATCAAATTAATTTTTTATTTTCTGAAACTTGGGGAATATCATTATATTAGATATATATTGACATCCGTACGGTTGGATCGTTCAAATTTTTTTTTAAAAAATAGAAATAATAATCCGTGACAAAGCACTAGTTACGAGTCGTATTGAAAATAGTAGTGATCTACTAAGATCTCCAATCAAATTAATTTTTTATTTTCTGAAACTTGGGGAATATCATTATATTAGATATATATTGACATCCGTACGGTTGGATCGTTCAAAAATATTTTTTAAAAATAGAAACAATAATCCGTGACAAAGCACTAGTTACGAGTCGTATTGAAAATAGTAGTGATCTACTAAGATCTCCAATCAAATTAATTTTTTATTTTCTGAAACTTGGGGAATATCATTATATTAGATATATATTGACATCCGTATGGTTGGATCGTTCAAAAATATTTTTTAAAAAATAGAAACAATAATCCGTGACAAAGCACTAGTTACGAGTCGTATTGAAAATAGTAGTGATCTACTAAGATCTCCAATCAAATTAATTTTTTATTTTCTGAAACTTGGGGAATATCATTATATTAGATATATATTGACTTCCGTATGGTTGGATCGTTCAAAAATATTTTTTCAAAAATAGAAACAATAATCCGTGACAAAGCACTAGTTACGAGTCGTATTGAAAATAGTAGTGATCTACTAAGATCTCCAATCAAATTAATTTTTTATTTTCTGAAACTTGGGGAATATCATTATATTAGATATATATTGACATCCGTACGGTTGGATCGTTCAATTTTTTTTTTTAAAAATAGAAACAATAATCCGTGACAAAGCACTAGTTACGAGTCGTATTGAAAATAGTAGTGATCTACTAAGATCTCCAATAAAATTAATTTTTTATTTTCTGAAACTTGGGGAATATCATTATATTAGATATATATTGACATCCGTACGGTTGGATCATTCAAAAATATTTTTTAAAAAATAGAAACAATAATCCGTGACAAAGCTCTAGTTACGAGTCGTATTGAAAATAGTAGTGATCTACTAAGATCTCCAATCAAATTAATTTTTTATTTTCTGAAACTTGGGGAATATCATTATATTAGATATATATTGACATCCGTACGGTTGGATCGTTCAAAAATATTTTTTAAAAATTAGAAATAATAATCCGTGACAAAGCACTAGTTACGAGTCGTATTGAAAATAGTAGTGATTTACTAAGATCTCCAATCAAATTAATTTTTTATTTTCTGAAACTTGAGGAATATCATTATATTAGATATATATTGACATCCGTACGGTTGGATCGTTCAAAAATATTTTTTAAAAAATAGAAACAATAATCCGTGACAAAGCACTAGTTACGAGTCGTATTGAAAATAGTAGTGATCTACTAAGATCTCCAATCAAATTAATTTTTTATTTTCTGAAACTTGGGAAATATCATTATATTAGATATATATTGACATCCGTACGGTTGGATCGTTCAAAAATATTTTTAAAAAAATAGAAATAATAATCCGTGACAAAGCACTAGTTACGAGTCGTATTGAAAATAGTAGTGATCTACTAAGATCTCCAATCAAATTATTTTTTATTTTCTGAAACTTGGGGAATATCATTATATTAGATATATATTGACATCCGTACGGTTGGATCGTTCAAAAATATTTTTTAAAAAATAGAAACAATAATCCGTGACAAAGCACTAGTTACGAGTCGTATTGAAAATAGTAGTGATCTACTAAGATCTCCAATCAAATTAATTTTTTATTTTCTGAAACTTGGGGAATATCATTATATTAGATATATATTGACTTCCGTATGGTTGGATCGTTCAAAAATATTTTTTAAAAAATAGAAACAATAATCCGTGACAAAGCACTAGTTACGAGTCGTATTGAAAATAGTAGTGATCTACTAAGATCTCCAATCAAATTAATTTTTTATTTTCTGAAACTTGGGGAATATCATTATATTAGATATATATTGACATCCGTACGGTTGGATCGTTCAAATTTTTTTAAAAAAAATAGAAACAATAATCCGTGACAAAGCACTAGTTACGAGTCGTATTGAAAATAGTAGTGATCTACTAAGATCTCCAATAAAATTAATTTTTTATTTTCTGAAACTTGGGGAATATCATTATATTAGATATATATTGACATCCGTACGGTTGGATCATTCAAAAATATTTTTTAAAAAATAGAAACAATAATCCGTGACAAAGCTCTAGTTACGAGTCGTATTGAAAATAGTAGTGATCTACTAAGATCTCCAATCAAATTAATTTTTTATTTTCTTAAACTTGGGGAATATCATTATATTAGATATATATTGACATCCGTACGGTTGGATCGTTCAAAAATATTTTTTAAAAATTAGAAATAATAATCCGTGACAAAGCACTAGTTACGAGTCGTATTGAAAATAGTAGTGATTTACTAAGATCTCCAATCAAATTAATTTTTTATTTTCTGAAACTTGAGGAATATCATTATATTAGATATATATTGACATCCGTACGGTTGGATCGTTCAAAAATATTTTTTAAAAAATAGAAACAATAATCCGTGACAAAGCACTAGTTACGAGTCGTATTGAAAATAGTAGTGATCTACTAAGATCTCCAATCAAATTAATTTTTTATTTTCTGAAACTTGGGAAATATCATTATATTAGATATATATTGACATCCGTACGGTTGGATCGTTCAAAAATATTTTTTAAAAAATAGAAATAATAATCCGTGACAAAGCACTAGTTACGAGTCGTATTGAAAATAGTAGTGATCTACTAAGATCTCCAATCAAATTATTTTTTATTTTCTGAAACTTGGGGAATATCATTATATTAGATATATATTGACATCCGTACGGTTGGATCGTTCAAAAATATTTTTTAAAAAATAGAAATAATAATCCGTAACAAAGCACTAGTTACGAGTCGTATTGAAAATAGTAGTGATCTACTAATAATTTTAATGATGTGGTACTTTTTTAAAATTTTCAAAATTTATTTGGTTTGATTTTATAATAATCAAAGTTGATCTTCGCATAAAATACAAATCAAATTATATTTAAATATTTATTTATTAAATTTAAAATACATAATTTTTTAATAAAAAATACAAATACATAAATATATTAACAATATCACATAATAACACACATACCGGTGAAATATTTTGAGTGGCAAATAATCCCGCCCAATGAAATGTTTGAGGCACAAATAATACCGCCCAGACAGTTTTGGCTCCTACTTTAATAAAATAAAACCCCTCTCTCCCTCTCTCTGTGGTAAAACTCTATCCCCAACTCTCAATCTCTCAAATTCGTGCGTAATTCACATCTTCAACTTTCCAATTGATTTGAGACATCAGTCAAGACTTTGGTTTGGGTGCATTGGTCGAGGCTTTGTTCCTCAAATTAGGGGTTTTTCATATTATGTTCAATTGATTTTATTTTTTCACTTAAACGTCAATTAATCAATCTCTCACTTTGATTTCAGGGCTTCTTCAGTTTGGGATTTGCATTTCGGGGATTGGGAGCTTTGAGTTCAGTGGATTTAGGCTTTTCTTTAGTTTGAGCTTTGAGTTTTGTATTTCGATTTTAGGTATCACTCTCTTCCGAATTTTATTTTTGATTATTAGTGGTTGTATATATATACTGTTATATGTATGCATATCATCGAGAATTATGACTGATTAAAAGAACTCCAGTTGCTGTTTTTGAAGACCATGTCCTGTCTTTATGGTCTACTTATTAGTGTGGTAACTAAAAGTTTAAGTAACTTGTTACATCTTTTGATTAGTATTTCTAATGTCCCCCCGGCTGAATCTTAAAACACCAAAATGGCCCAAGTCCAATTTGTTCAAGTAACGGTCAGCCTTTTGCTGATTGTTTCATAGATTTAAAATATTGTGCACAAGATAGTCTCATTATTCATATCACAGTAAGATTAATGTTCTAGCCGATATCTTTTATGATTTATGAACTAGTGATCTTGTGTATTTTTATACCTTTTCTTCAGTTTGCCTTTTCAAAAATAAAAACTGAAGATTTAGATATGTATAACAAGTGGAGCCAATATTAAGTCACTCTCGACTACTGTTTGTAACTTGGTTCATCACTCCAATTATTGTAGAATCTGCAGATCCAGAAGTGAAGATCATCAGTCTCTCTATTATTTCACCTAGTAGACCATGACCATAATAGCAACTGGAGTTCTATTTGTAGAACATGATCATAGCATCTATGTATCTGTAAAACATGATCATAAGATGCATGAAGAAAACAGTAGCATGTACCTGATTAAATGCTTCTCCAGGCTTGCAATCAACAACCATATCCATTTGAGCAACAAAAAAGTGCTGGTGCACAGGTGCATATAGTCCAGGAGCAATTGTTGTACCATACTTCCGAACCTCCCCTGGCTGCAATGCTCCTAAGATGAGGACTCCAGTAAGTTTAACTTCCGCCTCAATTTTCCATCCTGCAAAATAGATGTCACGTTGTCATGAACCCATAAACTTGTGTTGGCTGTAAATGTGATACAGTAAAAGGAACAGAAAAATTAAATGTGTAGATGAAGTAGATATTAGTGTGGTTTTTATGTATAATCATTCTGTAGTGATAAGATTAAAGTTAGAAATTCGAAAAGTAATTAATCAACTAGATGCTTCTTGGGAGAAAACACACGCGGACAGTAAGTAATCACTGGTGTTGCCACATTATGTAAGCTACTACGTACAGTACAGATAAGTCATTTTAACTCTTAGCACAAATTTAAGGTGAATAACATTATAATGCACATTATTATTTGCTTAATGTGTAACAAATAAATTTAAAAAGCCTATTAGAAATGCCACTGAATAATTCACTTACATGCCCAGTATTGCATCTGCAACTCTGGGTGAATATATGAACAGTACATACATTACTGCATCTACTTTGCTAGCAAGTTGTATCTGTCCTGTTGTCTTATTCAACTCCATATATTAGGCTTCAACAGGTGAAACTCTGCATTTCATGTAAAAACCTATTCCTGTGAGAGATGGGTTCTCAATGGTGCCTTTGCCATTATGTTTTAACATCATTTATTTTCAGGTAAACAAGTTGCCAAGTTTTGTGCCAAGTATCTAGAACAGGTGCTCAAGCAAGAAGCTTATATGAATGGAGATCTATGTGATGCTCCGCGACATGCATTTCTCAGGCTAGTTCATAATTATTTTTTTCATAATTTAATTTTCATCATTTCTTTATTTCGTTTTGTTCACAAATGCCACTGCATAGGCATTTCCTGAGCCTACACAATTAAGCATAGGACACTGTTAATGCAGTGCTGTGAATTTGTCACTGGTATTGCATCCACAAAATTGTGACTGTAGTATATGCCTGGGACTTGTTGAAAAAGAGTTGGTACTACTTTATTCCTAAAATTTGAGATGTCATCATATTGTGTAACTGTTTAAAATGAATCTAATAGAATTAGCATGTATCAAGCAAAATTATTAAGAGTTTTGTTAGGTGTCATATTAATCCATGCCAATCTATACTTCAATCTTTTAACACACATGCTGCATCACAATGCAGAATCGATGAGATGATGCGTGGAAAAAGAGGTTGGCGAGAGCTTACGACCATGGGAGATACAATGGAGCAAATTAATAATAGAATTGAATGATTTTTATGGCTCTACTTAATATTTTTTGTAGCTTTAACTAGCTAGTATTAGAACTTGCTATTTTCGTAAACTGCCAAGTATTTTTGTTGGCCGCATCATTGCCTTGTGGTTGGTTTGGACCTGTAGTTGTTGGCTTGGTTTAGACCAGATGGTTTTATGTATAAACAAAGCACCCATTTCATTTTTTTTTTAAAGTGTTGCATTTGATTATGTATGATGTTGCATTAGACTCAAAAAGCGTTGCGTTAGATAGTGGACCCCACTGCTGACGTGGCATGTGGGCCCTACTGCTGACGTGGCATGTGGGTTCCCACCGCTGCCATGGCATGTGGGCCCATTGCTGACGTGGCATATGGGCCCCAGTGCTGACGTGGCACCCTTATTTGTGACGTGGTATTTGTGGGCCCCACTAATGACATGTCAACATGCTGATGTGGCACCTGCTTACATGTCAGCATGCTGACGTGGCACATGGCTTACATGTCAGCATGCTAACATGGTTGAAACATCTAATGCAACGCCCTGTAGCGTTGCATTTGCATGCTTTTAGCGTTGCATAAGGCCTCTAACGTAACGCTTTCGTGGTGTTGCAATAGCTTGGCAAAGCGTTGCATTAGGGGTCTTACGCAACGCCAGTATTGGCAACGCCCCTTTAGCGTTGCGTAAGACCTAACGCAATGCTTTTCAGGTCTTTTGCAACGCTTTTCGGGGGTTGCATTAGCGCGTTTATGGCGTAATGATCTTTACCAAAGACATGCTCTCCAAAGAATAGATACCTTATGCAAGATGCTTAGTCCTGCAGTGTTCCACAGAGTTGTTGGAGATGTAGTTATTTCCTTGTGCTCTCCTGCCTTTGTTACAACTCATTTGATATGTCTCTATGTAGCAAAACATGTCAAAACTGATGTCTCTAGGGTACCATCTCCGCAGATTTGGGTCCAACTTAAGATATCTGAAAATCAAATGTAACAACTACAAGAATAGATTCTCTAGGATCCACTTAGAACCTTGCACAGTTGCATAATTTAGAATATAATATGTGTGTAAGTGATCTATTAGCAATTGAATAAGATAATGAGCTGATGATTTCTCTATAGCCTGATTAGGTCCTAAATAGTAGATCCTTAACTTGTTGGGTCAAATATCTCTAGGGTACCATTTCCTCATATCCGGGTCCATCTTAAGATTTTTGATTATCAACTTGTTAGGTCCAAACTAATAGGTCAAAAGCCAGCTATAGTGATGTGTTGGTTTGTAGTCATGACAGGTCTAGAATCTTCTGAAACAAAAGATCCTTGACTTACTTTTATTGCCATCATTCTTTTGACTTACTTGTGCTCCTAAAAGAATTCTTCTATTGGCTTGCATGAAGTAATTCAAAAGAATTGCAACTTTACCAACATCAAAACAGCAAATATCTTGATACCAATTGTTAGAAAATCAACATAAAATATAATCAAGATATCATTTCACATATATATATCATTGTATTTGTGCCTAATAATGTACAAAGTTCTATAAGTATGAAACCAATTGCTAAATGATATCAATTGTTAAAGATTGATACCAAATGTTAAATTATAGTTAGGGTGTCATACCATGCCTTCCATGATTGCTTGAGTGATGATACTAGTTCATACTAACCTAGAGATCTTCCATTATCTCACAACCAGGAGTGCACTTGTTCACATTCCTCTAGCATCCAGATGTGTTAGGTCCAGATACATTAAAATATTGAATGTGTAGTAGATGCCTGATATCCTCAAGTCTTGTCACTGGTGCTTCTTGTCAGATATACTGTCTTATCAGCCAGTGACCTTGTATCCAGTTTGGCTTTGTCCCTCATAACAATGCATTGACATCCAGTTTGACTTCTGGTTATCCTTGTACCAAATACAGTCTTGTTGTTTGGTCTGGATACCAGCTTCCCTTCAATCTGCCTTTTGTACTGATTGAGATCATATTGCATTGCAATCACTCAATCTGGATCTTTCAGAGCCTTTGTAGCTTTCTCAGTTTCTTCTAAAAGAAACCTACTCGAAGCTCTGCTAGTCTTTTACTTCCACCACTAGGAACACTAAGAACTAGGACAAAGAATTAATTGAGTCAACATTCTTTGTCTTGGCAGACATGTTCTCATAGTGTCCTTTGATTTTCAATGTGATGTTGAGTTGACTAGATGATCATTATTTTGCTCCACCTAAGCTATTGCTGGGTTTACATGAAGATTATCCATGTTGACATTTCTTGGATCTGAATCATCATCACCATTGATAGCTGGGATCTTGAAGTTGTCGAATCATCACATTAAGAATTTCAATCACCTTTGTTGATTAATAACAAATACCCTGTAGGCTGTAGACTCCATTTAGTAACCAAAGAAATTATCCACTTGAGCCTTAGCTATTTTCCAAGATGCTCACATCCATTTTTCATTACAAAACAATTTCCTTCAATATTATGGGGTCATCCTGTATTTCTTACTGATCAGGGTTCGATCATACGAGTAGCAAATTATTGACTCCTTCAGCATTAATACTCTTGAAGGTGCAGAAATCATCCAGAACACTAATTGATAGGTCCTGTAATCTGGTCTCCAAGTTGTCATAGTCAGTTTTGCTTCCTTCCAATCTTCTAGATGTGATCAATCACCATCAGTGATGTCTTGTCTTCAGATTGTCTGAACAACAACTTGTTTGTTGAGAGAAGTCATCAGTCATCACCACTTAAATATATTTTTCTTTGATGTAGAACTTCTGTGTGATGCTTCTTTGACTTCCCTTTATGACATGCCTCATAATTTCATTTAGCTTTAATTCCATATGTGACAGTCTCCTTTACTGATTCGATTTCCAGGAAAGAATCTCTTCATTAGATATTCAGGTGTGAGATCTTCTTATTTCATAGTTGAACTCTTATTTGATGAAGCTTTAGATAAGTTACTGTTGACTTAACCTTTGCTCTTGTCTGAAATTCCCTTGATGAGATTCCAGGTCAGCTACGAATAAGATCTATTTCCTTTATCCTCGAATAACAAGTTTATCATCTCTCTTATGTAAGATCAGACACTTCTCTTTGACAGATTTATAATTGTATAATCCTGAGAAATTGTGCTTGGGACCTTCCACATAAGAGGTATTATTACTAACAACATTCCTAGCTATTGAATAGCCATTACCCTGGGTCATACCCTTGCTGTTATCTCCAAGGGATACCACTTGGCCTATCTTCACAATCACATTTGATAGCAGGGTTCTTTCTTCGATGATATGCTTTGAATAAATCATTGACAATGCATACTCGATTAACCTGTTAAGCCCTACATTCACAAATGAATAAAAAGTTCTTGGTACCCAGATTTACTTGGGTCCAGATGGATTAAAGATTTCTCTTTTACAGAGTTAACAACAGTTTTAACCTTAACATGCTCATTCTTATCTTTGACTGACCATTTCTCCTTTTTAATGCCATTGACAGAATAGTCACTAGGCAAGGAGCATAATGGTTCCTTCCTAACATAAGGAGGACTAGCAGTCTGTGCCTTATTATGATTCTAAAACATGCTTTTTCTATGATCAATGCAAGTCCTAGAATGGTATCATTAGGAGATGCATTTGTGACATTAAAGTAAGCAGGCAGAATACATGGCATACATTCAGCATTAAAACATCAGATAAGAATTGTGCAAATTAGGCATGTTATGTAATTTAGAAAATTCAGTACTATCTACTTTAACCTATATACACAAGTGTAACAGGTAGCAAACAGATTTACAGATAATCAGTAATTTTCTAACCATGCATGGAATAGAAGAATTAACAATTAATCACTAACTAGTTTTTTTTTTGCCCGCGCTCTGCGAGCGGGCATTGATTATTTTTAAAGTACAAAATTTAATAGAGCTATAATATTCAAAAAATTCGATTTAAGTCTAAAAAAAAAATTTCTCGATGTAAAATGTTTTAGAATGAAATTATTGACTTTGATATGTTATTATAATATAATTGTGTTCACCTTCTATTCTCACGGACGTTGATATTTTTTTTTTTTTTTTTGGTTTAATAAAATCATTTAAGCTCGTGAACAAAAATGAAAAATTATGTTATTGGAACTAATATTTTTTTTTGTAATTAAAAAATTATGTTAATCTAATAAAATCAATAAATCATACCAAATGCATAAATTCATAATACTCATGGAGTCAAAATGAAACTATAACAAATGACATTAAAATACCAAACAAAATAAAAGTCTTTTATTTGTACTTTATTTGTTGCTCTTAAATTTCTTTGAGTTTTTTTCTTAAATACACACAGAAAAAAGATATGCTAAAAAAAATTGAAGGTAATATTTTAATAGAAACATGTCAAGATTTTAATCGATACTTGTTCAAATAAATGTTAGAAACATAGTTTTTTTTTGAAAAATGTGTTTATAGTTGATATATGATATTTTTAAATAATTTTTTGAATAAGTTGTATATTTTAACTGTCAAATAAAAAACATGTAAAGAATTTTTCTCACTTAAAATTGCCTATTTAAGTACTGGGATATTTGTAAACCGAACTTTTAGAACTCTTTTTATAATTTTAACCATTTTCTTGATTTAAATAAAAGAATGAGATTTGTTGAAAATTTTAGGGCTTTTTTTAAATTTAAATTTTATTAGTATCTCACTCAATAAATAAATATATAGTGAAATTAAAATGATGAATATATGTTCATACATTTACATTTTAATCAAGATTATTTAATTTACATCATTTTAAAGTGAGAATTACAAATTTTAATTTAAAAATTTGTGAAGGTTAACACTTAACATGGTAAAAAATATGTACTAAATATTACCAATGTTTTTTTTTAAAGTAAAATATTACCAATGTTGATAGCATACAATTCTGATTCAAAGATATAACAATGCTGCTGAGGATGGACTTAAAAATGGAGAATAATGATAATCAAGTAAGTAGGCTAGATAGATTTAAAAGAGATTAATAACATATTAGTGGGAAATGCGGGTGGGGGAGTTTGTAACACCCCAATCCAACATCGAGCAGATATGGGACTTTTGTTTAGTTTATAAGGCAAAATAATACTATTAAGTGCACCAACAAATCATGATCTTTTGGGGGCCTACCAAAGTTAGTTGCATTTGGACCAGTTTGCTTTAGCTTATTTCGAATTCGGAATTGGAACTCGACCCGATTTTCGATAAAGACTCTGGATTTGATCTCACAGAATTCAAATTACTCAAGAAAGGAAAGCAAACCATCTATATATTATAAATTAGTGTATAACCCATACCTTATATTCGGATTAAATTTTTTAATTCTATTTAGATCCATGAATTATCCATATTTTTTGTTTGGTATCCAATTTTAGTTTATAGAAGATCCATATGACTATTTGACCCATTTTTGATTCTAGAAAGTTTTTTTTTGATAGGCAAAAATTTTATTAGAATAAGCCATAAGGCCAGACATGATACAATCACTGATACAAGTTCCACTAAACTATTACTGATATAAATTCCCACTGAATCCGGTCTTCAAAATAACTACCGCTGAACATACTTCCACTCAATTTGGTCTTCAATTTTTAGTAATGCCAAACACCGAAGGAGCAATTTTAGGATCACTGTTCAGAACCTGTCATTTAATTATAGTTGGTTTCTAAACCGTATCTATCATGATATACGGTCTAAAGACATTATAAGAAAATTAATCAGCCTTAGTTGTAATTATAGTTGGTTTAAAGATCGTATCAATCACGATTAACTATCTGAAGACACTATAAAGAAACTATAGAACCCGAGTTCTATATATAGTTGGTTTCTAGATCACATCAATCACGATTAATGATCTTTAGACACTATATTAATTTAGAACCCGAATTTTATTATAGGCAGTTTGTAGATCAAATAAGTCCAGAATGACAATCTAAAGACACTATAGAGATTTAGAACCAGAGTTCAGATTATAGTTGGTTTTTAGGTCGCATGCTACCACTGAATACTGCCACTGAATATACCACTGAATAAAGAGCTCGAGTTCCACTGAATGTTATGAATCCCTATAAGCGACCTAAAGACACTATAAAAATGAACTTGAATTCTATCTAGTATCTATAGTTGGTTTTTAGATAGCAACTATCATTATTGGTGATCTATAAACACTATAAAGGCTTATAGTTGGTTTTTAAATCACATTTGTCAAGAATGACGCTCTAAAGACACTATAGATTAAGAACCAAGGTTCTAATTATAGTTGGTTTTTAGAACGCATCAAAGAAAAATGACGATCTAAATACACTATAAAAATTCTGAACCTGCAATCCCTTGTTGCTTTAAGCATCTACCTACTTTCTCACTATCCACCTCTGAAGCTTCTACGAAAACTGCCTGATCCACAAATGATGAACCACTGTTATTCCTAGCCAAGAGGGCCTCGTTAAAACCCCAAAAGAGTAAAACCCTATGGGAAAAAAACTCAAGGGGGAAAAAGAGTGCCCTCTCGCTAAAATATTAATAAATCCACTAAAAAATTAGACTGTCAGAAAGCATATATTCCGGTGCTGAGCAGAGCCCCATAGACAAGAAGATGGCATTCTCGCATCTAGTTCAAAGACAATTACTGCAAAACACATACTCACAAAACACCTTAGCGCAACGTAAGTGTGTATTAATTTTCATGGTAAACTGAAAACCGACAAAACAATTAAACTGACATGACAAACCAACATCTAGAACTTCACAAATTAGCAACTAGGCATTCTTACAGAACTATCTATACTGACTCATGTATAGATCTGCTTTTATCAAGATTTAGAAAGATCTCACCCTAATTGTGGAGTCCATTCACACAACTACCAATCATAAATAACACCACTGCTGCCAGTGTTCACAACCACCATCAAGCTTTCCGATGGCCTCACCTACAGCCGGTGTTACAGACCCGCAAAGTCCTCTTCCGTCCGAACTATTGCTTGGTTATCAAAATAGCTCAGCAACCACGAACTCGACCAACAAATTTATTCAGAAAAACCGAGTCAACTTGGCTGACTTGAGACTAAAACTCAGCAATTAAAACTCGCGGATGGACTACACAACAATTACATACAGATATAACACAAAACTTTACAGCCCAGACGCAGCAATTGAACCCCACAATAAAACCAATTCATTCCAGCAGAAAAGCCCCAAAACTGAACAACACAACTCGTGCAAAGCTTAGACAAGTTCACGTTGCAAATTCTGACATTCAAATCTGAGGAAAACACCGAGGGGAGGAAGGATGATGGCCAAGACAATTTCAACAAATGTAGTTGTTCCCATTTTCTCTACCTGGCGAGCTTGTGTTTGGCAACACGAAATGAAACACACTCGAGCCTGAAGTTTTTGACCAACATACTAAGCACGATGAGCAAAATCATCGGATCCAAAAACTGTTGGAATCTCGACCGGGACAGGATCAGAAGAAGGGGCGGTGATGATTCCTCCAATGCGGAAGCTTGTTGAAGAAAAGACTGAAAAGCCCACTCAGAGTCACTCCGATTCATCATCAGTTTCGACGAATCATCTCTCGCCGGCGGCAACCAGAACTGATCGGAAATGTCCCCCACTCTCTACACGCTCCTTGTTTCCTTGCTCAGCTCAATATTTTCTACCACTTCTTGGTGATTTCGGCTCCGATCTGTTCTATTGGTATTTTCTGATGGGTTCAATTTAAATATCATTAATGCAATATATATTATCTATGGTAAGTTTATTAATATAGATTTGAATTAATCTTTAAATTTTGGTAACTTAATTAATACAAATGATCTCATAGCATATATAATAAATATAATAAAATATTATTAATTTAAATAATCTCATAGCATATATAACAAATATAATAAAATATATACTTTAAAGTAATTTTGAAATAAATTTATCACATTATATAAAGAAATGCACTTATTGTATTAATTTTATTTTTTTCATAACTAAATTATTCAATTTTTAAAAATTAAATTATATAATTTATTATAATTATTAATTAATTTTTAAATACTGGTGTGCGTAGTACGGGCTATAATGTAGTAATATATAAAAGAGAAAACTGGTCCTGAGGATGACCTCAGAGAGTTTCCTGAGGACATTTGATTTTTAAGCGTAAATGATAATGGCAAATCTTTAAATATCTTCACGCCCTCTGTATTTACATAAATAAACCTTTATTATGTATTCTATATTGTCTTAACCTCACCTCAGGGTGTTACCTGAGATCATCCTCACGACCCGTAAACCCAAAAGAGAAAACTTCTTATTTGATACATCTTATGTTAGAAACAGAATTTAATTTGTTTCAATTTAAAATATAAAACTAATCAAAATGTTGATTTATTTACCGTTAAAAATATAAATATGTAAGAAAAAATGAAAACATGTAAATATTAGTAGGTTGAATATTCTATTTTTCATCTACGCCTTAGATTTATTCATATTTACCATTGAAGGTGAATAACAAATCACCCTTCATTTTAATTCCTATTAATTTTTAAAACTCTAAATATTATTAAATATTATGATATAACATGAAATGTTTAAGTTAAATATAAAATATTTATTCATCCAACTACATAACATTTTAAATTATAAGGGAATCTTAGTTACTCTTAAATATGAGTGATTTCAAATTTAGAATATAAGAGACATCCAAATATTTTTATTTTTATTTACCTGATAAATACAATTCACTATAATAATTAAATTTAACACTAACCATTTTATTTTTGAAAATTATTCTTGCATTTATCAAAAACTAAATTTTTATATATTTCAATTTACAATAGATTGAATATACATTATATAAAATTTCCATTAGAACATGTTCATATCATGTGGCTTTTTTTTGTAAACCATTTATTATTTCAATTCAGTAGCAACGTACATCATAGTGTTATTACACAGATCACCAAGTCACTTTCACCATCTTACAAAAGTAAAAGAAACTAACACTTTGAAAGCATAAGGAAACATAATACTGCAAACTACTACAAACTACCTAATAGAATTAACATGGTACGATCCAATACCAACAAACACCTACGTACTATTCTGTCCGAGTTCCCTGCCAGTATCATTTTTCTCTTGCATTTCTACAAATTGCCAGTATCATTTTTCTCTAGCATTTCTACAAATAAAGCCCATTGAAGAAGAACTTCCCCTGCATATATCCATTTCTACGGTTATGGCCTTACATCTAGTTGCCCCAAAAATGTTTTAGCAGTTGCGTCTTATCAGCTACCCATTATCCTCTGCCTCGCAATCTGTAGCTTCCTATTTTCTATCAATGCAAAGCAATAAACTTTCCAGCCACTGATGGAGGCATAATGTTCACCTTTATTTTAGCTGAGCCTTCCACGCCCGCCACATATTGCAGCATGCATTTCAGCTTGTTACAACCTTTTACATTCTTTTCTCTTCTGTTTAATCTCCTTCACCAATTTTTTGATTGGCACATTAATTTTCCATGACATCTGCATTTATATGTATAAGCATTCTAATTTATATATCGTTTGCAAACACCTTAGATAAAGATCTCTAGTTAGTATCAAGCCCGTGCACTTTCAACATATTAAGTAGTTATGGTAAGTAGGTAGTATTCCTGAGCCTAAAGATAGAGCCACCATATCTTATGTTTCAAAATATAAGACTTTGTCCAAATGTCGTAGTAGGTCAGTGGTTGTGTAAGTAGCTAAGCAAACATGGTTATATGATATTTGTCCAGAGACCACCGGTAGCCATGCCTCATGTCTAGTCCTTCAACATATTTGCACATGAAAAAGATAAGTATATGCTTATGAACACTACTTTCAATAGCATACATGCTTATGAAACAATATATATAGCATTAGCATTCAACAAACAATTTGAGCATATACTAACTGTAAAATTATATATCAGAGTTGTTTAACTGTCAAATTGAGACAATTGTGTAGTGCTTTAATTATCAGCTAATACACCTAAATCATAAATTAACAGTCTGAGACTTGCATACTGGATTTACTGAAAATACAGTAGAAATCTATGTATAAACTTAAAATTATAATTCAAGATTGTATAAACTTGAAGATTGCTCCCTTAACATTGTTGGATTCTAATTCAAGATTGTATAAACTTGATCAAGTAAGATAGGTTGGAGATGGATTGCTAGATTGTACCTAGTTCGTTTAATGTAGTTAAAGACGCTGCGCCCAGCACTTGCACCGAGGAAAGTTGCCGGCAGTGGAAAGGAGACGGCAAAATCCATGGCAGGTTTGTCTCCTTGCATGACAATCCCAGTTGCACCTTCCTGCAGTGCTGGTTCCCCATCATTCAACACATCACATAGAAAAATTTTCCCTCTCACTTTAGTTGAGTTTAAGGAATCTGTAACGCAGTACCTGAAGTTTTCACATTCTTAACTTAGTCTAGCAGGGTAGTACTTGAGACAAAGCATAAAATCCTAAATATACTCGGACCAAGTGCCCTAATTCAATTAACTTCTTCGAGATAGATGATATTGGATAAGTTTTCTTGATGAACCATTAAAACCTCCAGTAACATTAGGTGCATCACCACCATATATAAAAGGATAAGTTACATCCTTCATATCAAACATGTTTAACCAAACTCCCTGGTGCCTTTAAGATTTTGAATAATTAGCGTTTACATTTTGGATAATTGAATCCAGGAAAGTTATTAGAGTTGTTCTAACATTTAATAAGCGTCAATAGTATATCAAAGTTACTGATGAAACTCAAGAGATGCCAAATAAACCATAACTGAACATGCTGAATTAACTGAGATTAGAAGATGACCTATTTTGATAGAATAAAGGTTTTATCTAAAAGGTTGTAGGTATTGTGCTATATACCAATGCAAAGATACTGAAGCCTTATAATCTGAATTGGTGTTGGTATAGGATTGAAAGCTACGTCCCGAAAGCGCAGATTATAAACTGCAATTTATGAAAAAACATAGTATTTAGCTATATCCATATGTACATAACAAAAATATTAGTGAAGAACATAGTACCTTTTTGATGAAGATGGATTGTATACCAACGGAAGTTCGTTTTCCACCTGTTAATTTAACAGAGGACCATATGAATTGAAAGACAAATCTCAGAAATAAATAAAAAAATAATAACATTACTAATCTCATACATCCATATCCATATATAAAGGCTACAAAGAATACAATTGAACAGTAAATAAGTACCCTTCAATATGCGATGATAGACAAATTAAATCAGAGGAAGTACAGAAAATTTATTTACCTTGAATTATACTAAAATAGAAATTTAAATTTGATGGAGTACACACAATATCAAACAACAATAAATCGAAGGTTTAAAACCTCTTACCCATCCAACAACTCAACTTCACTATTAGCTTGATTTCATCTTCCTCTTCATTTTCTAATCATCCTAACTCAACTTCCTCCACAACATCGTACCCGAAAAACGCATACTGAGATGCATCAAACACTGCATACCAATAATCGAATCAAACATAACAAAGCCAATTCACACACATCCTCTCCTCGAGCATATCGATATAATCAAACAACACTCACAAATCATCACAATACTCAAAAACACAATAATTCAGTTCGTAATCAATCTAAATTACAATTAAATCATACCGAACCAATTCAATCACAATCGCAATTATAAGTAACAAACTAATTTTCGGTTCATTTAAAAAAACATAAATAAAACAATATATCTATACATATAGATACATGTAGTGTATGTAGAGATATAGAAAAGAACCTGTTGAATTAGAATCGATTTGCCGGAGATTTGAATCATCATCTTCCATTGAATTAAAACCCTGGATACAACAATTTTGTGTGTATATCTGTATGTATATCCGTGTATATATGTTTCAGAGAATTTTGTTCAGGGTTTGATTTTTGAAATAATGATGATAGATAATTAGGATCGTGGGTTTGATTTTTGAAATAATGATGATCGATAATTAGGATTGTGGTTTGTTTTTGAATTAATGAGAGATAATAGGGTTAGCAACTATCAAGGAGAATCAGTTCAGATTGATTTATGACGTGGCTTTTATTTTTTGCAAGTGATTTTACATTTATGTCCTTTAAAAAGGTTAACGACTAAAGGAAGAGTAAGGGCATAAAAGGGAGAATGTGGCAAAAAGTATTCAGGATTTATGATATACATAGATTCTATCCAATCCATTCTTGTTGTTGTATAATATCTTAAAGTCTCTATTACCTAAGTCAGTTTTAGACAACACTTGGTGTTCTACCAATTTTACTGAAACCCTAGGTAATTAATCCATTCTTTTAAACTTTTTAAACCTTAACAAACAATTCAGAATGAATGAGCTAATCTATTTTACTGGGGATCCTGAAACTAGCTTAAGCAGAGGTCTTATTTGCTTGACATATAGCATTTAAGAATTAAAGGATATTGTCTAAGGAACACTTCTAACTCACTATTGCAATTAATTAAATTCAGCAAATATTCATACACATATTAAGATCTTATAACCAAGGATATAGCAATTAAAAGCTAAGATCTTAACATGCTTTGAATTTCTGAGAATTACATATTACACTAGTTTGAAGAATTGATACCTGAGACATGTGAGGTGAATCATCTTCAGAGATTGCTATGAAGGCAAGATATTCACTATGCTCTTCTCATCATCATCTGATCCATCCCAACTCTTTCCTTTAGCAATATAAGTTCTGCACTGATGCTTCTGTTTCATCTCATTTAAGAATTCCTATTCATCCTTGTTTGTCAGTATTTTGTACCATGTTGCATACCTTGATAGTTACTTATCACATTAATCTTTTCATAACTACAACTATCATGTCTTGTTCTTTCCACCATCTCAGTCTTGTAACCACCTCTTGAGTTGAACTATATCTTGAAGAGTTTCTGCTTCGGAAAAGATAGGCCTGATCCCTGAATGCAGCTTTAATACTCTTTCTGAATTAGTAACTCTTCCTGTCTGTTCTGAGGTTCCATCATTAATTTATGGCTGAGATGTCTGCAGTCTAGTCCATTCTCAAACCTCCTTGATTCCATTCTTCCAAAATCTCTGTTGATTCCTTGAATAGATATTCCATTGGTACAAACCACTAGGTGTTTTGGATTTATCATTGGGGAAATCCACTAAGTGTTTGTATATCACTGAATCAATAGAGTTAATTCAAATCTTCAAGAAAAATTCTATCCACTAAAGTCTCTTCCATTCCTGCTTCTGAAAAACCAGTAGGATCCTAAGGATATAGCTTTAAAGAACTTCCACAAATTTATCTTCAGCAGGTAGAAATTTAATTCCATTGGAAAATGCATCTTCTTCAAAAGATTCAAATCATCTTTACAACCCAGAGGAATCTTCTTAGAACCACTAGCTTAGAATAAATTCAAAATATTTAAAATTCAAAAATTTCAAGGACTTGAAAATTTTTGAGAAATAAAAAAATCTAACAGTAAGTTCAAATTAATTAAAATTTGAAATTAGAGTCAAATTTATTAAGAATCAAAAAAGATCTCAAGAAATGAAAATTTTGAGAGTTAAAGAATCCGAAAATAAATTCAAGTTGATTAAATTCGAAAGCATCAAGAATTAAAAATTTTGAAAATTAAACAATCTGACAATAACTTCAAGTTGTTTAAAAATCAAAATTTCCAAGAATTAATCATTTCAAGAGTTAAAAAATTTGAATATAAGTTAAAATTATTTAACAGTCAAAAATATCATAAAATGAAAATTTTTGAAGGTTAAACAATTCAAGAATAAATTCAAGTTAATTAAAAATTGAAAATAAACTCATATTGTTTAAAAATCAAAAATATCATAAATTGAAAATTTTTGAAGGTTAAAGAATTCGAAAATAAATTTAGATTATTTAAAATTCAAAAATCTCAAAATTGAAAATTTTGAAAGTTAAAAAATCCAAAAATGAGTTCAAATTATTTAAAGTTAAAAAATATCAAGAATTGAAAATTTTTGAAAGTTAAAAAATTTGAAAATAAGAGGAGTTGACTTTTCGGTCTAATACCGGATTTCTTTGTGTATGGGTCAACAAACTCGAAAACCAATTGGTGGAACACAAAAATTAGGATCTTGGTTTCTGCTTTAACCAAAAGGCTCGGATACTAAATTTTAGGTCCAGATTAGTTTGCACAAGGGGGGGTTGAATACAAACTATGACTTTTTATCGAAATTGTTCATTGTGTATATTTTATTTTGTTAACAATTCGATGTGGAATAAACGAAGCCAATATTCAAGTTCAATATAAATTATATTAAACTTGAGGTTTTGTGCCTTAATGCACGAGTACAAATTACAATGTTTGATGACCAACGAATTATTACAAATTCTATAGAAAATTCGACATGAACTTTTCTATATTTGTAATAAAAAGATCGAATGCTAAAAGCTATTCGAGAGATAAACTCTAGGGAATAAATCCGCTAGATAGTTCCACGGTAGCAAGTAAACTATTTCTATCGGATAAGATTTATCATTACAGTCCAGAAATAATTTACAAGAAATTAAATAGCTCAAGGAACCATTGATCTTGGTCTCTTTTTCTCTCTCAAATCTGTCTGGTTTTGTGGAAAGAAATTTGTGAAGTGTTGTATGAAGAAGCAGCCGCCTGAGATTGTTATGGGAGATTTTATTAGAATAAATAAATATCATTTTATCAATATTAGCAATATTATTAGTCATATTAGCTGTCAAATGTTAAAGACAGAAGTGGCGGGAATGTCGTTAATCTTCTGTTATAAATTCTGATGTGTACCCATTAGTAGAATTATCCAATTAATTGAAATGTTATGAAATAACAAATTCTGTTTCTCATCTATTGTCAGTGTTAAAAGATTGAAATTTTTAGTTTGGGCGCTAATTTTTGCCGCTTACAAATTTCAGGGATGTGCATGCTATTCAACATTGTTATAAATATATTTATTATTTTTTGATTTTTTTAAGAATTTTTCATTTTCAATTTAATAAATAAATAGAACATAAAAAAAAATAACTAAATGCCTTGATATTTAAAAACAAAAACTTATTTACTTGGCAAACTCTTAAATTTTATAAAAATGAAATATTTTAAAGGTAAATGCGATTTTTAAATAATTAAACAATTTTTTGGTTAAAAAATTAAAAATTAAGTTTATTAATGATCTAAGGTAACATATCATCTATGTTACTAACATCCAACACTTTAAAGCTAAAGTAACATCAGGTTTGTGGCTAAGGTAACACAAAAAACAAAATGTTATAGTAGGTCCAAAGTAACAGGCTAAGGTAACATATTCTAGCAACATTCATGAAAAAAATGTTCAGATAGCCCATTTATGGCGTAGTGATTTCACCAATTGTCTTTATCTCATTTCCTAGTTACTTTCAAATTTATTATTATTGTAATAGTAAGGAATGAATATAGAGATTATTGTTGGAGTTGATATACAAAACAATGTCTCTAAAACACTAGAAATTCTTATTTTATAATATTTAGAGGGAACCAACTAAGGTATTATTGGACTTGCTCTTACATCTCAGATCTAACCATCTCCAACCCAACTCTAAATTTACACTTTAACACTATTTTGATGTGAAATTCTTCTTCAAGCCAACTCTAAAACTTATACCATTTTGGTATCACACCAAAAATTACACCAATTTGGTATAATTACACCAAATTTTAGAATTTTGTATATTCCAACATTGTCCTTCTACACTTAACCAAAAACAAATTTGTTCCAATTATATGTGTGTATCAACTTTATTACTTTTATAATTTACTTTTGTACTTAGTAATTAAATAGCCTATATAGTACAAGAATGGTGCAAAATTTAGTATAAATGAATTGGAATTGAATTTGAAAATAGTATAATTTTTACACATTTTAATATAAAAATCATACTAAAATAATATGATAGGGCGACCTTGCAATCGGTTTTCTTCTTCCAAAGCTATACATGTTGGTAGTTGTACGAATCTATAACTTTATTATTAATAAGCTAAATCTTCTTTTACTATGCTTACATCCCTTTATTTATATTTTTTCCTATGTTTTATAATACTAAGACAATTATAATTTTTTTTGTCCCTTTATTCTTATTTTTTTCAAAA
This sequence comes from Kitagawia praeruptora, assembly GCA_037693485.1. Lineage (NCBI taxonomy): Eukaryota > Viridiplantae > Streptophyta > Magnoliopsida > Apiales > Apiaceae > Kitagawia > Kitagawia praeruptora. The sequence goes on from CM075345.1 coordinate 138,467,063, forward strand.
TTCTATGTTATCTCCAATAAAATAGTAAAATTATCGTAATCCTTGAATAATTACAATTATTTTATTATAACCGTACTGAATTACAAAATAATGTATTTATGAGAAACATATATACAAATATATACATATATATATATATATATATATATATATATATATATGAAAATTGGTCCAGATCCCCTACGTACATCCCCACTCCCGCAATGTTTCATTGCGGGTACCCTCAATGTTTCATTGCAGGCACCCGCAATGTTTCATTGCGGGCATGAATCCTGAAAATTAAATAAAAATAGGAAAAAGTAGTCAAAAAATTAGATAAAAATAGGGAAAAAATCTTAAATTTAATTTAAAATTTATACACATCCAACTATTCATTCTAACTATTTTGTGATGAATATTACCCAATTTTTTGAATAATTTGATTTTCCCCTCATTTTTAAGTAGTTTGTAGAATTACTTGATAAATTAAATAAAATTAAAAAAAAAGTCAAAATTTGATTTAAAATTCATACACAACCAAGTAGTCATACTAACTAAATTTTTATGAATTTTACCTTACTTCTACTAATTTTCTAATAATTTGATTTTTATCCATTTTTAAGTAGTTTGTAAAATAATTAAAAAAAATTAAATACAAATAGAAAAAATGCCAAAATTTGGATAAAAATTCATACACATCCAAGTATTCATACTCACTATAAACACTACAAAACAACTAAAAATAATAGTAGTAGCAATGGAAGAACTGATTTTGGCAAGATAAGAATAAACGAGTACAATAACTCAAATTTAAATTTAAACAATGACTATGTTATAGATAGCACCGGAGATCAAATAAAAGGGTAATCATTAGGCATAATCAACCTATAAATAAATTCATTTGATTTGTTAATTTAACGGTCAACTAGTACTTTGATTATAACCCCTGAACAGGGTTTCGTCAAGGTTTATTGTTTTGATTTTTTTAAAAATATTTCTCGACGACCAAACCATATGAAGGTCAAGATTCATCCTTTTCAATATTATTTCCAAAGTTTTAGAAAAAAATAAATTCATTTGGTTTGATAATTTAACGGTCAACTAGTATTTGACTATAACCCCTGAACAGAGTTTCGTCAAGGTTTAGTGTTTCGATTTTTTAAAAATATTTCTCGATAACCCAACTTTACGGAGGTCAAGATCCATCCTTTTCAATGTTATTGCCAAAATTTTAGAAAAAAATAAATTCATTTGGTTTGGTAATTTAACGGTCAACTAGTATTTTGACTAGAACCTCTGAACAGGGTTTTGTCAGGGTTTAGGGTTTCGATTTTTTTAAAAATATTTCTTGACAACCAACTGTACAGAGGTCAATATCCATCCCTTTTAATGTTATTGCCAAAATTTCAGGAAAAAAAAAATTTCATTTGGTTTGGTAATTTAACGGTCAACTAGTAATTTGACTAGAACCCCTAAATAGGGTTTCGTCAGGGATTAGTGTTTCAATTTTTTTAAAAATATTTCTCGACGACCCAACCGTACGGAGGTCAAGATCCATCCAATTAGTTATATGCACTATTTTTGTGATAAATGTTAACCTACTTTCACTAATTTTCCATTTTTTTTTATTTTCACCCCATTTTAACTAGTTTGTAAAATATATTAAATAAATAAATAAAAATAGGAAAATTCCAATTTTGGAACACAAATTCATACACACCAAACTAGTCATACTCACTATTTGTGTGATGAATGTTACCCTACTTTCACTAATTTTTCATTTCTTTGATTTTTTCCCCAATTTTTAACTACTTTGTAAAATAAATTTAAAAATTAATTAAAAATAGAAAAATTACAATTTTGGAACATAAATTCATACACACCAAAATAGTCATACTCACTATTTGTGTGATGAATGTTATCCTACTTTCAATAATTTTCCTTTTTTTTTTGATTTTTTCCCCATTTTTAAGGGTAAGAGCATCTACAATGCCATTCCTCATCATCAACCCCTAAAATATAATAAAATAACCGTTCTTTAAAATATAGGGTACCAAAAAACTGTTTTACACCAACGATATTTCCTATATCGGTTCCCTATAATTCAAAAGTAACATTTAATTAATATTTTGAAATTTAAAATATATCGATTCCATATATTCCTAAACTTCTAAAATTCATATCTTTAAATATATCCATTCAAAATTAGTGATTTATATATGTGTGTGTTCTATAATTCGAGAGCTATCTAGTGATATATAAATTCATCGATTTTGAGCAAAAACAATTCTAGGTAAAATTTTAATTTGACTTCGGTTTTTGAGTTTGAGGATAAATTTGATGATTTTGAATTTAATGTGATGATTCTGAATTTAATGGAGATAAAGAAGAGGGTTGGTTGCAGTGGGAAATGATGTGGCAAGAGATAGGGGAGCATTATCCATTCCCTATTTGTAGGGAACCTTTCTCCTCCCCCTAAATTGTTTTTGTAAGGGGTTGTACCATTGAAGAATGATTTTTCAGTTGATGTTCCCTAAATGATGCCACGTAGATAGATACAGGGAAGGAGGGTTGAGCATTGGAGATGCTCTAAGTGCCCTAAACATCCACTTTTTATTATTTCTTGTTCAAAATGCCAAGATTCACGAACAGCCGCCCAAAATGCCCACCGAATACGCCCATGACAGAGGAGTATCCTCGGATACGCCTATGGGGTCAGAGTATAATAGTAGTTACGCCTTTGAGGTAGTAGTGTCTGCAGCATATACGCATTATCGTAAGACGTATCAAGGGTTGCGCATTTGTGAAATGCGTGATGACGTTAGCTGACGTCATCATCATTTTTTCTCAGATTTACGCGATCTGCTCAGCTATGGCAATTTTTTGGCAATTTCGCCGGGAAAAACAAAAAGCCAGGCATCCTCCGTTTTAGGCATCTTCCCATAATGTGGTATACACCAAACGAATCGTCTCTCGACGATCTTCATAACCATACCAATTTTTAACTATTTTTTTCGTCAGAATAGAAAGCCCCAAATCGAACCACCGCCTCTCTCATAATTTTCCGACGAGCTCGTACAAGCCCCTGCGGGGAGGTGTTCTGATTCTTTTGGTGCAATCCGTAGGGGTGGAGGTGGCCGGAGATACACGAAATAGGCGAAGAGAGTTCGGGGAGATCGAGAGAGAGATGACGGGGAGAGAGAGATACACGAGCGAAGAAGATGAACAATAAAGGGGTTGCGCCGTTTGGAACGGCGTGTCCCACGGATATTTTGGTCAGTGTTCTGGAAAATGGGTATTTTGGGCAGTAGGTAGGGAAAAAGTGGGTATTTTGGGCAATTTTTTCATTTTTAACAATTTTGTAAATTTAATTAAAAAATTAAATAAAAATAGGAAAATGCCAATTTTTGAACATAAATTCATACACACCAAACTAGTCATACTCACTATTTGTGTGATGAATGTTACCGTACTTTCACTAATTTTCCATTTTTTATTTTCCCCATTTTTAATTAATTTGTAAAATAAATTAAAAAATTATGTAAAAATAGGAAAAATGCCAACTTTTGAATTTAAAATTTGGTGGTATGACTACGTGGGTGGGTATAAATTCTGAATAAAAAATTGGTTTTTTTCTATTTTTTAAAATTTTTTGGCCTTTATTCCTATTTTTATTTAATTTTTTAAAACTGACTCCCGCAATGTTTAATTGCAGGCGCCCGCAATGAAACATTGCGGGCAGGAGCTTAAATTAATAATAAATTAAACAATTTTTATTAATAAGTAAAATATCCACTTTAATGATATTTCAGTCTCTAAATTTGATTTCATTCCAAGATTCGTATCCATCGAAATTATTGAAATTTTATTGTAAATACAATTGTTTTTTTATTATAATCTACTGAATTGTATGAATAACATAATTTTTAAAAATTATTTAAAATTATAAATTAATGATCACTTCAAATTAATTATTTTGACCCGGAATTATCATCTAGTGGGATTTTTAAAAGGAACATCGAACGTAGACGCAAGAGTAGGGCTGAGCATTCGGTCGGTTTGGTCCAGAACCGAACCGAACCGAAAGAATCGAGAACCGAATTTTCAGTTTTTCAAGAATCGAATCGAACCAAATTTACCTTAGGAACCGAACCAGACCCGAACCGAAATAATTCACTCTCGTATATTTATAGAAAAAATACTAGAGGTAACAAATTTCGTACAATTTTTTTTTGCAAAATGACATGTGTCTTAATCTGATTGATTAGGTACAATGGGCCCCTGCATTCACAGTTTCACACCAATATCAATCAATAAAAATATTTCTTTTTGTCACATCACCTATACCACGTTATTTTGTAACTATTTTTGGTACAAAGTTTTGTACCTCTAGGTTTACTCTTATTTATACGGGGACTTCTTATAACCCCATGCTACTACTCCCTCACGTACATGATTCCCAAAAGAGAATTCCTGTACGTTACCTATTAATCCTAAAAATAAATCATAAATAATTTGTGAGTATCAAAAATAGAAGATACCGTAAAATTCAAAATTAGCTATACTATACCGTTAATTCAAGATTAAATTTAACCCAAAAAATGAAAAAATGGGTTAACAATTTTCTAAAAATACTAGAAATTAATTAATAATAACAAAAACCAAATACTATCAAGCAGTAACCAAAAAGAAAAGGATAAAAATAACCCCTGTGATTGTATTTTTACCCCACGAAAATATAGAAGGGGGGCGTATATATCTGTATGTATATCTTAAAATCTAGATTTAGGACAAGTACAAAGTTAGCACTTTCTAATTTCTATCTTGTTTCCCTTTCTCCTCTTCTGTTCTGTTGTCGTCATTACATTGCCACGTGTACATTTTCTTCATCTGTACAACCCCAAGTAAGTTTGCTCCATTTTTCTTCAACTCCAGTTCATTCATTTTCTTCATATTTAGTCAAACTATCCTTAATATATTTCAATTTCTCTCTTCACTTTTTAAGTTTTTCAACATTTTTTTGCCTCTCCCCTTGAAATTCATTCAACACGACACAATGTGTGCAATTCTGTGACATTGTTTGTTGTTATTGAATTTGAATTTTGAGGGAGAAAATGAGAATTTGAGTTGAAATTTGAGAAGATGGAGAGATCTGTGGTTGTGTGGTTTTGAAGTTTGGGACATTTGGATCTGGTAGAGGAGAGGGCAGGGAGGGAGGGAGAAGCAGCAGCGCTATTGGGTGGGGATGGCGCTGTTCAGGCGGTTTTTTTTATCGAAAACCGCCAGACAGGCTTCTCGAGATCTCGGAAAGGGTTTATTGTAAGTCTTTCCCCTATTTTCATCATTTAGTCTTTGTTATTTTGTGTAATGTTTGTTCTATATCAGCTCAATTTGTTGAATTTGTTAGTTGCGGCGTGTAATTGACTTGATTAGACTTACATTGCGGTTTATACAATAAATTGCTTCATTTGCTAGTTTTTGTAGGCTTTCTAGTTTGTTGTATGAGAAACTTAAATAATCACGATCACATTTTTTATGTATCGGTGTTAATTAAATTTTGATGGAGTTTTTAATAAGGTTGTGATGTTGTACTGAACCATTATGATTGTTATGATCTTTTTGTTTGAAATTCCAGCTCTGCAAGTCTTACGCCACAAAGTCTTTTACGAGTTTTATATATTCTTATTTTAGGAATATTTTCTGTTTGTTTTAACCGTTTGAGCTTATAATACCATTTATTTGTTGGCCTATCTATTTTTGACAATGATTTCGCTTGTGCTTTATCCTTTGCAGTGTTTGTGATAATCCTCACGGCCGATTAGAGACTTCCAATCACTGTTCTGGGGATACTTCACCTGAGTTTGGGGTATCTGCAAAATAATGCTTGCTCGGGGGTGGTGGCCGTCAAGCACCTCCGGTGTGAGAATCAGTAATCGGAATAATAATAATCAAGCTGGTGAAAATGTATATGATGTAAATATGTAATTGTAAGCTTTTGTGTGTCTAAGATTGCTTGTGTATATTTATGAGCTTTTTGTATGAAAATTGTGAGCCTCTTCTTATGTGAGCAAAGACATGTATTTATAGGCTGGGCTTTTTGGCTATTGTACCAAATGCGGCTACTGTACCAAATGCTTTATGCACGCAAGTGGGTGTAAGATCTTTGTGGCATGCAAGTGGGTGATAGGATATTTGGCATGCAAGTGGGTGATAGGATATTTGTGGTATATATCATTGCAAGTGGGTGTAAGATATTTGTGGTTTGAGTAATTTAGGAAAGATAATATCTTATGACACGTGTATAGAAAAGCAAGTAATGTTTTTGGTTGGTCAATAGCGGGTGCCCGTTGTAGGCTTACAGCGGGTACCTATCATTGCCCCCCACTCCTTCTGTGCGCTTTAGCGGACAGGGGGAGTAGAGAAAGAATCTGTCAAAAATAATATGCGACAATGTTTTGTTTTGAGTATTTTTGAAGAGGCTGCTATGTGTGCCCCCCAAGTGTTGGCGGTCATCACTTGGGGGTTAGGAAATTTTGCTGTGAAATTGCCCCCCAAGTGTTGACAGATAACACTTAGGAGTTTAGAAAAATTTAGAGAAATTTTGCTAAAATTTGTGCTTTTGGTGCCCCTCAAGTGTTGGTGGTACTGAGATATCTTCAGTACATTTCCCGGAGAAATTTGAGTTCCATTTGGCCGCCTTTAGATTCACCTCTTGCTTTGGATTGTATCATTCTTAGAGTTCTACCCTTGTTTGGTGGGGGCAGAGGTTGCAGACCTGTAGTTCGAGTTTATGGTCAGGATCCATCATCAACAACAGCTGGTAGAAGTTCTAAGCTCTTGTTTTCAACTTCAAAGAATAAAAAACATGCTCGATTCTACACACAGGTAACCTCAGATTGCAAAATTTAGATGTAAAGGATGTAAAATGGAGATTCATAATTTTTTTTACCCGTTTCTTCTTAAATGCAGGAAGAGTGTTTATAGTCAAATTAGATTTTCATTTCCGAGTTCAAGGTGATGTTATCATTGAGTGCATTCATTTGGAAGACGACTCGGTAAGAGAAGAAACAATATTCAGAGTCATGTTCCACACAGCATTTATTCGGTCAAACATATTGAAGTTAAACCGTGATGAAGTTGATGTTCCGTGGGATATGAAGGTCCAGTTCCCAAAAGACTTCAAGGCAGAGGTCGGGTCTTTGCTTACTTACATGAAAAGTGCTTTTTATTTCTGTATGTTAATTTTTCACAAAGAAGTTGATTTTTGGCTATATCTGTATTTAGGTACTCTTTTTGGATGCTGATGCTGTATCAACTATCAACTATCACCACAAATGTGTTGGGAGAAGATGAAAATGAGACAGAAGGCGCTCTACCTGAAGAGTTCTTTGAGGTGGAAGAGATATTCAGCAGTATTGACACACAAGTTGGAAAAGGTGACCTAGATGCTCAAATAGCCGAAGAATATATTGTGGTTCAAGGAAGCAAATCGTTTGATGATAACAATTTAATTGTTTGGGATGAGGATCTAGAATCTCATGCATTTTTGGACTGTGCATCAGATGATGGGACTCCCAAGCAGGATGGTAATCGTATTTTTAATGAACTAAAAGCTGACAATAGGGTTGATGAAATGTACTCTGCTGAATTCGTTCATGATATGTCCTTCACTAAAGATACTAAGCTGGTGACTAGTGATATGTTTAGCTCTACAGAAACTGAGACAAATCTTTCTGACACCCGTGTCATCTCAGATAACAAAGAAAATGAACATGAAAGGGAAGATGGTACCTTGAAGATGCTTGAAAAACATGGTTTACGAGAAAAAACTAGTGTCAGGGTGGCTGGTGGTGTCTGCAGCACCTCTTATGTGACGAAAAATGAAGAGGAAGGCAAAGCAAATCCTGTGAAAATGCTAGATTCACAGCAGAAGTTGAGTGCTGATGTTCCGAAACATAACTAAGATAAAATTAACCAACCAGCAACAAAAAGGCTGCCCACTCAAAGCTCAAAACCAGCTGCAGATTCAGGTAGTACCAAACAAACATTCAAACAACAAGATTCTCCGGGCAGTATTTCAAAGCAGGCTAAGCCAAGTCAAGTATCTAGATGGATCCCTTCTAACAAAGGTTCTTACACTAATTCCATGCATGTGGTGTATCCACCATCAAGGTATAATAGCGCACCCCCTATCCCAGTGCCTACAAAGGATACTCATCTCAAAAGCAATATAAAGCCTCGTCCTTCCTCTTCTTTTGAAGTGATGAGTAGCCCTGAATCAACAATTTCTGATGTAAAAGCCAAGACAACTGCAAATAGTGTACAGGTGAAGCCTTCTTCATCCCCAGTATTACAGGTATCACCACTAAATGTGTCTCCGCTGCCTCCTGATTGAGTATATTTTTATATATATTTTAGATGATTTTATTCTCATATTTATTGTGTTTTGCATTGATTTGGATTTTTATTTAATAGATTTGATTGTTTTATTGTAGGAAATAAAGAATTCATAACTTGGAAGGATTTGGAGCAAGAAGAGCTATTTTGGAGATAAAATAGGAGAAAATTCGTATTATTGGGCTACACGGGCTGTCTAACACTGTTTGGGCCGTATCTTGAGTTCCAGAAGTCAGAATTTGACGATCTTACTGTCCACGCGAAGCTTGTAGAATTATCTTTAATTCAGAGGTGGTCCAGTAAGCAAAATCCAACTGGAAGAGCCCAGAAACAGAGGAGTAAATATAGTTACGAATTTTAATTAAGGAATCCTATTCAGTTATGGAATCCTACTTGTAATTTATTTAGAGTATTAAAATACTTTTATTGGGTAAGACTTTTAGAGCCTATATAAACACATCTAGGGTATTATTTTTTGGAGGAGAGAAAAAGGAGGTAATATTAGATCAGATAATATAGTTTAGAGTAGATTAGTATTATTATTAGTTGGAGATGTAGAGAAACACCATGACTCTTCTTTTGGGTGACAACATTGAAGTTTGAAGGTTTTGTTCTCTTAATCTTTTCTTTGTTCTTATTAGTTTAATTATGTTTTACTAGTTGTTTTACTTGTTTAATTATTAGCGAGTAGTTATTTCTAGGGCTTAAAGGGAAGTCATGTTTGCACTAATATTGGCATGATTTTCATAGTGGTTTGATTGGTTATGGTTAATTCTGATTGATATGTTTTAATCATTAATTTGTGTAATTGGCCAATATCATGGATTAATTATATGCAAATAGGGGTATGGATCGAGAGATTTACTTACTAGAGGCACACATATGATTAGCAGAATTGAATTTGAGTGCGGAAGCATCATTGGATTTCTGAGAGCGTTAATTCTTGGAAGAGATTAACTTGACTCTAATTACCTGATTGATTGAATTACTAAAAGTGGTTAATTGTGTTGAATGTTTCGAGAGTGTTAATGCTTGAAAGAGATTAACATACTCTAGTTATAGGATCACATTGATTGCTTTAGCTTAAGAGCCAATTGTGTAAGCATGGTGGACCTGATTGCCCTAGGTTTTAAATAATTTGTTTATCATCTGTTTAGTTAGTGTTAATTTAGTTTAATTAGTTAATTTATAATTTCACATATTCGTCTGACCCTTGAAACAATTAGCGATAACTGAAAAGGAATTAGTAGAACCTGTCTCCTTGTGGATTCGACCCGCTTGCCATCTGTACTAGCAATAGACACCGTGCGCTTGCGGTCATAGTGGTTTGATTGGTTATGGTTAATTCTGATTGATATGTTTTAATCATTAATTTGTGTAATTGGCCAATATCATGGATTAATTATATGCAAATAGGGGTATGGATCGAGAGATTTACTTACTAGAGGCACACATATGATTAGCAGAATTGAATTTGAGTGCGGAAGCATCATTGGATTTCTGAGAGCGTTAATTCTTGGAAGAGATTAACTTGACTCTAATTACCTGATTGATTGAATTACTAAAAGTGGTTAATTGTGTTGAATGTTTCGAGAGTGTTAATGCTTGAAAGAGATTAACATACTCTAGTTATAGGATCACATTGATTGCTTTAGCTTAAGAGCCAATTGTGTAAGCATGGTGGACCTGATTGCCCTAGGTTTTAAATAATTTGTTTATCATCTGTTTAGTTAGTGTTAATTTAGTTTAATTAGTTAATTTATAATTTCACATATTCGTCTGACCCTTGAAACAATTAGCGATAACTGAAAAGGAATTAGTAGAACCTGTCTCCTTGTGGATTCGACCCGCTTGCCATCTGTACTAGCAATAGACACCGTGCGCTTGCGGTTAGGTATAATTTGACATATCAAGTTTTTAGCGCCGCTGCCGGGGAGACAGCGAGTTTCTGTTGATTTTAATTTAGTTGTTTCGATTGTTTCCATTGTCTCGTTGGAACCTTTGTTCCAATTGAGGCAGATTTTACGTTTTCTTGGCTTTGTTGAGAGTTTATAGGTTTGCAATGGGTGAAGTTGATACTTTTGCACTCTTATCTTCCCGAGTAGAGGCATATACTCGAGAAATTGCCTCATTCAGCCCTACAGAGCCACTATACGTCCAATGAGTATCAATGAGATGTCACAAGTGGCCCCTAAAACTTACAACTTCTGTCAAATTTGCGGTGTGCAGGGTCACTATGGTTTTGAATGCTCTTACAATGTCTATAATTCTCAGAGTGCTCAGTGCGGACAAATGAATTCTTTTGAAGAAGGATATGGGTACAATCAGTATTCAAACACTTTTGATCAAGAATGCGTGAATCAACCAGATTTCTACTACCAGGACAATGGTGCTCAAAATTTTTCATATCATAATCAGCAATAGTTTGAGCAACAATATTATCAGTCATATGAGCAGCCGCCACAACAAGAATATCAATATCCTCCTCTACAAGAAGATCTACATGTTTCTCAATCCAGTGTAGATGTGCAAGCTGATCAGACAAATGAGATGTGGGATATCTTGAATAAAATGCTAAAGAGTTTTGAAGAATTAGAAACTCAAAGTTTGGCGATTGAATCTCAAATTGCACAGTTGGCTAACTCTTCTACTACAGGACAGCTCGACTATTTACCATCATCATCTATCCGATCCGAAGAGGACATGACTGCTATCAATCTCACAAGCGATCAGGAATATGATAGTTTCTCCATGTATGTTGATGATGAGGCCATTGATAAAGAGAAGGAGCATGCCACCGATGACGAGATCAATGATGTTGTTACCGAGAACAATGTGACTGATGATGAGGCTACAAAGGAAAGCAATACAGAGATGGTTGTTGTTTCTCTTCCACAACCTGTGCCTAAGCTACCATGTATTGATAAATTTGCTCTCGATCTAGCCTCTACTTACAAGGCTTCTTTGCTCAAGACTACTTATTTCAAGGTTGATGTGATAACAAATATTGTCCAAGATGATATTTCTCAAATTCTGGTTGAGGATCCATACAAAGTGGCTCCTACGTTTCAAGCTCGAGAAGAGGGAGAAGATGGAAGTGTCTTATTAGCCAATGATGTGATAAGCCAAGATGTCCGAATGACTCCAATGAAAGTGAGGAGTGAAGAAAAGCCACCACCAGAACCTCCACCTTATGTTAAGGGAGTTCAATATTTTCGTGGTGTTGAATTTTATCGCTGTTTTATCACAAAGTTTTCCAAAACTGCACAAGCACTTAATTCTCTATTGCTTATTAATGACATATTTTATTTTACTGATGCTTGTTTGGAGACTTTCTGCAGGATAAAGACAACCACAGATGTTCTTAATACTTTTTGGGGTGGCGAGTTTATGATCGAGAAAGTGGATATTACGCCTTTATCGGAGTATTTTTGAGGAGGTCAAGCTAATGACTCTAAATAAGCGCTGCTTGGGAGGCAACCCAAGATTTCATTGGAGGATCGGTGCACTTCATGCTTTTGCATAGGGGAGTATTTCTTTCCTTCTCTTTCGTATATAGTAGAATTTGTTTGTTATTTGTTCATTCCAAGCCTTGTTGTGTACATTATTCCTTCATCTTATTCTCTTAAAAAAAAAATTCTGAGTGTTTTTGCAAAAAAAAAAGAAAAAAGAAAAAAGAAAAAAAAAATCGAATTTTTGGTGTGTAACGCAGGTTGCTCCTGCGTTTCTGTGCAGATTGAGGGTCTGTAACGCAGGTTGCACCTGCGTTACTAGTATTGGCGCAATTTGCCTCCCCTAACACGCAACTTGCGCTAGCGTGTCTGTTCTGGGCGCAGTTTGCGTCCCACGCGCGCAAGCTGCGCGTTATCCAGGGTTTTCAGAAATTTTTCAGCTGCTGTTGGTCATTGTGTGCGCTGTTGTATTTATATATATAAAAAAAAAATCTTTCCACCCACCATTCTATTTATACCCCTTTACACCTAATTCTTTTCCTATTTCAATTACAAAATCTCCCATTTCTCCACCAAAATTCTAAACCTATATCTATTCTAATTCTTATTTATTATTATTATTTCTTATTTATTATTATTATTATTTATTATTATTATTATTATTATTATTATTCATATTTATTATTATTATTATTATTATTTATTATATTTATTATTATTATTTATTCTTATTATTATTATTATTATTATTACATACCCACCTATACATACAAATCCAATTCCTCTTCTATTTTCTTTAAATCTCTAAAAATTCAATTCTAAAGAGGAATTAATTGCAAGTTCACCTCTTTGATTCGTAGTTGGGATATCTCTTCTCTATTTTATTATTATTTTTTTTTACTACGAATTTGTGTTCTTGTAAATTGGGAGTTTTGTAATATTCTTGTTAATTGGGTATTTTTGGTGTGATATTGCTTGGTGATTTTTGGTAGGATATTTCTTGGTGGTTGTTGGTGGTGAGTGGGTGGCTCCTAAGCGAATGAGGGGTGGTTTTCACACCCGACACCTTGATTCCAGGGGAGTTTTCTTTCTTTTCTTTTTAGTGTAGTTTTATTTTATTTTTAGTTGTAGTTTTGTATCTTGTTCATTAGTTCATTGAGGACAATGAAGCGCTTAAGTGTGGGGAAGGGTTCTCAATGTTAGAGAATTTAAAAAAAAAAAAAATTAAAAAATTAAAAATACCAAAAATAATTCTAGCCATGCAATTTGATTAGTTGTTGTATTTTGCTTGATACACCCATGCATGCGTAGAATTCTTGTGTTCTTGACGCTTTTGTATGAGAAGTGACGTGCTTTGTTCTTGTACACACACTTACACTAGCAAGTTGAAGATGGTAGACTTAATTGGATGTTGTAAGTGGTTAGAATGACATGAATATGTGCAAGATGACTTGGTTTACATGCTTTGAGTACAAGTAGGTGCGTTAGAGAGTCTTGTTACTTGGGATTGATTATGTTTTGTCATACCAAGTGAGTTTTGAGCCTATATGCATATCTTTTGCATGATTTTTCGTTTGCTTGAGTGTCTACATGTTGTTTACATTGCTAGCACTTACTTGAGATCTTTCTTGAAATGCATGATATTACTTGATGATGAGATGATAAAGGCACTTAGGTTTAACCTCGTATTTCCCATATTTCCACACCTTTTAAACATGATCAATTAGTTAACCCGTTGAGCTTAATCCTATTCTTTCGGTGACACACTACATTACTTACCATTATCATTTTTATTCTATTGGCCTTACATTGAATTTGAACCTAAATTGTCAAAGACTAGTATCGTGCTTAAGGGAGTAATAAGGTGTTCATAAAAGGGGGGGTTATTGATGGTCATACTTTTGGGGAATTATTGATTTTGGTTGATGCTTGTTAGTCGAAATTCATAAAATATCTATGGATCATTGTGTTTATTCTTTAGCTCTCTAAAAAAAAGAAAAAAAAAGAAAAAAAAATAAATAAATTTGAGAGCATTCTTATGTTTGTATGATCCTTCTTCATTCGACTAGTCAAGTTATTATGTAGGGTTATTGAAAAATCCAAGTGTGGGGAAATATTTGTTTTAATAGAAAGGGAATTGTTTTAATTTCATTGTCGGGTACTAGCTTTTGACTTAACCTGTTTTAGCTTTACTTGACATACCTGGTCCCTAGCCCACGCTACAACCCGAATAAAGACCTTTTGATTGTCATCAGTGATGTATGTTGTGTTGAGAGTGAGATTGATTGCGAGTGTCAAGTTGTGTTTATGATTTTGTTGGAATTGAGTGATACACTTAACCTTGTTCTTGAGTGAATATTCGTTTTTGAGTGAAAGGTGAGTTATTACTTGTTTTGGCATAGGAGATCCCAGGTTTAGACTTAAAGATGTATTTCTTGTGGGCTTAGCATGATTACCAATAATTTTTACACTTGACATGAATTTTTATGACCTTCTGCATGTTGGTTGAGTAGACTACGTGAATACTTGCACTTTCGACACCAAGACATCGTATGTTTACTTTGATTCTTAAGTTGATGTGGCATGAGAGGACTTGTGTGTCTGGTGTTGTGTTAGCATTGATCTTTTGCATGGTTAGATGAATTTTGTGGGTACATTCACTATAAACCCTCACGAGACAACACTCGTCCTACTAGGGCTGCCTAGGGGTTTAACGGCTTATTGCATATGCTCAATGCAATCGTGTCATCTACGAAAGTGATGTTTGTTAGGACTTAGTTTTTATTTCACTTATTTGCCCGAGGACGTGCAAATGCTTAGTGTGGGGATGTTTGATAGAGTATATTTTTATATATATTTTAGATGATTTTATTCTCATATTTATTGTGTTTTGCATTGATTTGGATTTTTATTTAATAGATTTGATTGTTTTATTGTAGGAAATAAAGAATTCATAACTTGGAAGGATTTGGAGCAAAAAGAGCTATTTTGGAGATAAAATAGGAGAAAATTCGTATTATTGGGCTACACGGGCTGTCTAACACTGTTTGGGCCGTATCTTGAGTTCCAGAAGTCAGAATTTGACGATCTTACTGTCCACGCGAAGCTTGTAGAATTATCTTTAATTCAGAGGTGGTCCAGTAAGCAAAATCCAACTGGAAGAGCCCAGAAATAGAGGAGTAAATATAGTTACGAATTTTAATTAAGGAATCCTATTCAGTTATGGAATCCTACTTGTAATTTATTTAGAGTATTAAAATACTTTTATTGGGCAAGACTTTTAGAGCCTATATAAACACATCTAGGGTATTATTTTATGGAGGAGAGAAAAAGGAGGTAATATTAGATCAGATAATATACTTTAGAGTAGATTAGTATTATTATTAGTTGGAGATGTAGAGAAACACCATGACTCTTCTTTTGGGTGACAACATTGAAGTTTGAAGGTTTTGTTCTCTTAATCTTTTCTTTGTTCTTATTAGTTTAATTATGTTTTACTAGTTGTTTTACTTGTTTAATTATTAGCGAGTAGTTATTTCTAGGGCTTAAAGGGAAGTCATGTTTGCACTAATATTGGCATGATTTTCATAGTGGTTTGATTGGTTATGGTTAATTCTGATTGATATGTTTTAATCATTAATTTGTGTAATTGGCCAATATCATGGATTAATTATATGCAAATAGGGGTATGGATCGAGAGATTTACTTACTAGAGGCACACATATGATTAGCAGAATTGAATTTGAGTGCGGAAGCATCATTGGATTTCTGAGAGCGTTAATTCTTGGAAGAGATTAACTTGACTCTAATTACCTGATTGATTGAATTACTAAAAGTGGTTAATTGTGTTGAATGTTTCGAGAGTGTTAATGCTTGAAAGAGATTAACATACTCTAGTTATAAGATCACATTGATTGCTTTAGCTTAAGAGCCAATTGTGTAAGCATGGTGGACCTGATTGCCCTAGGTTTTAAATAATTTGTTTATCATCTGTTTAGTTAGTGTTAATTTAGTTTAATTAGTTAATTTATAATTTCACATATTTGTCTGACCCTTGAAACAATTAGCGATAACTGAAAAGGAATTAGTAGAACCTGTCTCCTTGTGGATTCGACCCGCTTGCCATCTGTACTAGCAATAGACACCGTGCGCTTGCGGTTAGGTATAATTTGACATATCACCTCCACCCCCATCCACAACTACATTTTCTGTGAGCTCAAGGGTAACTGTTGCTCAGATAAACTCTCAATCACCTCCACCTCCTCCTCCCCCTCCACCGCCACCACCCTCATCACCCAAGACTTCGTTTAACATCCAGAATGAAACCAGAGCTTCATCTATTCCACCATCTCCACCCCTTGTGCCACATTCCAGCACTTCCTTACCTTCTACTTCTCCTACTCTATTCCCACCCCCTACATCGAAAGCTCCACCGCCCCCACCTCCTTTTTCTCGAGTTTCACCTCCTATATCTCAGGTTTCACCTTCACCAAACACTCTTCTTATTTGGATAGTAAACAACTTCTTCATCTTTCATCTCCTATAAATCCACAGCCATCACAACTAAGATATCTTCAGTACATTTCCCGGAGAAATTTGAGTTCCATTTGGCCGCCTTTAGATTCACCTCTTCAATGAGACCAGAGGGGGCAGAGCTTTGGATTGTATCATTCTTAGAGTTCTACCCTTGTTTGGTGGGGGCAGAGGTTGCAGACTTGTAGTTCGAGTTTATGGTCAGGATCCATCATCAACAACATCTGGTAGAAGTTCTAAGCTCTTGTTTTCAACTTCAAAGAATAAAAAACATGCTCGATTCTACATACAGGTAACCTCAGATTGCAAAATTTAGATGTAAAGGATGTAAAATGGAGATTCATAATTTTTTTTTACCCGTTTCTTCTTAAATGCAGGAAGAGTGTTTATAGTCAAATTAGATTTTCATTTCCGAGTTCAAGGTGATGTTATCATTGAGTGCATTCATTTGGAAGACGACTCGGTAAGAGAAGAAACAATATTCAGAGTCATGTTCCACACAGCATTTATTCGGTCAAACATATTGAAGTTAAACCGTGATGAAGTTGATGTTCCGTGGGATATGAAGGTCCAGTTCCCAAAAGACTTCAAGGCAGAGGTCGGGTCTTTGCTTACTTACATGAAAAGTGCTTTTTATTTCTGTATGTTAATTTTTCACAAAGAAGTTGATTTTTGGCTATATCTGTATTTAGGTACTCTTTTTGGATGCTGATGCTGTATCAACTATCAACTATCACCACAAATGTGTTGGGAGAAGATGAAAATGAGACAGAAGGCGCTCTACCTGAAGAGTTCTTTGAGGTGGAAGAGATATTCAGCAGTATTGACACACAAGTTGGAAAAGGTGACCTAGATGCTCAAATAGCCGAAGAATATACTGTGGTTCAAGGAAGCAAATCGTTTGATGATAACAATTTAATTGTTTGGGATGAGGATCTAGAATCTCATGCATTTTTGGACTGTGCATCAGATGATGGGACTCCCAAGCAGGATGGTAATCGTATTTTTAATGAACTAAAAGCTGACAATAGGGTTGATGAAATGTACTCTGCTGAATTCGTTCATGATATGTCCTTCACTAAAGATACTAAGCTGGTGACTAGTGATATGTTTAGCTCTACAGAAACTGAGACAAATCTTTCTGACACCCGTGTCATCTCAGATAACAAAGAAAATGAACATGAAAGGGAAGATGGTACCTTGAAGATGCTTGAAAAACATGGTTTACGAGAAAAAACTAGTGTCAGGGTGGCTGGTGGTGTCTGCAGCACCTCTTATGTGACGAAAAATGAAGAGGAAGGCAAAGCAAATCCTGTGAAAATGCTAGATTCACAGCAGAAGTTGAGTGCTGATGTTCCGAAACATAACTAAGATAAAATTAACCAACCAGCAACAAAAAGGCTGCCCACTCAAAGCTCAAAACCAGCTGCAGATTCAGGTAGTACCAAACAAACATTCAAACAACAAGATTCTCCGGGCAGTATTTCAAAGCAGGCTAAGCCAAATCAAGTATCTAGATGGATCCCTTCTAACAAAGGTTCTTACACTAATTCCATGCATGTGGTGTATCCACCATCAAGGTATAATAGCGCACCCCCTATCCCAGTGCCTGCAAAGGATACTCATCTCAAAAGCAATATAAAGCCTCGTCCTTCCTCTTCTTTTGAAGTGATGAGTAGCCCTGAATCAACAATTTCTGATGTAAAAGCCAAGACAACTGCAAATAGTGTACAGGTGAAGCCTTCAGTATTACAGGTATCACCACTAAATGTGTCTCCGCTGCCTCCACCCCCATCCACAACTACATTTTCTGTGAGCTCAAGGGTAACTGTTGCTCAGATAAACTCTCAATCACCTCCACCTCCTCCTCCCCCTCCACCGCCACCACCCTCATCACCCCAGACTTCGTTTAACATCCAGAATGAAACCAGAGCTTCATCTATTCCTCCATCTCCACCCCTTTCCAGCACTTCCTTACCTTCTACTTCTCCTACTCTATTCCCACCCCCTACATCGAAAGCTCCACCGCCCCCACCTCCTTTTTCTCGAGTTTCACCTCCTATATCTCAGGTTTCACCTTCACCGCCGCCTCCTCCTCCTTCGCCCCCAATTCCTTTTTCCCGAGCTCCGCCCCTGCCTCCACCACCGCCCTGTACCCGAGCTCCGCCCTCACCTCCAACCCCTCCTCCACTGCATGGATCCTCACCTCCGCCTATGCGTGGACCCCCACCTCCACCTCCCCCTCCCCCTTTATCATCAAATGGAGCCGCACCAGCACCACCTCCTCCTTTAAAGCGCGGGGGACCACCTCCAGCACCTCCTCCAATGCGTGGAGAAGTACCTCCACCGCCACCACCTCCAATGTGCGGGGGACCACCTCCTCCACCACCACCTTTGGTTGGTTCATCACCGCCACCTCCTCCAATGCATGGAGGCCCTCCCCCGCTACGAGGAGGACCACCTCCACCCCCTCCTCCTGGGGCATATGGACCTCCTCCACCTCCTGGTCCACCTAGATCTTTAGGTCCCGGGCCCCCTCCCCCTCCATTGTTCGGTGCTAAAGGACCAGCAGCTGATGGTAGAGGCTTGGCTACAGGAAGAGGACGTGGGCTACCGCGTCCAGGGGGCATGCCAGCTCCAGCAGCTTGAAGATCTACCTTAAAGCCTCTTCACTGGAGCAAGGTAACCAGGGCACTTCAAGGGACCTTATGGGAAGAATTGCAAAGGAATGCTGATCATCAGAGGTATTACATTATTCTCACTGCTTGAATTATCTTGTTTTTGTTCAAACAATTGCTTTATGTCTTTTCTATAAACTCTTTCTCTAAATGCTAGTTGCTTAAATCTACACTAGTATGTTTTAGGTCTGTAATACTGTATATGTCTTGTGATACTGTATTATGTCTGAATCAAAGTGCATTTCTCTGCAAGTATTTTAGTTTTGCTCCTTATATCTATAAAATCCCAGTTCGCCAGAATTTGATGTGTCGGAAATAGAGTCCCTTTTCTCTGCCACTGTCCCAAAGTCAAACAGGGCGGGTGATAAATCAGATGACAGGCGGAAGTCCCTCGGATCTAAACCTGAAAAAATTCACCTGGTAATGGTTACAATACTTTATATGTTGTGTTTTATATTAACTAGATGATAACCCGTGCGAAGCACGGGCTCGGAGATTTATGTTAAATAATTACTAATTTTTATTTAATTAAATTTTTATAAAATTATATTACAAAAATTATAAAAAGAACTATGTTATTTGCTTGCATAAAAAATTTATGCGATTAACAAACTATAAACTTAGATTGTTTAATAGAAGTGCATGGAAACATGTTTGGGTTGTTCTAGAGTAGTGTATGGAAACATGTTCTAGTTGTTCTCCTTGAAAAATCTTTTGGAGAATTGATCGTATTATTTTTTTATTTTAAATTATGACAAAAAATTGTATTATAATTATAATAGGATTTCAATTTTATTATTTTCTTTAAAAAATAACATAAAATTGTAAGGGAATATAATTCTAGGGATGAAATTATTATTTTTATTTAAAGTTGTAATGAAAGAATTATAATTACAATAGGATTTCTATTTTATTAAAAAACAACATAGAATTATAGCAAAAATAGGATTATAGGGGTGAAATCAAAATACGGTACGAACCAAAAGTAGTACCGTTAAAGGGGTGTTCTTTGAAAAATCTTTTGAAGAATTGATCGTATTATTTTCCGATTCTAAATTATGATAAAAAAAATTGTATTATAATTATAATATGATTTCAATTTTATTATTTTCTTTAAAAAATAACACAGAATTATAAGGGAATATGATTCTAGGGATGAAACTATTTTTTTATTTAAAGTTGTAATAAAAGAATTATAATTATAATAGAATTTCTATTTTATTAAAAAACATCATAGAATTATAGTAAAAATAGGATAATAGGGTGAAACCAAAATAGGGGTGAAACCAAAAATAGAGGTGAAACCAAAAGTGGTACCGTTAAAAGGGTGTTTCGCTTATTAATAAAGGTTATAGATTTCTGATTCTAAATTATGATAAAAAAAATTGTATTATAATTATAATATGATTTCAATTTTATTATTTTCTTTAAAAAATAACACAGAAATATAAGGGAATATGATTTTAGGGATTAAACTATTTTTTTATTTAAAATTGTAATAAAAGAATTATAATTATAATAAAATTTCTATTTTATTAAAAAACATCATAGAATTATAGTAGAAATAGGATTATAGGGTGAAACCAAAATAGGGGTGAAACCAAAAATATAGGTGAAACCAAAAGTGGTACCGTTAAAAGCGTGTTTCGCTTATTAATAAAGGTTATAGATTTCTGATTCTAAATTATGATAAAAAATTGTATTATAATTATACTCCCTCTGTCCCTCCCATTTCTTTACATTTCTTTTTCACTGCTCGACACGCATTTTAAGGCTCCTAAAAAGTATAGTTCCATAACTTATTTTTTTAATTTTCTTTTTTTGTATAAAAATAGAACAATTCTATTTTTATACAAAAAAAGAAAATTTAAAAAATAAGTTATGGAACTATCCGCAAATTGCACCTTAAAATCCGTGCCAGAATTACGTCCCCCAAGGTAAAGAACCAAGGGGGACAGAGGGAGTAATATGATTTCAATTTTATTATTTTCTTTAAAAAATAACACAGAATTATAAGGGAATATGATTTTAGGGATTAAACTATTTTTTTATTTAAAGTTGTAATAAAAGAATTATAATTATAATAAAATTTCTATTTTATTAAAAAACATCATAGAATTATAGTAGAAATAGGATTATAGGGTGAAGCCAAAATAGGGGTGAAACCAAAATAGAGGTGAAACCAAAACTGGTACCGTTAAAAGGTGTTTTATAGATTTTGATATCACAGAGTGAGTTATTCCTTTAACATGAACAGCGATCTTCACTTTGTCATGATATTTACTCATCCTTAAGCTTAATTCCTAGGAGCCATTCTTCGCCTTTTCACAAATAAGAGTAATCAGCACTTTGCACCCCTTATCTTTGGGCGTTTTTTCAATTTGGTCTCAAACTATGTTTCTTGGCAGATTGCACCCCTATGGTTTCAAACTCGCTTCAATTTGCACCCTTTTGACCAAATTTCGTCCACTTTGACCGCTACTATTAGGATGAGCGAGGGTAAAAATACAAAGATTTATTCAAGAAACAGTCAATTTACCCTTGATTAGCCTAATAGTAACGGTCAAAGTGGACGAAATTTGGTCAAAAGGGTGCAAATTGAAGCGAGTTTGAAACCATAGGGGTGCAATCTGTCAAGAAACATAGTTTGAGACCAAATTGAAAAAACGCACAAAGATAAGGGGTGCAAAGTGCTGATTACTCCACAAATAACGTGTTCTTGAATGCATTTATTAACTTTAATTTCATGTTGGTTTCTCCTATCCACTCTTACATATCTTTTGGATTATTATTCTTTTGTTGTGAATGGGTAAGTAGTAAATTTCATAGTTGAATTAGAATGCATGTTTTTTCATTAGAATCATTTGAATAATTGAACATCGTCTAATGTGTTTCTTCGTAATATGATGTCTATGTTCCTCTTATCTTTTTATTTATTTATCTGCTATTGAATATTCCCTTGTTCACTGTAGGTTGATCTGAGGCGTGCAAACAACACTGAAATTATGCTCACAAAGGTCAAAATGCCGCTACCTGACATGATGGTAAGTTACCTTTCACATTATGGTTTCTTTATAAAATAAATCCCGGTTCTGCATATTAATGTCTTTGTTTCATATTTCACTTGTTCTTACAACTGCAAGTATGCTTGAATTCGCAGGCTGCAGCTTTAGCAATGGACGAATCAATTTTGGATGCTGATCAAGTAGAAAATCTTATAAAATTTTGTCCTGTAAAAGAAGAGATGGAACTTCTTAAGGTGAAGTAGATAGGTCCGCAGAATGTTGCTTAATGCTTTACTTCCCTCTCTTATTTATTCATCACTTGATTCTATTTGATACTGCAGAATTACCCAGGCGACAAAGAGAATCTGGGAAAGTGTGAACAGGTCCGGTAAAAACTCATATTCCGATATTGGTTTTTATGATTCTGCTTGTAAAAATTTGGTTTCTTCCCCTATGTGAATACTAGGGATTTAAGTTTATTGAATTGGAGACTTAACAAGTAAGTTACTATTTTTTATTTGTTGGATGAGGTCGGGGATTTGCTTGGATATGTTGAGTAGCTTAATTTAAGGCATTTGCAGGAAATTACTTTTCATGAATTTTTCTCTTTGTGGTTTTTTGTTTTTACCTTTTCCATCTTGCTTCAAAAGCATGTAGCTTAACAAGAAAATTATTGAATCAATGTTTATAGTTTCTTCCATTAGTATATGATGCAATCTGCTAGTTTTGATATTATAAACCGCACTCCCAATCTATCAAGTACCTCGACTATGAATATGTAGCCAATAGTTATGGACATCACAACACTTTGATGTCTCCTTAATCCTGGGTTAGTGATTACAATCTGTATTATACAGTAATACATTAATTTGAGTTAATGTTGCATTGTGTTCTATCCTGATTTTGCATATATTGTTTCAGTTTTTCTTAGAGCTGATGAAGGTGCCACGAGTGGAATCTAAATTAAGGGTTTTTCTTTTCAAGATTCAGTTTAATTCCCAGGTTGGTATAAATATATTTTAAGTTCTGTGCAAATTTGGTGTTTTAACCAAATGTCTTGATTATAGTAATTTCAGATGTTAAATATTCTTTTTTATTACAGATTTCAGATCTCTCGAAGAACTTAAAATCTGTTTTTGCTGCATGTGATGAGGTTAGTCGGTAATAGTAATTAGTGAAGCATATCTTATGTTGCATGCCTTCTTCTGGTTCTAATGCAGATTTTTCAGTTTCCTTAATTAGGTTCGGAATTCTGTCAAGTTGTTAAATATATATGAGTATAAGATCCTTGAAAGGGCCTTCCCCAACACCTTAAGGTTTTGGGTGAAACGGTTTCTAACATGGTATCAGAGCTCTGGTGTTCACTCTTACCCCATAGTGGGCTTGCGAGTGAGGGGGAATGTTAAATATATATGAGTATAAGATCCTTGAAAGGGCCTTCCCCAACACCTTAAGGTTTTGGGTGAAACGGTTTCTAACACAAGTTCAAGGAAATTATGAAGAAAATCTTATATTTAGGAAATATATTAAATCAAGGAACTGCTAGGGGTAAGAGAGTTTTGTTATAAAGCAAAATTCTTCGTGTTAGATCACACTGTTATAGTGCAGTGCTATGTACTCCCTCCGTCCCTAAATATCATTCCTGTTTTGATTGGACACGTTTGCCAACGCACACTTTTGATCGTTAATATCTTCAATTTCGTATTAGTTTTAAATATAAAAACTTCACTGTATTAAAGTACTCATAAATACGAATCCAACAAGATCACTCATGACTATATTTGGTCTTATAGATTAAACGTAAATTAGTAATTTATCTCATGTTATGAACAATCCCGACATTTCAAACAAGAATAATAAAAAGAGACAGAGGGAGTATCTTATTTCAAGAATGAAGTCTCTAACATGTCTAAAATTTTACAGGATCTGCGGTAGGTTTCAAATTAGACAGTCTTTTGAAACTTATCGATACTCGTGCCACCAACAACAAGATCGATGACATTAATGCATTATCTTTGCAAGGTATGCATACCGTGTGTTATTTGTCTCCTTTGCAAAAAAGAATTGTTGAAGTAACGTCTGCCTCAGCTGTAACTTCAACTTGTAAAGGGAGGGGTTGCATGATAGGGCATAGTCTCTTCCTACTGTGCTTAAATATAAATAATATATTTAGATAGAAAAAAAAAAAGAGTGAATCACATATCATCTATCAATATACTAACTACCAAGTCACTGTACATGATGACCAGAAGACCAACCCTACATAAACGTTGCATAGTTGACTTCAGAATTTCAGTATATCCTTCATATAGGGAAAATGCACTTTATGGATATTTGATTGAGACTAGGAATTTAATTATGTGTAAAAGATAACTAGATTTGGAATGTTAATGGACATTTGATTAAGACTAGGCATTTAATTCTATGTAGAAGATAACTATATTGGGAATGTTAACTGCTTGTGCAGTAATATGTCTTTTCATTCATTAATCATTGGCCTATGAGGTTATTTCTTCGTTTTCTACTAGAGATCGGAAAATTACTGGCAGACGATAGGTTAATTGCTTTTACTGCCTTTTCACTGGCTGGCCTTTACCTTTTATTGTATTTTATAGAGTTAAGAATTTTTTTTTTACAATGTGTGTTTAATCTCTGTCAAATATATAACGTATAGAGAGTTTACAGAAGAAGCAAAGATTGTATATATTTGTGTATATTCTTGTGTAATATTACAATGAGAAGAGATACTATATATAGGAACTGAGATGCCCCAAAGTCTAAAAAGAGGTGCCTAACATTGGTAACAAAGTCATAGACGGTGCAGCCTCTAGCCTGATGTTGCTGAGTTTTGACACTCCCCCTCAAGTTGATGCATATATATCACTCATGCCCAACTTGCCAATAAGTGGATGAAACATCTTCTGATTTAAACCTTTGGTAAATATGTCAGCTATCTGGTCCTCTGATCTTACAAAGTGAATACCAATGGTATCATTATTGATCTTCTCTTTTATGAAGTGTCGATCAATTTCGATATGTTTGGTCCGATCATGTTGAACCGGATTATGTGCAATGGCAATAGCGGCTTTGTTATCACAATGTAGCTTCATTGGAGTTGCAGATGCAAGTTCCAATTCTTCTAGAAACAATCTTATCCACAATAATTCACGTACACCTTTAGCCATAGCTCTATATTCTGCCTCAGCACTAGATAAGGCAACCACAGGTTGTTTCTTGCTTCGCCAAGTAACCAAATTGCCACCAACAAATGTACAATACCCTGAAGTAGATTGTCTATCGTCTTGACATCCGGCCCAATCTGCATCTGTATAGCTTTCAACCCCGAGATGATTGTTTTTAGTGAACATTACTCCTTTTCCAGGAGCAGCCTTAAGATACCATAATATCATATAAACTGCATCCAAATGTGGTTGACGAGGATCATGCATATACCTACTAACAATTCCCACCGCATATGATATGTCTGGCCTTGTATGTGCAAGGTAGATTAGTCGACCAACTAACCTTTGATATTGAGATTTCTCGACACTTTCACCAGCATCTCCACAAAGTTTATGATTTGCTTCTATTGGAGATTCTGCAGGTCTACATCCCAACATCCCTGTTTCATTCAGAAGATCAAGTGTATACTTCCGTTGTGAGAGGAAGATACCACCTGGACTTCTAGAGACCTCAATACCAAGGAAATACCGTAGTTTTCCTAAGTCCTTCATCTCGAATTCAGAGGCAAGCTTGCGTTTAACATTAGCAATCTCACAGGTGTCGTTGCCGGTGATCACAATATCATCGACATAAACAATCACCACTGTGATTTTTTCATCTCGTCTTTTCACGAACATGGTGTTATCTGAGTTGCTCTGTTTGTAGTCAAATTTAATCATTGCTCCCTGAAATTTGCCAAACCAGTCCCTTGGAGACTGTTTTAACCCATAAATAGTCTTCTTTAGCTTGCATATTTTCCCAATGGTCGCAGCTGTAGAAAAACCTGGTGGAATATCCATGTAAACTTCTTCTTTCAGGTCTCCATGTATGAATGCATTTTTTACATCCAATTGCTGAAGTTCCCATCCAAGATTTGCTGCACATGATATCAAGACTCGAATAGAGGCCATCTTTGCTACTGGGGCAAAAGTTTCCTGATAATCAATCCCGTAAGTTTGAGTATACCCTTTTGCTACAAGCCTTGCTTTGTACCTATCAATCAGCCCATTAGGTTTCTGTTTCACAGTGAATACCCATCTGCATCCTACTACCTTCCTTCCAGTGGGAAGATGAGTTAACTCCCAAGTGCCATTATGTTTCAAGGCATTCATTTCCTCTATCATAGCATCTTTCCATTTAGGATCACGTAAAGCATCCTGCCAAGTATGCGGAACAGAAACACTAGACAAGGATGTCACAAAAGCAAGTGAAGATGGAGATAGTGCATTATATGATATAAAGTTTGAGATAGGATGGTTAGTGCAAGCACGTACACCCTTTCTTATAGCAATAGGAAGATCTAAAGTAGGATCAAGAGTGTTACCGTTATCAGGCTCAATTATAGGAGCTGTAGGATCTGCCTCGAGGTCAGAGGTCTCTGGATGTGGTAAAGTGGTGATATCTTCATTGTTCCGCCTAGAATATGTAATCAAATCTGGCCTGTCAAACCTATTTAGATTATCTAACTCACTACCCAAACGTGGAGGGATGGATGATGTGTTTGGACTAGTGTTTGGCACATTGATGAATGGAAGGAATTGAGACTCCTCTATCGCTTTACTATCAAGACTGTGTCGGTTAATCTCCCCCTGAAGCAAGGAGGAGGATCCGGGAGAAAAGTAAGAAATAGACTCCCAGAAAGTAACATCGTGACTGACATATGTGCGATGTGAGGGAGGATGATAGCACTTATACCCCTTTTGAGTTGGTGTATAACCAATGAAAACACAGCGGAGAGCACGAGAATCGAGTTTATCCCGAGAGGGGGAATGATTATGAACAAAGCATACACTCCCAAATAACCGAAGAGGCAATGGATGGGACGAAGGTGCAGGAATAAAGGACAACGGTGTTCTGAATTGTAGTACTTTTGAAGGGAGACGGTTGATCAGATATGCAGCAGTCATGACTGCCTCACCCCAAAGATATTTAGGGACATGCATAGTTAATATGAGGGACCGTGCTACCTGTTGTAAGTGACCAATTTTCCTTTCAGCAATTCCATTTTGCTGAGAGGTTTTAACACATGTAGTTTGATGAATAATACCCCATGTGTCCAAATAAGATGTAAACATTCCGGCATACTCGGTACCATTATCACTTCGCAGAATTTTAACAGAGGCATTGAATTGTGTTTGAATCATGTGGTGAAAGGATTTAAAACATCCGAATACTTCACTTTTGTGTTTAAGAAGGTATACAAAAGTAAGTCGAGAATGACAATCAACAAAGACAACAAACCACCTATATCCATCATGTGTAGGATGACTAAATGGACCCCAAACAACAGTATGAATAGTAGAAAAAAGAGTAGGACTTCTATTATTTCTAGATGGATACGGTGACCTTTTATGTTTGGCTAATTCACATGGTTCACAAAAAAATTCTTCCTTTTTACATTTTGATGCTAAATTCGGAAAGAGATGCGACAGAACACCAAATGAAGGATGACCTAACCGTCTATGCCATTGATACAAGGACTCTAAACTGGGATTAGATTTAGATGAAACCTGATAACTTGCCGATGGCGAAATTGAATTCCCTTCCATAATATAGAGGCCATCTACCACTTTACCACTGCCAAGGACCTTGCCTGTCGCCAGATCCTGAAACACACAGTGAGAAGGGAAAAAAGTTACTGAACAATTAAGATTTTCAGTAATTTGATGAACCGATAATAAATTCACTGATAAGGAAGGAACATGTAAGACAGATGATAGTGGTAGTGAAGGGAGACAGTTGGAAGTGCCCCATCCGTGAACGGGCACATGAGTTCCATTAGCAACACGAACACTCTCTGTTTTATTGATGTAGTGATATGACTGCAGTAAACTGGAATTGCCAGTCATATGTTCTGACGCTCCCGAGTCAATAATCCATGAATTAGGTGAACTGTGAGAGACAGAATGACAAGAAATACTCGAATGAAAAGTATTTGTTGGTACAAATGAGGCTGCAGTCTTCAACTTTATATCAGAAACCAACTGTCGAAAAAACTTGAGCTCCGAAATAGTTAGGCCGGAGTGAGTTCCAGAAAAATCCTCTTTCATCATGCTAAATAAATCCGGAATAAAATACCCGAAAGATAATTATCCAACAATTATAGTCAAGTCTTAACTTGAACTAAATCAATATCAATTTAGCAAATTTATGCTAAATTTGAAAGTACTAGTATAAATGAACAGTACCATATGTATGAACAGTACCGTATGTATGTGTGAACAGTACCGTATGAACAGTACCATATGAACAGTACCATATGAACAGTACCGTATGTATATGTGAACAGTACCGTATGAACAGTACCGTATCGGTGAACAGTACTATTTATCGTCTTCAACCTTGAGATTCTTTCGGCAGTCCGTACGGCTTCGTCTGACGTCGGTTTTGTATTCCGAATATACCTCCGAACTCGTCTCGACGTGAGGAATCTAATGATATCCTCAAAACTGAGTTTCGACCACCTTTGTAAAACTCGAAATTTTCACTGGGTTTGTAGTTTTCTTGAAAACTTAGAGCCCCAATAATAATTCTGATGAGCACTTTCTTGCTTTGTTATAACCCTCTCTGATACCATGTCAAATATATAACGTATAGAGAGTTTACAGAAGAAGCAAAGATTGTATATATTTGTGTATATTCTTGTGTAATATTACAATGAGAAGAGATACTATATATAGGAACTGAGATGCCCCAAAGTCTAAAAAGAGGTGCCTAACATTGGTAACAAAGTCATAGACGGTGCAGCCTCTAGCCTGATGTTGCTGACTATGTTGCTGAGTTTTGACAATCTCTTTATCAATTTTTTCTTTCAGGTTCTTGCTTCGAAGGCCCCAACTCTACTAGACTTTCACACGGATCTTATTAGTCTTGAAGCTGCATCAAAGGTTTCTTTTTATCCTTCTCTCACTAGCAATATTGAACATTTTGCAGATTCAGTTGAAGTCTTTAGCAAAAGAAATGCAAGCCATTATCAAGGGATTAGAATAAGTAAAGCAGGAATATGGTGCTTCCGAGAATGATGGCCCAGTATCAGAAGTTTTCCGTAAGGTATCCCCATGAATCTTTTGCAAATTTTTCATAAGAGTGGGCTATGCTTATTATTGGGTAATGAGCAATATTTCACTTGGAAATATCTTTAAAATTTCTGATAACATCCATCTTCAAGCTAAAAGGAGTAAGAATAAGTGGACAGGACTGCACATACCCCATTTTACAGAAAGCTCTTGTTATAAAGATGTGCCTTCTTCACTACTTTAAGAACAAGGAACATTCTTTGAACTTTCAAGTATGAGCTACAATTGAAAAATGAATCGTATGATATTAGTTATTCTAAAAAAAGATCTTTTCTTAACCAAATTGGTATAGGTTTTAGGATTGATACTGGTTCTGGTTTATTTGAGTTATATGAAATTATTAAGTTAAGCTGTTCCTTTGGCTTTGATATAGATTAGTCAAAATGTCACTGTATTAATGCAGCTTTCATTATTAATCTATTGTGTAATTGTTGAAACAATACTTGCATGTTGTTCTATAAACTGCCATAACACATGGGTGTTTTTTCCATCTGTAGACACTGAAGGAATTTATCGTTGTTGCTGAGACCGAGGTGGCTTCATTAACAAATTTGTATTCTGTGGTGGTAAGTTTCTACCCATTGAACTATATCACTTTTTATACTAAAATGATGACATCTCATTATATCTTCTCTAAATTTTCGGTGGTGGACAGGGTAGGAATGCAGATGCCTTGGCATTTTATTTTGGTGAGGACCCTGCTCGGTGTCCGTTTGAACAAGGTAATAGTCCCTCAAATTTATGATATCTTACTCTCTCTTTTTTTTTTGTTTAATCCACGAAAAGGCTAAAATGCTCAAGTTTAAATTTGGAAATTGGTAACAGCACAAGTTCCATATTTATTTACCCTCTGGATCTACCCATCTGAAAAGGTGGGATCTAGTTACAAATGCTCCATAATTAGGTTGTCTTCATACATTTGGGCCATTTATAGTGATTATTTTCCGGCTTAAGTATGAGGATGTGAGGAACATATTATAAAGCCTTGAGCACATCAGTTTGTTTTGCACATAAGCTATTATAAAGCCTTGAGCCCATCAGTTTGTTTTGCACATAAGCTAAGTTCTTTCTTCTTTGACAGTTTTCTTCTGGCTTTTAGCTAGGGTTTTTCCTGATATTTTTCTTCTTTTAAACTTTGAAAACTTTCTGTTTGTAATATCTATTCCCCCCCTCCTTTCATTCTTTAAAGGGTGCTAGCTGATCATGCTTCTTGTGTTCATTAATTGATTGGTGCAGTTACTGCAACACTCTTAAACTTTGTGAGGATGTTCAGAAAAGCTCATGTTGAGAACTGTAAACAGGAAGAACTGGAAAAGAAGAAAGTCCAAAAGGAGATTGAAACGGAGAAAGCAAAGGAGATTAATCAAACAAAGAAGGTTGTCAGATAGCATATGTCTTATCTTCTTTACCTTCATGGGCCTTTTATTCTCTATGGTCTTCTACAACTGATTTATGAAGTGAAGTCGCAGTGAACTGCTTCTGTAACAGACCACAAACCTTCCTCATCGTTGGTAATACGTGATTCTCATGGGTTTTTGAAGATCAAGTAAACAAAGTGAAAATGCCAGTCTTGAGGTCCTGCGATCTTGGCTGTGACTCAACTCACAGTACAATCGGGCTATTTAAATGCTCGCGGATGGTTGATTTTTTATATGTGACATATTCTTCGTGAGCAATCAATTGAATATTGTTGTTGAAGCTGGGAGCTTCAGGTGATCTATCCTAGGAATCCACTCTGAGTCTTGAGGAGAAAAGGTCCATAATATCACAATTTGAGAATATAGTGCCCTAAATATCACATTTGAAAATAAAGGCCCTTTCTATCACTCCAAAATGTATGAAAAAGATGCGTTTCTGATTTCAACTAAAAAGCAAAGCAGGTGATCGAGTTCTTGGTGCACGAGGGTGGGGTCCATCTGTTAGTATTATTGTTGAGGTGGTATACATAACGCAAATTAAAAATGCGTTACATCAAAACGCATGAAAAACATGTGTTTCCTGTTTTTTCCCATTTATCAAAAACGAATAAAAGGGATGCGTTATTGTTAAAAACATTAATTTAAAATGCGTTTCCTTATAAACGCAACTAGAATATGCGTTTTTATGTGATAGAAAATGCCATTTTTCTGCTTTGTGATATTTTGGACCATTTTAACTTAAATTATGACAGAAAGGGCCAATACCTATTATGATCCGCCCAAATCCTCCCTACAAAAACACACAAAAGATAAAATCAACACATACATATAGGCTCCCGCTCAAGTAAGAACAATCGAAAACTATAGTCCTCTCTTAAAAAACACACAACAATTATTTTCAATATTCTCAACTTAACAAAATAATAAAACAACACAAGTCAAAACAACAAACCATCAAGAATTTCAAAAACCCGGTCAACAATCTGAGCAAAAGTGGGGGCCGAAAAAATATCTTGCCAGGAAATTCCTTTCAAACACTCAGGCATAGCAGAAATCAACGAAGTATCCGAGGGTTGAACAAAAGTGGAGTAAATGTCAAGCTCCATAAGCGTTCTGAGGCAAACCCGGATCGACCCGAATTCGGGTCAACGTGCCATTATAGAATTCGGGTCGATCCGGGTTTGCCCTCGAACGCTTATGGAACTTGACATTTACTCCACTTTTGTTCAACCCTCGGATACTTCGTTGATTTCTACTATGCCTGAGTTCGAAAAGAATTCCCCGGCAAGATATTTTTTCGGCCCCCACTTTTGCTCAAATTGTTACCGGGTTTTTGAAATTCTTGATGGTTTGTTGTTTTGACTTGTGTTGTTTTATTATTTTGTTAAGTTGAGAATATTGAAAATAATTGTTGTGTGCTTTTTAAGAGAGGACTATAGTTTTCGACTGTTCTTACTTGAGGGGGAGCCTATATGTATGTGTTGATTTTATCTTTTGTATGTTTTTGCAGGGAGGATTTGGACGGGTCATAAATCATAATATAAATAGTCTTCGTGTTGTCAACCTGTCCAACACAAAACGACCCACTACATCAAATCGCAAGGTACCACAGTACAGTACCTGCTACATTTTAGAAAACATCAAATCTACATTTTAGTAAAAGCATCAAAACAACACTGTAGACATACATATATAAAAGTAAAAGTAAAACAAATAAAATTAAAACGAACTGGTAAAAGTAAAACAAATAAATTAAAACCAACACAAGTACCTGCTCCTTTGGAGATATGAAAAGCCAGGCCTCAAATCTGCAACAGGTTTGGAGAGTGGAGAAAAGGGCGAAATGGGTTTAGGTGGAGAGATGGAAACGGATCTGGAGGGAAGAGAGAGATTGTACAGAAGGGATTTTAGTGCAGTGGTGGGTTTTCTAGCTCTTCTAAAAAAACAGAGAAGCCATTGCTCAATTATAATGAGGAAGGAAGGAAAGTAAGCAGGTTTTATAATGGAATTAATTAGGGTTTTTCTTTTGGCAAACCCATCCAACACATAAGCAATTCAATAAAAACAGCAATAATTTTCAAAGTAAATAAAAAATATGCACCATTTTCCATTTTTTGTAAGCCAAATGTGACCAATAGAGAAATGTGAGTGATATTTTAAAAACCGTGGTTGAAAATAAATGTGAGTGATACTTTCCGTTTTTTGGAGTGAAACAAGACTGAGTTTGCAAAAAAGACGAATTTTCGTAGAACTAAATTTTCAAAAAACAACGTAAATAAAATCATTTTGGACTCGAACAAGGTTTTGGGTTGGGTTGGATAGTAAATAAATGGATCGTAAATGAATAGTTGGGCTTAAGGTTTTAGATATTAATGTAAATTTATTTGTTGTCAAACCTAAAGATAGAATCTTTAATGATTTTTATTGAAATAATATTTTTCTTAAATCACTTTTATTTGATAAATGATTTTTTTTGTAAATTATATTTTAAAGTTTAGCATAACATATATTTTAATATTTCATATTTTTTGGGGTGTTTTCTTCTATTTTGTTAGAATATATATAATATATTTTAGACATGTGTGAATTTATTGGTATAACTATTCTTTATATATATGATTATGTAATTGTGAACACACATACATTTGTACTTTTTTTTAAAATAAAGTTTGTATTATCTTTTTATATTTTTTATGTTGGTTTTGTTAGAAAATGGAGTTTTTAGGGCATAATTATTTTATGTTCTTGATGTTAATTCCGGATTTTAACGATTGGAATTTGTTCCTTGATATGGGAACTTAAATTTTCATATATGGGTCTAAGTAATTTTCTTAGTGAAACCCATAGAGAAATGGAG
The DNA here is from genome assembly GCA_037693485.1 of Kitagawia praeruptora. NCBI lineage: Eukaryota > Viridiplantae > Streptophyta > Magnoliopsida > Apiales > Apiaceae > Kitagawia > Kitagawia praeruptora. Next base: position 138,500,680 of record CM075345.1, read on the forward strand.
TTGAAGTTAGTAGCTTGAATAAGCTTGAAATGAGAATGAGGCTTTATTTTAATATTATAAACATGCTGTCAAGAGTTGGACTATACTCCTGTAAACTCTCGAGAGTAAAACTTGCTGTCATGAAACAAAGTTGCTGTCAGGAAGGTAAAACTTGCTGTCATGAAACAAAGTTGCTGTCAGGAAGGTAAAACTTGTTGTCATGAACAAGGTTGCTGTCAGGAAGGTTAAACTTGCTGTCATGAACAAGGTTGCTGTCAGGAAGGTAAAACTTAATGTCAGGAACAAGGTTGCTGTCAGAAAGTAAACTTACTGTCAAGTTCAAACTGATGAAAGTTACTTTAAAGGTACTGTCAGGACTTGTTGACAGTAACTTCTGCGTGGTTTTGACAGTAAAGTCTGAGTGTTTATTCTATTAATTGGAAGTCATAATGTGGATAATATATAACGTAACTGTTACGATTTATTTAATATAAAATCAGGGAGTTACAATATTAATTGGGTGGTATCAGTTACGTTTGGCCTCTCCTATAAATAGAGACCTAAGCTACTGATTGTTATATACACTGAAGATACTGTCCACACCATACATTTTCTGTTCTCTCTATACACTCTGTTCTCCCTTTATATTCTGTACTCCACCAGTAGGGTTTTCTGGCGACTGATGTGCTAGTCGAAGTTGAGTTTTCTGGTTGCTGTGACCATCTAACTCAGAGCTGTTTTATCCTGGAAGAATATTGCCAGCATCCTGACACAGTGTAAGTGGAGGCAATTATCTCTTCAAGAACAATCAGGACTTCTTTGCAAGGCCTGGTGACTCAGCTGATTATTTCTTATTTGATACCTGCATAGCTATGGCTTCTGGTATGATTTCTTATCTTCCTTTGTTCTATCAGTTACTGATTTGCATGTGTTTTACCTTCGTGTTTTGTTTCGCTAATTGTATGCTTGGCCTGGACTTGTTAAATACGATATATAACTGCCTCTATGTTGCTGTAGTAGTCAATATTCCCAACATTCTTGAAGAGATAATTCGTTATATAGTATTTAGCATAATGGTTAACGATAGTGAGATTCCTGCTAGTGGTAGTTCGGTTGCATCTGTTGGGGTCATTGATTGGACCACTTATAGTTTTCCACAACCCGTTGAATTGACTGGCTTGCCAGAGAAATTCAATGGGGGCGTTGGCTTTTCTCGTTGGCAGAAAAGGATGAAGTTGTGGTTGACTGTAAAGGGTCTGTGGCCTATTGTGGAATATGAGAAGCCGGTTGTGGATCAAGAGAAGGCTGAATCAGTTAAGAGTTATGCGAAGTGGGCTGAGAAGGATGGGGTTGCTAGGGCAGCAATTCTGGCTGCTCTAACCAACACATTGTTTGATGTGTACTCCTCTGATGCCTACACCGCAAAACTCTTATGGGAGAAGCTGGACCAGACACATAATACTGACTCACAAGGTCTGGAAAAGTATTCTGTGGCTAGGTTCCTTGATTTCAAGCTGGTGGACAATAAGTCCATGACTGAGCAAGTGCATGAATTCGAGATGATAGTGCATGCTTTGAAGGAGTCTGGAATGGACCTCCCCGAAAAGTTTAAGGTGATGAGTGTGATTGAAAAGCTTCCAAAGTCTTGGGAAGAGTTCTCTCTCTCCCTGAAAAGACAGAAAGGAGAGATCACCTGGACCAACCTTATGCTGGACATCTCGGTGCAAGAACAACACAAGTCCAAACAGGGACATGTGATGCCAACTGAGCATGTAAGCTCGAAGGTAAATGTAGCTACTGTAGGACAGAAAAGGAAGGCTGTCTCTAAGAAGGGTAATAGTAATAAACCTAAAAATGACAAGGATAAGGCCAAGAAACCAAAGGCAAACAAACCATGTTGGTCTTGTGGGCAGGTTGGGCACTGGAGTAAGGACTGCCCTACAAAGAAAGCGAAGAAAGCCGAGGGGGTAGCTCAAGCGAATGCTGTGCTTGGAACCTCAAGTGGGCCTGTAGCGAACATGGTTGTTGGTGAGGCTTTGGCTTCTGAAACCAACGTAGACCGGTATGTTACCTACAACCCTGTACTATTTTCCACTTATCTGTCAAATGAATGGTTGATTGATACTGGAGCTAATGTGCATATTTGTGCTGACATTAGTTTATTTGTATCTTATCAACAGAGTCATAGCTTGACAGTGACGATGGGGAACGCAAGTGCTGCTCAAGTACATGGAATAGGAAACGTGGACTTGAAGTTTCCTTCGGGACGTATTCTATCCCTGACGAGAGTGCATCATGTTCCCGACATGCGTAGAAATATAATAAGTGGTAGTTGTTTAGTAGCTAATGGCTTTGAAGTTTCTCTCAAGTGTAATAAAGTAGTTCTTATTCATACTGGTACATTTTTTGGCAAGGGTTACTTGTCGAATGGTTTATTTGTGATAAATGCTGAACCCGTTTTGGGTGCTTTTAATAAGATTACTCCTTCTGTTAACTATGTTGAATCTTCAGATTTATGGCATGCTAGACTTGGTCACTTAAATTTTGGTGCTCTTAAAAATATGATGAACTTAGAGTTGATTCCAAAACACACTATAGAAAAGAATTCTAAATGTCAAGTATGTGTGTCTGCTAAACAAATAAGGAAACCTTTTCATAATATTGTTAGGGATTCAGACTTGTTAGATTTAGTACACACTGATATTTGTGAATTTGGTGGTGTGTTGACTAAGGACCAGTTTAGATACTTCATTACCTTTATAGATGATAGTAGTAGATACTGTTATGTTTATTTACTTAGACATAAGGATGAAGCACTTAGTAAATTCATTATTTATAAAACTGAAGTAGAAAAACAAACTAGTAAGGTGCTTAAAAGATTGAGACACTAGTACAGAATAGGCTTTTAGCGTCGGTCAAAATAGGCATTAGGCGTCGGTTATTGGGCGTAGTATATGAAGGCGGCGCTATAGGTATAGGCCTATGGCGTCGGTTAATTGGGCGACGCATATAATGTACTAATAGCGTCGGTTATTTAAACAACCGACGCCTAAAGTCTTTTTTAGGCGTCGGTCATTTAAACAACCGACGCTTAAAGTCTTTTTTAGGCGTCGGTCATTTAAACAACCGGCGCTTAAAGTCTTTTTTTAGGCGTCGGTCATTTAAACAACCGACGCTTAAAGTCTTGTTTTAGGCGTTGGTCATTTAAACAACCGACGCATAAAGTCTTTTTTTAGGCGTCGGTCATTTAAACAACCGACGCTTAAAGTCAATTTTTTTAAAAAAAATAAAAATTGCAATTCTGTTATGAAACAATACATTTTCGGAAACCATTTAGCCCATGCCAGAACACCAAATTATATTTAAAATCAAACTATACATGATACATAATCAAGAATGAGATCTAATTAATAAACAATATATAAGGCAATGCAAGTGGTATTCTGGTCTCCATTTTGTGCCCTCTGGGCTTTCTTTGTCTTTTACTCCTTCCTTTTGCCAAGCAGGCATGTTCTGTTTTTCTTGAATTTGTTGACTTCAAGCAAACATGACTTTAAGCAGGAGCAATCAATTTTCTGGATTGCTTCTGATGAATTGCCTGCGACCAGAATGGAGTAGAACAATCAGAGTGTGAAATAGAGAGAAACCAGATACAACAATATTTAATTAAAAAAATAAAAGAAGAAGAAGATCAAATGTACATTATCAGAGCTAAAATACTTATTTCAGTGCCTCTTGAAACTCTTCCGAAGGGTTGCAACTTCTTTCTTCAAAGCACTGAAGATAATAAAACCTTAAATGAATTATGTGCCTACTTACAATGTGACAATAAAAAAGGGCAATTATTGCAGTGAAAAAAATAGCATCTTGATTTCTTTCATTAATAATATCCATATACGGAATATTCAGTTTCTGACACACAAGTACATCAAGCCAAAGGTTAGTAGTAGAAACTAAGATGGAACTATTGTTTGGGCTTCAGTTGACAGCAACAAGGATTGAGCAAGTCACTAGAATAAGTAGCTCAAGATTAGTACATTATTGTTCTGTGCTTAAAAATTTTAGCTAATAGAAAAGACCAATAGGATGAAGATAAGCTAAGCTAGTATGCAAACTCAAATGAACCAGAATGAAGGGTATGTGATTACTAAGAAATGAAAAGCTAACCTTGATAGGATGTTGCGACACATGTTTGCAACCCTGGCACTGCAGCCTCAATAACAATTTTTTTGGTAGTTTTTACCTGATAAGAGAGAAAAAAGTAGTGTTGTAAAGAGAAGGTGTAATGGAATCGGAAACCTTCAGGATTAATACATTCATTTTAAGGAAAAATTGATTGTTACCTTCTTCTGGAAAACGGGCTTAGTTTGTCCACCATAACCACATTGTTTGCGATTATAATGCCTCTTTCCTTGGGCAGCCAAGCTGTCCTTGCCTTTCTTATACTGTGTCACCTTATGCAAGGTATATTTTTTGCATTCCTTTGACTTGCAGTATGTCTTTTTTGTCTTAGCTACGTTCACCTGCAAGAGACATAACTAGTCAATTTCAGTCTAAAAATTTAACTATTAGACTTAGATAGGGCGTTTGTAAGGGTACACCATAAAATTTAACTTATCATAGTATTAATTATTTAATTGACAACCCATCTAACGTAATGTAGAACAACCAGGCTTACCAGCAAACAGAGCTTAAAAAATAACGAAAAATAAACTATTAACTGTAAACTACAAATTACTTGTAGTCTAGGATCCCCAACATTTTATAGAAATATTACTATGTATAACTAGGAGGAAAATATTGCAGGAGAGAATTACCTCATTAATCTGAAAGTATGATTCGTTAACTGGGAATTTTCCCCCCGTTGCTGTTTGGCAAGGTATCTGTGGATGCATCATTAAATATGTCAATTTTAGAACTCATAAATTTTTATGCAATCAGATGCTTTAAGACTTTAACAGTATATTTTTCCTTTACCAAGATTGTTCCTTTAATTGTTTCTCCCGCAGTTGAAGGGTGGATGTTAATCTCATTGAACATTCCTGGTTCTAGTGAATAACCAGGAAAATTGGTAGACTTGGGTACCTGTTGGCCATACTACAAGAAGGTATGGGCAAGGATCATCAGGTTCCCTTTCATCAAACTATAGATTTAAAAAGCGCGAGTTAGACAATGAATTGGATGCATTCCACTAGAAGTTTATCAAATAGATTAATCAAGACAATAACCTCTTCTAAAAGCGGGTGAGAATCAGGGAGCTCAAAGTTGCATTTAATAGAAAATAATATCACAAAACTAGACATCATATTTTGACAATGCAAAAATACTACCTTAATTCATTAGCTTACACTTGGTGTTCTGTTTTCAGCTTCCCGGAGTGAACTCTCAATTCTGGTTGCTCTACAGAGACAGACTTGGGAGATTTCAGAACTTCGATAATTTGTTCACGATAATTGAATCATAACAAAAAACCACATATCCACTTAAATCAATCTTGATATCCGAGGACACAGAAAAATAGTCAATTAGAAACCAACAACGAATTCGATGATAACCAAGATGCAAGTACTTATATACTTAAAAAGAGATTACTAATTATAAAAATTATTTTCTGTTTCGCAGAACAAGTATATGTGTGTCAGCACATACGGGAGGTAAATTAGCAGATTCAGAGCAAACAACAGTAATGTAAAGATTGTGCAATGTCAACAGAATGAGATGAGGCGGTTTTATCATAGTTAAACTATACGGGGGCGATGAAACTGATAAGAAATGGACATAGATATTGAAGTAGCGTCCACAAAAAGTCATATACACGAGTATTTATATATCAATATGTAAAAAAGTGTAGAGAAAACAAGAATACAATCAAGTAACGTGTGTGCATTCATCAGTATGAGGTAATCAAGTGTGGAAAAAACAATTGATCCTGGACATAGACACCATACTTATGTAGTTATGTGTGTATTAATATTAAGAACCTTTTGCATATCCATCATCTATCTAATCTATATTGAGTATGGTTCCTAGAAAGAAATAAAAAGTATGGCCATTTTGATATGGTGGCACACGTTTATGTGATTTCAGATTATTTTTTATTTTTGTTGTTTCAGTTTAAACTGGATTTCTTGTCTTTAACCAATCATTTCACAACTTGTTCTTAGTTTGCTAAAAGCTCGTACATGAAATTTTAATGTTCAAATCCAGGCAAAATGTAGGCCTCAAACACGTTTGCGAACAAGTACACTACACGTGAAACACAAAACAAGACATATTCGAGAAACACAAAATGACATCGTAAATATTTTAAAACATACATACATGAGAAACACAGGGAGATATAGGCAGAGACTTAGATATAGGCAGTTACTTGATTAGTCGGACAACTCTCGAATAATGGGGATTTGAATCACCCAGTGTTTCATCAAGTGTGGAACTCATCCCAACTACTTCCTGAAGCAGTTTTATTTTCCTTTTTAAGTATACGATTCGACCTTTATGCGTGGGAACCAGTTGATGGGTGAACCACATATGCACTTAAATCAAGAAACACTACACAGACTTAACCCAATTTTTAGGGTTTATAAATTTACCCCCAATCAACATAAAAGAAGTAAAAAACAAAAATCCAAATCAAGAAATTAATGATAATAAATAACAACATTTAATATTATTCAAGAATTGAAGAAAGAATAAGAGAGCATACCTTTGCATATTTAGAAGAAGAAGAAGAAGAAGAAGAGAGTGGAGAGCTTTTCAATGCAACCCAAATCTAAACAACCAAGATCCATCTTATATGTATCGACAACCCTCCGACAATTTGCTTGACGTCGATGTGGAGAAAGTTCAGCAATGGAGAAATTGGGGAATTGAGAAACCTTAGAAATTGGGGGAGATGTGAATTTTGGGGTCGTGAGTGAGATGTGGGTGTTTCTAATAGGAGTGATTAGTAACAAGAGTAGAGATTTATGTGTGGATATGTATGTAATTGTATGAGACAATGAGTGGATTGCTATTTGCTGGTAGTTGTGTATAGTGAGAGAGGGATGGAGGGTGCAGACTGTTGATGAGTGTCCACTACAGAGAGAGCATAGCATTATAAGACCAGATTGGATGTGTAAAACACAGGATCATCATCTCAATTCAAGTTTTATTACTCATAAATCTAATTGTATTAAACATTTATTATATAAAAAATTACATGAAAACTATTTAAAAGTAACTAGAAAATTCCAGAAAAGAAATGACTCGACTGGATAAATGTTACTATTCTAGTTAAATTATGGGTGTAACTTATGTAGAATTCATTGTAGATCTATATATAGAACAAGAATCATTACATACAAACAATAGTTCAAGATATATAAGTCGTAACGAATACATATAATTTATTTGTGTAATGAAAATATTTAAATGTAACTTTTTATAAAATGTTGTTTGACTTGTATAAATCTTATTTGAAAAAAATGGAATATTATAAAATTATGTATTATTTGTACAAAAAAATTATTCGTATATAATTTAGTTTTTTTTAAAAAAAAATTATAATACTTTTAGCATCGGTCAAATGTATGGCGACACATAAAGTACAAAAGGGCAAGTTTAGGCGTCGGTTGAAAAATGACCGACGCTAAAGGTTTAGTTTTAGGCGTCGGTTGTTAATGATCGACGCTAAAGGATCAGTTTTTGGGCGTCGGTTGTTTATGATCGACGCTAAAGGTACGGTTTTAGGCATCAGTTAAATAAAAAACCGACGCTAAAGATCCAGTTTTAGGCGTCGGTTGTTATGAACGACACTAAAAGTTGATTAAAAGCCATTTTAGGCGTCGGTTCAGTAAAGACCGACGCTAAAGGTTCAACTTTAGGCGTCGGTTATTTCATGACCGACGCAAAATGTCCAACAAAAATGACTTTAAGTGTCGGTTAAGATATCAACCGACGCCTAAAGTATGTATAGGCCACGGTTCTCCATATAACCGATGCTAAAAGACCTTTTTGTACTAGTGAGATCTGATAGAGGTGGTGAGTATACGAGTAACGCTTTTAATGAATTTTGTGCAAACAATGGTATAGTTCATGAAGTTACCCCACCATACACACCTGAGTCTAATGGGGTTGCTGAGCGAAAGAACAGAACATTTAAAGATATGATTAATAGTATGCTTATTAATTCTGGGTTGCCTAAATACATGTGGGGAGAAGCTCTGAATACGGCTTGCCATATTCTGAATAGAGTTCCTCTGAAACACATGGATAAGACACCCTATGAGTTATGGAAGAGCAAGAAGACTAGTCTTAAGTATCTTCGTGTGTGGGGGTGCCTTGCCAAGGTACTTGTCCCTGAACACAAGAGAAAGAAACTAGGTCCGAAGACTGTTGATTGTATCTTTCTAGGCTATCTTGAGACCACTACATCTATGAGATTTTTAGTATTAAAATCTGACATAGATGGTATAGTGGCAAACACGATAGTTGAGTTTCGTGATGCTACATTCTTTGAGGATGTTTACCCTATGAAGACTGGTATGCCTCAAGATACTTCTACTGAAGATCCTACTCACACATCAAGTTCTATTCCTGATCATGTGGAAAAGATGACAAATGTGGGGGTGGAACCTAGTAGTAGCTCTACTCCTAAGGAGATAGAGGAACCACGAAGGAGTAAGCGTGCAAAGGTAGTCAAGGATTTTGGAAGTGATTTTATCACTTACAATGTCGAGGATGAACCTTTAACTTTCCGACAAGCTATGGATTCTTCAGAGTCTAGGCACTGGAAGGGCGCTGTAAAGAGTGAAATTGACTCTATTGTTTCTAACGGAACATGGGAGTTAGTTGATCTCCCTCCTGGGTGTTCTACTATCGGGTGCAGATGGATCTTTAAAAGGAAGTTGAACCCTGACGGCTCAATAGATAAGTACAAAGCTAGACTGGTAGCTAAGGGTTTTAAGCAAATGGAGGGCATTGATTACTTTGACACATACTCTCCAGTAGCTAGAATGACAACAATCCGAATGCTTGTAGCATTGGCCTCTGTACATGGTCTTATCATCCATCAAATGGATGTAAAGACAGCTTTTCTTCATGGTGAACTTGAAGAAGAGATTTATATGGATCAGCCTGAGGGATTTGTTGCCTATGGTAACGAAAGGAAAGTATGTAAGTTGATCAAATCCATCTATGGCTTGAAACAAGCTCCTAGGGGTTGGCATAAAAAGTTTGATGAAACTATATTGCCGTTCAGTTATGATATTAATGATAGTGACAAGTGTGTCTACACCAAAGTTAAAGGTAGTGAGTGTGTCATCATGTGCCTATATGTAGATGACATATTACTGTTTGGAACCAATATTGAGATTATTAACGAGACAAAAGCTTTCTTGAAAAGGCATTTTGAAATGAAGGATATGGGTGAGGCTAGTGTGATTCTTGGTCTCAAGCTGACTCAGTCAGCTGAGGGAATAACTTTATCGCAGGCTCATTATATAGAGAAATCTATACTTGAGAAATATGGTTATTCACAGTGTAGAATCGCTAGTACACCCTATGATCCTAAAGTAGCCCTTGTTAAGAATGCTTCAGGAGTACCTGTGTCTCAGTTAAGGTATTCTCAGATTATAGGGAGTTTGCAGTATCTTGCTAACTGTACTAGACCAGATATTTCATACTCTGTGTCTAAGTTGGCTAGATATACAAGCTGTCCAAACAGAACTCATTGGGATGCTCTTGATAGAGTACTTAGATATCTGAAAGGCACAATGTACCTTAGTTTACACTATAGGAGATTTCCTGGTGTGCTTGAAGGGTACAGTGATGCAAGTTGGATAGCTAAGAAGTCTGGTTCCAATGGAGTGACTGGATATGTGTTCACTTTAGCAGGTGGAGCAATATCCTGGAAGTCGACAAAACAGACTATAGTAACTCGGTCTACTTTTGAGGCTGAGTTGTGTGCACTTGATGCCACGGGGACGGAGGCTGAATGGTTACATGGACTTATGTCCACGATACCTGTAGTAAGTAGACCTCTTCCTGCGTTTGCTATTCATTGTGATAGTAAAACAACTATCGACAAGATTAGCAGTAAAAAGTATAATGCTAAAACAAAGAGACACATCCAAGTTAGACTAAAGTCTATAAGGGGTTTAGTGTCTGATAGGATTATAGCTGTAGAGTTCATAGGAACTCAGAATAATATAGCTGATCCTTTAACTAAAGGACTGGAACCTGCAGTGGTCCTTAAGTCGAGGTTGGGGATGGGGCTGTCAACCCATCATAGTTCATCATCAGTGGGAACCCAATACACATGAGATGAGATCCCTTGAAGTGTATTCAATTTGGTAATAACAAGCTGTAAGGATGAATTGGTAGTACCTTTGCTACATAGATGATACTGTTTGTATCTGAGTCTATCCCCTGTAAACCTAGAAGGTACTGACACTGCTAGTAAGCAAGAGTTATTATAACTCTGAATGGGGTCAAGTCATTTGACGAGATGGTAGCAGTACATCTCTGGAGATGCCCAGCTAAGCGAATGTAATTGTGTGGTCGCAATTAGAGGGAAGGGTTATTCCTTGAAACATTCGACGAACAGGATCGAGACAAGACCATTAATGTCTCAAAGCCGTAGATTGGCACCATAGCCTTTGATTTGTCGTCGTCTATGGAACATGATTACATCAAAAGGATTAAGATTCAAGGTGAAACATTCCATCTGAATCCGGTAGTCATCGAAGTAGGGGACTTAGGAGGGTTCAAACCCGGAAGGGTACCAACTCTGAAAAACAAGTCATGATGGAAAACCTGGAGCATTTCTGTATGGATTTGTGGGGGATTGTTAGAAAATGGAGTTTTTAGGGCATAATTATTTTATGTTCTTGATGTTAATTCCGGATTTTAACGATTGGAATTTGTTCCTTGATATGGGAACTTAAATTTTCATATATGGGTCTAAGTAATTTTCTTAGTGAAACCCATAGAGAAATGGAGTTGAAGTTAGTAGCTTGAATAAGCTTGAAATGAGAATGAGGCTTTATTTTAATATTATAAACATGCTGTCAAGAGTTGGACTATACTCCTGTAAACTCTCGAGAGTAAAACTTGCTGTCATGAAACAAAGTTGCTGTCAGGAAGGTAAAACTTGCTGTCATGAAACAAAGTTGCTGTCAGGAAGGTAAAACTTGCTGTCATGAACAAGGTTGCTGTCAGGAAGGTTAAACTTGCTGTCATGAACAAGGTTGCTGTCAGGAAGGTAAAACTTACTGTCAGGAACAAGGTTGCTGTCAAAAAGTAAACTTACTGTCAAGTTCAAACTGATGACAGTTACTTTAAAGGTACTGTCAGGACTTGTTGACAGTAACTTCTGCGTGGTTTTGACAGTAAAGTCTGAGTGTTTATTCTATTAATTGGAAGTCATAATGTGGATAATATATAACGTAACTGTTACGATTTATTTAATATAAAATCAGGGAGTTACAATATTAATTGGGTGGTATCAGTTACGTTTGGCCTCTCCTATAAATAGAGACCTAAGCTACTGATTGTTATATACACTGAAGATACTGTCCACACCATACATTCTCTGTTCTCTCTATACACTCTGTTCTCCCTTTATATTCTGTACTCCACCAGTAGGGTTTTCTGGCGACTGATGTGCTAGTCGAAGTTGAGTTTTCTGGTTGCTGTGACCATCTAACTCGGAGCTGTTTTATCCTGGAAGAATATTGCCAGCATCCTGACACAGTGTAAGTGGAGGCAATTATCTCTTCAAGAACAATCAGGACTTCTTTGCAAGGCCTGGTGACTCAGCTGATTATTTCTTATTTGATACCTGCATAGCTATGGCTTCTGGTATGATTTCTTATCTTCCTTTGTTCTATCAGTTACTGATTTGCATGTGTTTTACCTTCGTGTTTTGTTTCGCTAATTGTATGCTTGGCCTGGACTTGTTAAATACGATATATAACTGCCTCTATGTTGCTGTAGTAGTCAATATTTCCAACAGGTTTATATTTGTTTAAGTGTATTATATTAAAGTTTATTGTTGATTTTAGTTTTCTAAATTTAGATTATTTTTTTTTTGAATTAGCGTTTGTTTTGTAGATTATATTTTGTTGAATTTTAGTGTTATTTCCAATTATGACATGTTTTTTTTACTACTTTTGTAATATCTTGTTTTACCATATATTTTCTTAAAGTCTTTTTTTGTTTTGTAATTAAATGTAAATTCTTGTTTTTTTAAAAATTATTTTTTAAATTGAAATTCTGATGATATGATTTGTTTACTTGTTTATTATATATATAAAGAATGAATTTGTAACTTATTTTTAATTATGATTTTAAGTTAATACCAAATGAAAAATTATAATATATTATGAAAATATGTAATTATATTAGACATTTGAAGGAAATAATATAATGTTGATTCAGCCCAACATTAATTTCAAAAGAAAAAGAAGTTAGAGCCTAAAAGCAATTCGAATGGAGTAATTCTAGAGCTGTTGAAATTTTTTCCTAAACACGAGTTATCATATTTTATTAGTTTTTTTCTCATAAATGTAACAAATTCTATGTATTAATATAAATCTCACTAACAAAAACACATCATGTATAATTTGGGATCCATTTTTGCATCTCGAATATGTAATTTATATGAGATCTATAAGATTTTACGTTAAAATATAAAAAAATATGGTACAAATCAGGACTTTAATAATGTTAATATTTTTCTCTCATGCCTTATTCAACACCAATATAAATGTAAATTAACATAAAGATTATTAGATGTATTAACATAAAGACTATTATTACTTAGATTAAGTTACCTGAGACTTTTCTTTCCCATCCATGAGTAAACAAATATTGTCCTGTGAAAAAATTAAATTTATTAATCAAGATAATTGAAATATGTAACTAAAAAAATTAATTCATTAGTCATAGCTAAAAGAATATATACATTATAAAATTTAAAAAAATCGGTAATATTTCTACAAAAAAAAAAAAAATTCATGTTTAGCTAAAAGACAATTTTTTAAATGTTTGTATGTGGAAAAGATAGATTATATATATATATATATATATATATGTCATTGCTACATACAGAACACCCTTAAATAAAGAACACTTGCTTCTAATCTGGACCATCCATTTTATTTACAATCCAATGGTTCTGTTATAACCAATTGTCAATCAATTAAAACATAATTATGTTATAACTTGTATCTACATCCCACATATACATACAATTCCTCGATCTCTTCTCGTCTCTCAGAGATCTCTCTCTGCTCGTTTTTATCGATTTCACCGTCTTTGCTTGTGTTTATCGATCTTCTGCTGGTGTTTATCGGTCTTCTTTGCACAGACTACTTGTTTATCACCTCTTTTTTGTTTATCGATCATGTTAACAACAATTAAGCTAATTTTATCAATTTTCCATGATGTGTTCTACTTCGAATATTGTTTTGTTGCTTACTGCAGACTCAATGCTAACGACATGAATGAATGCTTGTCAGGTTCAAGGTTCATTGGTTCATAAGTTTCTAGTTTACATTGATTTTTAGGATTTTAAGATATTCTGCAGTTTGATTCTATGTTAGATTCTACTCTCTATGTTATGAATGATTTCCATTTTTCAATTTCGTTTTGGTATAAGATTCTTTTTAAGTGATTCTGTGCTTGATTCTGTTTAATGAGGTTTGATTTGAGTGGCTTTGTTATTGCATTTGTGTTACACAAATTTGTTGTCTTTGTTAATTTTGATTCTATAATCGATTCCATATTAGTTTGAACTATAGATTCTGTATAATAAGGTTACTTGTTTTTGGTATAAGATTCTGTATAATAAGGTTGATTCTATGCTAGATTTTGTATTATGTTTTGAAAATTCAGTTGTACTTATGTTTTATGTATTTTTGCTTTAGACCTGTAAGACTATAAATTTCTATGATAAAGTTTTTCCAAAAAATTAGTAGGTGGCTTTCGTGTGGTTTCGATTTTGTGACAATTTTCTGAATTTTTTAAAGTTTGATTCTACATTAGATTCTACTTTCTATGTTTTGAGAATTCCTTTCACTCTCTCTTCAAATTTTACGATGTTGAAGTTTTAGGATTTTGATTCAATGTTAGATTATGTACTATTTCATACTAGCAGTTGTGTTTCTTGTGGTTTCGATTTTGTGACAATTTTCTGAATTTTTAAAAGTTTGATTCTACTTTCTCTGTTTTCAGAATTTAATGTTTTCATTTGCATCAAATAAACCAAATACATGTGATGGAAAAAATGTCCTAGTTGTGATTCTACTGCAAACAATGAAGTTGAGGAATTGTTTCTGAATTTATAGACTTGCTGGCAACCTTGCTAAACAATCTTAAGGTTCAGGAACTCCATAGAATCACATTTTACGATTTTATGGCAGATTTTACTCTCTCTGTTCAGAGTATTTTTTAAAGTTTTACGATTTTAATTCTATGTTAGATTCTACCTTAATTGTCCATCTATCTATGTTAGAAATGAAATTCATGTATTTGAATGTTCTACAATTGTATACTAGGTTGAGAGAATACTTTAAATTTGATTCCTATACTTTGATGTTGCTCAGGTAACACCTATTTCAGACAAAACATGATACAAAACTTTTGTAGAGAATGATACAGAACAAGTAGAGAGTGCTGATGACTTATATGATCTTGTGCAATCCAACGTTTAAGTCGGAAGAAATAGATATCAACATTGTTAGTCACAGAGGCATGCCTGTTTACATCAAATAACAAGCCTAATTGTTTGTAATGTTTTGCATTACTTACATGACCTCTTAACTGAGGGAACCTCTAGTTGTAGAGTCTCTACTTGTTTTGTACTTGTAATAGGCACCAAATCCTAGTTGTGTAACTGTACTTATATAGTCAAGAATAATGCTTGAAAGAAGTTCGAAGGTTCATGCCTCAAGCAAGAAGATAAAGACTGTCAAATAATCACAGTTGGGATTTGAAGAAAGTGAAGAATTTGCCTAAGTACCAATTCGAGAAGTAGTTTTGTCTATTCGAGAAGTCCAGCATTCGAGAAGTTAGGGATTCGATATCTCAAGACACTATTCGATATCTCTGAATACACTGTTCGATATCTCATTCGATATCTCAGAGATTCGATATGTCTATTACTCTGTTCGAGAACTCAAGAAGTCAACAAGTCAAAAGTAGTATTCGAGTTCTCAATGAGTCAACAAGTCAAAGTTTCATTCGATATCTCAAGGACTCGGAAAGCTATTCGATATCTCGAGGATTCGATAAGTCAAATGTTCTATTCGACAACTCAAGGAATCCTGATGAAAAAGAGCTATTCGAGAAGTAATTCGATATGTCAATATAACAGTGTTCGAGAACTCAGAGTTATCGATCAAGTCAATTCTAGTTCTCGAATCACTTACTTAGTCACTTCTCGAATACACTCTTGGAGACAAAATACTGGAGAAATTGTACAAGTCAGAAACCTGCAACAAGCCAAAGCAATTTATGGATCTCAATCTGTAACGTGCTCTGGAAAGCCTACAAAGAAGCTTGGAAAGATATAGAAGAGACAAAGGACTAAAGAAGTGGATCTGAACAGGCTTTGCAAAGTCAAATCTGTAACCGTTTGGACTCTTACTCAATTAGGATAGACAGACTAGAAAGTAATTTGTTTTAGCTACCTTATTTGTAGTAAGTAGGGTGTATCCATGCTCTATAAGGATACAGCCTCACTTCCTTAGCAATTAACTTTTGTGAGTCAAGTTTTTCACATTCATTGTAAGCTATATCTCTTTGAGAAAAACGAAGCTGAGGATACTATCATTTGTATCCACAGATTGTAGCAACCTTTATCTAATAATACATTAGATTAAAGTGATATTGTGACTTGTGTTGTTCTTTATCCGCACCTACATCTTTGCACACACAAACACTTATCTGCTACACAGACTCAACAAAGAAAAGTTCAAGAATCCATTCACCCCCCCTCTGTATTCTTTTACTGTATTCCATACTCAACAAGTGGTATCAGAGCGGGCTGTTTATTCAAAAACAGAAAAACGATCATGAGTTCGAATACACCAAAGACTACAGGAACGGTGAAAGTCCCTAAGTTTGACAAATAAAATTACAACCTCTGGAAGATAAAGATGCAGTTGTTCATCAAAGCATCTCATCATTTGTATCCTGAGATTCTCAAGAATGGTCCATTCTCAAGATAAAGATGCAGTTGTTCATCAAAGCATCTCATCTTATGTATGTATAAATATGCATATTAATTATACAATAATTAATAGATTATAAATAATGAAACATTAATAGATTATACAACATAAATGTATGTATGTATGTATGTATGTATGTATGTATGTATTTATGTATGTATGTATGTATGTATGTATGTATGTATGTATGTATGTATGAATGTATGTATGCTATATAGTATGTATGTATGTATATAATATTATAGTATATTATTATATATCCACAGAAATTTATATATGTATGTGTTTATGTTTGTACATGTGTATTTATGTATATGCATAATTATTATACAACAATTAATAGATTAAAAATAATGAAATATTAATAGATTATACAACATAAATGTATTTATATATTGTATGTATGTATGTATGTATGTATGCATGTATGTATGTATGTACGTATGCATGCATGTATGTATGTATGAATGCATGCATGCATGTATTCATGTATGCATGCATGCATGTATGTATGTATGTATGTATGTATGTACGTATGCATGTATAATTAATAATTATACATTAATATACAATTATCTACAAATATACGTTATAATTAATAATTATACATTATCTGAGGTAAGCCAACTGAGATTTATCTACAAATTAATATATATAAACAAAAATATATAGTATGTATGTATGTATATATGTATGTATGTATGTATATAATATTATAGTATATTATTATATATCCACAGAAATTTATATATGTATGTATTTATGTTTGTACATGTGTATATGTATAAATATGCATATTAATTATAAATAATTAATATATTACAAATAATGAAATATTAATAGATTATACAACATAAATATATGTATGTATGTATATTTGTATGTATGTATGTATGTATGTATGTATGTATGTTATATAGTATGTATGTATAGTATATTATTATATATTCATAGAAATTTATATATGTATGTATTTATGTTTGTACATGTGCATGTATGTATAAATGTTAGGAATATGTTGTAGTTGATGATAACTTAACATTCAAGCAAAATTGTATAAGTCAAGTTTTGTAACTGTCAACGGATAAGACCTTATAACTCTATCCGTTGACAGGTAGCTCATCAACGGATGAGGTTTTGTAGCATACTGCAATATCTCTATTTATCAGTTGATAGTGTCTTTATTCAGAGTCATGTTGACCATCAATGGATAGGCAGAATAGGGTAGCCAATTGTAAATAAGCTATGCTATGTAATTCTATCTAAGTGAAAATGTATCAACGGATGAGAACAGGGCTCTATCAACGGATACAACTCAAATCTACTCGATCAACGGATACAGCTCAAACTACCATCAACGGATAAGTAGACACAACATCAACGGATAATCATTGTCACTTTATCCTATGCTAGGAATTAGCAGTTGATAAGGACAGGTTTGACTGACAGATCACATGGGTTGATAGTAGGTATAAAAAGCAATATGGCAGCCATACTTTGGAAACACAGAAGAAAGAAGCATTCCATTTACACAGTACATACAAGAAAGGTGCAGGGGACATATCTGTTCACAAGGACAACCTTTCGGCTACATGTGGATTTGGAGTGGAGTAGCAAGTCAACTTGAATTAGATTAATATTATCTTATTCCTGTAGCACTTGTAAACTTGGAATATATAACCAAGTGTAGCAACTCTTTAGAATGCAAGAAAAACATACACATTTGCTTAGGGTTTCTTGAATATCTTTAGAAGCAAAGAGTTGTAAACACAGAAGCTGTGTACATTTGTATCACAGGGTTTTCTTCGAATAAAAGTCTCAGGTGGTACATTTAACCACCTGATTTTTTATGTGTTTGTGAACCATTTCTTATTCAGCAATTATTTCCTTATAGATTTCTGTGGTTTTTATCAGAAATTTATAATAATCAAGAATTGTATTCAACCCCCCCCCCCCCCCTTCTACAATTATACAAGTGTGTAATCTGGGAATAACAATTGGTATCAGAGCAAGCTTCTAATATATTTGAAGTTTAAAGATCAACACACTTTCAACATGTCTAAGAAGGATTATGGAGTGAAGATACGGGTTCTTGATAGGGAAAATTACTTTCACTGGAAAGTAAAAATGCGTCTACATCTCATGTCTATTGATGTAGGTTTTGTAGATTGCATTGAGAAGGGTCCTCATGTTCCAATGAAGGCTGCTTCAAGAGTTGGTCTTGCTGCAGATGCACCAGACACGTACATCCCAAAACCTGTTTCTGAATGGAGCGCTGAGGATATTGCAGAAGTTCACAAGGACAAAAAGACCATGAATATTCTGTTTAATGGCTTAGAAACAGACATGGTTGACAATGTTATCAACTGTACTACCGCCAAGGAAGTATGGGACATTGTTCAGACCCTTTGTGAAGGTACAGAACAGGTAAGGGAAAACAAGATGCAACTACTGATCCAACAGTATGAGCACTTCCATTTCAAGAATGGAGAGACATTGAATGATACATTTAGTAGATTTCAAAAGCTACTGAATGGCTTGAAACTGTATGGAAGAATCTACCAAGTGAAAGATTCTAATCTCAAATTTCTGAGATCACTGCCCAAAGAGTGGAAGCCTATGACTGTTTCTCTAAGAAACACTCAAGAGTACAAGTCATTTACTCTTGAAAGACTCTATGGAACTTTAAAGACATATGAACTAGAAATGGAGCAGGATGAAGAAATTGAGAAGGTCCAAAAGAAAAGTGGGTCAGTTGCACTTGTTGCCAACTTGGAGCAGAAGGAGGAAAAGAGGACTGAAGCTGCTAAATCTACACCAAACAGGGAGGTTTGTGAAGGTAGAACAGAATCAAGCAAAAGCAAGGAAAAGGTGTCTGAAGAAATGAGTGACCTACAGCAGGATGAATTGGATGAGATAGATGAGCATTTAGCCTTTCTATCTAGGAGATTCTCTAAGCTAAAATTCAGAAGAAACTCTGGGGTGGCCAAGCCATTTAACAAGGATTTTTCTACAAGCAATTATGTGGATAAATCCAAAATTAAATGCTATAATTGTGGTATTGCTGGTCACATGATAAGTGAATGCAGGAAGCCTAGATCTGAGAATAAGGGAAAGTCAACTGAAACTATTGACTACAAGAAGAAATACTTTGATCTTCTCAGACAGAAAGGAAAGGCATTCATGACCCAAGAGTATGACTGGGCTGCTGATGGAAATCATTCTGATGATGATGCTGAGTTTGTCAACCTTGCATTAATGGCTGATTCTGAGCAGGAAGCAAGTTCAGCTAGCAATCAGGTATTTTCTACTAATCTCTCTGAGCTCACCAAAGAGGAATGCAATAGTGTTATAGATGATATGTCTACTGAACTATATCACTTGAGTGTTACTCTTAAATCACTTACTAAAGAGAACAATAGGATTAAAGAAACTAATCAGTTCTTAAGTGATAGAAATGCAGTTCTGGAAGTTCAATTTCTAGAATTTGAGAAAATGAGAGTTGATTGCAATGATGCTAAAAATGAACTTGAAGCTGTGTTAAAAAGAGAATTAATCTTAAGAAACCAGCTTGAAAAAGAACAAGGAATAATTGCTAAATTTCAAAGTTGTAGGAATATTTCTCAAAACATAATAGAAGTCCAGGGAATAGAATCATTTGTAAGGGATACCTGGACTCAGAAGAAAAAGGAGCTAGAACCTTGCCTTGAGGATCTAGAGACTATTTGTGAATCAACGGATAGTGATCATCCGTTGACAGATGAACCATCAACGGATGAGAGGTATCCGTCGACTAACAAAAAGTCTGTTAGTAAGAAGGAACTCAAGAGACTGAACAATCAGTATGGTCCAGTAGCCAAGAACTTTGTTTCTGGTGAAAGTAGCCAAGCCAAATCAAGTGAGAAGGCTAAGGCAGGTGATTTACCCAACAAAAAGGCTGTTGGTAAGTCAGTTAATGAAAAGGTAGAGACTGAGGGTAAAAAGAAAAAGAACAGAAATGGTAAGATAGGCATTAACAAGAAAAACAATTATTCTCCTGACAAGTTTGCTCCTAGGAAAACTTGTGGTAATTGCAATAGTGTCAATCATCTATCTTCTAATTGCAAGTCTGTTAAAAGGACTCCTGTTCATGTACCTCAATCTATGCCAAGTATGCCTGCAATGCCTGTTATGCCTGGTTTGTATCAGAATGCTAGTTTTTCAAATCCATATGTGAACATGCCATATGTGCCTAATCCTTATTTTCAATCTGTGAATATGCCACAAATGTCATGGAGCATCCCCAACATGGATAATATGTATGCCAATTTTTCACAAATGCATGCATCAAATATTTATGCAAATGAGCATCTGTCTAAACCTATCACTCAAGCATCTACACCCAAAGTGAAGATTGCCAAGAGTGTAAAACCAAAGGCTAACAAGAAAGGACCCAAGGAAACTTGGGTACCAAAATCAACTTGATTTGTATTTTGGATTGTGTGCAGGGAAATAAGAGGAATCTATGGTACCTAGACAGTGGATGTTCTAGGCATATGACAGGAGATTCAACCCTGCTCACAGAGTTCAAGGAGGAAGCTGGCCCTAGGATTACCTTTGGAGATGACAGCAAAGGTTATACAAAGGGATATGGCTTGATTACAAAGGACAATGTCATCATTGAAGAAGTGGCTTTAGTTGAAGGTTTGAAGCACAATTTGCTGAGTGTCAGTCAGATTTGTGACAAAGACTATGAAGTGAAGTTCACTAAAGAAGCCTGTGTTGTTTCTACCAAGAAAAACAACAATGTGGTTCTGACAGGCTTTAGAAAAGGAAATGTTTACATAGCTGACTTCAACTCAGTATGCTCAGAATCCATTACTTGTCTCTTCAGCAAAGCAAGCAAGGATGAGAGTTGGCTATGGCATAAAAAGCTGTCTCATTTGAATTTTAAAGTAATGAATGATTTGGTAAGAAAGGATCTTGCTAGAGGAATCCCTCAATTGGAGTTCATCAAAGATGGACTGTGTGATGCCTGCCAATTAGGAAAGCAAAAGAAATCATCCTTCAAAAGCAAGACAGAGTCATCTATTGTTAAGCCCCTTCAATTGCTGCATATGGACTTATTTGGTCCAGTAAATGTCATGTCCATCTCAAAGAAGAAATACTGTCTGGTGATTGTGGATGATTTCTCTAAGTTTACATGGACTTTCTTCCTGCACTCCAAAGATTGTGCAAGTGAAATCATCATCAATCATCTCAGACAAGTAAACAATGGTTCTGAAGTAAAAGTACAAAGAATCAGGAGTGACAATGGCACTGAATTCAAAAATTCCACAATGAATATTTTCTGTGAAGAGAATGGAATTGTCCATGAGTTTTCTGCTGCTAGAACACCTCAACAAAATGGGGTTGTTGAAAGGAAAAACAGAACTCTCATTGAAGCAGCTAGAACAATGTTAAGTGAATCTAGATTGCCAACATATTTCTGGGCTGAAGCTGTCAGCACTGCCTGCTTCACTCAGAATATTTCCTTGATCAATCAAGCTAGAGGAATGACTCCCTACCACTTATTCACCAACAAGAAACCAACGTTAGCTTTTCTCCATGTCTTTGGATGTAAGTGTTTTGTGCTAAGGAATCATGGAGATAACTTGGGCAAATTTGAAGCAAAGGCAGATGAAGCTATCTTTGTTGGGTATGCAGCAGGGAAAGCCTATAGAGTCTACAATTTAAGAACCAACATTGTCATGGAATCTGTACATGTTGTGTTTGATGATCAGAAGATTCTAGGTCTGAATGATGAAGGCTTCCATGAAAAGTTGAGATTTGAAAATGAGGTAGAAGGAAGAATGTACATTGATGATGATGAGGAAAATGAAGATCATGACCTTGGAAATTCACCTAGAGCTGTTGGTCCAACTAGAAGTGATGCTAACACTGAAAATGAAGCATCCGTTGACAGTCATACTAGATCATCAGATGCATCCGTTGACAGACATTCTCATGTATCCGTCGACAGGCAAAGTGGAGCATCTGTTGATAGACAAAATGATGCTTCTGTTGACAGTCAACTTCATAATTCCTCAAGGACAACAAACTCAGGGGGAGTTTCTCAAAGTCAAAACTCAATATCCAATCAACAATATCATACTCACATAGATGAAGCAACCTCATCTAGATCAAACCTTCCACCTTCAAGAAAATGGACCAGAGATCATCCTTTTGAGTTAATCATTGGTGACTCAAACTCAAGAGTCCAAACTAGGAGAGCCACACAAGAAGAGTGTCTATACAGTAGTTTCCTGTCTCAAGAGGAACCTAAGAAAGTGGAGGATGCTCTTCTAGATCCAGATTGGGTCTTAGCAATGCAAGAAGAGCTAAACCAATTTGAGAGAAATAAAGTATGGAAGCTTGTGCCCAAACCTGATGATAGAGGTATCATAGGTACCAAATGGGTTCTCAAGAATAAGACTGATGAAAATGGCATAATTGTGAGGAATAAAGCTAGATTAGTGGCAAAGGGCTATTCTCAAGAAGAAGGAATAGATTTTGATGAAACTTTTGCACCAGTGGCAAGACTTGAGGCCATCAGAATTTTCCTAGCCTATGCAGCACATGCCAACTTCAAAGTCTATCAGATGGATGTTAAAAGTGCCTTTCTAAATGGGGAACTGGAAGAAGAGGTATATGTCCATCAACCTCCTGGCTTTGAAGATCCAGAATTTCCAGAATATGTATATCTTCTCTTGAAAGCACTTTATGGTTTGAGGCAAGCACCAAGAGCCTGGTATGACACTTTATCTCAATTTCTTCTGGAGAATCACTTCACTAGAGGTACAGTAGATAAAACTTTATTTCATAGAAATGTCAATGGTTCTTCAATACTTGTTCAAATCTATGTAGATGATATTATTTTTGGGTCTATAGATGAGAAGCTTTGTAAAAGGTTTGCCAAACTTATGCAAAGTAGGTATGAAATGAGCATGATGGGTGAATTAACTTACTTTCTTGGCTTACAAGTAAAGCAAGTTAATGAGGGAATTTTCATAAGTCAAACAAAATATATTTATGATCTCTTAAAGAAATTTGACTTAATGGATTGTGCCTCTGCAAAAACACCTATGGCCACTGCAACTAAGCTTGAGTTGAATACTAAGGAAAAATCTGTGGACATCTCAAGCTATAGAGGCATGGTAGGCTCACTTCTATATCTAACAGCTAGTAGACCTGATATAATGTTCTCCACATGTCTTTGTGCTAGATTTCAAGCTGACCCTAGAGAGTCTCACTTGATTGCTATTAAGAGAATTTTCAGGTATCTCAAGGGAACACCAAACCTTGGCATTTGGTACCCAAGAGATTCTGGCTTTGATCTAATTGGCTATTCAGATGCAGACTATGCAGGTTGCAGAATTGATAGGAAAAGTACTACAGGCTCCTGTCAGTTTCTAGGGAATAGGCTTGTGTCATGGTTCAGTAAGAAACAGAACTCAGTCTCCACTTCTACAGCCGAAGCTGAGTACATTGCAGCTGGAAGTTGTTGTGCACAGATTCTTTGGATGAGGAATCAACTTATTGACTATGGTCTAAAAGTTGAGAAGATTCCAATTTTCTGTGACAACACTAGTGCTATTGCCATCACAGAAAATCCAGTGCAACATTCGAGAACCAAGCATATTGACATCAAATACCACTTCATCAGAGAGCATGTGATGAATGGTACAATAGAAATGCACTTTGTGCCAAGTGAAATGCAGCTTGCAGATATCTTCACCAAGCCTCTTGATGAATCCTCATTCACAAGATTGGTAGGTGAACTAGGTATGCTTAATTTTTCATAATTCCTAGTGGTATCTAATAATACTGTATTGCAGCTAGAAATGTGTTTTGATTTACTTGAGAATTCAAAACTCTCAGAATAACTCTTAGCAGAAATTTTGTCTAAGGCAAAATTTGCTTATCAACGGATATCCTTTTATCCGTTGGTAGTGTAAACACATTACTAGATTTTCGTATGTCAACGGATAACAGGTTGTCCACGTCATCGATGGATAAACTGTTTTCTCAACCGTCCAATCTTTATCCGTTGATATACATATACTTTTTATATAGCCGTTGATAAACGTGTATAATTAGTCACGGCTGTACTTCTTTCCTTTTTATTTATTGTCTGACAGTTACTTTTGACCAATGGGGTAATTACTCTTAATTATTTCATTTTTAATTCTTGGAATATATAAAAGGCTGTTTTGTATTCT
Source organism: Kitagawia praeruptora (assembly GCA_037693485.1). Classification (NCBI taxonomy): domain Eukaryota; kingdom Viridiplantae; phylum Streptophyta; class Magnoliopsida; order Apiales; family Apiaceae; genus Kitagawia; species Kitagawia praeruptora. The sequence continues at coordinate 138,525,119 of CM075345.1, forward strand.
CACATTTCACCTTTATTCATTTTCAAGAGTCTCATTAGTTAACTGCATCTTCTTCACTAAATCTCTCTCTGCAACAAAAGCTCAAACACTCCAATGGCGCCTATTGTTAAGATGATGTCTTCCACCGGGTTTACCTATGAGAAGAACAATTTCGCGGCCTTTGTTGATACTGTGAACGCTCCAGAAGCATATCACACCATGATGAATTTCGTGAAGAAATGCAAACTGTCACATGCTATGACTGCCACCACTCCTCTAATCCATGAGGTTATCGAAGAGATGTGGGCATCTGCTGAGTACAATGGCACAGACGGTACACTTGCTTTTTCTTTAAAGGGTAAAAATTATGTAGTTAATTCTGATGTGTTAACTGCTTGTTTAAAATTGCCTGAGAATAACTGTCTGAAGGAACCCAGTAATGCTGAAATTGTTACCATGCTTAATTCCATAAATTATACCCTTAGTACTGAGAACTTAGGGAAAATTGTTAGGAAAGGTATGGTTAAGGAATGGAGTTATCTCTGTGATGCCTTCATTAAAACTTTTTCTGGCAAGATTAGTAACTTTGATGCTGTTACCAACTCCATGCTAATTATGCTTTGTATGCTTTTAACTGATAAATTTTATAATTTTGGCACACTAGTCATGTATGAGATAGCAGCTAAATTAGGTAAAAAGGAAACTAGGGGCAAGAATGTTTATTTTGCTAGATTTTTAATGCTCCTAGCACTGCATGTATCTGAGAATGAGCTATCCATTGCTAACCCGGATAGCAAGTTCAATTGTTTTGTTCAGGAGAAGAGAGTCTTAAGTGATTTGATTCGAATGAACCTAAATGCAGAAGTACAATTGGTATATCTACCAATTATTCAGGTAACTGTTTCCAACCCTGAACTTCCTATCTCCAACCCCCAAATTTCTTTGCCTTCTAGTGTCACAATGGAGTCTGTGACTGTGACCAAACAGGCTCCTACCAAAGTGACCAAATCCAAAGTTCCTAAACCACAATCTAAAAGACAAACCTCAGGTGTCTCTCAAAAGGCATCTGTTGCAAAAACTACCAAAGCTCTTGAGGGGAGTGTGAAGGTGGTAGTGAGTGGTGAGGGACAGGGTGAACATCAAAGAAGCCCTAAGGATAAGGAAGGTAAGGCAAGTGCACACAACATTTCAGTCTCTCACAAGACTGTTAATGAACCTACAAGCCAATTTCTAGTTACATCCTCTCAACAGGGTGTGACTACTAATTTGAGTTCCATTTCAGGAACACAGCACAAAAGGGCAAGGGACACAGATAGCTCTCCCTCAAAAACCTATGGTAGAAGGGTAAAATCCAAAACCATTGGGGAATCACAGGGTGCACACACTGTACAGCAAACTGTACCTTCTCAAATTCAGTTTGATGTGACTTCAATAAATGTGGAGTCACAGCCCCTTGATCTTAACCTTCAAATCGATACACATTTTGATCCACCATCACCAACTCCATCTCTGGATGTGGATATGATCTCTACATCAATTCCTGATTCTCCATCTTTAAAATTCATGGAGAAGCCCCACTCAACAATTGGTGGTCATCCTCTTTTAGATGATTTGTTGGGCCATCAATCTTCCATTCCTGAATTCACAACACTATCTGTGGCCTCTTCCTTAAAATCAATCACCACAGATTCCGTGTTGGTTTTCACTTCAACGGATACTCGTTTACCTTCATCAACGGATATCCTTCATCCGTTGACAAGTGTTTCTTCATCAACGGATATGTCTTCAACTAACTATCCGTTGACAGCAATAACTACTACATCAACGGATACTCCTTATCCGTTGACAACTCTCTCTACTACTGCAAAATGTGACATTCCTATGTCAACTGTGGAGGAGTTTGTAGTAATTGAAACACTTTTAGGAATGAGGGAAGGGAGTGAGAGGCTGCCTTGTGAGCAGGCAAAAGGAGAGAAAATCAATGAGAGGCTGACCATTTCTTCCGGTCAGGCAAAAGGAGAGCTAGAGAGTTCCACCTTAGTAGGTGAAGGTGAGGGTGTGAGAGGTGTGAGCCAGGGGGAGCCCCTGATGCAAGAAAAGAGAGATGAGAGGAGAGAAGGGACTACAGGAGAAATAAGGCAGGAAGAATCAGTCATTGCAAGTGAGTTAATGGAGGTTAATGAAGCTTCCAAAGAGATGGAATTTAGACAGGAATATCAGTCAGTTATTGACTCCATCTCTTTGGATCCTGAAACCTTTATTCATCCTGTTTCTGCCTATCAAGTCATGGCACAGCAGGGCAATGTGGAGGCAGAGGAGGCAATGCACCTAGTGCACACCTCAGAATCTCTTCAAAGAGCAAAAGAAGCTTTACAAACCCTGTCTCCAAATGCTGGAAGTGAAGAGTTTGGCAGTTATGACAGTCAAAGTTCAGATGGTGAAGACATAAATGAAGATGAAACTCCAGGATGGATGTTTTCCAATGCCACTGAACTTGGGCATCTCAATGTGGAAATCATGAAGCAATACCAATCTGCTAAGGCTGAGCACCAAACTGCAGAACCACAGAGAAAGACTGTTCTTGAGCAAGTAATGGCCTCCCTGAAATTACAAAAGATGCAATCTGTTATTCAAAGAACACAGCAAGAGGAGGTCCAGTCTGCAATTAGAGATATGAAAATAGCACTAGATGCCAGGATTGAGGCACTAGCTCCTACTACCACTCAGAAGGTGCTTTCTAGCAAACTTCTCAAAGAAGATAGCCTGGCCAAGTCTGTTCAGCTTCTTTCCTCAAGGGTGGATAGTATGGAATCTCAATTGCACACCATCATTGCCAATCAAACAAAACAAACTCAACTACTGGAAATGCTACTTGCAGCTTCAACCCCAACCCTTGATGCTAACAAAAAGGGGGAGAAAATGGGAACAAGCACAGAAGAGGCTGCAACATCTACTGGCCAATTTCAAGCTACCAGTAGTGAGATAGCACATATTGAGGGGGAGCAACAGCCAATTGTAGTGGTCAATCCAACAGAGTTTGAGATAAAGGCTTCCCCTGTGAAGAAACAAGTGGCTTTGCCTGAGATTCAAAGATTAGAAGACATCTCAGATGGTGAAAGGCAAGCCAGGATAGAAGCTTTGGAAAAGATAAACAAGGAGGCTAATGACAGAATTCTAAGGACAGAGAGGATGATCAATGAATCAATTGCATCAACTCTGTTCCTTAATGCTCAATCTTCTGCTCCAACAATATCAACCACAATCATGAAGGTGCTCACTCCAAGGGTTGTGGCTCCTACATTCTATGATGCTGAGCCATCATTTGTCAAAGAATTTGAACCAGCTATCAAAACCAGAGCCTACTCACCACCAAAGGAAAATGGGAAGAACAAGCTTCAATTGGACTACCCATTTCCCAAGAATGATGAAGTAAAGCTAATGGGAAAAACAATTATGGAGTTCAAAGTTCAGACAAATAAGAGTGTAAGAGATTGGATGGCTGTAATCATGAGGAATGGAAAAGTATTAAATATATCCAACAGTCATCCTAGATTTGTGGAAGCTAAAAGAGAAGAAGTCTCCAGAATCCAAAGGGAAGCCCATCCAAGTACAGAAAATCAACATGAAAACTCAGAAGAGAAGCAAGCCAGGCTAGCTCAAGAGTTAATGGATGAGGTAGAGGTTGAAATGAAGGAACCTGAGGAAGTTCCCAAAATCAAACCTAGAAGAAGGAAAGCTAAAACCAAGAGGGTTCTTTCTCCAGAACCCTCTCCAGAAAAAGAAACAATTGGTTCACCAGTACCTATGTCTGCAATAGTAATCGACCCAACTGTAAACTTTCATGGTGACCCCATAAGGCCTAAAGAGGAACCAGTGAATTTTGATTCAATTGAAGTTCCTTCATTCTTGCTAAATCCAAAACAGAAGAAAAGGGCTCCAAAGAAGCAACTTTCAAAGGGACCAGTTCAAGTTGCTAGGGTACCTGCCATTGTCAAACAACCAATCTTGGAAAACAAAGAAGACTTTATCTATCAGGCAGAAATTGAAGAATACTCTGACATGAATCTATTTTTGGATGAATTGTCAGAAGTAAGAGGAATTGACAAGTACAAGAATCAGCCTGAGAGATTAGTGTTTGTCTACAAGGGAGGAAGTCAGAGGACATGGCCACTAAAGAAGGTTCTTGGAGAAAATTATCATACATTGACCAGAGTGTTCTCAGCTTTCAAGAGACACACAGGGTTCTCTGAGATAGCCAGAAGGGAGATAATTAGCAGAATAGAAGAAATAAGGAGAGAATGGAACTCACCCTCAAGTCTACCAAAGAAAATGAAGATCCCTTATAATGGACAGAAAATCCACATTCAACCCTTTTGGATGATGGAGTTCAGGGATAATGAGGGCACTAGGAGATTCTTCAGGTTAGAAGACCAACTGTCAAAGGCTAGTTCTGACTACCTGAGATGGTTACAACTAAAGCTAAATCCAAAGGTTGTTGAAGAAGATACCTTCTATAGGCAACTTCAAGTGCAAATTGAGTCCAACTCTACCAAGGAAGGAAAGTCAAGGGTGCAGCCAACCAGAGAGAGGAAACCTCATTAATCTGCTCAATCTAAAGGAGCACATCTCTGATAAGTTTCTTAAAGCTTTCTGTTTTTAATTTTTGTAGCTTAATACAATGTTTGCATACTGAAGTGTGTATATATCGTTAGGAATGTTTTGTTATCATCAAGGTTATGAATTTATGCTTTATAGCCATCAAGTATAAATTGGGGGAGATTGTTAGGAATATGTTGTAGTTGATGATAACTTAACATTCAAGCAAAATTGTATAAGTCAAGTTTTGTAACTGTCAACGGATAAGACCTTATAACTCTATCCGTTGACAGGTAGCTCATCAACGGATGAGGTTTTGTAGCATACTGCAATATCTCTATTTATCAGTTGATAGTGTCTTTATTCAGAGTCATGTTGACCATCAATGGATAGGCAGAATAGGGTAGCCAATTGTAAATAAGCTATGCTATGTAATTCTATCTAAGTGAAAATGTATCAACGGATGAGAACAGGGCTCTATCAACGGATACAACTCAAATCTACTCGATCAACGGATACAGCTCAAACTACCATCAACGGATAAGTAGACACAACATCAACGGATAATCATTGTCACTTTATCCTATGCTAGGAATTAGCAGTTGATAAGGACAGGTTTGACTGACAGATCACATGGGTTGATAGTAGGTATAAAAAGCAATATGGCAGCCATACTTTGGAAACACAGAAGAAAGAAGCATTCCATTTACACAGTACATACAAGAAAGGTGCAGGGGACATATCTGTTCACAAGGACAACCTTTCGGCTACATGTGGATTTGGAGTGGAGTAGCAAGTCAACTTGAATTAGATTAATATTATCTTATTCCTGTAGCACTTGTAAACTTGGAATATATAACCAAGTGTAGCAACTCTTTAGAATGCAAGAAAAACATACACATTTGCTTAGGGTTTCTTGAATATCTTTAGAAGCAAAGAGTTGTAAACACAGAAGCTGTGTACATTTGTATCACAGGGTTTTCTTCGAATAAAAGTCTCAGGTGGTACATTTAACCACCTGATTTTTTATGTGTTTGTGAACCATTTCTTATTCAGCAATTATTTCCTTATAGATTTCTGTGGTTTTTATCAGAAATTTATAATAATCAAGAATTGTATTCAACCCCCCCCCCCCTTCTACAATTATACAAGTGTGTAATCTGGGAATAACAATAAATATGCATATTAATTATACAACAATTAATAGATTACAAATAATGAAATATTAATAGATTTTATAACATAAATGTATGTATGTATGTACGTTGCATGTATAATTAATAATTATGTAAATATGTATGGATGTATGTATGTATATATGTATGTATGAATGTAAGTATGTATGTATGTATGTATGCATGTATAATTATGTATGTATGTATGTATGTATGTGTGTGTGTATGTATGTACGTTGCATGTATAATTAATAATTATGTAAATATGTATGGATGTATGTATGTATATATGTATGTATGAATGTAAGTATGTATGTATGTATGTATGCATGTATAATTATGTATGTATGTATGTATGTATGTGTGTGTGTATGTATGTACGTATATGTATATGTATAATTTTTGGGATTATACATTATACAAATATTTATGTATGTTGCTAATGATTTTTAATATTAACTCAAATTCTCACATAGCTCAACTGGTTATGGTGTTGCATTATTTATGCAAGGTCATGGGTTCAAACCTTTTGAATAACATTGTTTTTACAAATATTTAGAGTTAGGTTTGGAGTGAGGTTCGGAGAGACCGAGCCTATGAATTAATTTTCTCAGGAAACCCAACTGAGATTTATCTACAAATTAATATATATAAATAAAAATATATAGTATGTATGTAATGTATGTATGTATGTATGTATGTATGTATGTATGTATGTATGTATGTATGTATGTATGTAAGTATGTATGTATATAATATTATAGTATATTATTATATATCCACGGAAATTTATATATGTATGTATTTATGTTTGTACATGTGTATGTATGTATAAATATGCATATTAATTATAAACAATTAATAGATTACAAGTAATGAAATATTAATAGATTATACAACATAAATATATGTATGTATGTATGTATGTATGTATGTATGTTTGTATGTATGTATGTATGTATGTATGTTTTATAGTATGTATGTATAGTATATTATTATATATTCACAAAAATTTATATATGTATGTATTTATGTTTATACATGTGTATGTATGTATAAATATGCATATTAATTATACAACAATTAATAGATTACAAATAATGAAATATTAATAGACATAAATGTATGTATGTATGTATGTATAATTAATAATTATGTAAGTATGTATGGATGTATGTATGTATATATGTATGTATGAATGTAAGTATGTATGTATGTGTGTATGTACGTATGCATGTATAATTATGTATGTTTGTATATATGTATGTATGTATGTATGTATGTATGTATGTATGTATGTATGTGTGTATATGTATGTATATGTATATGTATAATTTTTGGGATTATACATTATACAAATATTTATGTATGTTGCTAATGATTTTTAATATTAACTCAAATGCTCACATAGCTCAACTGGTTATGGTGTTGCATTAGTTATGCAAGGTCATGGTTCAAACTTTTTGAATAACATTATTTTTACAAATATTTAGAGTTAGGTTTGGAGTGAGTTTCGGAGGGATCGAGCCTATGAATTAATTTGCTCAGGCTTGTTGGTGTATTAGATATCTATACTATACTATTATAATGGTTGGTTGGTTTTGGTTAACACCTTCCAAAAAAATTATAATTACTTTCCTAAAACAAAAAGAAACCCAACAATTTTAAATACATTTAAAAAGCAATAAAATAACCAAATAGAAGCAAAATACAAACACTATAACAAATAATAAATAACCCAATAAAAAAATATACAAAAAAACAACCCCCTCCAAAAAAATTGTTACCACCATCCTAAAACTTACACGTTAAAAAATACATATTAAAAATTTTAATTTAATTATTTAATATAAATAAACATCCGGCATTAGGTATTTAGGTATACACAATCGTGCCAACAAGTAATAATGATTGGGCCAAGCATCAGCATGTATTTCAATGTTATACAGCAACGTCAAGCAAACTGATACTCTCAATATTACGAAAAAATAAATTATTTTTTTAGTAATAGATTATTAAAATATAATTTATTTTCAATATAAAGTTATTAGAACATAACTTTGTATTTGTAATTAGAAAATTATCCATTTATATTATTTATACTATACTATTATAAGCAAAATAAGATATATTCAATTAGTTGGTTGATTAACGCCTTCAAAAAAAAATGTTAACATCTTTCAAAATGTAATAAATTAAAAACATTATATTAAAATTATTAATTTAATTATTTATTATGAACAACTAAATTAACCAATAAGGACAAAAATAAATGTAACTGTTAAAACCTTCCAAAAAATATTAATTTATTTTTTATAAACAATAAAATTTACCAATAAAGCGCAAAAATATATTTTTAAAAAATGAAAAAATACGTGTTAAAAAATCAAAATTCAGTTAAATTATATATAATTTATTCAAAATGAAAAATCACATGTTTTATAGAATTATAAATATTTTTAATTATATCTCGATTAGAATCATTGCCCGCATACACTTATTTTTTCGATTCTTTCTTCTACGATTTTAGTTCCAAATTCAGTTAAATTATTTATAATTTATTAAAAATAAAAAACCACATATTTTATAGAATTATAAACGTTTTCAATTATATCCCGATTAGAATCAACGTCGCGCATACTTACTTTTACGATTATTTCTTCTACGACTTCAGTTCCAAATTCAGTTAAATTATATATAATATATTAAAAATAAAAAATCACATGTTGTATAGAATTATAAACGTTTTCAATTATATCCCCGATTAGAATCATCACCCGCACACACTTATTTTTACGATTCTTTCTTTTACGATTGTATGTTACACTAAATATTTTTTTAAAAATATCTATTGAATTTTAAGATATTTAACAATAAATTTTAAAAAACGTTAAATTAATGATAATTAATTATGTTATGAAATTAAGTATGGAACATATGTAAAATTGAAATTAATAATTAAATTTCTTAAAATAAATTTAAATTTTAGATTAAATTGAATAATTAATATATTAATTCATCATAATAATATATGATGCTCCGTGCTTTGCACGGGTTATAGGCTAGTATAATAATAATAATAGATAATAGATTTATCGTATCTTCTCATGACTCCAGATTCATCTCGTCACACCGATAAGAATGGAATGCAGTAGATATCTCATTTTATCCAAAGTATAATATCTCATTTTGTGTCAAAGTCTCATCATGTAAAAGATACACTAGGATATCCGAAACAGTAATAGTCGAGAATTTCAGATAATTGAGCTCGCAATACACTCAATTCCACTTCATGAGATCTAAGTTTACATTTTTATGTCATTCAAATGATGCATACCTGAAAACAACCTTCGTTAAGCTGAATCATGCAAATCATGAGAAAAACCTTATAATGCCTTTCAAATGATTCATCTGGCTTAAGCACTGCAGCCCTAAAGTCAATGAGAAGCTTCTAACATGCACACACTTTAAGCAGGAAAATCTACAACATTGCTTGAAAATTTGTATGATATTATTATCTCTACTAAACCAAACTGCTGAAATGAGTAGCTAAATTCAACAAGAGTTACTTTGAAATGAAGATCAAAAAGACATTTCACTGAATCATAGTATTTTTATTACATTTTGTCACCAACACAAAAAGCCATGTTATTTTCACCAACACAAAAAGCCATGTTATTTTCAGCTAAGAGAGCCATATTATTGCGCTATCCGTCTTTCAAATTATTACCCAGATACAAAGTCACAAACTACAAACACTTCACAGACTAAAAAGTCACGCGGATATTGAGAAGTGACATAAGCTGAGAAATAAACTCAGGGTGAGCTGGCCAGGCCGCTCCGGTCACCAAATTCCCATCAGTGTAGCAGCGACTAATTGGATCAGGTTCTAACCATGTTGCACCAGCCAAGACCACATTAAGTTTCACAGCAGGGTATGCAGTGCATTTCTTGCCCTGTATGCAACCAATAAATTAGGAAAATGACAGCAATGCAAAGTCCAAATATATCTGTTAATTTTTAATATATCTTAACATATAAATCAAAAATCAAATAGAAAGTCAAAGTCCGTATTATTAAAAAGAAGTGGACATGTATTTAGCAAAAAAAAAAAAGTGGACATGAACTCTTTTTTCTATAAACTAGCTACACTCTTCTTTTAGTGTTCACGATTCAGCAATGAGCCTTTTTTTGTGTGTTCAAAATTTGGGCAGGATTAAAAATTCCATATAAGATATATTATTGGGCTTTAAAAAATCCACTAACAGTTACCAGGGCATTATTTCTTAAAATTAGCAGATCGTTTTTTTTTCTAGTAATGGATTCCTCATGTTATTTTCCTAGTCAACCTCTTTTCAGTTTGAAGAGCTATTCTACAGGGTGGACGTACAACTTCAGGGAAAAAGAAAAACAGAGAGAAGTTATGACAATGTCAATTAGAATCTTATGTCTGAAATAAGAAATCAAAGTAATTGCTCATAATTTAATTTTAAAATGTACAAGTATAAAAGGACAGTAGATAAATCACGGCTTCAATTTTTATTTTGACCCAAATTACGTACTACCGACCCGAGAATGGAATATCTGGGGGGCGGGCAAAACCCACACAGGCTAGTACAGACTACAGCCCACCACAGCTCCCAAAAGCATATCTGTCAGATTTTTGAGTGGGAAGGATACGAGCTGATGGATAGCATCAGAGGTAACTCAGGTAAGAAGTAAATTAAAAGCCAAAATTTTGTAGCTGTATGGTAGGGGTCACTTATAAGCACTAAAGCAGCTCTTCGCAATTAATTAAAGTAGCCTCGAGAAGTATTACTCTCCCAATTTCACTTTCCCTACTAACATAATACATGTACTAAACCAGGAATCCAGGATGTAACTGGTAACAGCTACACTAAGATAAGTTACTTATAAGAAATGTATATAATATATACACAGTTACATAGACATACACGTATTGACATGCATATAGAGAATAATGTACAGTATCTACATTATAACAGCAATAAGGTGAAAAGAGTACCTTGAGGACACCTGCTGCTGCCAAAATTTGTTGTCCATGGCAGATGGATGCTACTGGCTTTCCAGCTTCCATAAATTCCTTCACTAGTTTGAGGACACTCTCATCCAAAGCCAAGTATTCTGGTGCTCGGCCTCCAGGAATGACAAGAGCATCATAGCTTGAAGCATCTAGACCTTCAAAACTGGCTGTTAGCGTGAAAAGATGACCTGGTTTCTCACTATAAGTTTGGTCCCCCTCAAAATCGTGGACAGCTGTTGCGCATATATCACCTGCCCCCTTATTTGGACAGACTGCATCAACATGGCAACCAAGTGCTTGAAGGGCCTGAAAAGGAACTACTACTTCGTAGTCTTCCATGTAATCCTGTAAAAAGCATGCAGTCCAACAATAAAGGATGATACATATTCAAAACTTCACAATAAGAAAGACTTCTTTAGCTTATCAACATGAAGAACTCTCGACAAAAAGTTAACAGGAATAACAAAAAACTGTACATGTAAAGCCGTAAAAGTTAGCACTAAAAAATTGGAACAGCTAACAGTATCCTTAACTGGAGGGCATAATCACACCAATTCTTATGCTATATAACTGGCATTTAATGTGTTTAAGAGATATGGTACAATTTAAAGTGTAATGAAGATAATCAAACTGCTAACTCTTCAACCTAACCAACACTCTTGTTCTATTAAAAATCACAGAGCTGGTGACAGGTACACTATACTGAGCATGCCCAGATGCCCTATATTCATATTCATTCTCAACTTTAAACTAAACTCATACTATGAAAAATATAAGCTCATAGTTTGTACAGCAGATGAATTGAATATGGCAAATTAGTTTATCTTTATAATTCAAAACAAATTATTCAATTCCAATACTAGAAATGCATATAATGAATAAATTTTCAAGCACAGTTGTGAAAGTTATTGGGTCCTAGCTTGAGCAAAATAAATAGATAATATTCAACTTACCCCGCAAAGGAACAGAATCTTTTTATCTGCACCAGTTATAGCACCTCCTAGTGCCTTGATAAAATGGTTGATGTATTCGCGATGCCCCATATATGTAGCAGCTGATATGAAATTGCCATCTGCATGGCATTTAGCCAAAGTATCTGCTTCAACCCAATGAGCACCAGCGGAAATGAGTACTGGCTTCAAAGCAGGGTATGCAGTGCATTTCCGGCCTTTAAGTAAATCTGCAGCTGCTAAAATTAACTGGCTGTGGCATATAGTGCCAATTGGCTTTCCAGAACTGGAAAAAGATTTCACCAACTCCTGCACAGATTTATCCATCGCAAGATATTCTGGAGAACGTCCTCCTGGTATTACTATCCCATCATACTTGCTGGCATCAATCTCATCATAATTTGCATTTAAAATGAAATTGTGACCTCTCGCCTCAGAGTAGTTCTACCGACATTAAGAAGAATGAGAAGCTTCAGGAAGCCTTTTAAATAAAGTATATAAAACAAAACTTTTGAGTTTGTTAATATGAACTTATTTGTATCGAGAGCTTGAGAAATAAGCATTATTGAGGCGGCGAAGAATAGGAGTTACACAGAGATTCAATAAGCGATAACACTGAGTTACTCAAACTTGTGGGAATGGATGATTTCGCAAGTGATCATGGGCTAATGGTTTCAGATGGAGAACTTTTTGTACAAGTTTGATAAATGCCTATAGACGATAGTCAACATACATCTTCACTAGCATTAGAGCCAAACTAATGTTCACAAAACCATGAGAATAAATGGCTGATTCTTCCTAAAACCACCCAACTAGGCAACTAGCCAATTAGCTTTATCTTGCAACTAAAAAAATGAGAAAAACAATTTTTTTTAAAATAAGATCAATGTTAAACAAATTTTTTTTTAAAATAGATACTGCTTTAAATTATACACAACTTTTAGTAAATACACCCACAAAGGAGAAGGAGGGAGAGAGGGAGGGAGAGAGAGGGAGAGAGAGAGATGGAGAGAGATGGAGAGAGAGAGAGACCTGATACTCAGAATTCTGATGAATAGCGGTCCGACAAGAGTCGCCGGCTTTCTTGCCAGGACAAACAGCATCAACTGATATTCCATAAGCTTGCAATGCTTGAAATGGAACCATCGCCTACAAATTAGTAGAGCACACACATATCAATATCAATCAATCCACTAATTTAGACAAATGCGATTCTTATAATAATTTACTCACTTCGAAATCTTCCATGTAATCGCCGCATAGAAGAAGAACACTTTTGTTGTGAGATTTAGAGGTCGCCATTCTTCTAGATTCAACTCAGACAACTAAAGCTCCAAGTTAATAATATATGTTGTCCACTGATGACTGTAATAATAATCACCACTCAAGTCACTATATAAATAATCTTGTCCAGGCCAAGCCAAGCCTTATATACATATAAATACAATGTCGGATTCCAGCAAGTAACTCCCTTACGGATGTACATAGTGAAAAACGGTACAACTAGCAAATTGGGTATTAAATTGTTTTCGAGCTGAAATTTTGTAAGTAATGATTTTTTTTTTTTTTTTGAGAAAGTAAGTAATAATTTTTTAAAATTATGATTATCGGGTTCAATTTTCGTGACTTCCTATGGGATGAAATTATTGTGCCTGATTTTCTTCAATAACTCCTCTCTTGTTGATTATAGAGTAACTTCTTCGTGATATGAAAATTATATTTTTGTGTTAAATTTCTTGGAAATATAATTGTATAATTAATCGGATTTTCATATGTAACTCACAAAATAAATATTAAAAAGTAGTGGTTATTTGCTAGTAACTCTCTTCAAATATAATTATAGAATTGGATATTCGCAGATAACTCCTTTTAAAATTAGTTATAGGATCGGATTTTCGGGGACAACTCCTTTCGAGATATAATTAAAAATTTTAAGTGAGTGAGATGATATTAATGAGTATATCGGTACAAACTCATTTAACTTTTCATATTAATTTTGATAAAAGGATTAAATTGTATACGTCCTCTGTTCCATCCATTTCTTTACATGTTTTCAATGGCGCGCATTTTAAAGGGTATATAAAATTAGTTCCGTAACTTATTTTTAAAATTTTCTTTTTTAATAAAAATTTAAACGTTAAACTTTTATTAAAAAGAAAAAAAAATTAAAAATAAATTATGAAACTATACTTTATAATAGCCTTAAATTGCATGTGGAGCCCTCCATCCCAAATGTAAATAATTCGTTGGGACAGAGGGAGTAGTTTTTATAAATCACGGAAAAGCATGTATGTGTTGGGTTTGTGGAGTCTATCAGGTTTCAGAATTGGAATTGGATTCTGACTTGAGTTAGGAATCCTGAATTGGACTCTAATTAGAGTTAGGATTAGAGTTAGGATTTTAGAATTAGACTCTGATTCTTAGACCCAGTTTCTTCTCTTATAAATACTCATGTAATTGTAACATAACAACACAACACAATTGTGAGAGATCAATACAAAATTAGTATGGCTTGTGGAGTAGGAATTTCTGAACCACGTTAAATCTTTGTCTTGTGTGATTGTCGTTTATTTTCTTGTTCTTGTTTATTCGCTTTGGGTTTTGCTTTCGTTGTTGTATACTCAACAACTGGTATCAAGAGCCTAGGTTTTCAGGCAAGTGGGAGCGATGGCAGAAGAAGGGAAAGTAAAGATCGACAAATTTGATGGCAAAGATTTTGGGTTTTGGAAGATGCAAATTGAAGATTATTTGTATCAGAAAAAAATACACGAACCGCTGGAGGAGAAGAAGCCAGAAAAGATGGATGACAAAGATTGGAATCTATTGGATAGGCAGGCTCTGGGTGTTGTCAGATTGACTTTGGCGAAGAACGTTGCTTACAATATCGTCAAGGAAACGACAACTTATGGATTGATCAAGGCGTTATCAAATATGTATGAGAAGCCGTCTGCTTCGAATAAGGTATATTTGTGTCGCTTGTTGTTTGCCACAAAATTGAATGAAGGTGATTGTGTTGCTGATTATGTGAACGAATTTAACTCTATCCTATCAAGATTGACATCAGTGGATATTAAATTCGATGATGAAGTACAAGCCTTGTTGTTGGTATCCTCGTTACCCGACAGTTGGTCAGGATTTGTCACTGCTATTTGTAATTCATCTGGGAGCAGTAAGATGACTTTTGATGGAGTTCGAGATGCGATTCTTGGAGAAGATATTCGTAGGAATAACTCAGGAGAGTCGTCAGGTTCCTTGTTGAGTACTGAGAGTAGAGGCAGAAAGTCCGATAGGGGGCAGAATCAGGGGCGTAGCAGATCGAAGTCACGGAAGAGAGGACAGTCCAAAGATCGCAAGGAGATTGTTTGTTGGAATTGTCAGAAGAAAGGTCACTTCAGAAATCAGTGTACGGCTCCCGCAGCTCCTAAAGACGGACAGTGGAAGGTTATAAAGGGGAATCTTGTTGTTGCTCGTGGAGACAAAAAGGGGACGTTATACATAGTTGAACAATCTAGCTATGAAGCAAATGCAGTTGCTGATGAGATTGGGTCTTCAACTTTGTGGCACCAAAGTCTTGGTCATATGAGTGAAAAGGGTATGAAACTGTTAACTTCGAAGGGAAAGATTCCAGAGCTGAAGAATTTGGAAGTTGGGTTCTGTGAGCCATGTGTTCTTGGAAAACAGAAACGAGTTACTTTTGCAAAATCAGGGAGGACACCCAAGGCTGAGAGGTTAGAGCTAGTTCATACAGATGTATATGGTCCAACAACAGTTGCGTCGTTGGGAGGATCTCGCTACTATGTCACTTTCATTGACGATTCCACTAGAAAGGTATGGGTTTATTTCTTGAAGAATAAATCAGATGTGTTTGCTACTTTCAAGAAATGGAAGACTAAAGTTGAAAATCAGACCGGTTTGAAGGTTAAGAGCTTGGTGTCAGATAATGGTGGTGAGTACAGTAGTGATGAGTTTAAAAGCTATTGTGCAGAATATGGGATTAGAATGATCAAAACAATTCCAGAGACACCGCAGCAGAATGGTGTTGCAGAGCGCATGAATAGAACCTTGAATGAGAGGGCCAAGAGTATGAGGTTGCATGCAGGGTTGCCAAAGACTTTTTGGGCAGATGCAGTTAGCACACAGCAGCGTATCTCATAAATAGAGGACCTTCAGTTCCTTTGGGGTTCAAGATTCCTGAAGAAAAGTGGCAGAAAAAGGAGGTAAATCTTTTGCACTTGCGAGTTTTTGGTTGTGTTTCTTATGTGCGTGTTAAAGATTCTGACAGGGACAAGCTTGATCCGAAAGCAAAGAAGTGTATCTTCATTGGTTATGGCTCAGATGATATGGGTTACCGTTTCTGGGATGAATTAACGAAGAAGGTCGTTAGAAGTAGAGATGTTACTTTTAATGAAAGTGTAGTGTACAAGGATAAGCTTGCAGTCGATTCTGAGTTTGCAAAAGAAAAACCTGAGAAAGAGAAAGCAGTGCTTGAAGATATTATAGAAGAAGATCGTGCAGGAAATAGTGGGATTTTTGGGAATGGTGATGACACAGTTCCAGTTACTCCACAGGCTGAGGTAAGAAGATCTAGCAGAATTGTGAGGCCACCACAAAGATTTTCTCCTTCAGTATATTATATGTTATTGACCGAGAATGGAGAGCCTCAGTGTTATTCAGAGGCAGTTCAGGTGGATGATTCAGTTCAGTGGAAATCAACCATGGAAGAAGAGATGAGTTCTCTTGAGAAGAATGAAACTTGGTCTTTAACAGAATTACCAGCAGGAAAGAAGGCTTTACAGAATAAGTGGGTGTTCCGGATCAAAGAAGAACCTGATGGCAGCAAGAGATACAAGGCGAGGTTAGTAGTCAAGGGTTATCAACAGAAAAAGAGTATTGACTATACTGATATATTTTCTCCGGTTGTTAAGATGACTACAGTTAGAATTGTGCTAAGTATTGTGGCTGCAGATGAGTTACATCTAGAGCAACTAGATGTTAAGACCGCGTTCTTACATGGTGATCTTGAGGAAGACATCTACATGGTACAGCCAGAGGGATTTCAGGTAGCTGGGAAAGAAAACCTTGTTTGCAAGCTTATAAAAAGCTTGTATGGTTTGAAGCAAGCGCCAAGACAATGGTACTTGAAGTTTAATAGCTTTATGATGAAGAATGGGTACACTAGGAGTGCTATGGATCATTTTGTTATTTTAAACAATTTGATTCATCTTATATCATATTGTTGTTGTATGTTGATGACATGTTGATAGCAGGATCAAACATGAGGGAAATCAACAGGTTAAAGAGACAGATGTCTGAGGAGTTTGAGATGAAAGATATGGGTGCAGCAAAACAGATACTTGGTATGAGCATCATAAGGGATAGATCTGAAGGTACTTTGAAATTATCTCAAGAGAAGTATATTGAGAAATTGTTGCAGAAATTCAGTGTCCAGGATGCGAAGACCAGAAGTACACCGTTGGCGACTCACTTTAATCTCACGAAAAAGCAGTCACCTAAAACGGATGAAGGCAAGAAAGATATGGCTAAAGTTCTGTATGCATCTACAGTTGGCAGTTTGATGTATGCTATGGTGTGTACAAGGCCAGATATTGCTCATGCAGTGGGAGTTGTTAGCAGGTTCATGTCTAATCCAGGAAGAGAGCATTGGGAAGCAGTCAAGTGGTTGTTGCGCTACTTGAAAGGCACATCCAAGGTTGCGTTATGTTTCAGCAAGAAAGATGTTATCTTGGAAGGGTTCTCTGATGCAAATTTGGGTGGATGTTTGGATACAAGAAAAAGTACTACGGGATATATTTTCACTTTGGGTGGCACAACAGTTAGTTGGATGTTTCGACTTCAAAAGAGTGTTGCTCTTTCAACCACAGAAGCAGAATATATGGCTATCTCTGAAGCTAGCAAGGAGATGAAAGGCATATGATGTAGCCTATTTGTATTTCGAGGATACAACTCAACTTAAACAAGATTGTAATAGTAAATAGTATATAGACTGTCACAAGGAATCTCAGATTGTATTATCTGTCAGAAGAAAAAGATCAAGGTCAATCTACAGACTTGGGGAATTACTACATTGAAAGAAGCTCAGTCATCTGATCAAGCCTCATTGAAGTATTCGTTAAGAAGTGGATTCATTTAAAGTGACAGAGATTTCGACAGTGACAGAGACAGTACAGAAGAATTAAAGAGAGATGAGAAAAGAAAAGGAACCACGCGTTTAAAGTCAGAAATGAAGAATAATCATTGGAGTTAGTCGTTCATGAACCAGACAGTACATCGAACGTCAACAGAAAATTCAATGGTATTTCTTTATTAATTTCAGTGGTTTAAGAAAAGATTTGGCTACTTAAAGGATTCATATTTATTCTCCTTTAATTGATTAAATTATGTGATTAATTTAATTAATAAATTAATTCTATAAGAATTAATTTATTAATTAAAATAATTACTTAATTAATTAAATCAGAATTTTATGTAAAAGAAAATTAATTAAATGATTATCAGAAAATCATTTAATTGATTAAAGCTGAAAATTGTACTGATACTACATTTTCAGAAAGGTAGTACCGAAGGTAGTACAAGCTTAAAAGAAAGGTAGTACCGAAGGTAGTACAAGCTTATTCAGAAGGTAGTACCGAAGGTAGTACAAGCTTATTCAGAAGGTAGTACCGAAGGTAGTACAAGCTTATTCGGAAGGTAGTTCCAAAGGTAGTACCGCCAACTGAAAGGTAGTTCCAAAGGTAGTACCGCCAACTGAAAGGTAGTAGCCTTCTTGAAAAGGTAGTACCGGCCATTTTCAAAGGTAGTAGCCTTCCTAGAAAGGTAGTACCGACCCTTGTCAAAGGTAGTTCGAGGCATAATTCACAACAGAATTGGCAGAAGGTTTTGTAGACTTTGCATAAATATCAAGGCTACTACCACAACAAAAAAAACTTCAACATAATATCTAAAAACACACCCACCAGCTCATTTTCTCTCAAAGCTCTCTCAAGAACACCAAGAACAAATAAATTCCCAGAAAATTAAGTTCATCTCCTTTGTAATATTTTATCCGGTGGAACTTGTTTATTTATTGTTCTTGTACTACTAGCGAGTTTTTACTCCTAGCACTTATCTTGATTTTTATTAACTAAATTAGAAAAGTTCATGTCGAATTTTCTAATTAGTTTTTATCAACTTGATAATTAATCTGTACTGAAATTGTAACACCCATCAAGTTAATATATTGTTATATTCAACTTGAAATTTGTTTCAATTTATTCCGCATAAATTTGTCTAAACTAAATTTTATTTAAAAGACAAATTTCGATAAATTGGTATAGATTGTATTCAACCCCCCTTCTACAATCTTATCGGACCTAACAATTGGCATCAGAGCCTATTGATTGATACACAAATCAAGATCCTATTTTTATTCAATCAAAAATTTATCTCGAATTTTTAACTCTCTTAAAAATTCATCATGTCTTCAAAAGTTGGTTCTGTTAAGATACCCATTTTTGACAAGGAAAATTATGAATTGTGGAAAAAGAAAATGACCCTTTTTCTACAAGTGGCCAATCCTAAATATTTAGGAATATTGAAAACCGGGCCAATAATTCATATGGTTACAGAAGAGGAAGTAATTGTGGATGGAGTTGTTGAATTTGCTGAAAGGACGTATCCAAAGGATCCTAATAATTATACCCCTGCTGAAAAGGAGGAAGCTGCCCTGGATATGAACCTACAGCTGATTTTGATGGAATCCCTAGATTTAATCATGCAAAATCATGTTGTTAATTGTAAAGATGCAAAACATATCTGGGATACCATTTTGACAATAAATGAGGAAAGGGTAGATGACACTTCTACTGCTTTGGTTGGTGAAGCCTCGGTGAAAATGAAAGCTAAGGTTGTTCAACCTTACAGCTCTGAAAAGGAGGTGATTGTAGCTGCCGGTAAAAGCTGGGATGACACAGACAGCGAAGATGAAGAATATGGAAACTTTGCGCTGGTGGCAAATGCTGAGTCATCAACTTATTACACCACACCGGTAATTCTTACTGACGCTGAGTTGATTGATAGCTTATATAATTCCATGGGTAATGCAAATAAACAAATTGAAAGAATAACTCTATTAAACACTAAACTTGAAAATGAAGTGTTAGAGTTAAAAAAGGTGCCTGATAATCAAGATCAGCAAATAAAAGAAATAGCTCGACTTAACTACAGAGAAAAGTCGATATCAGAATACATGCATAAACAAATTGCTAAAGTTGCTGAACTTGAAACTAAGATAAAGGAACAGAATGTCAAATTATCTGCTTGTTTTAATTCTGTGAAAATTTCTAAAGAGTTATTCAATAAACAAGCTGTAGAACAAACCGTAGGAATAGGGTTTGGCTACAACGAAGCTGTTGGAATGTTAGGCATAAATTCCCCTAATCCTGTTAGTGCTAAAGAAAGGGGAATACCACATGTGCTTAAGAATGTTGAAGATCCACTCTTTAAGAAGTCTGTTGCAGAGCCTCTAGATATGACTTCTCTTGTTATTCAAGAGGAGATGCGTACTGAGGACATTGCTAGTGGAAGTGTCCAACTTAATGAAAAATCTGTTAAGACACCTACAACCAAAAATGTTAAATCTAATAAGGTTGTTTCTATGAAACCAGTGAAGTTTGTTCCCAGTTCATCTAAAATTGAGTTAGGTGATAACAAGTTGGAGCAGAATAATAACATATCTAACATGAATACCATGCCTATCATTGATTCTAATCATAAAGCATGTGGTGTTGTCAATTGTATGTCTTGTGCTTTTAATATCATGTCTGCTTACTTTTCTGGTAATCATGCATGTGCTGATAAGACTGCCCCTAGACAACACATGAACAGAAATAAAAATGTTAGATCAAAGACTGCTAGTCCTCCTCATGTTAGGAGAGAGACATTTGTACCTAAGCCTAAACAAAGTTTTACTAAGGCTGTTTACAAGGTCAAATGTCCAGTCAATGAAACAAGTGTTATTGCTGGTAAACAAACATGGATACCCAAAATGAAACAAAAGATTGTAAAATCTGTTTATAGGGTAAAATGCTTGTTGACTAATGGTAAAATTGGTGTTAAGGTGAAAAATGTTGTTTTGCCTGACAAAGGCCAATTCTTTAAGTATTCTGGACCCAATCAAATTTGGGTTCCGAAGAAGGATTAATCCGTTTGTCATTGCAGGGTGTTGAGCAGGTTGAGCGAGTGACCTGGATCTTGGACAGTGGATGTTCAAGGCATATGACTGGTGACAGAACCCTGCTGACAAATGTGGTAGAGAAGGCCGGCCCAGTAGTTACCTTTGGAGATAACAGCAAAGGTAGAACTGATGGATATGGCAGACTTGAAGCTGGAAATGTTATCATTGATGAAGTCTCTTTTGTGAAAGGACTTGAGCACAATTTGCTCAGTGTTAGTCAATTCTGTGACAAAGGATATGAAGTTTATTTCAACAAGAAGAATTGTCTAATTTCACACAAGAGACATGAAAAGCCACAACTGACAGGAGTTAGAAAAGGCAATCTGTACGTAGCCAATATGAACTCAGGAAGCACTGCAGAAATTACTTGCTTCTACACTAAAGCATCTAATGACGAGAGTTGGCTATGGCACAAGAAACTTTCTCATCTTAATTTCAAAACAATGTATTCTCTAGTTAAAAGAGAATTGGTGAGAGGTTTGCCTTCAATGGAATTCACTCAAGAAGGACTGTGTGATGCATGTCAAAAAGGCAAGCTAAAAAGGGCAAGTCACAGGAGCACTGACACATCTTCAATAACTGAACCATTACAATTACTTCATATGGATTTGTTTGGTCCAGTTAATGTGATGTCTATGTCAAGGAAGAGATATGCTCTAGTGATCGTTGATGATTTTTCAAAATACACATGGGTCCTATTTTTGAATTCTAAAGATGAGACTCCACAACTGGTGATTGATCACATCAAATTAATTGAGCGAGATTCTACGTATCCAGTGAGAGCTATAAGATCAGACAACGGAACTGAATTCAAGAATGCAGTTCTAAATGACTTCTGCACTGAGAAGGGTATAACCAGACAATACTCAGCTCCAAGAACTCCTCAGCAAAATGGAGTAGTGGAAAGAAAGAATAGAACCTTGATTGAAGCTGCACGTACTATGTTAAGTGAATCAAGGCTTCCATTGTACTTTTGGGCTGAAGCTGTCAACACTGCTTGCTATACCCAGAATCGAACTCTTATCAATAAAGACTTGATGAAGACACCATATGAAGCTATGACTGAAAAGAAACCAACACTCAAATACTTTCATGTATTTGGAGCAAAATGTTTTGTGCTTAAAGAAGGAGATGATCAAGGTGGAAAATTTGAGGCCAAAGCACATGAAGCAATTTTTATTGGTTATACAAGAAGAGCTTACAGGGTGTACGTGATTGATCAACAGAAAATGAGTGAAAGTGTCAATGTAACATTTGATGACACTAAACTTCCTAGTATCCAAACTGAGGATTCATCTGAAAAGCTATCTTTTGATGATATGACAGATCCAGATTCAGATGATGACAATCCACCTGATGTTTTTGCTGATGCTAATGACAACAATGAAAATAATGATGATAATCAGGGTAATGGTGGTGAAAACAATGATAATAATGAAGATACACCTGACACTCCTGAACATTCATCTAGTCAACCTGGTAACAACTCAGGGGGAGATAATGAAGGATCAACTAGTCATACACAACATCACAATGAAGAACAAGGCGAATCATCAAGATCTAATCTTCCCAGACAGACTGTTTGGAATAGAGCTCATCCTTTTGAGCTGATTATTGGTGATCCAGATGTTGGTGTCAAAACTAGAAGTGCTACTCAAAATCAATGTAACTATTCAGGGTTTCTGTCTGAAATGGAACCTAAGAAAACTGAGGAAGCTCTTTCAGATCCTGATTGGGTGATTGCTATGCAAGATGAACTCAATCAATTCAAACAACAAGAAGTATGGAAGCTGGTACCCAGACCCAAAGACAGGAAAGTGGTTGACACAAGGTGGGTATTCAGAAATAAGCTAGATGAAGATGGTACAGTGACAAGAAATAAAGCAAGACTGGTAGCAAAGGGTTATTCACAAGCTGAAGGCATTGATTATGATGAAACCTACGCTCCAGTGGCAAGACTTGAGGCTATCAGAATATTCTTGGCATTCGCAGCATTCTCAAACTTTAAGGTTTATCAAATGGATGTCAAGAGTGCCTTTCTGAATGGTAAGCTAGATGAAGAGGTATATGTAGAACAGCCCCCTGGCTTTGAAGATCCAGAATTCATGGACTATGTCTACTTTCTCTTCAAGGCTATTTATGGTCTTAAGCAAGCACCAAGGAAATGGTATGACACTCTCTCTGAATTTTTAATTGAAAATGGTTTTGTTAGAGGTGTCATAGACAAAACTCTCTTCACAAAGAAACATAAAAATGATACAATATTAGTTCAAATCTATGTGGATGATATAATATTCGGGTCTACTAATGATCTTCTTTGCAAGAAATTTGCTAAGTTAATGCAGGGTAAGTTTGAAATGAGCATGATGGGTGAGCTGAAGTTCTTTCTTTGATTGCAAGTAAGTCAAAGGACAGATGGTATATTTATCTGTCAATCCAAGTATGTCAGAGAGCTCCTCAAGAAATATCAAATGGAGGACTCGTCTTCAGCAAGAACACCATCATCTACAGCTGTTAAATTTGGAGCATGTGAAAATTCTGCTAAGGTAGATATCACAAGCTACAGAGGTATGATAGGCTCATTACTTTACCTTACTGCAAGTAGACCAGATATTATGCATGCTACATGTTTGTGTGCAAGGTTCCAATCGGATCCTAGAGATGTTCATCTCATTGCTGTTAAACGAATCTTGAGATATCTTAAGGGTACGCCTAACTTAGGCATCTGGTACCCTAAAGATTCTGGTTTTAATCTTGTTGGATATACAGATTCAGATTATGCAGGAAGTGTTGTAGATAGGAAAAGCACCTCTGGGAGTTGTCAATTCCTAGGTGGCAGGTTAGTTTCCTGGTACAGCAAGAAACAGCAAACAGTTTCCAACTCAACAGCTGAAGCTGAATATATAGCTGCTGGAAGCTGTTGTGCACAAATTTTGTGGATTAGGAATCAGCTACGGGACTATGGCTTTGTACTTGACAAAATTCCTATATTGTGTGACAATACAAGTGCCATAGCAATCTCCAACAATCCTGTGCAGCATACGAGGACAAAGCACATTGATATCAGGTATCATTTCATTAGAGAGCATGTCATGAATGGTACCGTGGAGTTACATTTTGTACCCACGGAAGAACAAACAGCAGATATTTTTACTAAGTCTCTTGACGAATCCACATTCACCAGAATTGTTGGTGAATTGGGTATGTTAAATAGTCCTAGTAATTAAACTAGTTAATATCTGAGGTTTGCTCTTTAATAATTTATAAGTGATTACTTTGTTAATATTTGTTATTAAAATCACTTGTATAATTATTTTATCAACTTATCTTCTTGCTTGTTAATTCTCAAATCAGTGTCATTATCTTCTTAATATATTCCTACTTACTTCTTTTGATTTTAGAATATTTTAATTTTCTTTAAAAATATTTTCTCAAATTTTACAAGTTGAAATTAGTGAGAAATCTATTTTTGTTGAAAATTACTTTTGAATATTTGTGTTGATTTAATAAGTCATATTTTCTTTTTAAATGGTTTTCTATAAGAAATTTATTTTATTAAGAAAATATATAGATTTATTAATTTACTACAAATATTTATGTAAATAGTTAATAGTTTATTTAATATTTTGTAGTGTTTGTCCTTTTGTTATTAATGTTTGATTTCGTAAAAAGGATAACCTATGGTATTTTTATTATTTTCTATTTAGCTATTTTTAAGTAATTTTATTGTTGTAATTATTTTTGTAAATTATTTTCTTTTATTTCTAATATTCTGTAAATATTATTAATACAGTTATTTAAAAAAAAAAAAATATTATTGAAAATTAAAAAAAAAAAAAAAAACGCAATTTTCTTTTCTTTTTAGTTTTTTTATTTAATATTATTTTTATGTATATTATTTCTTATTTTGTATATTATTTTTCATGTGTATATAAATAGTTTGTATAGTTTTTCAGTTTAGTCACTTTACTTTCAAAACTTACAAACAGGTCCCTGTACTTATTTCTTTTGTACTTATTCTGTTTAACACACACATATCGTGCTGTTTTAACTTCTAATCTTTGTTGTGTTGTTGTTATTAACAGAATTTCTTATATAGGACCATAGTTGGTATCAAAATGGTATATGTCAATTCAATTGTTTAGGAACTAACGTTTGATTTTCAGGTTCTAACAATTGGAAGACAAGACCTACCAAGTGTTAACAAGTGGTAACAGTTGGTATCTAACATACAGGATCTAAAACATGATAATATAGTTTTGTTTGTATTGGTTTAAACATTAACATTCATTAATTTGATTAATATTTATTGTTAATTGGATTTTTGTTTATGTTTTTGTTTAGTAAAACCGGCTCAAGATCTATATCTTTCATAACTCAAAATTTCTTTCTACAGCTGTGATTGCTTACATTTTAAATCTTTTGAAATCACAACTGTATATCATTCTATCTCTATTGCTCATATTCTGTGATGCAGGTTCATCTACATGGAGTTTTGTTTTCTCACTTGATTAGTCATGAGGTTGTAAACCCAACAATTTTTATCCCAGACTACAGTCAAACTCAAACACATTCTATCTTACACCCTAAAAGGAAGTAACCTATCAGACTAGAGGTCACCAGGGAGTAACTGCACATGATGCAGCAAATAAGGATGTGTGGAATATTCAGTTGGAGAGTCACTATCTTATACACTAACCAAAATATTTCATATGCACAAAGTGAGGTTGCACACACTAAGGCTGAATTGACGGAAACCTGTAATCCAATCATTTTATGGTTAGGATTATAAGTTAAAGATTTTTCTTTAATGAACCAAGTGTCTTCACAGACATAAGAAGGAAATCTTGATCTCAATGCTAAATTTCTAGATCATTGTTTACCTTCTCAGAATTCAAATCTGAAAACCTTTAAAAGGGAAAATTAGCAACTTGTAGATTATGACTCAGATTCGTCTGACGAGTCTAACGAGGATTTGGGATTTGCGAACTCCCATTGCACCACCACTGACCTCTCTTGAAGGGGCTAGGGTGATTTTTCCTTGCAGGTACACTAATGGATGTTGGAGCTATGAGTGATACACCAGTGAGCAAGAGTGTAAACACAGAGAGATGTGAGACACTCAACACAAATGAGTGGAGAGAAGAGTGAAACACTTGTGAGGTACACTAAACACTATCACACACTCACAGTGAGGAAGAAAATGAAACTTCCTTTCTAACAAAGAACTCTATAATTGGTACAAATACTTTGTCAACTAGTTGATTGGAGGATTCCTCAACTAAGGGGGAGAAGTAAAGGGGTACAAGAAAAAGGAGAGTAGGTTAGAAAGGGGGAGCATTTACAGACTGTGCTTAGGAGGAGAAGCAAGTCAAGTTACTGAGAAGAAAGGGGAGATTCAGTTGAGAAGAAAGGGGAGATATAAGGAGAAGATTACATCACAATACTATTCTATTAGTCTTTCAATGTACTATGTATAAAGGCTAAGTGGAGGAGTAGTAGATTTCCTAGAAGTTATAGAAATGGTATTGATTCACCATTGTCTACATAGTAGGAACAGTTGTTTTTCTTAAGTAAAAAAAGCTGTGTCAGAGAAGGGAAGTGATTGTAAATCAAGAAATGTTGATAATCACCAATGTAAGATATGAAGGATTATCAGGCAGATATATGAAGAATCAGAAATGAAGATGAGTTATCTATTGAAGATCAGTTCAGTGCTAGAGGAACAATCATCTATCATTTCATCAACTGAGGATTCTGGAATTGTTAAATTCAAACCAGAGAAATTTTTTTTGTATTATTTACTAAGCTCCTAAATGCTTAATCTTTTTCTTGTTTAAGTGAGTTAGTTGAGTTATCCTCTAGGTATTTGCTTGTTATTGTCTAACAAACAAATAGGGGGAGATTGAAAGGCATATGATGTAGCCTATTTGTATTTCGAGGATACAACTCAACTTAAACAAGATTGTAATAGTAAATAGTATATAGACTGTCACAAGGAATCTCAGATTGTATTATCTGTCAGAAGAAAAAGATCAAGGTCAATCTACAGACTTGGGGAATTACTACATTGAAAGAAGCTCAGTCATCTGATCAAGCCTCATTGAAGTATTCGTTAAGAAGTGGATTCATTTAAAGTGACAGAGATTTCGACAGTGACAGAGACAGTACAGAAGAATTAAAGAGAGATGAGAAAAGAAAAGGAACCACGCGTTTAAAGTCAGAAATGAAGAATAATCATTGGAGTTAGTCGTTCATGAACCAGACAGTACATCGAACGTCAACAGAAAATTCAATGGTATTTCTTTATTAATTTCAGTGGTTTAAGAAAAGATTTGGCTACTTAAAGGATTCATATTTATTCTCCTTTAATTGATTAAATTATGTGATTAATTTAATTAATAAATTAATTCTATAAGAATTAATTTATTAATTAAAATAATTACTTAATTAATTAAATCAGAATTTTATGTAAAAGAAAATTAATTAAATGATTATCAGAAAATCATTTAATTGATTAAAGCTGAAAATTGTACTGATACTACATTTTCAGAAAGGTAGTACCGAAGGTAGTACAAGCTTAAAAGAAAGGTAGTACCGGAGGTAGTACAAGCTTATTCAGAAGGTAGTACCGAAGGTAGTACAAGCTTATTCAGAAGGTAGTACCGAAGGTAGTACAAGCTTATTCGGAAGGTAGTTCCAAAGGTAGTACCGCCAACTGAAAGGTAGTTCCAAAGGTAGTACCGCCAACTGAAAGGTAGTAGCCTTCTTGAAAAGGTAGTACCGGCCATTTTCAAAGGTAGTAGCCTTCCTAGAAAGGTAGTACCGACCCTTGTCAAAGGTAGTTCGAGGCATAATTCACAACAGAATTGGCAGAAGGTTTTGTAGACTTTGCATAAATATCAAGGCTACTACCACAACAAAAAAAACTTCAACATAATATCTAAAAACACACCCACCAGCTCATTTTCTCTCAAAGCTCTCTCAAGAACACCAAGAACAAATAAATTCCCAGAAAATTAAGTTCATCTCCTTTGTAATATTTTATCCGGTGGAACTTGTTTATTTATTGTTCTTGTACTATTAGCGAGTTTTTACTCCTAGCACTTATCTTGATTTTTATTAACTAAATTAGAAAAGTTCATGTCGAATTTTCTAATTAGTTTTTATCAACTTGATAATTAATCTGTACTGAAATTGTAACACCCATCAAGTTAATATATTGTTATATTCAACTTGAAATTTGTTTCAATTTATTCCGCATAAATTTGTCTAAACTAAATTTTATTTAAAAGACAAATTTCGATAAATTGGTATAGATTGTATTCAACCCCCCTTCTACAATCTTATCGGACCTAACAGGAGATGATTTGGTTGAAGAATTTTCTTGAGGAGTTGGGCAAGAAACAGGCGGACAGTGCTTTGTATAGCGACAGTCAGAGTGCTATTCATCTTACGAAGAATCCTGTGTTTCATGCTAGGACGAAGCATATTCAGCTAAGATATCACTTTACAAGAGTTGATTAGCAATGGTACTTTGTCCTTGAAGAAAATCCTTGGTTCAAAGAATCCTGCAGATATGTTGACTAAGGTGGTTACTGATGAAAAGTTGAAGCTTTGCATAGCTTCAACTGGCCTTCAGAACTGATTGTTGAGAAGGCGCTGCACTAGTTAGAGTTATTGATCGAAGGATTATATGTTACTAGATTTACAAGAGTGAAGCGAAGATGTGGTTAGACTCCAAGTGGGAGATTGTTGGATTTGTGGAGTCTATCAGGTTTCAGAATTGGAATTGGATTCTGACTTGAGTTAGGAATCCTGAATTGGACTCTAATTAGAGTTAGGATTTCAGAATTAGACTCTGATTCTTAGACCCAGTTTCTTCTCTTATAAATACTCATGTAATTGTAACATAACAACACAACACAATTGTGAGAGATCAATACAAAATTAGTGCGGCTTGTGGAGTAGAAATTTCCGAACCACGTTAAATCTTTGTCTTGTGTGATTGTCGTTTATTTTCTTGTTCTTGTTTATTCGCTTTGGGTTTTGCTTTCGTTGTTGTATACTCAACAGTATGATCTTATTGTTTATGGATTAATATGTACTCCTCCGATCCATTATATAAGGCGTTTGACTTTTTTGCACGTAACTTTAGGTGCTTTGACTATATAGTTAAAATTATTATATTTTAAAATTTCTTTTTCTAAATAAAAATAAAAATTAAATATTTTTATTCAAAAAAAAAATTGAAAAATATTAATTTTTAATATATAGTCAAAGCACCTAAAGTTACGTGTAAAAAAGTCAAATGCCTTACATAATGGACCGGAGGGAGTATAATATGTCATATTTTAAGAATTAAAATGTAAGTGACTATTAATTTATTAAATTACACTTAAATTATTTAATGATAATAGTGAAAATAGAAGTAAGAGGTTCATAATGCAAACGCCAAAATATGTTAAAAAATGTAATATACAATTATCAAAATTTTAAATACTTAAAATGATTTTGGTCCGTACCAAAATGAAAGTATTTTTCAATTGGGTAAAGAGTTTCTACCTGATACGGTAGAAAAATTATTTACCTGTGCGGCTTAAAATCATATATTTATCATTTTTTTTGTATTTCTAATCGTACATATGAAAATTTTATGCAAAAATAAGTAGGTGTGCAAAATTTTATAAATTTTATCCTTTAAGAATACATTTAATTTAAGGGTTTTTTTTCTAATATGTCCCATTTGAATAAGCCATTTACGAATATGTCCCCTTCTTAATTGTATTTATAAATATATCCTTTTTTATTAATATGTCCCATTTTTAATTGTAACCATGATTAACTCACTAACTATACATTATTAAAAGACAATTTTGTCCTCTATTTATTTATTTTTAATTTTTGTCATTAATTTGGATGTTTCTACAAATGTTTGAAGTATAATCTTAAATTTGTTTTTGTTGGGTGAACCTGCTTCTCTAGATTCTTGAATGGCTGCAAACTCAACACTGGTGGGATTTTAATGAGATGGATTATTTGATGCTGGTTACATCGTATGGAAAGCACGGGG
The DNA here is from genome assembly GCA_037693485.1 of Kitagawia praeruptora. Taxonomy (NCBI): domain Eukaryota; kingdom Viridiplantae; phylum Streptophyta; class Magnoliopsida; order Apiales; family Apiaceae; genus Kitagawia; species Kitagawia praeruptora. The sequence goes on from CM075345.1 coordinate 138,555,168, forward strand.
ATTTTAACAAGGCTGAAAGAATTTTAGGTTACATTGTAACATATCAAATAATTCTTAAAACATTTGTGGAGGTAACTACAGTGTCCTATATTTTCCTTCCATACGAAAAGGGTCGACGGGAAAGGGTACCCCTGCGGCGGGGCCAGAGTTTGGAGGAGAAAGTGACGGTGATGGCGCGGAGAAGAAGGGTGGGAAGAGGAGGGGAAAAAAAAGAGTATACATATTATTATGTATTAGTGGGTATTTTGGTCTTATTAAATATAAATATATGTATAATTATATGTATATGAGTTAACTTTTAATCATAGGACATATTTATAAATTATGAATAAAGTATGATATAAACATAAAAGCACTCCTTAATTTGGGACATATTTAATAAATATCCATAATTTAACACGGTATTGTATATACGGTTTATACTATGAATACAACGGTTCAAATTTTATGTCATTTTTTGATTAAAAATTGCATCATATATAAAATCAATTTCTATGTAATTTTGTGTACCCACTAATTTTTGCGTAATCTTTTAATCTGTACGGTTGGATTTTCGTAAAAACTATTAAAAATATGAATTTGAAGCCGCACAGGTGGAAAATTTTTCTACGGTTGGATTTTCGTAAAAACTATTAAAAATATGAATTTGAAGCCGCAGGTGGAAAATTTTTCTACCGTACCCTTTGCAATGGGTTTAGTTATTCTTCTCTAACATATTCCCCCGACTTCCCCACTTACCCCCTCTTTCACACCATAAAAATGGAAGTAGCGGATAATTAATTGCATAAAGCACAATTACACATTTTAGGTGTCACCATAACCGGTGCAGATAATAAGTTTGGAACCGGACCATTACATTTTGTATATTGATCTGTGATTACGACTATGATATGCTACTCATGCTAGTATATCTGAAACAGAAATAGCCTAGAATTATAAAGAAATGAGTTCGCAATTCAATGAGTACCAGTTCATGAGATCTAAATGTGCATTTTTATGCGATTAAATGATCTGATGCTTAAGCGGACTCCGTATGATTCAGGTAGCTTCAGCAGCCTAAAACACACACGAAACAGAAAAAACATTGCTTGGAAACTTGTATGATATTAGCTCTACAAAATCAAATTGGTGAAATGAGTAACTAGACTGAACCAGAATTATTACTTTACAATGAAGGTTAAAATGACATCCACTGAATGATAGTATGATAGTATGACACCAACACAGAAAGCCATATTATTGCACATAAGAGAAGTTATCTGTGTTTCAAGTCGCTCCTCAATTACAAGTCACAAGTTACAAACGTTCGCATGGTACATGACTAGAAAGATACCCGGATATTGAGAAGTGACATAAGCTGAGAAATAAACTCAGGGTGAGCTGGCCAGGCTGCTCCAGTCACCAAATTCCCATCAGTGTAGCAGCGACTTATTGGATCAGGTTCTAACCATGTTGCTCCTGCCAAGGCCACATTAAGTTTTACAGCAGGGTATGCAGTGCATTTCTTGCCCTATACGCATGCAATCAATAATTTAGGAAAATGATGATAGCAATGCAAAGGTAGCACACAGGGATACTGCATCAGTTGCAGTGATAGCACAGTTCCGAGTTTTGAAGTTTCCTCAATTTACCAAATCAATGAAGATGAACAGATAATTATGCTTATTCATTATTCAAACAAAAGCAGCGATGAACACTTTTTATGTAGTATTCGGTGATGAGCTTTTTTCGGTGTTCAGGATTCGAGCTGGATTAAAAACGCATATATTTTGTTGTTTTAAAGTGACAAAAAAATTCCACTTGGACTTGGACCGGACCTCTTTTTAAAAAACAAATTAAGAAATCTTATTATATTTTATTTTAGTAGTAATGGAATTCACATGGCATCTTGAAAATCAAACTCTTTTCAATTTGAAAAGAGATTCTAGAGGGTGAATATACAACTTCAAAAAAAAGAAATAACATCGTTAATTAAAATTCTATGCATGTAATCAAGAATACAAAGACATTGCTGATAATCAGATACTAAAATGTACAAGGACCAAAATCATATATATAAAAGATACTATTCAATGAAACAACTAATTCTATAAATTAATATGTTATAATCCAACACTTTGTACTCTCACTATATTTAAATGAAAAGATATGTCAAATCATTGATCTCCATGTAAAGAGTAAAGGATTGAATAAAGTATAATGCCATATTATTCATTTAAGGAATGAATCAGTAATTTTAAAACAATAATTTAATCATTTAAAATGAATTTGTAATCATTAGAATTTTAATATTCAAATAATCACCTTTCAACTAGTAATCACCTTTCAACTAGCTAGGCTAGCAGATAAGATGTAATGATATATAATGTTACATATACTATACTAAGAGCTTGTTTGCTTGATGATAGGAATTGACTTCCATGGGAAGTAATATTTTCCTAGGTAGTTAATTCCTCAATGAAATTCCTAGGAGGTGCAAAATCTTGTTTGGTTGATATGTAGGAAGTTGTATTTCACGAAAAGTGGAAGTTACCAAGGGGGTAGATAAACAACTTCCCATGTAATGTGGAACTCACACTTCCCAATATCTATGTTAACAGCAAAGAGATGAAGACAGTACCTTGAGGACTTGGGCGGCTGACAAAATTTGTTGCCCATGGCAGATGGATGCTACTGGCTTTTGAGCTTCCATAAAATCCTTCACCAGTTTAAGGACACTCTCATCCAAAGCCAGGTATTCTGGTGCTCGGCCTCCAGGAATGACAAGCGCATCATAGCTCGAATCGTCTAGACCTTTAAAATTGGCTGTTAGCTTGAAAAGGTGACCTGGTTTTTCACTATAAGTTTGGTCCCCCTCAAAATCGTGGACAGCTGTTGCACAAATATCACCTGCCCTCTTATTAGGACAGACTGCATCTACATGGCAGTCAAGAGCTTGAAGGGCCTGAAAAGGCACTACTACTTCGTAGTCTTCCATGTAATCCTGTTCCAATCCAACAAAACAGGATATTGCATTTTCAAAACTTGGCAATATATTAGACTTCTCTAGCTTATCAGCGTGGAGAACTCACGATAAAATATCAACAGGATAGAAAAAACTGTACATGTAAAGGCCAGCATCAAAATTTGAAATATAGCCTATTAGTATCCTTCACTGGACAATTTAGTCACATCTACTATAGGTGACATTAAATAATTGTTCGATAGTCAGATTACAATGTAAAGGACTAAGGTTGATGAAAATATTCACTCTGAAAAACCCATTGACAAAACTGACTTTTCTAATTTGTTGCGGATTACAGTGTTGACGATCGGAACAGTTTACCAAGCATTCTTAACTCCTGTATTCATAACCATTCTTAACTCAAACTAAACTCACACTATTAACACTACTGGTATAATAGTTTGTACTGCAGATGCCAGACGAGACAAATTTAACATGACTTGAAATAGCTCGTTATATCTTTATTTTTAAAAGAAAGATTATTCGCTGCAAATACGAGAGCTCAAACTTTTTTCTGAAATACATTAACTGCATAAAATGAATAGATATGTGTGTGTGTGTGTGTGTGTGCAAGCACAATTGTAAAGCTATTGTTTCCTAGCTTGAGCAGGGAAAAAAAATTGATGTACAACTAACCCCACAGAGGAACAGAATCTTTTTCTCTGATCCGGTTATAGTGCCTCCCAGTGCCTTGAGAAAATGGCTGATGTACTCTGGATGGCCATTATACGTAACTCCGGTGATGAGATTGCCATCAGCAGTGCATTTAGCCAATGTATCTGCTTCAACCCAATGAGCACCTGCAGAAATGAGAACTGGCTTCAAAGTGGGGTATGCAGTGCATTTTCGGCCTTTAAGTACATCTGCAGCTGCTAGTATCAACTGCCCGTGGCAAATAGCAGCAATCGGCTTTCCAGAACTGGAAAATAGTTTTACCAACTCCTGCACAGATTTATCCATTGCTAGATATTCTGGTGCACGTCCTCCTGGTATTAGTAGCCCATCATACTTGCTAGCTTCAATCTCATCAAAAGTTGCATTTAAGATAAAGTTGTGACCTCTTGACTCGGAGAAGGTCTGCAAATAACAAGACAAATGATAGACCTTCAGAAAGCCTTGTAAATAAAGTTAATGAACAAATGCTTTGAGTTTATTGTTATGAAATCACATTGTCGGAGTCTTAAGCAATAATAATCGATGAGGGGATAAATGTTGAAAGTAACACGGATGTAAGATGTGATAATATGAAGTCAGCCAAACTTGTGGGAAAGAATAATTTTATCTAGAATTGTGGACCGATCCTTTTCAGACAAGGAATCATTTTCACAAGTTCAATGCTTCCTAATTCCTACTGGTCAAAGTGCAATTTCATGAAAAGCCAAACTAGCGGAGTTCACCAAACCATGAGAATAAATGGATAATCTATCTTTGTGTATGTAAGGTACATATTTAGACATGAATGAGAAAAGATTTAATCATTAATGTTAAAATTCCTCCCTCCCTAGCTGTCCCCCCCCCCCCCCCCAACCCTCTCCCACTCCCACCCTCCCTCCTCTCCTCTCTTGTGCCATTTTACTCTGCATCCTAAGCACGAATTTGATGGTGGTAAAGATTGAAGGGATCTTAACCTTCATGCTCACTTTCACATGACTCCATTGATGTCGAACCCTCAACCTCTAGTTATAAAAGAAAAGAGGGATTTATTTTCAATGTCAGAGATTAAACCACCATTTGAACTTACCTCAGAAGTTACTATTTTCAAACATAGTGTGCTACAACATAACTTATGCTTCCCGTTTGGCTTACTATGAAAAAAGTTACATGTTTTCGGTTATTTTGGTAGATAACTGGTAAGCAATTTTATTTTTCCCGCTTAGATGTATCAAATGTTGTGTTTAGCCCAAACACTCATGTTGATATTAGAGCTCAGGTATGTGATATCTTACAGGTGAATGAAGCTTCTACACCTGGGAATTATCTGGGTTTGCCAACGCTTATAGGGAGCAATAAAAGTAATGCATTTGGGTTCTTAACAGATCGTATTAGTGCTAAACTGCAGGTATGGAGAAATAAGCCAATCTCGAGGGGGGGGGGGAACTGGTGCTTTTGAAAACAGCAGCCCAAACGATTCCTAATTTCTGGATGAATCTGTTTCAAATCCCGAGTGAAGTGTGTACTGGGATACAAAGGCTTATGAATGGGTTTTGGTGGGGTAATGGGAGAAGGTAGGGGTATTAGATGGTTATCATGGGTACTGCCAAAGCAGGTGGAGGACTGGGGTTTAGGGAGCTGAGTAAGTTTAACGTGGCAATGCTTGCAAAGCAGGGTTGGAGATTGTTAAATAATGAAAATCCACTGGTCACGAGTTTGATGAAGGCGAAGTATTTTCCCAGGTCTGATTTTTTAGAGGCAAAATTGGGTGCAAACCCAAGTTACATGTGGCGGAGTATATTAGCAGCGCAGAATGTTATCAAAGGAGGGAGCAGGAGACGTATTTGTAATGGGGAGAGTACGGATGTGTGGAAAGTGCCTTGGCTTCCATGTAAGGAAAGTGGATATATGACAACGAGTATGCCACAAGAGTTGGAAGGAATTAAGGTTGCTAGTTTCATGGATGAGAATAAATTGAAGTGGGATGAAGATATTCTGTTTGCTGTCTGCAATGAAAGAGATAGTAAGTTGATTAAGAGTATACCAATTCCAAGTAGTGGGGGAGTTGATTCCTGGTTTGAAAAAGGGTGCTTTTCGGTGAAGAGTTGTTATAGGAATTTGCAAGGGGAACAGGAGTGGACACAGGCTGGTTTCTGGAGAAAGTTGTGGTCTTTAAGTTTACCGAGTAAAGTAACTAATTTAGTATGGAGGATTTGCAGGGGGTGCCTACCTACCACTGTAAAGTTGGCAACTAAGAGAGTTCAGGTGGATATCAGATGTGCTTGGTGCTTTGTTCGGAATGAAGATGATACTCATGTTCTTTTTTATTGCTCTTTTGCAAGGAGTTTATGGGCGAGAGTAGGGATTCAAGAAGTTTGCCAGAGTGTGTATGAAGGAACAGCAGCTAGTATTATATATCAGTTGTTTAATGTCTGTTCAACGGAGAAACTGGTGACAATAGCGATGATGTGTTGGAGTTTGTGGAGTAGGAGAAATAAGTGGATTTGGGACAAGGTTAGTGTTTCAGAGTTTGGGGTTCAGGCCACAGCAATTAACTTGTTAGCAGATTGGAGGAAATGCCAGGAGGAGAAGGTTCGAAGGAGTCCAGTAGTAAGTGCAGGCATTAGGAGATGGTTCCCTCCACCACAAGGTTGGGTAAAGGTCAATATTGATGCAGATGTGTTTCTAGACAGTGGAAGCATTGGTATTGGAGGAGTAGTTCGGGATGAGCATGGCAGTTTTCTTCGAGCACGAAGTCAGAAAATACAAGTAGAGTTGCAGCCGAGAGAGGCTGAAGCTGTGGGATTGAAGGAGGCATTATCATGGTCCAAGGAGCTCGGATATAAGAGGTGCATTTTTGAGACTGATGCAAAGTTACTGGCAGAAGAATGCAAGGCGGTTAAAGGAAGGGCATATTTCCATCCTATTGTGTCCGATTGTATTGACTTTTTTAAGCACTTTGATGAGGTGCTAGTTCAGTTTGTTCATAAGTCTCGTAGCTCATAGGCTAACCAGGGTAGCTCATTCTATGTCAGGCATCCAAGAGTGGTCTTGCACTGCTCCGGATTTTATTTCTGATGTATTGATTATTGATTCGATTTAATGAAATGCAAGTACGATTTTATTAAAAAAAAAGTATAAAATTTACATACAAGTGAGAAAAAAATATATTAAAAGTATATGTGGTGAGGGTAATGTTACTTTTGTGAAGTCAAATTGTTTTGTTAATAACTTAATTTCAAAGAAAAATCCACTGTGTGCTACAGTACACCATAGTTTATGATTCATACGAAATCATCGTTCCCCAACAAATTACATTGTGTACTGAACCTGAATAAATAAATATGAAATGTGAAGTAACAAACACCTAACACTAACATTGGTCTTAAGGTTCTAATCCGTGTTCTAATTTGAACCTAATCCTACAAACAAATATCATTTACAAAATTAATCTATCCATAATAGTTATGAGAGTTATTAGCCAAAAAACCCAACCAACTTTCTCATTTTTTGCTATTTAACCAATGAACTTATTTTTTCTCATAAAAACCCAACCAACTTTGTTAAACTATGAAAATAAATTAACTATGGTTAATGATTATTTATATGTACTTATTATCTATTAACTTATATCAATTATGACATCATAATTAACATTAATAATAATTTAATAAACAAAAAATTAAATATTTTAAATTTTTATATAATTCTTAGCATTATATTTATAATTAAATTAATATATTTAATAATAAATTTGATTGATAATTTAATAAAATTCATATCTTTCTAATCATCAAATTTTTTATTGTACTTGTTATTTTATAGAATACTAAAAATAATTAATCAAAAAAATAAGTATTTAGAATATTAATTAATATATAAAATTATTTACTCTATATTTAAATTAAAATGGGACAATTACAATTAATAGGAATTTAATTTTTAAATAAATTTACAATACTTGATAAACATGTATTTTATTTTTTTGTATTATTATAAAGATCTTAATATATAAATAATTAAATATTCTATTTAGAAATAAATTTATATTTAAAAGTTTCTCCGTTCGTCTCTCTTTTCTCTCGCTCGCCGTCTCTCTCGTCTCTCTCTCATCTCTCTCTCGTTTCTCATCCTCCACCTTCATTGGGCACATTAAAAACGATCACCATCTCTTCCTCTCCATTTCCCCCAAACCTTTTATCACGATCTGGCCCCGCAGGGGCGTGTAATAATCGATTGAAAAAGCGATCGAACATGAAAAAATGAAAAACGAGGTCTGTGTTGGGGGTTTGAGATCCGACAATATATTTAAAAATTGAATGGTATGTGGTTGTAGAGGGAGATAAGGCGATTCGAATGGTATATAGTATGTGAGTGGACGAAGCCTGGATGAGGATGAACAGAGATTGGCCGGAAATTTGAAAAAAAACGCCTCAAAAATCGCCTTTGTTTCTCGCTTCTGTGAGGCCGATGAACAGTGGCGCTTACGCATCTTCCAGATGCGTGTCTGGTGATGCGCATTCTCCACATGCGTATCCCGGATACGCATGTAACAGTTGAGTTCAAGTTTCTAAAGACCACGCATGTGGTATATGCGTACACTGTGTACGCATGTGGTACATGCGTAGTCAGTGGGTATTTTGGGCGGAACATTCCCCCGATGGGCATTTTGGACGATTGACTTAGAATGGTGGGTATTTTGGTTTTTCACCCTTAAGAAATAATCCAAGTCATTTAACTCTAGTTAAAAAAATAATTGTCAAGTTTTCTCATTATTATAACAAAAAAATTGGTTTTTATTAAAAAAAAATAAGCTTATTGGTTATATCACAAAAAAAAATGTTGAATTTTTTAGTTAATAGCACTTAAAAAATTGATGGTTAGAAAAATATGAATTTTATTAAATTATCAATCAAATTTATAATTAAATAAAATATTAATTTAATTATAAATATAATGCTATGAATTATATAAAAATTTAAAATATTTAATTTTTTATTTATTAAATTATTATTAATGTTAATTATGATGTCATAATTGATATAAGTTAGTTGATAATAAGTACATATAAATAATCATTAACCATAGTTAATTGACTAAATTGCAAAACGCACCCCTTTGGTTTGAACCAAAGTCACTTTGGTACCAATACTTTCAACAATTGCACTTTGCATCCCTTAACATGTTTGGGCGCTGCACATTGCACCCCTTTCCTGTATTTTTACAAAAAACCCAGGGATAATTTGGTAAATTTAGAATACTTAATTACATTTTGATCCCTAAAGTAAAAAATATTGCATACATGAACCCTTGAACAAAAATTTTTGAATTTTCATAAATATTTTCGAATTTTTCCTAATTTTTAAAGAATTTTTCCTATTTTTTTTTGAATTATTCCGTGCATCGTTTGGAAAAATTCGAAAAAAATTAGGAAAAATTCTAAAAAATTTAGGAAAAATTCGAAAATTTTTGTTCAAGGGTTCATGTACGCAACATTTCATACTTTAGCGATCAAAATATAATTAAGTATTCTGAATTTACCAAATTATCAGGGGTAATTTGGTAAACATACACGAAAGGGGTGTAATGTGCAACGCCCAAACATGTTAAGGGATGCAAAGTGCAATTGTTGAAAGTATTGGTACTAAAGTGACTTTGATCCGAACCAAAGGGATGCATTTTGCAATTTAGTCTAGTTAATTATTTTCATAGTTTAACAAAGTTCGTTGGGTTTTTATGAGAAAAGATAAGTTCATTGGTTAAATAGCAAAAAATGAGAAAGTTTGTTAGATTTTTGGTACGAAGGCACTAGTTATTTTAGTTTACTTATAGTTTCCCAATTGTTCATGGACCTTAGTCTATTAAAGTAGAGGAAAATTAATTATTAATAATTAAATAATTTAGCTCCGAAAAAACCTGCCAAAACTGCTTACAACTTTTGAAGAGCTCAACTATACTATGAAGAGATTGAGAGAGACGACCTGATAGTGATCAGAACCCTGTTGAATAGCAGTCCGACAAATATCACCAGCTTTCTTGCCAGGACAAACAGCGTCTACTGATATTCCATAAGCTTGCAGTGCTTGAAATGGAACCATGGCCTGTAATTTAGTAGTCAGTAGTAACCCAATAATATTAACTTACAAACTAGTGATTCTAGTGTGTGTATGTGTGTTATTACTTATTACATACTTCCCAGTCTTCCATGTAATCGCCGCATAGTAGAAGAACACTCTTCTTATTTACAGATGTAGAACTCGCCATCTTTGTGTTTCTTTCTTAGATTCAACTTAGACAACTGACAATCAACTTATAATATTGTTAAGGTTTACTGATTGCCATGTAGTCGCTACTCAAGTCACTACAAAAATAAGAGTCAATTTTGACCACTATAAGTCTATAACTAGTAAAATCTACTTTCTCTTCCCTCTCATTATTTTACATTTTTCTTTTTAGAACATACCACCAATTCTTTATCTTACTAAAAATAGTAACTTTACTACTTCACTCCACTTTTTCAACCCTTTATACTATTACACACCCACTATTTTACTTATTTTAACATAAAATTAATATTACACTCACTACTTCATTTATTTTAACAATAATATTACATCCACTATCTTTAATCTCTGTGCCCAAACACAACGTAAATAACCTGGACGGATGGAGGAAGTAATATTTATCAAAAATAAATTTGGGATCTTAATTTGACCGCTATTAAATTGATGGGATCTCAAATTGATTAATTTTATGTTGGTAGTAATCTAACAAAATCTTAAATTTATCATTAAATAATAATAATTTTATTTAAAAAGTGATCAATCAGAGATCCCGAATTAATCCATGATAAATTTAATATTTTGCTAATTATATAGTGAATAATTTGATACTTAGTTCATAAAAATAATAAATTTTGGCGAGGTCCGTTGAGCAAACATATACAGCGTATACCAAAAATATTGTCTGTTTTTAACAGGAGGTGGACGTGCCGGAGTGGTTATCGGGCATGACTAGAAATCATGTGGGTTCGCCCGCGCAGGTTCGAATCCTGCCGTCCACGACCTTTTTTGATCACACAACCCTTCTGCAAATATAATCTGAAGATGTGGAGTTCAGTTTCTATTGCCATTATGAATGTTTTGGTCTCTTAACAAGACCACTGAATTAATAATAACTTGCTGCAAAGCCTGCAATGGGACTTTCCACACACACACAAAAACTCTACTGAAATTTCAAGTAAATGATATAAATGTAGATAGCAAAGATCTGCTAGAGCAGTTGATATATCGAGTTTCTTGGATAGTTGGATGCACTATCTTGGATCTCAAAACAAGTAGAAAAATGCTAGCTAACAGCCCTTGCAGTTTGATGTCCATGTTGCTTAATATGATAATATCAACTTCAAAGTTATGCTAACTAATTATCTTTCAAACTCATTGCAGCAAATCTACTACATAACTGCTGCATTGGATCTGTTCCAGGCAGATTTATCTTCCTCGCAACATCCGACTGTGCTCGCCATGTTATGGGAACCTCCAGAGTTCTGCAGCAAATGATAAATGGCTTCATAAATAAACTTTCAAGTAAATATTACTAGTTGTCTTTTATTAACACAAGTAGTGCATGCAATTAATGCACTTCTAACACAAGTAGTGCATGTACTTAATGCACTTCTATTACTGAGTAAAGATTTTTGGCATTCGGAAAGTGGTATCGTACAGGGTCGGAGAAGCTACCAAATCGATTGCATGTAGATGAAAGAAATTATCAAATTAACTACAGCCTGAATGAAAAAAAATCATTTATGACAGAAAGTTAGAATCTATAAAACCAAAGTAGTATATATACTGTAGATCTGGATGGACTGGGTTCAGGTCCTTCAGGAATCCTGTAAAATCTACTTTTCAGGAATGCAAATGCTTGAAACTTTGATTTAAGTAATTACTGTTCCAACTCAGCACTATCTTTAACAAATATAGTAAGTAACGAGATGCATACCCATCCAACTTTTTAAATTTGCATAGGTGCATTAGATCCATATTATAGCTCCCAAATAAGTAATCCAGATCCTTTAGTAGGTTGGGTATCTTAGATGGTGGCAACATGTCCCAAACCTTCAAAACTTGGGAGTAACTTGATTGCTCCTTGACAACGTCAATACTCCAAACTATATAATTCATAAAGTTGACCTTGCAGAGCTCTACGAGCTGAGCAGACTTCCCATCAATGACAAGGAGGATTTTATCATTGCATGGCCAGCGCAACCCACTAGAAAGTTTCGTCAACACAGAAAGTGCTTCTTTGCGAATCTCAATGTTTTGAATAATAGACATAGATGTCCAGAAATTTTTGGAGAAGCAAACCTGCAAACGTTGCGAATTAGTGAATTAGCACATAGAACATAAAGCTAAAAGGAAAGGTTAGAGGCCTGAACTCGGTCCTTCCAGACCTAGAAAAACTAATTAAAATTAACAGCACACCTTCCATCTTGCCTCTTGGAAGAGTAGAGAATCTATGCTGAGTGAAATCTCAAAATGGTCGATATCAACCAAGGTAGCTATAATAGTTTTGGCCAACCGTTTGTCCTCCTGAGCATTGTAATAGCACCCTCGATTCTTTGCATCAGTAATTAGATTCCTCCAAACAGATCTACTGCTTCGTAGAGTAGCTTCATTACCAAAAATCCAAAGGCAATATCTACAAAGAATAAGGTGCCCACAATTTAATAGCATAGCATAAATTTTTTGATAAATAAAATTAATTATGATTAAACCAAGTCTGCAACAGATGACACTACCTTGCCCTAGTAAGGGCAACATTTGCTCTTTGACGATTAGAAAGAAATCCCACAGATCCGTTCCCATTACATCGAACAGTCGATATTATTATCACATCCTCCTCACCGCCTTGAAATCCGTCTATAGAGCGAACAGTTACAGAGAAGTCACTCTTGGAATCCGTGCTATATCTTGTACCAAAATTCTCTTGAATTGCTAAAACTTGAGCATTATATGGGGATATCACGCCAACACTAAGCTTCTGTTTTGAAGCAGTAGATGCTGTACAAGAAAAATATTATTGACTGAACAAGAAACACTTTAAATGAATGGCCTCTAAGAATTTGAGTTTCTTACAATTTTCACTCTTTTCGCAGGTATATCAGTTGACAAATAAGTCTTACCTTTAAAAAGGCTTGCAACTACCTCTGCAATGATCGCAACCTCCATAATGTTTCTCATGCTATATCCATCACTGCTTTCCTCCATTCCAAAGGCTATGTTAATAAAAGAGTACGATCCATACATATCTCCTTCAAGGATATGCTTTTGATAGTTCTTTTGCCGCACATTCGGACCATCTGCAATCTGTTTATGGTAGAACTCTTTATTGGGAAATAAGCTTATTGATGGATGCATTCTATATTGAATGTCAAGAAGGTCTTTTTTGTATCCCAATGATACCAGCCTTGTAAATAAACTTCTTCCGAACCCCGCTTCGTCAGAGACCTTACTAAAATAAAACATAATGAATTTTGTTAACCAACATTTGGGGGAACAATTGCAGCAAGATAAAAAAAAATTGAGAAAGAACGTGAACCTTGCTTTTAACTAATGCCGGCAATTGCCGTTCATCCCCTACAAGTATTGCGTGACGAAGACCAGGAAGTTGGAGAGGGATGGTGGACTCACATTCTTTGAGCTGAGCAGCTTCATCAATGACTAGCAGTTCCATTGATGTAACATGCAATCTAGAAGAACTTGAAGCAGTACAAAAAAACAGGCACGCATTTTGCAAACAAAACATTTTAATTGAATATTCATCAAAAAAATTAGGAATATAATTTCCAACAACTAGGGGTTTGAGAATATTTAGCAATTCTTTTCTAGTTCTGTTCAGCATTGAAAAGATATTTACAACTTGTCCCACATTCATAATTTGAGCTAGTACTTTCTTTAATCCTTTACCATTAACTGCATCACTATATAATGAAGTCCTGAAAGATTCGAGCAACCTTAGAGCTGTCATCATGTTTTTCACTTCGTCTTGTGATATGATGGAAGTTGGCAAGTGGGTTACCAGGTTGACGATACAAAACTTCATAAATTCTCGTTTAGAATCAAATCTGCTTCTGAAAAAGTCCTCGAAGTTCATTTTCTTTCGGTTTTCTGAATAATCATCCCGTTTCTTTCTTACAAACACCGATTGTTTATCCTTCTGGGAAGGATGTTTGCACCTCCAGTTTATCTTTTTATCATTTTTTCTTAGGATCTGAACAATTAACTCCCTCCAAACATTTTTCTCTTGAGTGTTTTTCAGGCTTTTATTCCCTGGAACACGACTCAGCTCCACCTCCTCATCATCATAGCCGTCGTCTTCATCACTTTCCTCATTTTTCTCGTTTATCAAGTACAACCGGTATTGATCTTCAGGATCTTCAACTAGACCTATTAGCGATGATAGACAATATCTCCAGCCAGATGTTGGGGCAAAACACTTCGAAAGAATTTTAGCGCGATAATCCAGAAAAATATTTAGTAAATCACTGCGATCGTCAATCTTCATTCGCTTCCTATTTCCAAAGAGAACTATGTCTCCAAAACCATAAGTTTCATACCCAGTAGACTGTGTGACCAAGCTCATTAACCGTGCTGCAACTTCTAGTACAGCAATGTTAGTTGGGGCACAAGTAACAGTCCTGCACTTTTGTCCAAGAAGTTCATATAATAACACGGCCACTGTCTTTGTTTTCCCTGTACCGGGAGGGCCCCAAATTAGCTTGACAGAATTCTCATGATAGCAATATTTCGTAGCAAAACTATTCGAAACTGCTTCTGTTTGGGACGTGTTTAGGTTGAAAGAGCGAACGGTAGGGGCTAAAATTGATGCAGTTACGCGGTAATTCCCCTCCTTTAAGCAAACATGGCAACGACCACCACTCTGAAAGATGTAGATTTAAATAAGAACTTATAACAAACATTACAACAGATGGTTCTTTCAATAACACCAGACACGATCTATACAAATGTATAAAGTACTGCTATAAGCATAGAACGATGGTGTATCTTCTGACAAATAATTATGAACATTACATGATCTAGTTAGTGTACAACAAACAACACACGATATAAGATTATAAACAGTCATTCTTACAACAGAATCATGTTGAAGCACTTTGTTGATAATATTTAAATTCCTCCCATCCAGTTGAAAGTTCATTGCTTCCCATATACGTAGATTTGTCGTCATGTTTGTAAGAAATACAGCAAAAAGATTTCTTATATCCAAATTCGTGTGCATGCCTTCTCCAGGGTCAATGGGCTTTGACGATATTACAAGTAGTACACTATCATCCTTCTCAATTTTTACCCTTTGAACCAGCGCAACAGTAAAAGTAGTTGCAAGTGTGTACAAATCATCAATACATTTTGGCCTTGCAACTGTAAAAGCTATCAAATCTCCGTAACTAGGCTCATAAATATCAGCATCAAACTCAGTATCTTGGTTTCTTCCAATCTTTATAGCATAATTCATATATGATGGAGGCTCAGCATCTTTAATTTCTAATATTTCGTAAGTTGGTGCTGTTGACACATTAGTGATGCTTGAACACAAGTCAGCCCGTGTTTCCTCAATGAGTGGAAAAGCGAAACAGTTCATGTAATGCGACAATGATGAAAATGTATCTGGAATCTGCTCAACCTGTGAGGAAAAAACTATTGCAGTAATAAAACACTAAAAGCCTGCAATCATATTAAAGTTAAGAGGAAAAAATCTTACACACAACCTATCTCAAAAATAAAAATCTTGGCATTCTAAGAAATGAATGTAAATAAGTAAATTTAGACTACAACCGACTTATAATTTGTTACAGAAGCAAACAGTAAGTATATCGCATATGATGTTAAATTGTTTAGTGTTACCAAAAATCTCGACAACAAAATTGTTGATTATTTTTTTTTTATAATCCGGTGTCCGGACCAGCTTTCGCGCACCTCGACTAGTCCGGACAACTGCTAGCACACTCGTACCCACCGGGCAAAATTGTTGATTACCCAATACACAAACACATAAAACAAATACATATATACACAAACACAGAAATGATCTGCCATTTATCTACACTACATCAACTGAATAACTTATCAAGCAGTCAAGCAGCATGTAATTTAACTAAGATATAGAAGATATAGATACAAGAAAAGACCAAAACTAAGTTTCTAAATATTGAAAAGAAAAGACAAGGAATCAGTTCAAAGTGTACTTAATTTACTGAAATAAAATTTGGGGGTTTGCAAACCTTGTGCTTATAAAGCTGATCATTGAGAATATCTTCCAGAGACCAAGAAAAGACAACATCTATTAAGCTTCTTTCTTCGCCCATTTGGGACTCACAAACTTCCATTTGTTCCATGACTTTTGTTGCTCAACTAGCACAATTAAAATTTTAAGTTTAGGGTGTTTGAAGTCTACACAAAGGGAAAGGAGGAGGTTTAGTTGTTCATTTTAGCCTTGGCCCTTCAGGGGTTTGTTAATTTTAGCTAGGGATTTGGATTTAAAAAAGGTACGTAGTTAATAAAATTATTCATTGGTTATTTGGTGGAGATAATTTATTTAAATTTATTATTTATTTAAATATATTTTTATAATGAAAATGATCAAAATATCTTAATTTTAGTATTTATTTATTGAAAATATCCATTTTTAAAAATATTAACCAAAATACTTATTTTACTCAAATATTTTATTATTAGAGGTGATACTTTTTACCATTTGAAGCGTCAAGTATCGATGTTCAGATATCATTACAGTATTTATTTATTGAAAATATCCATTTTTAAAAATATTAACCAAAATACTTATTTTACTCAAATATTTTATTATTAGAGGTGATACTTTTTACCATTTGAAGCGTCACGTATCGATGTTCAGATATCATTACGAATGGAGCATCTCATCTGATACTCCACCCATAATGGGATAATGAAATATATGTTGGAATATGGATTCGATTATAAATTGAATTCATTGATTCGGTAAAATCAATTTCGTTTTTATTACGGATTTTTTGCCACCGCCTTAACATAATTAATTAACACGGTTAATTAATTAAGGAAATTGCCACAGATTTAATTGATTAGCACGACTAATTAATTAAAGCAATTGTGTTAAGGAAATTGCCACCGTTATAATTGATTAGCGCGACTAATTAATTAAGGCAATTGTGTAGCGCACAAGTCTTCTCATCCTATAAATACTCATCTAGAGCATTAGGATTATTTACTCGAAAAACACACATCCTCCTCTCGTATACAGCCTCTTATCTTCCTCTAGTGATAGTTCTTGCTCCTTTCAAGCTTGCTGAGAGTGACGCTCTTTTGTTGGTTCACTGCAATCCGTTTTTTCCTGGGAGGCGATTCGCTCACACATACGGTGCGGTGCTAAGGTCTAATGGGAGTCACTTGACCATAAGTATAAAACCGAGGATGCTGCGACAAAGAAGTGGATTGTTGGCTGCTTTCTTGACTATAAGATGGCGGATTCTAAGACTGTGGTCAGTCAGGTGCAAGAACTAGGGGTGAAAAATGATACGGATGATACCGGGTATAGCCTTGCTCAGGTCTCGGATCATTTTATTTTTATCGTGTCCAGATTTGGGATCGGTATCGTTTAATTCGGATATGATCCGATCCCGAGTATTGAGGTCCGGATCCAAACCGAATATGAACCGGTATCATATTTTCTTTTTTCTAACCGGGTAGTTTGTGATCCATCGAATACGAGTCAAATATGATCCAGCAACATTAGTATCATTTTTATTTAAATTATATAAATAATCATTTAATCGTTTTTATTTATATATTTGTGGAAACGAGGCGTCGAAGGCATTAATAATTTGTTGTAGATGCATAGTCGATCTAAAATACATCTAGGTACATGCATCGACACTCTGATAAGAATGAAAAACGAAGAGTATGGAACTTAATATTGATATTATCGATGTATATTTGTATTTGTATTAGACTGAGTTTAACATTTTAACCTAAACATAACCTAAACATATTATGCTGAATATATAATATGTAATGAGCTGAAAACACAAAGGTATTGTAAAGAGTTATTACTATATAATCCCTATACCGGTTTTTTACCGAGTCCGGATATGAACCAAATTCGGGTAGGGTTCATATTATTAGAAAAATATGATCCCTAAAATGAGCGGGTATAGCTTTGTTCAGATTTGGGATCATATATTAATCGGGCTTAATTTTTCCGCCAGATTTGGATCATTTATAAAACGGATCTGAGACATGTATCGTATTTTCGAACCGAATATAAGCCGAGATACCGGATAATCCGGATCAATTTTCAGCCCTAGCAAGAACTGCAAGTGATCATCCATGATATTCATGCTGAAGGGATGATCATAAGTGAGTCTTTCCAAATTGCTGTTGTAATTGAAAAGCTGCCACCTGGATGGAAAGATTTCAAGAAAATTTCTTTTGAAATATCAATCTTGGTTGGATGTTTCGAGATGTTGAAAAACCTAACAGGCCTACTACTTATTAAGTACAGGATGAGGGTTGACACGAGATTTATAATTTTCTAGTTGGATTCGTTCCTCTGGTTATTTTATATAATCTCTTGTTGGTGTCGGTTTGCTACGACAATTACACACGAGCCTATTATGGTGATCCATGTGATACCTAATACGGCACTGCGATCAGCTCTGTATGCTGAAATTTGGTGAAATTCAGAACGATGGTGACCCTAACACATCAGTTGATCAAGGATCACTGAATATGGGTTTATTGGAAGTTTATGTTCTTCCTCGGACCTCTTTTGTGTTTATGAAACACCGAATTAAATACGAATTTTCAATGATTTCGATATAGATTTTGTCAACAACGGGCCATGCCTGTAAGGAAGTCGGGTATTAAGTGAGACCATTGTGTCTTCTCCGATAACCTGGAAATCAAACCATTGATGAATGTTGATTTGAAGTATTTAATTCAAGGAAAAATTGGAAATCTTTTTTATGATGGGATCATGGTCGTTTGAAACCTGCTCTAATGAGAGGTGATAACAAGTTGTGTAATTACTTTATAGTACTACATTGATTATGTGTACTCGTTAAAGAGTAAAAATGAAACAAGATAGAGATAATTACGCTTTATAAGCTCGAGATAGAAAACCAACTTAATACGAAAGTTAAAATGGCAATGATTGACTTTGATATTGAAATGTGGATATATTCATGAGGTCAGTGCACATTACTCACATTAATTTAATGGAGTAGGTGCATGTTAAATTGCTCTCTAATGAAGATGCAAAAGCGATGTTCATCGTTCAGACTATCACTGAATATGAGGATTTTAGTCGTGTAGAGACTAATTATTTTTAAACATGTCAAGATACCATGATAGGAAATAATTGAATTTCCTGATATTACAGGATTGTAGTGAAACATTCTTAGAAATATTAAAATGTGGGGGTATCTTGAAGGGAAAATAAGATAATTTTTCTTTGGATGAACTCTAGAATGTAACGAAGCATTCCTAGAAATAATTGATTTGTGGGGGTATCTTGGAGATATCTTGATACTTATACCTATAAAGGCTAAAAGTGATCCAAAATAATCTAGGTATTTTGGATGGATATAGACAACAATTGTGTCTAATGATATCCTATACATGAATCTAAATAATGAGATTCTAATTTGTATGCAACTACAAAATCTGGGAATGTTTATTTATTTATTAAGCTAAGTAGTTCCACATAGATCCGTAAGTGATCCAAATGAACTCCTAAGTTATTGGATTAATGTGAGAATGAACTATTGTTGGAAAAACTTAGTATTTTAGACTAAGTTGTAGATCATTTTGAGACTCAATTTGAGTGATAAACACTATGTGTTAGTGTTGTGTATTGGTTGGATTATATTTTACTCTGCGAGAGGATTCCAACGCATATTTACATGTTCAAAATGGATAAAAGGGTGAATGAGAACTAATGTTCCAAAGTAGGACCCTTTAAAGTGGTATTTTAGAAGTGTACCACATCGAGATACACTTCATCGAGATGTCTTAACGATTTGCTTAGTGGTGAACCTCAAAGCTTGAAAAAGCTAAGCGTTCCTCTAATAATTCTTGATGAAAGAAGATATTAAGAGGGAAATTGGCCAAAGTTATGAAGTCAACGAGTCAAGATTTTCTAACATGTGTGCTAGAAAATGGACTACAGTGTTATAAGAACTCTCCATATCCCTTGTGGGGGAAAAGGATATTAAGGAATAGAGAGAGTGGTTCTATTAAGTAGAATCATGTTTGAAATTATATGGATCTTCTTGCGAGATAGATACCATTAGGACCTAAATGGATTTTTCAAATTGAAAAAAGAAAAAGTATAAGGTCAGACTGACAATTAGAAATTACAGTCAAAGTGAAGACCTGATATATTTTGCAATGGTATTTCTCGATTTACGAGAATGAGGTTCATTAAGATGATACTTAAAATTACCGTGTTGCGGAATTGAGAAGTATATCAAATGAACATTGAGATAGTCTTTATAAATAGATATTTAAAAGAAATCTACGTAAGATAACCTGAGGGTTTGTTGCTAAGGCAAGCGTAGAAAGACTATAACCAGGTGGAACATTTTGTGAATCAAAATAGACATCAAAATAGTGGCATATAAAATTTGATATTGCTATGATTTGATATTGCTATAATAAGCAATGGCTTCAAAATTAATGACTCAGTTTTTCATTTTGAGGACGCTCAAACGTGAAAACTGTATAATGTGTATTGCCAGTTTAGGGACGCTTAAACTTGGTAATAAGTTGAATTGAAATTGCTAATTTTTGTGACGCTAAAATTGGTAATGTCAAAATGACGAATTGAAGCCTTAGCTGATGACTGGTAAAGTTAATTACCAAAATGTGACATATGCCAATGTTGAGATGTCAAATTGATAGAAAATCAGTGAATTGATAAGTGTATATATGTTATTACACATGAGATGATAAAATTATTGTAATTGCACATGAGTGATCTGATCATTACGAGAAGTAATGACGATCATCTCTAGCAATTTTGATGAGACTTGAAGTTTTGATGTTTATAATTAAAATCTTAATAACTTTGAAAGTCTTAGAGGATACATGTCACACGTTGGTGATGTGAATCTTGAAGAGATCAACGTAACTTAATCTAGTATAGCTATAACGAATTCGTATCTATCCAAGTGTAGATTAACAAGGATCTTTCAAGAATGATTGGAAGTCTGTTGTACATTTAAAATGGTACAAAATCAGACATAGGCTACACAGTTGGTGAACTGAGTAGATGCACGAGTCAAATCGAAATTGGTCTCTTGAAAGTGACTGCAATGAGACTAAGGTGTTTGAGATATACTTGTGAACTTGGGCTGCATTGTAAACGATATCTAATTGTACTATGTGGTTATAGTATGGATGTTAGGTGTTTGACTTTAAGAATTTAAAAGTCATTAGTGAATTTATTTCACATTAATGTAAGCAGCCATGTCATGGAAATCCTATATAGACGATTAAACATAGCTCGATTCATGATGGAATACGAGTCTTTTGCATAATGTATGTGCATGTGTAAGAGGGTGAAGTGGTGGTCACTTTGTAAAGGATATTCCTAAATGACAAGAAAATGCATGTGTCTTCAATATGCATATTTTATGTGAATAATTTGCAAATTGGGAGATTACATTGTTGTGTGTGTAATGGTATGTCTCGCCTCTATGACGAAGACATAATATCATTAAACAACTACTCTCAATGAGAATTATCAGGATTGACTCTGTAAAGTCAAATGATAATGTTGTGGATCCACTAACCAGATGGTTAAACTTAGATAATCTGGTTATACTGAGAGATAGTTGTAAAATCATCGAGAGGGATGGGCCTTAAGCCTATTGCTTAACGGCATCATGGTGGACACCCAACCATTGCTGACTGGAGATCCCAAGAACTTGGTTCAATGGGCCAACTAAATCATGATGACCAAATCACTGTGGGGGTAACCCCTGGCCTATTCCTATGATGAGGAAACAGTGAGACCCGTAAGGTACGAGGGTAAGCTATTAAGCTTTTAATGATCTTTCGGTGAATACATGGAGTTCAAGGTTTGAACGCATGGAATTCAGTTGAGTAAACGCGGGTTACTCTATAAGATAAAGATCACCTATGTGGGAGAGAAGTGGGGCCGCTTTAAAGGAGAATTGTGAGGCACAATTCTTTAGAAACTCCTGCAGAACCAGGACGATGTTCCATGGCCAAAATGGACATAATCATAAGAGCTGAACGAGTCAGAAATGATAAAGTGATAAGTATATCATCGCTTACACAAACGGTCGAACAGTTCAAAGAGCAAACCTCCACTGTCTACCAGTAAGGTCGGTATGCTTACTCAAGCGAAGGTTCAAGGAGCAAACCTCTACCTATCGTATGCTATATCTGATCGAAGAATCTATCACCAAATCAAATTCTGTGTCTGTCTGGTGTGTGCGACTACGATATCAATCTCATCCATGTGGGGGATTGTTGGAATATGGATTCGATTATAAATTGAATTCATTGATTCGGTAAAATCAATTCCGTTTTTACTACGGATTTTTTGCCACCGCCTTAACATAATCAATTAACACGGTTAATTAATTAAGGAAATTGCCACAGATTTAATTGATTAGCACGACTAATTAATTAAGGCAATTGTGTTAAGGAAATTGCCACCGTAATAATTGATTAGCGCGGCAAATTAATTAAGGCAATTGTGTAGCGCACAAGTCTTCTCATCCTATAAATACTCATCTAGAGCATTAGGATTATTTACTTGAAAAACACACATCCTCCTCTCATATACAGCCTCTTATCTTCCTCTGGTGATAGTTCTTGCTCGTTTCAAGCTCGCTGAGAGTGACGCTCTTTTATAGCTTCACTGCAATCCGTTTTATCCTGGGAGGCGATTCGTTCACACATACGGTGAGGGCTAATACGCTTTAAGGAGACAGTCACGCACTGGACTCGGGTTTTTCGTTCCTTGTCTCCTCCTTTGTCTGTTTTAATTATACACATAACTGTTACTCACACACGCACAAATATTATACTGTTTGTATTTATCGCAGATTGTCTAACAATATATTCTTCATATTCATATTCTTTCGAGAGTGATATATATATATATATATATATATATATATATATATATATATATATATATATATATATATATATATATATATATATATATATATATATATAGAGAGAGAGGATAGCGAACCTGAGATGTATCTCAGGTAAATTACCTGAGATATATGGGATTTACATGTAAAAATAAGATGGGCAATTTTGTAAAATCAAATATTTTTAATTAGCCCTGCGGGCCCATTCATATTTAGAGTATATATATTTTGTACATATCTTAGGAAAAGTTTCCTGAGATCAATCTCAGGATCCTTTTTCTCATATATATATATATATATATATATATATATATATATATACTCTGGGGAACTCTAAGCGGAAGCAGGAAAAGCAGTAGAATAGTATTTAATTTAAGGTAAGAAAGGGGCTCAGCACATGAGCAATAGAGAGTAGAAAGAAACTTATATTATTTCACAAACTGAAGCACACCCCAACTCTATTACATATCTCTCTTTATATAGAGAGCGATAGGCACTGTGTATTCAGGCCTTAGCACACCAATAATACAAAAGTCTAAAGAAGACAACAAACTTTTACAAAGTAGACATTATTGTTGCCGGGTGCGCATTGGGCCCCATCGACACAATAATAATACTATCTTACAAACAACTTTAACAATACAGACGACAAACTTTAAAAAAGCATTCAATAATACTTTCTCCACTGAATAAAGCAGATTCCATTAGCTGCAGACTTTTTCAAAAGCAACATTATTGCTGGAATTTACCTTCACCAAATCTGGTTTAACCTGTCAAGTTGGCAGCTTTGAGAAGCATTAATCTGCCCATTTTAAATTTGAATTTAACATCGCTTCTTCTATTACAAAGCCGGTTGAGTTCTTCAAAATCTACAGCAATTTGCAATGCAGATCGATTTCTTCTCTCCATTAGAATTGATTGCTTATATTTAAGGTCAATACTATCAATAAGATTGTTAAGAGAAATTAACTCCTTCTCTCTTCTCTTCATCTTTCTAAATGCTCGAAATAATGGAGACATTAATTAACTGGATCTTTCCTTTGGACTTTTGGATTACAGTCTGGATCATAGCATCCCAGAAATCTCCTAAAGTAGGATCTTCCTGAATAGATTCTTCGGCTTGAGATTCGCCTGCTAAACAATTAAAATTATTAGAATCCATTGATCCCTGCGATGAAGTAGTCTTCATGGATTGATCATCATCCTTAGAGGGCTGAGAGGGGTAAGAACTATATAATTGTTCATTCATGAAATCCAGAACTCGAACCATTATTTCATGTTCTGTTCCTGTAGGATATTTCTTTCGAAAGTAATCTTTCATATTGGCTATTGATGGTTGCTGAGACATTTTCTCTTTCGAGGCTTGACCCTTCTCGGAAGCAATTGTGGTTTTAATAGTAATTATTTTAGTATGAATATCTTGGATATCCATATTATTCCACCATTTACAAAAGAAATTTCTTTGAAGGATGGGAATGTCAGACTTATCTTGGGAGACTAATACTGTCCACCGCCAAATCCAAGGGATTTGAAATTTAGTAAAAAATATAAAAGGACATTGTCCATTTATCATCCTTTCTGCCGTTACTTTAGCAACTAGGGGACTATTATCAATCCAAGGATTATATAAATCCTTTATATCCTTAGGTAAAATTTCTAAGGATGGTCCGAACTTTGCCTACCAATAGTAAAACCAATTAGGAACAGGCTTATTAAGCACTCCTGGATCAATGCTAAAAAACCAAGAATGTTTATTCTTGGGGTTTTGATAATAAAAAGCTTTTATAAAAGCTTTAATATAGTCCCAATAATTGAAGTAAATATATTTCCCTTCTGCTATCTTAATAGCTCTATCCGCATTAGGATTAAACCCCCATTCTCTAGGAAGAAGAATTTTAGTAATATGGCATTTACTAAAATTTATAAAATTCTCAGGATTATTATTTTGATAATGATGAGTGATGGTTACCGATTCGGTAATCTTCAACGAAATCTCTAGATTTTGTCTAGCGTGATTATTTAAACCAGCATAACCTCTTGATTCAAGATATTTTGTCCTTAAAGACCATCCATCATTGGGAGTTAGATCAATATCTTCATTTTCAAGAAACAAAATAGTTTCTGCAACAGGATTTTCGAAGTATTCTTTATCCTGAGAAACTTCAGAAGTAGCAACATCTTTATATGTTGTTGCTTTGCTAGAGGAAGGTATATCTTCTTTTTTAGGAGGTGCAGATAATTGCTGCAATCTCGATCTATGATGAAATACTGTCTAGTCTCCTATTAGAGGAACAGTTTCTTGCGAATGAGGCAACATATTATTACTCCCATGACCTCGACCGCGGCTATATCCGCGACCTCTTCCCCTATTAGGGGTTGCCATTAATTTCCCTGTAAAAATTCACGGGTTAAATAATCAGCAAGAGAATTATTTTCTCCTTTTATATATTGGATATCGAATTCAAAGACTGAAAGCTGAGCTTGCCATCCTGCAAAAATTTGTTTTGCTACAAGATTCTTAACATCTTTTTCAGTAATTGATTTTGCTGAACTACAATCAATTCTTAACAAAAATTTCTGATTTAATAAATCACCTTGAAATTTTGAAATACATTTAATTATAGAAAGCATTTCTTTCTTAACAGTCGAATATTTTGACTGAGTAGGATTCCATTTTCCTGGGGTAAATCTTACTAGAACTTCTTTAGAAGTTTCAGGAACAACTTGCTTTAGAATACCACCATATCCTATATCTGAGGCATCTGTTTCAACAATTTTGAAATAATTGGGGTTTGCTAAAGATAAACAAGGTAAACATTTTACCTTGGATTTGATCTTTTGAATAGCTTGAGAATGTTTCTCAGTTCAGGGTTCAGGTTTTTTCTTAAGTCTAGAATACAGAATTGTTGTATCTTTGGCTAAGTCTTTATAATAATCTGAAATATAATTTAGACTTCCTAAAAATCTTTGCAATTGTTTTTTATCAGTAATTTCATTGGGAAATTTAGAAGCAAATTCAATACTTCTATCTATATGAATAATTTTTCCGTGGTTTATCATATGCCCTAAAAATCTAACTTGAGTTTGAAATAATTTCATTTTTGGGGCAGATATAACTAAACCATTATTTTTTATTAAATTCTTAAATATTTTTAAATGTTTAATATGTTGTTCTATTGTTCTAGAAAATACTAAAACATCATCAATATAAACAATTATAAATTCAGAATAGGGATTGAATATATCATTCATTATATTCTGAAATTTAAAAGGGGCATTCTTCTGGCCAAATGGTAGGACATTCCATTCATAATGTCCAAAAGGAACTGTAAATGCAGTTTTATATCTATCAGATTCTTTAATCTGAATTTGCCAATATCCCGACTTCATGTCAAATTTAGAAAAGATTAAAGCGTCGCTTAATCTATCTAACAATTTTTTTTATTAGGGATTGGATATCTTATCCACTTCAAGACTTTATTAAAAGGTTTATAGTTAATAACTAATCTAGGGACACCTCTTTCCTTTTCAGCAGCATTATTAACATAAAATGTTGTACAACTCCAAGGAGATTTAGACTTTCGAATTAAGCCTTTGTCTAAGAGAGAATTAATCTCCTTTTTGCATAATTCTAAATACTCTTTATTCATTTGGGCTGGTCTAGCCTTTGTTGGAATTTGGTTTTCATCAAAACCATCTATGTACGGAAGAGAAATAACATGTTTCTTCCAATTCCAAAAGGCATTTGGGAGGTCATTACAAACTCCCTCAGTGAACTATTTTTCAATGAGTTTTATCTGATTTTTAATATCAGGTCTTTTGAGCTGCTCATTTATGCTCAAAACTTTTATTTCTTCTTTAAGAAAACATAATTGACTTTTTTTACTAAGAAGACGATCTCTAACTTCATTAAGTACACGAGTTTGAGGATCTGTAACAAATTCAAATTTTATTTTCTTACCTTCTTTTATAGTAGAAATCCCACTTTGATCAACATTGTTGATGGGCATAATCTTATGGAGGAAAGGAGTTCCTAAGATTATTCGATGGTTAATATTCTTTATTAGAATAAAAGATGTGGGGAGACAAACATCTTCATTACAGATATAAGTATTAGGTAACTTATAACTAACCTGAAGCTTTCCTCCAGCTACATGAGACATAGATTGGGTAGTTTTCTCAAAATATTTGGTAGGAATTATTCCTTCTTTTATACAATTCAAACCTGCTCCGCTATCGACTAGAGCTATTTCATCTTTGAGGATAAAATCTCTATTTACCACTAAGGTAACTTTGATATACCATCTTTGAGATGTTACTTGCTCCAAAAGATTCAGATATTCTGTAATCTCATTGTTACTAGAAGAGGGAACACTCTTTGGTTCTTCTTTAGTAAAAGAAGATTTTTCTTCTAACAAAGTAATTCTTTGTTCTAACAAGTTGTTATTCTGCTTACTCTGACTAATTTCAGATTTTAATACATTAACTTCTTTCTTTAAATCAATAATAGAAATAAGGGTCTCCTTTATAGTAGACTGCTGAAATCTATTTAAAACCTCACTTAATTGGTAAGGTGCTTCTATAATTAGAGGAGCTTCTTTCTCCTTATTATCTTTAATAAGGGCTTCAAGCATTTGTTTTTTCAGATCAAAATCCTTATTTGAATCTATAATTTTTAAGGCTCTATCTTGATCAGCCGTTAAAACATTTAATCAATTCATATCTACTACAGATTTGTAATAGTTTAGTTCATTACATTGGCAATCATTATTGTCAGAACTATCTGAGTCTGAAGAGCTCTCATAAATTAAGGCTAGATCTTCATCATTAGAAGATTCTCTTCCTTCCTCTGAACTATTGAGCAAAACTTTTTCTAATTGTGAACGTAATTGTTCATCCTCTATTTCATTAAGAGCTTTCTTGGTCCAACATTGATTAGCATAATGACCAACTTTACCACATTTATGGCAAGTTATATCAATTTTCTTAGCTCTTCTTTTTCCTTTATTAGGAACAAAAGGTTTTTCTTTATTACTGGATTTTTTTCCTGTAGTTCTTCTTATAAGAACTTTTATTAAAAAGATATTTTGATTTGTAAGAAATATTCTTATAAGTCTTATTCCTTTTGTAAGCAATATTTTGTTTTTTCTTTTCTTGGTGTCTAGGAATTTTTCCTGTACCAAAGGCGAATTGATCACAGAATTCACCTAATTGGTGCTTCTCTGAAAGCTTTTGCTTTTTTAACTGATTTTTAACTTTATATCATTACATAAAGCTAATCCTTCATTAATACAATGACTAACAATTTCTCCATAAGTTAGAGAAGAATAATTAATATTTACTCCATCATTCTTATTTCTTAGGGATTGTCTAACCCTTTCAGCAAAAAGATGGGGTAAACCGTCTACAAATTTAGACTTCCAATGAATGGAATTGGGGTCACCTAATTGATAAACCCTAGATAAAAAGGTATCTTTATACCATCTAAAATGAGTCAATGAGGGATATCTAAGATTTTGGAGAAGTGTACATAACTTCTCTGCAACAGGGACATTTATTCCTACAAAATGTTGTAAAATTGCAATACATAGGGTATATACTGCATCTTCTTCTCCAGTAGTTATAACACCAATTTCTACCTTAACTATTTTTCTATGATTGAGAATTTCCATTTTCTGATCTTGGGTAAAATAATGATCCCACCATCCTCTGATTTGTCCTACAAATCCAGTGGATATAAAAGATGTTATGATATAAAAGATGTTATTGCACTATCTGTACTATCATTTTGTTTACAAACAGTAGAGTACATCATTATTCGATGTATAACATCGAAAATTTGCTTTTCATTTAAGACATCAATATTCCACTCATAGATAGCTTTTCCTGAATACGAAGTTTGGATATATTCTGGTTCTTCAAATAGAAGATCCTAGGAAGAAGGTCTTTGATAATAGAATTTTTCTAAGGGTTTAGGAGCATAAATAGGATTTATCTCCGTGTTACTAATTTTTTGTTTAGCAAACATAGTTGCTAACTAGTTAATCTCTTCTAGATCCTCAACGGGTTCTAAGGCTTCAGAATGAGAAGAATCGTCTTTAGACAAGACTGCTATATTCAGGTTATGAAACTTTTGTTAAAGGATTTGCAGAAATTCTTCACCACCAGTCTCCATTTTAAATCCCTTGATAGGAATTGGAGGTTGAATCATAGGAATATTGTCTTTATTGGACGATGATTCTGGTAAAAGGGTTTGATTTTGTTTTTCGACTAATTTTTTAAGGGAACCTAATTCGTTTCCTATAACTTGTTTGAGAGAAATAATCTCTTTTTCTAAGGTTATAAATTAATCTCCTAAACAAGTAAGAAAGGTGTTGGTATAATTTTGTGACCTAATTATCGCATTTAGATCTTTTACAGTAGCTTGAGTACTTTCAAGCTTTTGTAGGCTTGTATAAGTCGTAGCTTCTATAGTATTATTTAAGCAAATTGTTTGCTCGGGAGGAAATGGAGAATTAATAGTTTCTCCCTTGGGAGTTTTCCAAGGCCTTTGCAACACTAAAATCTCTTCATTTGTGTTACTAAGGTAAGTTTTTATAAACCAATGAACAAAAGATATATAATCCTCTGTTTTAACTAAATAAGCATAGTATTCATCTTTAAACCTCTTTAGGTCTTCTGATGAATATTTTTCAAAATACCATTGCCTAAATTGGGCATGTTTTTCTTGTTGAAATTCCTTATTAAGGATTTTTCTCATTTTACTTCCTGGGGATAAATCAATCATTTAAATGGAAGCTCATGTCTGAGGGAGTAGGTGATTCTCTACTCTTTTCGTAAATTCCTTCTGGAATTTGATTTTGACTAATTCTTATTGTGTTTATAGATTCTATTTCTTCTCGTAATTGAGAAGTAGAAGCTCTAGCAGACACACTAGGTGCTGTGATATATTCACTAGTGGTAGAATGTCTAGTCGACATAGTCCTTGGTAATCTAATGGTTCTTTGAGGAGTAAATTTAATTTCTACATCCCCTTCAGATGTCTGAATGATCTGGTCAATTTCTTTATTGACCGGAGGCTCTGGTTCTAATTCTTGAGGAAGAGACCAGGTTTTTGGGAAATTAATCTCATTCCATTTAATCAACCTATTTGTTGCTACGTTTGAGGTTAACAAATTAGTTTGAACTACAGTTGTGGTTCCTTGAAAGGATAGTTGTTTGGCTTTAGGGTTTAAGGTGTTTCAAACCTTTTAATAGATTCTATAGCATATTGCTATTACTTCACTACCTGGTTTAAAATTATAACCATCAGTATGCAATGTTAATTGCATAGCATCTAATAAATGGTTATCAGATAAGGAAAGTGTCAAATTGGGAACAACATCAAAGTAGACGGGTCCATGACATAAACTGGTTTCTATTAAAGCAGCTAGAGATTGTTTAAAATCTCAACATCTGTCATCCCTAACATAGGCCATTATACTGGAATTTAGGTCTAACAAAGTTAAGGGTTTAAAATCTATTTGAACTAATCCAATATGAATAAAGTTATAACTTTTGAAAGAAAGTAAATCTCTTTATTTAATAATCTAATCGTTTGATTAGTGTCGGAGACTCTAATAGTCTGCTCCATCATTTTGATGGCATACGTGATTTGAAATCGAATACGCCAATATTATAAATTTGGCTCTGGGGAACAGAGGGTATAACCCACTTATTTAGTCTATCAAAATTCTTTGGATATTCAACTAATTCAGAATTTTTCATCAAATCATTTTGATGACTATCATCTACATCATTCATACTCATGGAGTAAGGGGCTAAGACTGTTGTGGTAATTGGTTGGATATTCAAAGGGTTTAAGTATGTTCATTCTTTGCAGAAACATAAAATTTGCAGAAAAGTACAATATTTTTGGTTATCTTTGCAAACGACTTACTCGTTTAACTATCAACCAAAGGGATATACGGATAAAATCCACGAAAACAAAGATATGAAATATTTTTAGCAAAAATTTTCTTTTATGAAATCATCACAGAAATTCCCATTTTAACTCTCGGGATAAAAGATGAAATTTTAAGAAAACACTAAAAATATTTCGATTTTTTGCCTTTTTTTTACATACTTACGTAACCTTAAACATCCAACCTTCCACAACAAGAATTTAGCTATTGCGAATCATTAAGTAAGATAAGATAAGAATAATAGATAAATACCTGTACCAGTACTCCTTTGAAAAGTAATGGCTCTGATACCAACTCTGGGGAACTCTAAGCGGAAGCAAGAAAAGCAGTAGAACAGTATTTAATTTAAGGTAAGAAAGGGGCTCAACACATGAGCAATAGAGAGTAGAAAGTTATATATATATATAGGCAAAGGTTCAAGGGAGAACCTTGCATATTGAGAGAACTAAGAGACCATGTTTATATCCATTGATTTGATTCTGATCTGATGGCTTAAAATTTTCAGCGATCAATTAATAAAAACTAAAAACATTTCCTTGTTTATATCATAAGGATAGTTTTGGAAAACAATATTTTGAGAATATTTTCACCTACATATGATATCAATCAAGATTTAGAAAATATTATTGATTAGATATGATATCAATCAAGAATATTTATTATCAACCATTTCAAAAAAAATTTGCTTGAATCAATTGATTGATACGAGAATATCATCTATATTTGATCAAATAATATGCTAAATTTTAATATTATTTTCGAAAACAAAGTAAATATGTAACGTGAAATTAAATGACTATTTTTGCTGGACACGTGCTTTTCTTCAAAGATTACGGAGATAATATGAATTGGAATAAGGGACATGATGATAACCTTTTGAAACTCCCTCCATCCGTAGCTATTGTCTTTTATTGTTAATATAGTGCAGATAATGGAACACTGTGCAGAAGCTTTAAAGAACACATGCTAGAATCCCAGATATATTTCTTAAATTTTGCTGGGTATTGGCCCTATCTATCACAATTTGAAAGGAAATGGTCCTAAATATCACAGCTCAAAAATTTGGTCCCAAATATCACTTCAAGACACATTATAATACAGTGTTTTGATTTTTTTACTTTTTTTCCTTAAAACGCTAAAGCGTTCAGCGTTGCAGCAGACTTTGTTTGTTTCGTTGTTGTTGAGTTTGTAGAAACGTTACTTTATAATTGGTTTTCAAAGGCCCAACGTCACTTTATGTGGCGTTTGGGTGTTTTTAATTTTTTTTTTGCTTTTGTTTTTTTTGTTTTATATTCCATTGGTTCTGAATATTTCTAAAACCCAAAATGAAACGTTGAACCCTAAAAATTAATTGTTGAACCCCTAAATTTAATTAAAATTATATTTTTTAAATTTAAAAATTTTAATTAAAAAATTGAATCCGGCGGCCTGATTTTTAAAAGCTAACGCGTTTAAAAATCAGGATAAATTAGGGTTTAGGGTTGTAAACAACCCTAAATCCCAAACCCTAAACCCTAAGTTCGTATACGGTTTTGACGTCGTTCTGAATATTTCTAAAACCCAAAATGGAACTGTGGAACCCCAAAAGTTAACCGTTGAAACTCCGAGGGAATACAGAAAAAAAAAATTTAAAAATTGTATCCGGCGGCCTGAACGCGTTTAAAAATCAGGATAAGTTAGGGTTTAGGGTCTAAGATTTAGGGTTGTAAACAACCCCAAATCCTAAACCCAAAGTTCGCATACCGTTTTTAATATTGAACGGTACTTTTTCTAAAACTCAAAATGGAAACATTGAACCCCAAAAGTTAATTATTGAACCCCTAAATTTAATTAAAATTATATTTTTTAAATTAATAAAGTACAATTTTAATTGAAAATTTGATTATAAGTTTTTAATATTGTTTGCAAATATATATTTAGGAGTAAAAACAAAAAAAACAAAAAAAAATTGAAAAAATGCTTAATGAAACATCGTTAGGATGAAAAGTTTGATTTATTAAATGATGTAAAACGCTGCACAACACACATTAACAGGAAACGCTAATTTAACATTGGTTTCTTTAACAAAAACGCTGAATGAAGCAGCGTTAGCACAACAAAACGCTGTTTTAATTTTAATAAGAAGCTAAAAACGCTAATTCAAAATTTGTTTTGAACAGGAAACGCTGGATTAAAATTTGTTTAATGCTGAAAACGAGAAACACTTTAGCGTTTTGAAAAAAAAATTGAAACGCTATATAATATTGTGTCTTAGAGTGATATTTGGGGCCAATATTTTGAATTGTGATATTTGGGACCATTTACTTTCAAATTATGATATTGGGGGCCATTATTCCAATTTTGCTTCCATCAAGCAAAGGTTCAAATAAAGTTTTTTATTGTATCATTCCAATATTTTTATTTGCATTAAATGTTTCTTTAATGTGATACTTTCTATAAATTATTATAAAAAAACTTATTTGTTAATATTTCATCAACAATTTGCTTAATATGCTATCTAATTTCTTTCGAAAAAAAAATCATAGTATAGTAATACGACAACACTTTTTTATAATTAGGAAACGAATCGGAGCATATTATCATAAATTATACTCCCTCTGCCCATGTAATTATTTACATTTGTGGACCAATTTTCGGCACGGATTTTAAGGTGCATTTTAAGGATAGTTCTATAACTTATTTTTGATATTTTCATTTTTTATATAAAAATAGAATAATCCTATTCTTATAAAAAGAAAAAATATCAAAAATAAGTTATAGAACTATCCTTAAAATGCACCTTAAAATGTGTGTCAGATACGCAGTTTTTTATGTAAAGAAATGGATGGGACGGAGGGAGGGAGTAATAAAATATCCATTTATTCAAAGAAAGTTTATGATAATGATTTATTATCTTAAATTACACATTTAAATTTAAATTAAAGAAAGTTTTTTTTAATTATTAAATTTATGAAAGATTTTTTTTTACCTTTTAGAGATTCGTTAAGGTGTTTTAAAAACGTAAAGTACCAATTTATTATATACTATTTATATACTAAAGTTCTTTTGAAAAATCCAAATTTAGAAGTAGGAAAATACACTTAATTAGATCAATACTTTTAAAAATTATAGTAAATCAAAATTTTGTAAGATCAACCTTTTGAGGATAAAAATTATTATTCATACAAAAATTATGATGTTACCTAATCTTTACAAAAAAGAATTTAATTTCTTTATATATATTTAGATTCTTTAAGATATATATATACATACATATATATATATATATATATATATATATATATATATATATATATATATATATAGGAGGAGGTTCAAAAGAGAACCCTCCTTAGCAAGAGAACCAGAGAACCCTGATCATCACCATTGATTTAATTGTAATCTGATAGCTTAGATTCTGTATAGATATGCTGGTATTTTAGCTTTTTAAAACTACAGGGCTAGTACTTGGTTTTAATGAAAATACAATAGAACATACGTATAACTATTTATTACCATTTATGAGTAATCAATCTAATACTTATAATTGATTTACAAAAATAAATCAGTACGTAATGCATCAATCAGTTGATAATTGATTTACAAATAAAAATCTCAATCAGTTGCTCTATCACGAACTTTTTTCAAAATTTTGACGAGGGAAAGTTACAAAAAAATGACACCAGATTCTCTAAAGTGTTTAAGACAAAATGACAAAAAAATTATGTAAACAAGCTATTTTGTTAAAAAAATTTATAAGAAAAGTATTTTTTTTAATGTATTTTCATAAGAAATGTATTTTTTTTAATGTAATACACCAAAATCTATTAGATGTTTTAAAACACATAAGAGAATCAAATGTAATACATCAATCAAGATTCTATTAGGTGTTTTTATTAGTTATTTTGAAAACATAATATTACTTTATTAGATATTTATAACAAAATAAATAATTATTATTCAAAAATTTAAAGATATTTATGTAATACAACACGATTCTATTAGGTGTTTTTTTAATTATAATTAATTTTTTTATAACATGTCTTTTAAAATAATTTTCAAATCAATACCAATTTTTTTACTATATATAATCATTTGAAACTCTTATATAATCATTTGAAACACAAAATAGAATCTTGGTTTGGTGTATTAGATAATAAATTCATATGTAGCTGTATTTTTAAAGAAATTAATCATTTGTTAGGATATAAAACTAGAAAATAAATGGATACATTTTTAAGATTTTAATATCATAAAAATTTATAAAATAAAGATTCTTTAAAATTTTTGTCTTAAACTTCTTTTACATTATTAAAAAGTATTAACATATTTTAATTTTAAAAATATGATTTCAAACACGTTGTAAAATATTATATAGTACACTAAGATTCTCTTACATGTATTGTTAATTTTTTTTATAATCATAATACTACTTTATTAGATATCTATAACAAAATTCTTCTAAATTTTTCATTGATCTAAAATACAATATTATTTTTGATTTAAAACATATAAGGTAATATTGGTTTATTAAAAGTTTTTTTTATATGTATCTTAATTTCAAAAAAGAAATGTATATTTTTATTTTTTAACCATTGTTTACAACAATTATGTAACCAACCAAGATCCGCTTAGGTGTTTTGTTAAAAAAAAATTAAAAGAAATGTATTTTTTTAATGTATTTTCATAACGAATCCTATTTTTTTAATGTGATACACACCAAAATTCTATTAGATGTGGAAACACTTAAGAGAATCTAATGTAATACATAAAGATTCTATTAGGTGTTTTTGTTAATTGTTTTGAATTCGTAATACTACTTTATTAGATATTAATATTAAAATAAAAAGTTATTATTCAAAAATTTAAAGATATTTATGTAATACAACAAGATTCTATTAGGTGTTAGATTCTAGTAAAGATATTTAAGGAATCTCAAAAATGTAATAAAAGAAAATAAAATAATATGAATCTTGGTGTATTAAATGATATTTTTATATGTAAATTAATTTAAAAGAATTGTATAGTTCTTTTTTTAAAAAATGTATAAAAATATTATGTAATATACTAAGATTCTCTTAGGTGTTTTGTTATTTATTTAAAAATAAAATATTATTTTATTAGATATTTATATTAAGATTCTACTCAATATTTTATTAATCCAAAACAAGTTTCAAATATTTTAGAAGAAATGTATAAATTTTTTTAAAAAAAGAAATATGTATAAGTACTATGTAATACAACAAGATTCTCTTAGGTATTTTGTTATTACTGTGAAATCATAATACTACTTTATTTGATAATTATATTAAAATTCTTCTAAATATTTTATTGATTGAAATAAATTTCGAATATAGTTACGCACAAGTATAACACTGTAAATAATTCATCGAACATTTAAGAAAATCTACATAATTTTTTTTCGAATTAGAATTAAAAAAAAATTATAGCATGTCTTTTAAAATAATTCTCGAATATATCTTAAAAAGATAATAAAAGGAAATAAACTGATATAATGATTTGAAACACATAAGAGAATCTTGATGTATTATATGATATTTTTATATGCAACTTAATTTTTAAAGAAATGTATAGTTTTTTTTTAATGTTTAAAAGTATTATGCAATCCACCAAGATTCTTTTAGGTATTTTGTTAATTAATTTAAAATTATAATATTATTTTATTAGATATTTATAATTTGGTATAAAGTTTTGAGATTCTTCAAAATATTATAATATTTCTATTTAAAATAATATTTTTAAGTTTTGAGATTATTTTGAATAAGAATTTAATTCTTTTATAGCATATCTATTTAAAACAATTCTCGAAGAAATCTCAAAAAGGTAAAAAAGAAAATAAACTGAGATATTGATTTTGAAAGAATCTTGTTGTATTACATAATATTTCTCAATTAGTACTTTGCAAAACATAAGGTTCATCCTGAACAGAATAGAATCAAGATTCTGTTAGATTGATCAGAACAGAACACCTGCAAGAATCAAAAATCTTTTAGATTGGATTAGAACACACACAAGAATCTTTTTAGTGTTCGTTAAAAGTAAACAAATTATATAAACCAAAAATCAAAACTACATACCGTAAGATTTCAATGTTCTGTGTGTGTGTTCTCCTAGGTTTTTCTTCACGCTTGTATGATTTTCTGTATATCTAGTTTTAGAGGTTTGATAATGTCGTAAAATTCAATAATCAGTGTATATCATAAAGCATTATAGAAAACTAAGGTCAATCAAGGATTCGTTTCCAAAGTTAAAAAGATCCATGTATTCAATCAAATATTTTATGATGTACAGATTTCATAAATAAATCATTCTAGGCCGTATATTGTAAGATTTATACAAAGAAATTAACATTGGTTATTGATTGTATTTATATCACTGCCATTATATACCTTTGTATTTGATTTTTTTAAAGATCTTCATTTTTGAATGGTCAGGATTGAGTTCTCTGGTTCTCTTGATAAGAAGGTTCTCCCTAGAACCTTACCCATATATATATATATATATATATATATAGATTCTTTAATCTATTTTTTTAGATTAGAGATATTATTGTTTTTAAGTAGAACAATTAAATAATTAAAGAACACTTTTATTTAAGTGTTTTTTTAAATCTTCATTAAAAAAGGTCATAAACTAATTAGACAAATAAAATACTAAAGAACACTTAAAAGAAAATTATAATTTTTTAAAGTAAACAGCGCGCTATAATTTTTTTATAATAATTTAAAGAACATTTAATAGACGACTTAAGAAAACACCTAAGAGAACATTTAAAAATACACTTTAATTTAATAAACGTTTTAAGTAAATTTGAAATATCTTTCAAATCTTTAATAGAACACCTAATATAACACTTTAATATAATAGAGCACCTAAGAGAACACTTTAATTTAATAAATTGTTTTAGTAAATTTGAAATATTTTCCAATCTTTAATAGAACACTTACGTTATTAGTATTTTAATAATATTATGTGTTCTATTAAAATGAACAACACTTCATAGAACAAGATAATAGTAATTAAAAAAATTGTGTGCTCTTTTATTTTTTGAAAATCATATCATTTTTTTAAAGTGTTATTTTAATTGTTATGTTAAGGGTTCATACAAATGAACCATATAAAACACTTACAAGAATTATTTAAGAAATATTTTTGAGTATTCAAAACAATTTGTTTTTAATATTTTTAAAAGACCACTTAATAGAACACTTAAATAATTAAAGAACACTTTTATTTAAGTGTTCTTCTAAATAATTTTTTTAATAAGTCTTCCTTAAAAAGGTCATAAACTAATTAGATAAATAAAATACTAAAGAACACTTAAAAGAACATTATAATTTTTGAAATTAAAGAACACGCTATAAATTTATTTTTTATTATTTAAACAACATTTAATAGATCAATTAAGAGAACACCCAAAAATGACCTATATTAAGATGATTGAATTAAGAACACACTATAAATGAGCTGGATTCATTGGGAGTTGTTCATGCTTTTTGTAGTAACAAATGTTGAGTATTGAATACAGTAAAAGAATACAGAGGGGGTGAATGGATTCTTAAACTTTTCTTTGTTCTTGAATATGTGTAGCAGATAGGTGTTTGTGTGTGCAAATATGTAGGTGCGGATAAAGAACAACACAAGACACAATATCACTTTAATCTAATATATTATTAGATAAAGGTTGCTACAATCTGTGAATACAAATGATAGTATTCTCAGCTTCGTTTTTCTCACAGAGATATATCTTACAGTGTATGAAAAACTTCACCAATTAAAGAAGTAAGATTGTATTCTTATAGAACATGAATACAACTCAGTTACTACAAATAAGGTTACATGATAAATTGCTTTCTTGTATGTCTATCCTTTTTGAGTAAGCATCCAAACGGCTACAGATTTGACTTTGCAAAGTTTTGTTCAGATCCACTTCTTGAAAATGCACCCTAGAAGGGGGTTGAATAGGTGTAAATGGCTAACTATATTCAACTAAGTCCGATTTTAAAAATTAACAGAAACAGCTTACTGATTTCGTTTTATGCAGAGACAGATGGTAAGCTGAATGCAAACAGTAAGCAAAATACAAGCAGAAAATAAAGAGCAGAAAATAAAGAACACAGAGACTTTTAGCCAGGTTCGACCCCTAACCCCTATGGTCTACGTCCTGGTCCCTTACCAACCCGGTAAGAGAATATATTATTGATCAACGAAATAAACCAATTACAAGATACAATAATATATCTCCCTTAATCCCAGCTGCTGACAAATGGCTTGCTGAACACCTGTTTCTGAACCTGCTCTCTAAGCTATACTTCCCAAGTATACTTCTCTAGCAACGTTCACCAAACCCTTGTTCCTTAGCCAATATGCCCAGCAACTCAACCTTACCAATCCTGCTGACAAATAGCTTGCTGTTTGCTGTGCTGAACCAACTCTCTAAGCAATACTTCCAAAGTATCCTTCTCTAGTCTAGTTCAACCCACCCAAACCTGTAAGCCAAACTTGTACAGCAACTTTTCAATACAAATTGAACAATACAATGTTTGAATCAATACAACTCAACCTAATGAACTCTCTAAGATATAGCACGTATATGATATATTAAGAGCTCGAGAGAATCGAAAGGATATAACAATGCAAAACTGAGTTGTGTATTCTTTGTGTGCTTCTCTAATTGATTAAAAACGAATTGAGCACAAGAGCAACCTTATAAAGCTTCACAACCAACGTTCTAAAATCAATCAATCAATTTCAAACGTTTAGAAATCAATTTCTAACGTTCAATTGGTTAGAGAGATTTTGCAACGTTCTTGTGACCGTTTAACAGAGGGTTTGGAAGAAAGAGATCGATGAAAGCTTAACCCTTCTGAATTGTATAGATATAAAACGCGTATAGGAGATTTGAAAGAAATAAAATCTTTTAAATAAGGAAACTCCTATAAGTTTTATAGAATGATTTTAAAGAAAGATATTTGGAAAAGATTTGAGCTCTAGAATATATTGTGTACGTAATATATAATAAAGAATCCTCAAAATATATTTCCTGAATAAAATCCATGAGAATTTGACTTGATATATGTCTTCAGGATTTCTGTCAGTTGCGAATGGCTTGCTGTTTGAGTCTGCCAGTTGTGAATGGCTGCTGTTTGTGTCTGCCAGTTGTGAATGGCTGCTGTTTGAGTCTGTCAGTGTGAAATGGCTTGCTGGACTGTCTCTGTTGTAGCACCAGATAGCTTGCTGTTTTGTATATTCTCCATTCTGTGCTTGTCAGCTTGCTGTTTTGGTTCTGGCAAGTTCAAATCAGCTTGTTGCTTTGGTTCTGGCGAGCTGAACAGATAGATAGCTTTAAATCTTTGCCTTTCCATATCATCAACCAAGTTACCTGAGAGTATACTTATACATAGCAAACACATATATATGCATATGATACATCAAGTGATTCAATCATATAATGGTAAGCTCAATATAGTAAAACTAGTACAAGATAAGCAATCAGCTTGCTGTATATAACATCAAAATCCACTAGGGTAACAATCTCCCCCTTTTTGATGATTATATACCAATATGTGATTGAGCTAAAAGCTCCCCCTTAATCATTGATCAATACTTCCTGCAAAACAAGATTAGATAGATAAACATGAAGTATTACGATACAACCTTTGTATTCATCATCAAAACAACACGATAACACTTCTTTAGCTCTTTGTCTCTTCTATATCTCTCCAAGCTTCCTTGTAGGCTTTCCAGAGCACGTTACAGATTGTGGTCCATAAAGTGCATTGGCTTATTGCAGGTTTCAGACTTGTACAATTTCTTCAATTTTTTGTCTCCAAGAATGTATTCGAGAAGTGGCTAAGTGATTGATTCGAGAACTAGGATTAGATAACTCTGAGTTCTCGAATACTGTATGATTGACATATCGAATCACTTCTCGAATAATACTTTTCTCCATGATTCCTTGAGTTGTCGAATAGAACACTTGACTTGTCGAATCCTTGAGATATCGTGTAACACCCCAGATCCAGGGTCAGGGATCTGGTCGTTACGGTCTCAATATCCATCCATAAAACCAACATAATTTAAATTACAACCTTTTCTGTAACACCCCAGATCCAGGGTCAAGGATCTGGTCGTTACGGTCTCAATATCCATCCATAAAACCAACATAATTTAAATTACAACCTTGTGACCCAAAACAACAACATAAAACACACCCGTTATAGTCCCAGAGATGAAATCAGAGTAACCCTCAATATTATTAATCATAAGTTTAAGTTCTTACAACCCAAAGAATTAAAATTTTACCATTACATACTCTTTGCCATCCATTGGTATATGCCATATAATAAATACATTTGATGTTCAAATGCTAACAGCTAGCCTACTGGAAGCTGAATCTTCGACAATGGTAGCTATGACCTCAGCGATTAATCCTCTGACGGTTGACACCTGTTTATGCTAAGTACGCCTTGCGCGGCCATTGATCTAGCTATTGTTGTGATATAAATAAATAAAGCAAGGGTGAGCAATAGCCCACCAAAAATATAATTGAACAGTGATACTATATAACAGTCCAAAATATCTTAGAAACCATATGCCATGCATTAACGGACGTAGTACCAATATATGGTATGAGATGAAGTTACATGGTAACTCAAAATATATTTGTTCTGAAGAAATATCTACTATGTCAAAGATAAGCAAGATATTATCAAATTTTCATAATAGAGGAACTTGCGGAAGAATATTGCAATTCCAGTTCGAACACTATTCAAACCTGCCAACAATGATAATGTTGCAGGAAATTTTCCAACATTGAAAGATGAACTAATACTGGAGTTTGACGTGCCAGGAGACATAGCATTTACACGATGATCAGTCGCATGTTATGCTCCCCACCTCTTGTTCTCTACATATAGAAGGAAGCACCGACGGATTTACTTGTCTACCACCCTCTGGAACCCCCTCGGCCAACGGTTGGGCCATTTGCTGGACCGGCGCCACTGGGTCACTTACGCATCTCCTAGTTCATTTCACATCCATAACTTTGAAACGTAAAGTTCCTCCCCCTTTCCCCAAGTATAATACTTGTTGATAGGACTCCACAAAGTAGTCGTATCTAGTTGGAAAGGAAAATTCACCAATATTTCCCAAGCTGATGCTTGTTAATGGATAAAAACTTGTTCCATCAATTATTACCCCTCGAGCGTTGAGGAGGTAACCAAACAGATTCATATCGATGTTTGAAAGAATCAAGATGTGAGTGACAAGATAGTTTAGCAAGTATAGGACCGGGCAGTCCAATAAATAACATCTCTCAAGTGAGGTCCCCTTATATATGTATTTTGAAGTTTGAGCGAGTATTTAAATCTTCTTATAAGACAGATTTAAATGAAGATAGAGTTTTGGGAACCTCCCCTTGATAAAATAGTCATAAAAGACTCCGATATATTTTACATAATATTCGAAGGTGAAATATAATCTTTAAATAATATAAGTCATTATAAAAAAATTAGAAGAGTTTAAATAAATATTCCAAGAATATTTATTAAAATAAATAATAATTTAGGAGTATTACTAAATCCTACTATTGCTCGTAAGTAATCCTTGAATGAGTATATAGGAATATTTGCTAAATAAGTCTCTCCTTAAATGGATATTCAAAATAATATTCGATAAGTAAATAAGCTTAAACAAATATTTAAAATAATATTTACTAACTAATCAAACCTTAAATGAATAGTTGAAAATAATATTCATTTAACAAATAACATTCCAAATGAATATTCAAATAATATTCCTTTAACAAATAATATTCCAAATGAATATCAAAATAATATTCATTTAACAAATAATATTCTAAATGAATATCAAAATAATATTCATTTAACAAATAATATTCTAAATGAATATCCAAATGATATTCATTTAGTAATCAAAGCTTTAAAGGAATATTCGAAATAATATTCCTTGAGTAAATAGAACTTCCAATGAGTATTTTAAAAGGATATTCATTAAGTAAATAAAACCTTAAATGAATATTCGAAAGTAATATTCACTAAATAAATAAAGATCAAATGAATATTCCAA
Organism: Kitagawia praeruptora; assembly: GCA_037693485.1. NCBI lineage: Eukaryota > Viridiplantae > Streptophyta > Magnoliopsida > Apiales > Apiaceae > Kitagawia > Kitagawia praeruptora. The sequence continues at coordinate 138,598,093 of CM075345.1, forward strand.
CTAATATTCATTAAATAATTAAAGATCAAATGAGTATTCCAAATAATATTCATTAAATAATTAACTCAAATGAATAGTTGGGAATGATATTCGTCAACCAAAATAATATTCTAAGTCATTTACCAAAGTCATAACCAAGTATGCTTCTAGGGGTTCGTTGGCGTTTAACCTTGATTCGAACATTTTTATAAAATCGGAAAATGATCCATTCGACATGTGGTTTTCTCTCACACCTTCCTTTTTTACCTCTAATATTTAATTATCAAGATTCGCCACTGATTTCGTAGTATTAAAGGAATCCAATTTCAGTTACGAACTCGCACTTACGGTTCCGAACCACTTTTAGTAATTTAATCATATCTCCTAAACCGTAAGTCCATTTGTTTCGATTCTTTTTCCAAAATGATCTAAGACTCGAGATCTACAAGGGTAGGCCATGTATCCATTCAGGTCATAGATTTAACCCAACTGTTATTCATGGTTTATTAAGGTCTAACGAAAATCGGGCATTACAACGGCTATAAATCGAACGTTTCCAAAATCGTAACAACACAACCAAGCCACACCGGGCATCCATACAACTTATACACATGATTCTCATCTCAACAAGTCCAATACCCACTGATTTTAACACCATAATCATCATATTACTTAGATCAATATAAATCATTAACTAATCATGCTTATACTAACAATAACATCATAACTAATCTAAACTATCAAGAACATGCTTAAAACTCAAAACTAGATCTAGGGTCCTTAAGAATTATACCTTACTTGGAGAGTGTAATAGCCTTGATAAACCTTGTTTAGTCCTTTGAACTCCTTAACCAAGCTTAAACTATCAAGAAACATCAAGAATATACATAGAGATTTTCGGAGTTTCTATAACCCAACTGAAAGATCATGCAAACCAAGGCCCTTACCGAGTTTTTCTGAACAAGGCTTCTAAAGGAAAGTTGTAGAGCATCTTAACAGATTTCTAACCATATAAAGAACACAAAATTGCATTGAGTAATGAAGGAGATATGGTGGTTTGAAAATCGTTGCAGAAACTGTTCAAGAACCTGGACAGTTTGGTTCTTTAACTTGGGGAGGAGATTTAACTAGGCTACACTCATTAGAATGCCATGAAATTTTGAGCGAATATTGCCGATGGAGTGGAGAGGTTATGGTAAAAATTTGGTGATTTTATCATGGATAGAAATGGAGATATGAATTTTCTTCTTGATCTTGGTTCTGTTGGGCAGTTTTGAAGTGTTTATGTTTTCTTTGCTTTCTTTTGCTTTCTTTTGCTTTTCTTCTTGAATAATGATATCTATTACACTTATCCAACACTCTTCTTAATCCTCATCTCTTTTAGTGTGGTGTTGCTCATCCATTGGTCCACATGTTGCTCCCACATTATGCATATCCATTTTGTAGAAATGCTAGAAGGCCATCCTTGTTGTAGTTGACTTACTCCTCTTCAATGGGATTCCTTCCCTTACACACTAATTTGCACATGCTCATCTTTTGGTTCTCTGTTTGTTTCTTTGTCCGGTTATTGCTCCATTTCGTGGATCGTTCGATGGAATATCACGAAGATTTATCGTTAGGGTTTTACCGGAAACCTTCTTAATAATTATATTATCCTTCTCAATCCTCCTTTATAATCTTTGAATTTAAATTCCTTAAATCTCCTCAATAAATCCTTAAATCCTTCAGTGTCTAGGGAAATCTCGGAGAAAATAAAAGTGCTATTTTCTGAATCTGATATCATTTACATACACTTATTTCATCCACTGATCATTAATACGAACTCCGAAATCCGTTCTGAATACTTTTATATAGTGTCGTCTAATATTATTCCCAATTCCACCAAAACACTATTCATCACTTATTCTCTTTTTAATTCTCTGTATTTATAAAAAAAATGTCCTTGTTCTCTTTCGAGCATTCCTTAACTCTTTTACGGAACCACTGGACTGATAACAGATATCGATTTGGATGACATGAGAATATTCCATTCTTCTTTAAAGTACCATATCTTCCTTTCTAGAAGATAGATTATTCTTATCTATATTATCTACTAACCTGCATCATTCCTATAATGCATAACACCAGAATCATATCCGTTGAAAGACTTGTTCATTAAAATTGTCAATACAATGTGGACACAACCACTATTCGTTCTTATATCAATACATAATAAAATTTTTAATTCTACCAAAAATCTGGGTTCTTACATATCGAATAGCTTTCTGAGTCCTTGAGATATCGAATGGAACTTTGACTTGTTAACTCTTTGAGAACTCGAATACCACTTTGACTTGTTGACTTCTTGAGTTCTCGAATAGAGTATTTAGACATGTTGATGAATCTCTGAGATATCGAATGAGATATCGAACAGTTCATTCAGAAATATCGAACAGTGTCTACTCAGATATCGAATCTCTGATTTCTCGAACACTAGACTTCTCGGATAGACAAAAGTACTTCTCGAATTGGTACTTAGGCAAATTCTTCATTTTCTTCGAATCCCAACTGTGATTTATTTGACAGTCTTTATCTTCTTGCTTGAGGCATGAACCTTGGAACTTCTTTCAAGCATTATTCTTGACTATATAAGTACAGTTACACAACTAGGATTTGATGCCTATTGCAAGTACAAAATAAATAGAAACTCTACAACTAGAGGTTCCCTCAGTTAAGAGGTCATGTAAGTAATGCAAAGCATTACAAACAATTAGGCTTGTTGTTAGATGTAAACAGGCATGCCTCTGTGACTAACAATCTCCCCCAAATTATGAGTGAGACCCTTAGTCACAATTTAATGTCTGATAACAAGCCTAACATACATAAGGATAAAACTTGAAAAGTACAGGTATGTAGATTGATTGTACACATGAATGAAATTACAAGATGAATAATCTTACAGTATGATGAAATACTAGCCATTCTCATTTGATTCCATCTCCATTGCTTTGGCTTGTAGATCATCATATGCTTTCTGTTTTCTTTTTTTCTCCTTTCTTGCATTCTCATCCATGGCCTTTATGATCTCTGCCATAGCATCCAATTCTTCAAGTATAATAGAGTTTTTGAAATCTTCAAGTACTTATTTCAGAATGTTGGCAGGATAGTGACTGAGTAGGTTCATTCTTATATTAACATTATCTCCATTTCTTCTCCTATACTTCACCACATAGGGATTGAACTAAACTCTACACAATCCTTTTGCCCTTAGCTTTTCTACTTCAACTTCCAGTCTATCAATTTCTTTCTCCCTTTCTAGCCATTTCTCAAAGCATCCCTTCCTTATCTTCTCAGCATAGTCTCTCTTCATTTTCACAAAATCAATCAACTCCAGCTTCCATACTCTCTCCACCTTGTCTTTAAAATCCAATAATGCAATAATTCTTTCTATCTCATATAACTTGCCCCAATTTTGACAACCCCCTTGTTTGAATTTCATTTCTCTTCCATTAGTGTATTTGATTTCAAGGCAGTCATTCACAATTGCAGCATATCATATCTTTTGAGCTCTTAGAAATTGCAGTTGCTCTTCATTAAAATCTTCATCTAGTGGTTGGAGTTACAATCCTGGATAGATTGTCAGAGTCCTTGATTTGGATAGCTTTGGTTTCCTTGCAGCTTGTTTGAATTTGATCCTTTTTACATGGTTGCCTGGCAGTAGCATGTGACCTTTGTTTGTAGACCATTGTAGTATTCCATTAGCAGTTTGCTTTTTGAAACACACAGATGGTTTCTTGACTTGAATCTTTTTATCTTCTTGAGGTGGCAAGACAGTTACAGAAGCCATAGATGTAGATTTTGCTAGGTCACTGCTAACAGTATTCACCCTAGACTTAGAGTCTTGTGTTGTGGTGAGGTTACTGTCAGCAATGCCTAAGGCTTGCTATTTTCCACTTTTACTCTCAGAGACTTTACCTTGATCATCATCATTTTTCTTATTCTTGCCATCCTTCTTCTTATTTTCATCACCCTTATCACTCCTGTGATGTCTTCTCCTCTCATCACTTTTATCTTCATCTTCATCATCCCTATTTCTCCTAGGTTGAGCTATTTCTGGAATTGTACCAGTTGCTATGTAAGATATGAGGATGTGCATTGCTTCTATTTCTTCAGCATTTCTGACTCCAACTTTCTTCTGTAGTTGATCAATGATAGCAATGACAAGTCTGTGATTTCGAAAAGTGAGATCATTGGGAATGACCAATTGTTTAATGTCTTCAATTTTGGTGCCAGACTGATAGATGATTGTCCATGGCTTCTTGATTACTTCTGGCAGCCTTGAAGGTTGGTCATTCCTTAAGTCATCATACATACTCTTGTTGTTCTCATTTCTTTTCTCAATAAGCTCAAGTAGTGCATCTATCTCTGAGTGTTTTAGGCTTTGTAGAGTGTCGAAAGTTAAATGCCAAATCTTTGACTTAGATACCATCATTATCTCCTTGAATCATAGGTTATTGACTTTCTTGGGAATGATAGTGAGGTAGTCAATCTGCTCCTTCAACTTTCTCAGATAGAACTGAGTGTCACCAGCCTGTTCCCTTGTGGCTTTCAGAAACTCCAAGAAGGCTTTATCATGATAAACATTTGAATTTGCAACTTCTAGTAGCTTGGCCTCAGTAATGACTTTAACTTCTTCAGGCTTGGCACTTTCAGATATGGTAGATGGGGATTTGTCAGATGGCATACTCCCTGTAACCACTGTGGTTGTGATGGATTGCTTCTAACCACCAGGAGTGATGACATGCACAGTTGGTAGAGTAACAACTGGCAGAGTGGTTGGAGGCTCATTGTTAGGTCCAAATGTGTTGTAGAGGGGGGGTGAATACAACTTTTCGATTATGAGAAGCAATAAATACGATGCAATAAATGAACACACAGATTCAAGGAATATATTTCTTTATATATAACTTGAAAAGGTTGCTACAACATTCATTACAAAGTATAACAGAAGTTGAGAGAGAAGTGAATGATTCTAAGCTCTGTGAATACTCTCTCTCTTTTTCTTGTGTTTTTCTCAATATTGCTCACTAACTAAAACATTACACAAGTGCTTCTATTTATACTACATGTAATCTATGACCTGTAGTCTTCAAAGACTAAGATGTACGTGGCCCAATGATGTCCACATAAATCTTGCCTTAAAAGGATATTCATTAAGTAAATAAAACCTTAAATGAATATTCGAAAGTAATATTCACTAAATAAATAAAGATCAAATGAATATTCCAACTAATATTCATTAAATAATTAAAGATCAAATGAGTATTCCAAATAATATTCATTAAATAATTAACTCAAATGAATAGTTGGGAATGATATTCGTCAACCAAAATAATATTCTAAGTCATTTACCAAAGTCATAACCAAGTATGCTTCTAGGGGTTCGTTGGCGTTTAACCTTGATTCGAACATTTTTATAAAATCGGAAAATGATCCATTCGACATGTGGTTTTCTCTCACACCTTCCTTTTTTACCTCTAATATTTAATTATCAAGATTCGCCACTGATTTCGTAGTATTAAAGGAATCCAATTTCAGTTACGAACTCGCACTTACGGTTCCGAACCACTTTTAGTAATTTAATCATATCTCCTAAACCGTAAGTCCATTTGTTTCGATTCTTTTTCCAAAATGATCTAAGACTCGAGATCTACAAGGGTAGGCCATGTATCCATTCAGGTCATAGATTTAACCCAACTGTTATTCATGGTTTATTAAGGTCTAACGAAAATCGGGCATTACAACGGCTATAAATCGAACGTTTCCAAAATCGTAACAACACAACCAAGCCACACCGGGCATCCATACAACTTATACACATGATTCTCATCTCAACAAGTCCAATACCCACTGATTTTAACACCATAATCATCATATTACTTAGATCAATATAAATCATTAACTAATCATGCTTATACTAACAATAACATCATAACTAATCTAAACTATCAAGAACATGCTTAAAACTCAAAACTAGATCTAGGGTCCTTAAGAATTATACCTTCCTTGGAGAGTGTAATAGCCTTGATAAACCTTGTTTAGTCCTTTGAACTCCTTAACCAAGCTTAAACTATCAAGAAACATCAAGAATATACATAGAGATTTTCGGAGTTTCTATAACCCAACTGAAAGATCATGCAAACCAAGGCCCTTACCGAGTTTTTCTGAACAAGGCTTCTAAAGGAAAGTTGTAGAGCATCTTAACAGATTTCTAACCATATAAAGAACACAAAATTGCATAGAGTAATGAAGGAGATATGGTGGTTTGAAAATCGTTGCAGAAACTGTTCAAGAACCTGGACAGTTTGGTTCTTTAACTTGGGGAGGAGATTTAACTAGGCTACACTCATTAGAATGCCATGAAATTTTGAGAGAATATTGCCGATGGAGTGGAGAGGTTGTGGTAAAAATTTGGTGATTTTATCATGGATAGAAATGGAGATATGAATTTTCTTCTTGATCTTGGTTCTGTTGGGCAGTTTTGAAGTGTTTATGTTTTCTTTGCTTTCTTTTGCTTTTCTTCTTGAATAATGATATCTATTACACTTATCCAACACTCTTCTTAATCCTCATCTCTTTTAGTGTGGTGTTGCTCATCCATTGGTCCACATGTTGCTCCCACATTATGCATATCCATTTTGTAGAAATGCTAGAAGGCCATCCTTGTTGTAGTTGACTTACTCCTCTTCAATGGGATTCCTTCCCTTACACACTAATTTGCACATGCTCATCTTTTGGTTCTCTATTTGTTTCTTTGTCCGGTTATTGCTCCATTTCGTGGATCGTTCGATGGAATATCACGAAGATTTATCGTTAGGGTTTTACCGGAAACCTTCTTAATAATTATATTATCCTTCTCAATCCTCCTTTATAATCTTTGAATTTAAATTCCTTAAATCTCCTCAATAAATCCTTAAATCCTTCAGTGTCTAGGGAAATCTCGGAGAAAATAAAAGTGCTATTTTCTGAATCTGATATCATTTACATACACTTATTTCATCCACTGATCATTAATACGAACTCCGAAATCCGTTCTGAATACTTTTATATAGTGTCGTCTAATATTATTCCCAATTCCACCAAAACACTATTCATCACTTATTCTCTTTTTAATTCTTTGTATTTATAAAAAAAATGTCCTTGTTCTCTTTCGAGCATTCCTTAACTCTTTTACGGAACCACTGGACTGATAACAGATATCGATTTGGATGACATGAGAATATTCCATTCTTCTTTAAAGTACCATATCTTCCTTTCTAGAAGATAGATTATTCTTATCTATATTATCTACTAACCTGCATCATTCCTATAATGCATAACACCAGAATCATATCCGTTGAAAGACTTGTTCATTAAAATTGTCAATACAATGTGGACACAACCACTATTCGTTCTTATATCAATACATAATAAAAATTTTAATTCTACCAAAAATCTGGGTTCTTACATTCTCCCCTCCTTAAAAGGATTCCGTCCCGGAATCAGGTAGAATCAAAGGGTTACTTGTCTATCATTTCACTTCCTAGTTCCCTGGTTAATCTTTAATCAATCCAATCCTTTTTACAGCACATCTCACTAGTGCTACAACACTCCCTTTATCTTTGTTCACCAACTTTGCTATTTCTCATACAACACATTATCCGGGTTATGCTCTTACGCAGTCGTATGTTATTACCCTTATTGGTATCTACAGTGACTTCGGTATCACTAGCGTTGCGAATTCGGAGATAACCTTACTCGTACTATGCATTTCCTAGTCGCTTTAACCTTCGCAATCTCGATATATATATATATATATATATATATATATATATATATATATATATAGAAATAGAAGAACTTATTAAGAGATCACTATGATCAATGAACATTTGTTATAATGCATAGTAAGTACAGTAGGTGGCCAGCCTTTAGTACTTGACAAGCAATTAAACAAGTCATGGTATTCCACTTAGACTTCTATCACACAGACAGATAGTCACGTGGCAGTACCTCCCCTCCTTAAAGGGTTGTTCTTCTCAATTCATAAAGAAGATTAATAAGAGAGAAGAAAAGAAAAGAATTTCAAAGAATTATAGAAAATTTTCATGATTGCAAAATATCATACTTAGAATTTACCTCTGAACTATAGAGGTTCATCAGAGAAGAAAAATAATCGAAATTGTATCAGATACTACGTTATCATTATCTCACGTGTCAACACATCCTCGTTGCTCTGTCCATCATTCTCCAGACCTATACTTCTTGTTCAATCTTAGTAATACTTACCTTTTTGGAAATCCTTCAACCTTTCAGGTTAAATCTCATACTCCTTGCTTGACATCATCGTTATTGACATTCCACGCTACGTTACTAGCTCTTTCGTATTCATAATACTTAGCATTATCAAGTTATCATCTCGAGAGTTCGTTAGAGAACCCATTCCTTAATCCATTCATAACATTCCTTGCTTCACGTTCCATAATTATCTTCCTAATCTTTTCTTTATCAATCACATTCTTCTTATTATCTGATTCTTATTTACTTCTATTATTTGTCTCCACCGTCATCTCATTATTGAGACATCCTATGTACTTGGCACCTCTTTATCGGTATCCCGTCGCATTTATTCAATAAGTATCACGGTTTGGGATCAAGCTTTCCTTTGTTCAACCATCTAAATTCTCTCTTTCTCGATCCATGAGTTTCCTTATTACTCAATCAATCTATTCCAATTTCCTCGAATTCTCCCAACTTAAAGGGAGTTAATCTGTACATCATTCATGCTTTCAATTTCAACCTTTCATTGTGCCCAACATCCATTGCCATGTCAATTTTATACTGTTCTAGCTTCATTGTTGGGGTTTCTCAGGAGTCCACATATCTAAATCCCTTATTGATCCTCAACTCCATTTCCTATATCTCAGTCGCTTTGTTTCTATTTGAACTATAATCTCGTTATGAGTTGTCACAACATTACTATTTATCATGTCATTCCCAAAGTTAAACCGTCCGACGTAAACCTTACGATTCCTCTAACTTAGATCCAATACAATCTATTTCCGCCAAACTTGTCTCTCAGCACTTTCTCTTTTCTATTCGTGATTTCCACAGGGTGTTCTTTGTAAATCAGACCAAGTCGTATATCTACCTGTTCGTATTCTATCATCCATCGAGCATCTGCGTTTTATCGGCATATCTTTGCCACATGAAGTACTCTAAGACTATGTTATAAGTTTCGAGGTAAAGCTGGCTCGTACGCCACCTTCCGAACGCTTTTAAACTCTCAGATAGCCCAATGAATCTTGGACTCAATTGCCTTTCTCTCCAAATCTCATTGATTCTTTTCACGGGGATACCTTTAGCATCATGAATCCCCAACCCATATTCTCTATCTTGTTTGCGTAGAAATGCACCAACATAAACTTGCTTGTCATTCATCAATATGCCCTTTGGCTTATCAATAGCAACACTATCTTTATCTTTACGTTGTCATCTAATTTCTTAGAACAATTACTACTACATTAATGTAGTTCATTGTTGAATCACCATCATTCGTCGTTTACGTAGTGCTTTCAATAGCTACCATACAGGTTTCATAACTGTCAGATCAAAATTCTCTAAAAGGACAAGCTAATTATTGTTCCTCATCCATAAGGAATACTTCCCGAACTTGGTGTAGATATTACACGTATCAGATAAAATTGCAGAAGAGCTTTACGCACCACAGCTGTGACAGGTTGATGAAATCATCAATCAGCTATCTTCAGTAGAGGACTGGAACTTATCGGTTTACTTAGTTAAATCTATATCATGGTCCTGGTTTACCTCAAAATAGGGCCTCATAATGTAGGTAATATGCTTATGACAATATCAGGAATCGAATCTTTACTTAAACTATTCTTATGGTTGATTCTTGCACAATCATCAGAGGGAATGTGAATCCTCCATCACATTATGACCTTTAAGGTTCTTCTCGATATCATTCTGCTTCTTAGGTATGAGTATTCATAATTACTCCTCTTATACTTAAAGTGTCGGCCACTTCATTGGCCTTTCCTAACAATAATAATTTCTTGCAATCAATGTTTTCTGGATCTATTCCACTCAAATCTTTTTCTACCTTATTCTCAGCACTGTTGGGTGAAAGCATTCTCTCTTAAACTCGGCTGCAGGAGAGAAATATATATATTAGCCTTTTTCCATAAGTCATTACTTCCACCTTTCCGTGTAAACTTTATCACAGTCACTCCAAATCATACTTAGGATATTTCTTCTCTTATCTCTTTCTTGTTTTAGGATAATCTCAACCTTCATTGGTTCAATCCATACTTCCTCATGGTTTCACACATGCCTCTCCTGGCATTATTATCACTTTATACATATATCTTCCACCAAACTTTTTCTTTAACAACTTATAATGTTACCTTTATCTTTGAAAAAAATTCCTAAGGTTATCCTCAATCATTTCTCCTGTATTTCCTGAGTACAGGGTATATCCGAATATCTTTTACCAATACTCTAACAATTTTGTCTATATATTGTCTGAAAACTTTCTTCATCAAATCCTTAAAGGTTATTGATACTTTGGTCCATCCAATGTATATCGTAAAATTCATAATGTCTTTATTAGGGGTAATGCCATCCTTTATGCATCCCCGGGGTTCGTCTTAATCTATGGATATTCTATCCCTAATCTTACTTTCAAGAAATACTTATCTCTTTTCATTGACAATCAAATCATATATCCTCAATAAGGGTCTCTTTTCACTTATTCTCATCTTGATAATCTATAGGTAGCTTAATGCTATCCTTCTTTTCCAAATGGGTGTCAGTCTACATGACCTTCCTAAAGACAACATATGTCTTTCTACAGAACCTGGTAATGGTAGTAAGGATGCTCTAGAAAATATTGGTCATGTTCCACATGAATCTCTTAGTACCTATTGATTTTCTCGAAGATATTAGCTTCAGACAAAATTTTTGTATCATACTGAACAATCTTTGACCATTTCTATACACTTAGATTGATCATCTGTCTCTGTCGTAATATACCCATTCTATTTATAATATCCCAACATCATGTGTCTCAAATCACCATACTTCTATTCTTACTCAAAATCTGGTTAATCATATATACATGAATCACTTCACTTTATATCCATAAGCTCTCGCGGTAGGTGCTTGGTTAGAAGCAACCCCGCTTTATCCTTATACCGCTGGTCTAGTCTCTTTATAATTCTTTGCCACATGGCCCTAAATGGCCGTTCTATAGTATGCGAGTTTAGGGTTAGCTAATGGCATTACTTTTCTAGCAATTGCCTCCTTCGTCCATAATGAAGATAAATATCTAGGACAGGTTACGCTTATCAATATGTTTTTTCCCCTTGCTACATAAGCTTAACACTTTTGGCATAATAGCCTTTTCATTTAAGTCAATCCCGGAACTTCCCAGTCCGTCTTGGTCTTTAAATATATTTCCCCTTTACCGACCAACCTCAACTTCATCATTTTATTTCTACAATCATTGGTAACGTTCAGGGTCTATCTATCAACCTATTATAGCGGTTACGTTACCCAATCCGTAGGGTTCGCTCCGGTTTCCACTTTCTTCAGTGATGTTTTCTGATAATCAGAAAGACAAGGTTTTCCAAATCGTGTTGAATCTCTTCCCAAAATTAGGGAGATTTTGGTCCGTCTATTCATTCCCTGGTAACAATAAGAAGATCGATTTCGAAACCTGAAGAACAGTTCTATGAATACCCAAACAGGTAAAATCGTAAGCCATTATAATAACCAAATGTTTTACATCATGTTGGAAATTTAACCACTAGAAAGGAACCAAATATATACATCCCATAGAAGGGAAATCAAAAATTTTAAACGGAAACATGCCACATCTTCCTAATACATATTCGTCTTAATCATCGATACTACCAAACGTCATTCTATCTAACCACTAGTCTCAGAAGGAACAGTACTACCGTCGCAGTTAGTCGTTCCACCAAAATTGGCACTACCAAGGCCATCCAAATCTAGTGAACCGTGTTGTCCGAATGCATCCGCAATTACTCTGCCGTGCTGTATAAGCACACATCCTAATCTTTTAGGCGAAGCGCCAATGAAATCATAAAGTCTCCTTTTTCCCATTAGGCAATGCTAATGCTGGGTCGTTCTTCTGACCATTCTAACTTTTTAATCTTACAAATAAGTCGGGTTTCGGGACTGCAATCCTTGTAAAGTCCTGAACAAATCTTTGGTAATACCTTGTGAGTTCTTATGAAATTTCTCACCTTTATTCGTGTAGTTAGCCTTTCTCAATTGAAATTGCCTTTAACTCGGTAGGGTCAACCAACACTACTCACTATTGATCTTATGTCCTAATAACTGAACTTCATTTGGCCAGAATTCATACTACGAGAACTTGGCAGGCACTTGCTCCTTTAGGTTTCGTCTTTAAAACATTCTCCATTACCTCTTAACCACTGATCGTATTACTCGATCCATTTATGATTTAACTTCGGAATAAACTTAATGTAACTACTATCATCTATCCAAGGAAAAGAAAGAATTTAATATTCCTCTGAATCACATGCATCTAATGTTCTGGTTCATCATTTCACTCAGTTGAAACAGACCTATACTCAATCCCTGACAATAGTCTTATTACGAGTTTATCATAGACTCACTGGTCTTTTCCTCCTGTAAGTTCGGAGATCATCATCTCGCTTACTACTTCCTTATATAACTTTATCCAATTATGCCATCACTTCCCAATGTCTTCACTTTCTAAGCCGGTCCATTCATAAAATGAACATTTCACTGAACAAAACCACTTTATCAATCTCACTTTGACTTTATAAATTATAACTTATTAAATATGCCTTCTCATGGAGAATTACCATTGACAATATTCCACTAATCCATTTATCAAATGATATGGCACTTGCTGCATCTATCTCAACTACTCCTGGAGACTCTGCTCCCCATCCTATATCGATGTCTTTAATAATCATGCATCATTCTAACTCTTTTCTCATTAATCCGAAGGTCTCTAAGGATTCTTATCTATCCCCATATAAGATCTCAAGTAATTTTTCCAATCCGTCTTACTTGCTGGTACTACATCCAGTAGTCCGACTAGGAATCCAATATGTATATTTAGTCCTCTAAATACAGTTCTTTATGCTCACTTCTCCGAGCACTATACCTTAACTCTTACAGTCTCTCTGGCTGCAGCTCCCATTTCCCTTCAAGGGTAACTCCTTATCCTTAACAGGATTCTTCCTCCGGTTCTCAGGAGGGTACTTTATCAAATCTACCAGTCAATCATCAGCGTATAATAAAGCATCCTCGTGCTGCTACTCGTAAGCCTCAAGGTCTGCCGCCTTACTCGTCGATACGATATCAAGCTAAGTTACTATCATGATACTTAAGAGTTCCCGTAAGGGTTTTAGGTGAACTTGGCAAGAGTTCTTAATATCTTAGTGAATTTATTGTTTTAATGTCGCATCATCTATGGGATATATAACTCTCGCTCTGATACCATTTCTGTAACACCCCAGATCCAGGGTCAGGGATCTGGTCGTTACGGTCTCAATATCCATCCATAAAACCAACAAAATTTAAATTACAACCTTTTCTGTAACACCCCAGATCCAGGGTCAGGGATCTGGTCGTTACGGTCTCAATATCCATCCATAAAACCAACATAATTTAAATTACAACCTTGTGACCCAAAACAACAACATAAAACACACCCGTTATAGTCCCAGAGATGAAATCAGAGTAACCCTCAATATTATTAATCATAAGTTTGAGTTCTTACAACCCAAAGAATTAAAATTTTACCATTACATACTCTTTGCCATCCATTGGTATATGCCATATAATAAATACATTTGATGTTCAAATGCTAACAGCTAGCCTACTGGAAGCTGAATCTTCGACAATGGTAGCTATGACCTCAGCGATTAATCCTCTGACGGTTGACACCTGTTTATGCTAAGTACGCCTTGCGCGGCCATCTGATCTAGCTATTGTTGTGATATAAATAAATAAAGCAAGGGTGAGCAATAGCCCACCAAAAATATAATTGAACAGTGATACTATATAACAGTCCAAAATATCTTAGAAACCATATGCCATGCATTAACGGACGTAGTACCAATATATGGTATGAGATGAAGTTACAAGGTAACTCAAAATATATTTGTTCTGAAGAAATATCTACTATGTCAAAGATAAGCAAGATATTATCAAATTTTCATAATAGAGGAACTTGCGGAAGAATATTGCAATTCCAGTTCGAACACTATTCAAACCTGCCAACAATGATAATGTTGCAGGAAATTTTCCAACATTGAAAGATGAACTAATACTGGAGTTTGACGCGCCAGGAGACATAGCATTTACACGATGATCAGTCGCATGTTATGCTCCCCACCTCTTGTTCTCTATATGTAGAAGGAAGCACCGACGGATTTACTTGTCTACCGCCCTCTGGAACCCCCTCGGCCAACGGTTGGGCCATTTGCTGGACCGGCGCCACTGGGTCACTTACGCATCTCCTAGTTCATTTCACATCCATAACTTTGAAACGTAAAGTTCCTCCCCCTTTCCCCAAGTATAATACTTGTTGATAGGACTCCACAAAGTAGTCGTATCTAGTTGGAAAGGAAAATTCACCAATATTTCCCAAGCTGATGCTTGTTAATGGATAAAAACTTGTTCCATCAATTATTACCCCTCGAGCGTTGAGGAGGTAACCAAACAGATTCATATCGATGTTTGAAAGAATCAAGATGTGAGTGACAAGATAGTTTAGCAAGTATAGGACCGGGCAGTCCAATAAATAACATCTCTCAAGTGAGGTCCCCTTATATATGTATTTTGAAGTTTGAGCGAGTATTTAAATCTTCTTATAAGACAGATTTAAATGAAGATAGAGTTTTGGGAACCTCCCCTTGATAAAATAGTCATAAAAGACTCCGATATATTTTACATAATATTCGAAGGTGAAATATAATCTTTAAATAATATAAGTCATTATAAAAAAAAATTAGAAGAGTTTAAATAAATATTCCAAGAATATTTATTAAAATAAATAATAATTTAGGAGTATTACTAAATCCTACTATTGCTCGTAAGTAATCCTTGAATGAGTATATAGGAATATTTGCTAAATAAGTCTCTCCTTAAATGGATATTCAAAATAATATTCGATAAGTAAATAAGCTTAAACAAATATTTAAAATAATATTTACTAACTAATCAAACCTTAAATGAATAGTTGAAAATAATATTCATTTAACAAATAACATTCCAAATGAATATTCAAATAATATTCCTTTAACAAATAATATTCCAAATGAATATCAAAATAATATTCATTTAACAAATAATATTCTAAATGAATATCAAAATAATATTCATTTAACAAATAATATTCTAAATGAATATCCAAATGATATTCATTTAGTAATCAAAGCTTTAAAGGAATATTCGAAATAATATTCCTTGAGTAAATAGAACTTCCAATGAGTATTTTAAAAGGATATTCATTAAGTAAATAAAACCTTAAATGAATATTCGAAAGTAATATTCACTAAATAAATAAAGATCAAATGAATATTCCAACTAATATTCATTAAATAATTAAAGATCAAATGAGTATTCCAAATAATATTCATTAAATAATTAACCCAAATGAATAGTTGGGAATGATATTCGTCAACCAAAATAATATTCTAAGTCATTTACCAAAGTCATAACCAAGTATGCTTCTAGGGGTTCGTTGGCGTTTAACCTTGATTCGAACATTTTTATAAAATCGGAAAATGATCCATTCGACATGTGGTTTTCTCTCACACCTTCCTTTTTTACCTCTAATATTTAATTATCAAGATTCGCCACTGATTTCGTAGTATTAAAGGAATCCAATTTCAGTTACGAACTCGCACTTACGGTTCCGAACCACTTTTAGTAATTTAATCATATCTCCTAAACCGTAAGTCCATTTGTTTCGATTCTTTTTCCAAAATGATCTAAGACTCGAGATCTACAAGGGTAGGCCATGTATCGATTCAGGTCATAGATTTAACCCAACTGTTATTCATGGTTTATTAAGGTCTAACGAAAATCGGGCATTACGACGGCTATAAATCGAACGTTTCCAAAATCGTAACAACACAACCAAGCCACACCGGGCATCCATACAACTTATACACATGATTCTCATCTCAACAAGTCCAATACCCACTGATTTTAACACCATAATCATCATATTACTTAGATCAATATAAATCATTAACTAATCATGCTTATACTAACAATAACATCATAACTAATCTAAACTATCAAGAACATGCTTAAAACTCAAAACTAGATCTAGGGTCCTTAAGAATTATACCTTACTTGGAGAGTGTAATAGCCTTGATAAACCTTGTTTAGTCCTTTGAACTCCTTAACCAAGCTTAAACTATCAAGAAACATCAAGAATATACATAGAGATTTTCGGAGTTTCTATAACCCAACTGAAAGATCATGCAAACCAAGGCCCTTACCGAGTTTTTCTGAACAAGGCTTCTAAAGGAAAGTTGTAGAGCATCTTAACAGATTTCTAACCATATAAAGAACACAAAATTGCATTGAGTAATGAAGGAGATATGGTGGTTTGAAAATCGTTGCAGAAACTGTTCAAGAACCTGGACAGTTTGGTTCTTTAACTTGGGGAGGAGATTTAACTAGGCTACACTCATTAGAATGCCATGAAATTTTGAGCGAATATTGCCGATGGAGTGGAGAGGTTATGGTAAAAATTTGGTGATTTTATCATGGATAGAAATGGAGATATGAATTTTCTTCTTGATCTTGGTTCTGTTGGGCAGTTTTGAAGTGTTTATGTTTTCTTTGCTTTCTTTTGCTTTCTTTTGCTTTTCTTCTTGAATAATGATATCTATTACACTTATCCAACACTCTTCTTAATCCTCATCTCTTTTAGTGTGGTGTTGCTCATCCATTGGTCCACATGTTGCTCCCACATTATGCATATCCATTTTGTAGAAATGCTAGAAGGCCATCCTTGTTGTAGTTGACTTACTCCTCTTCAATGGGATTCCTTCCCTTACACACTAATTTGCACATGCTCATCTTTTGGTTCTCTGTTTGTTTCTTTGTCCGGTTATTGCTCCATTTCGTGGATCGTTCGATGGAATATCACGAAGATTTATCGTTAGGGTTTTACCGGAAACCTTCTTAATAATTATATTATCCTTCTCAATCCTCCTTTATAATCTTTGAATTTAAATTCCTTAAATCTCCTCAATAAATCCTTAAATCCTTCAGTGTCTAGGGAAATCTCGGAGAAAATAAAAGTGCTATTTTCTGAATCTGATATCATTTACATACACTTATTTCATCCACTGATCATTAATACGAACTCCGAAATCCGTTCTGAATACTTTTATATAGTGTCGTCTAATATTATTCCCAATTCCACCAAAACACTATTCATCACTTATTCTCTTTTTAATTCTCTGTATTTATAAAAAAAATGTCCTTGTTCTCTTTCGAGCATTCCTTAACTCTTTTACGGAACCACTGGACTGATAACAGATATCGATTTGGATGACATGAGAATATTCCATTCTTCTTTAAAGTACCATATCTTCCTTTCTAGAAGATAGATTATTCTTATCTATATTATCTACTAACCTGCATCATTCCTATAATGCATAACACCAGAATCATATCCGTTGAAAGACTTGTTCATTAAAATTGTCAATACAATGTGGACACAACCACTATTCGTTCTTATATCAATACATAATAAAATTTTTAATTCTACCAAAAATCTGGGTTCTTACATATCGAATAGCTTTCTGAGTCCTTGAGATATCGAATGGAACTTTGACTTGTTAACTCTTTGAGAACTCGAATACCACTTTGACTTGTTGACTTCTTGAGTTCTCGAATAGAGTATTTAGACATGTTGATGAATCTCTGAGATATCGAATGAGATATCGAACAGTTCATTCAGAAATATCGAACAGTGTCTACTCAGATATCGAATCTCTGATTTCTCGAACACTAGACTTCTCGGATAGACAAAAGTACTTCTCGAATTGGTACTTAGGCAAATTCTTCATTTTCTTCGAATCCCAACTGTGATTTATTTGACAGTCTTTATCTTCTTGCTTGAGGCATGAACCTTGGAACTTCTTTCAAGCATTATTCTTGACTATATAAGTACAGTTACACAACTAGGATTTGATGCCTATTGCAAGTACAAAATAAATAGAAACTCTACAACTAGAGGTTCCCTCAGTTAAGAGGTCATGTAAGTAATGCAAAGCATTACAAACAATTAGGCTTGTTGTTAGATGTAAACAGGCATGCCTCTGTGACTAACAATCTCCCCCAAATTATGAGTGAGACCCTTAGTCACAATTTAATGTCTGATAACAAGCCTAACATACATAAGGATAAAACTTGAAAAGTACAGGTATGTAGATTGATTGTACACATGAATGAAATTACAAGATGAATAATCTTACAGTATGATGAAATACTAGCCATTCTCATTTGATTCCATCTCCATTGCTTTGGCTTGTAGATCATCATATGCTTTCTGTTTTCTTTTTTTCTCCTTTCTTGCATTCTCATCCATGGCCTTTATGATCTCTGCCATAGCATCCAATTCTTCAAGTATAATAGAGTTTTTGAAATCTTCAAGTACTTATTTCAGAATGTTGGCAGGATAGTGACTGAGTAGGTTCATTCTTATATTAACATTATCTCCATTTCTTCTCCTATACTTCACCACATAGGGATTGAACTAAACTCTACACAATCCTTTTGCCCTTAGCTTTTCTACTTCAACTTCCAGTCTATCAATTTCTTTCTCCCTTTCTAGCCATTTCTCAAAGCATCCCTTCCTTATCTTCTCAGCATAGTCTCTCTTCATTTTCACAAAATCAATCAACTCCAGCTTCCATACTCTCTCCACCTTGTCTTTAAAATCCAATAATGCAATAATTCTTTCTATCTCATATAACTTGCCCCAATTTTGACAACCCCCTTGTTTGAATTTCATTTCTCTTCCATTAGTGTATTTGATTTCAAGGCAGTCATTCACAATTGCAGCATATCATATCTTTTGAGCTCTTAGAAATTGCAGTTGCTCTTCATTAAAATCTTCATCTAGTGGTTGGAGTTACAATCCTGGATAGATTGTCAGAGTCCTTGATTTGGATAGCTTTGGTTTCCTTGCAGCTTGTTTGAATTTGATCCTTTTTACATGGTTGCCTGGCAGTAGCATGTGACCTTTGTTTGTAGACCATTGTAGTATTCCATTAGCAGTTTGCTTTTTGAAACACACAGATGGTTTCTTGACTTGAATCTTTTTATCTTCTTGAGGTGGCAAGACAGTTACAGAAGCCATAGATGTAGATTTTGCTAGGTCACTGCTAACAGTATTCACCCTAGACTTAGAGTCTTGTGTTGTGGTGAGGTTACTGTCAGCAATGCCTAAGGCTTGCTATTTTCCACTTTTACTCTCAGAGACTTTACCTTGATCATCATCATTTTTCTTATTCTTGCCATCCTTCTTCTTATTTTCATCACCCTTATCACTCCTGTGATGTCTTCTCCTCTCATCACTTTTATCTTCATCTTCATCATCCCTATTTCTCCTAGGTTGAGCTATTTCTGGAATTGTACCAGTTGCTATGTAAGATATGAGGATGTGCATTGCTTCTATTTCTTCAGCATTTCTGACTCCAACTTTCTTCTGTAGTTGATCAATGATAGCAATGACAAGTCTGTGATTTCGAAAAGTGAGATCATTGGGAATGACCAATTGTTTAATGTCTTCAATTTTGGTGCCAGACTGATAGATGATTGTCCATGGCTTCTTGATTACTTCTGGCAGCCTTGAAGGTTGGTCATTCCTTAAGTCATCATACATACTCTTGTTGTTCTCATTTCTTTTCTCAATAAGCTCAAGTAGTGCATCTATCTCTGAGTGTTTTAGGCTTTGTAGAGTGTCGAAAGTTAAATGCCAAATCTTTGACTTAGATACCATCATTATCTCCTTGAACCATAGGTTATTGACTTTCTTGGGAATGATAGTGAGGTAGTCAATCTGCTCCTTCAACTTTCTCAGATAGAACTGAGTGTCACCAGCCTGTTCCCTTGTGGCTTTCAGAAACTCCAAGAAGGCTTTATCATGATAAACATTTGAATTTGCAACTTCTAGTAGCTTGGCCTCAGTAATGACTTTAACTTCTTCAGGCTTGGCACTTTCAGATATGGTAGATGGGGATTTGTCAGATGGCATACTCCCTGTAACCACTGTGGTTGTGATGGATTGCTTCTAACCACCAGGAGTGATGACATGCACAGTTGGTAGAGTAACAACTGGCAGAGTGGTTGGAGGCTCATTGTTAGGTCCAAATGTGTTGTAGAGGGGGGGTGAATACAACTTTTCGATTATGAGAAGCAATAAATACGATGCAATAAATGAACACACAGATTCAAGGAATATATTTCTTTATATATAACTTGAAAAGGTTGCTACAACATTCATTACAAAGTATAACAGAAGTTGAGAGAGAAGTGAATGATTCTAAGCTCTGTGAATACTCTCTCTCTTTTTCTTGTGTTTTTCTCAATATTGCTCACTAACTAAAACATTACACAAGTGCTTCTATTTATACTACATGTAATCTATGACCTGTAGTCTTCAAAGACTAAGATGTACGTGGCCCAATGATGTCCACATAAATCTTGCCTTATCTTGAAAGCTTGGAAATCTGCCAATCAGAAGATGCCATGTGTCATGTTGAAGCTGCACTCTAAGTAGAACTTCTACTTGAGAATTTCTACTTAGCCATCTCGAAATTCTAAGTAGAACTTCTACTTGAGAATTTCGACTTAGCCATCTAGAACATTTAGTACTTAGAAAATATTCTGGTCTTCAACTTGAAACTTCAATGCACATCTTGAGCTTGTGATATCTTCATATCTTCTTTGTTCTTCTACAAGCTCTTGAACATGGATCTTTATTACTGACATAAACTTGCTATCAATGTCCTGACACTTGATGCACTGGTCTGGTTCATAAGTGACTAGTCTTGATAGTGTTTCTGCTTCTTGAATAAATTACCATATTCACTTAGTAACTTGGCTTTCCAATATTTGCTTTCCTTCTTGTTCACTTGAAATCAATTGGTCTTGTTGATACTGATAGTTATGATCTTGAATCTCGAATTCTCAAATCACTGAGGCCTGAACAACTTTGACTTGAACTTCTCTCAATGATTTCTTCTTGGCTTGATCATAGTTAACATGTTCAATTGTATCAATTACCTTGTCTTCATTTTGTGTTGATTCCTTGTGACTTCTTGTTCTTGATTGTCTTCTGGTTAAGTATCTTTTCGTTTAATTGAGTTACATTAGTTATAGTGTTACAAGTTAATACACTCTGCCTTTCACTCATCAACTTTGGATTTTCTTTTGCCTGGCACATGAGTCATGGGTTTTGGAGCCCTTTGATGTCCACCCTCATTTAGCTTTATGCCTTTTTCCTTAGGTTTCTTCCCCTTTGGATTTGAATTTCTTGATGTCCTCTTCTCCCCCTTAGGCTTGTTGTCAGGCATAGAGGCTTTAGGAGTGGCCTTTGGGTTTGAAGATTCTTCAGGGAGAGGGAGACCCATGTGCTTCATCATTGTAGACAACATAGATTGTTGATGCAGAAGGACATTAGCTGTGGTGGTGGCTTGAGTGTCCAACTGTTCATTGAGAATTGCAACCTTGTCTGTGAGATGAGCATTAGACTTTGTGAGAGAGACCACCTCTTTTTCAAGAGCATCTACCTTGGTGAATAATTCAATAGATTTGAAGCCAGACAGGGATTATTATCCTTAAGTCTCTGCACTTCAAACCTAGTCATATCATGCACTGGGACTTCAGTGATCAGTTTATCTCCATACTGGTTTGCAAAAAGAGTCCTGAGCATGGCATTTGCTTCAGTTGTCTGATCAGTTAAATTTTGAAATTTGTGCCCCAGACCTGTGACAGCATCTTTTAGGAGAGCTAAACCATTGTCCATCTTGGTGCAGGTAGACTTGCATGCTAGAATGTCCTTGATTACAGTCTCCAATTTAGGGAATTTGGCCTCAAAAGTCCTCTTTAGCTCATGCACCTCTTTGGTTGTGGCTGTACACACTTCATGAACTTCTATTTTTAGACCCTTGCCAAGGTAGTGTGCATCCTTTAGAATGCCCTTGTAGTTGTCATTCACTGCTTCATAAACATCACTAGGGGTGAGAGATTTGGCATTGGACCCTAGTGCAGTTATGTACTCTTCTCTGATGTATTGGAGGCCTTTTGAGAGAGAAACATCAAATTTTCCTTGTAGCCAGGCATCTACATTGCCATCTCTCTCAGTTTCATCTATTATTTTTGCCTTTTGCATCTCCACATCATCTCTGTGGCATAAGAGAATAGCTTCATAGTCTGGATTTGGCATGTTTGCAGTGAGAAGGTTCTGAGCAATCTTTGTGAACTCAGGGATCTGATCCACAATTAAGCTTCGAAGTGCTTCAACCGTCAATTAAGGTGGAACAGACCCTGATCCTGAAGCACTATCATGTTGTACAGGCTTCAGCCATTGAGATATGAAGTTAGAGCTAGAGCTAGGCAAGCTAGACTCCTCAGTTATATATGCAACTTCTGTAACCGGATGGAATGACTCTACTACTGTTGTCTCCACAAGAGTGGGATGATTTACAATAGTAGTTGACACAGGCACAGAGTCTCTAGTAAAAACTAGTGAATCCTCTGTGTTTGTGATGGTGTCATCAGGATATGCCCCAGCATGCATTCCCTCACCATCTAAATGTAGTTCCTGGGTGGTGAGCACAGTGTCAAGCACCATGTCACTTGAAGTTGTTGGCTCATCAAGAGAGGAGAATTCTTGATGATCAAGTCCTTGCTCCTCAATTGCTTGAGTTGTAGGCTGCAAAGAAATTTCAGTTGTAGATTCTGGAAGAGAAGTGTCTTGTGGAATAGATTTTGGCAACTCCCCCTGAGAGATAGAGGGAGTTTCAAATGTGATGTGCTCTCCACTCAGTGTTGTGCCAGCCTTATCACTCCCAGGTGCTAACTCTTTACAGATAGGTGCATTGGGGAGGATGCTTGATTATATAGATGCACCATGTTGAGAGGTTACATCTAGTGAACTATGTGCCCCTGATTTTACAACTTCAGCCATTTGTATGACTGAAGAGGTGGTTTTAGCTTTCTTCTTCTTTGGTCTGATTAAGGGTGACTCAGGTTCATCACTTTCTAAACCTAATTCAACATCCAGTGTTGCTTCTGATAATATGGTCAAAGGTGCAGAAGCAACCTGTTTTCTCTTCTTCTTTTTTTTACTAACATCACCCTTTTGAGAGGATGATGCAATTGGCTCAGTGTTTGGTTGAGAGGGTTGGTTAGCAGGCCCTGGGTTAGCATTGAGTTCTACTTGCTTGGGCTGTGCTAACTGAGATTTTGCATCAAATATTGGCATGTTGTGGGGGTAAGTCCTAAATAGACTCCCTATATGGGGAGTTATTTTGAGTCTTACATCCACATCATTCCTAGTCTCTAAATTACCAAAAATGAGTTTGGTCATGGATTTAGGATAGCCTATTATATTTCTATCTATCCCAGGTAATTCAATCAATTTAGCATTTGTAAAGTTAAGTACAGATTGAATAAATCGAGGGAAGAAAATGTCAGTACCTCTCTTGGTTGTGTTCTTTCCAAGTCTCCCATACAACTCTTGTAGAATGATTTGCCCAACATCTATCTTTCTCCCATATGCCAAGGCATAGCCAATTTGCTGCGCAGGTGCACTGATTTGGTCAAAACTAGATTTCCTGGCAGTGAAGACTTGAAGGAGAGTTGAAAACACATAGCTCCACTCCTTTCTCAGATTCTTCCTATTTAACTTTCCAAGATTAATCCCATCTGAGTAGTTGATGAATTCAAAGAATTCTTCCAACTCTGCATTTGTGGCCAGTATGTCATATGTCTCTTGTTGTAGGCCCAGTGCTTGATTCATGTCTGCAGTGGTGATAGTGATTTCCTTGTCCTGAATCTTGCAGTAGATTATATATGACGTTATTGCGCTTTCTAGGGCTACAACTTCCACAATGGCAGTTCCCCAAAACTGTTCCAGGATATCTAGATACAGAGTTGGGTTGGCAGAGAGTGCATCCTTGATGTATGACTCAGACATCCACTTTACAAAGCATTTGAAGTTCGCATTGGGTGCCTCAACATCACTGGTTAAGGCGATAAAGTTGGTGTTGAATTTGACGGTTGCCATTGATACAGAGAAAAGAGAGACAAGAGTAAAGGTTGAAGAAGAAATTTAGCTTTTGGCAGTTAGGGTTTTCAGAGATTTTGGGGGGGTTTAGATGCTTGAAAAATCGAATGAAATGAATCGAATAGGTGTAAAATTGTATAAGTATGAAGTACTTGAATTGTCGATTAGATATATGTTTTGTATCGACAAGTCAGGCATTCGAGAAGTAGAAAACAACTATTCGATAAGCCAAGAAAGGCTTATTCGATAACTCAAGCAGATTGTTACTCACAGCTGGCAGTTATCTAACTTAAAAATAATTCTAAATTAAATAAAATGTGTTTTTATGAGTGAATTAAAATTTTAGACAAAAATCCAAAATCGGTTGAGATTCAGCGAGAATTCAGCCTTTTCAAATGATTCGAGAACTCAAATACAGTATTCGAGAACTCAGTCATTAGAGAACTCAATTACCATATTCGAGAAGTCAAGAATACCTCTATTTGATATCTCTAAAAGACTCTATTCGAGAAATCGAGAGTGCTCTAATGAGACTTGTTAGAGATGTCGAACAGTGAAACATTCGAGAAGTCTGACTTATCGAAATATACTCATCACTCACAAAAATCAATTTTCACTATCTTTTAAAATTTACCAGTCATATTCATTGATGAATATTCTAGCAAATTAAACAGTGATTTTCTCAAGATTTCATAGAAATTTCAAGTAAATGAAATATGATTTTCCAACATATGCAGCAGATTTGAAATATTTATAAATCATATTTCAGCCAACACTTACTCCAAAAATATTGAGAATTTAGATAAAGTAAGTGTTTACAGCTGCAACAATCTAGATGATATATTCACTTAGCCAGAATCTGAGGAATTCAGCATTCCAATCTCACTAACCAACCTTGTGAAGGTGGCTTCATCTAATGGCTTAGTGAATAAGTCAGCTAGTTGTTTATCTGTGGAGACGTAATGCAACTCAATGGTTCCATTAGTTGCATGTTCTCTAATGAAATGATATCTGATGTCAATGTGCTTTGTTCTAGAATGATTGACAGGATTTGCAACTATAGAGATTGCAGTTGTGTTGTCACACATGATTGGAATTCTTTCCAACACAAGTCCATAATCTTGATAAGTGGATTTTATATCCACTTGGAACATTCCATATCGGCTTAAATTGGTGTACTTGGCCTCAAGTTTGTCGTAGTTTTGATGTGTTTTATTTAATTGTGCAGGTTTGACGAAATGTCGATTATGGGTGAATTTTCCGTTGTTTTTGGAGTTGATTTATGATATGGAATGAAGAATGGCGTCTTAATATCAACTACCAAGAGGGTTATGATTTAAGGAATTGAAGACGGGAAGTCGTGCAAGAAGAACGGAAGAAAACAGCTCAGAAACGAAGAAAATGGAAGAAAAATCAGTTTCGGCGGGAATAACACGCACCTGGAGCGCATAAACACGCACCTGGAGCGCATAAAACAGGAGGGCCACGCGCTGGGGGACATTGAATATTTTAAGTTTGGTGGTGGTTTGGGGGATAAGTAGTGTATATGTAGTTATTTGTGATTGTGAGTCATTGTGTTCATATAAGATATCGTGCTTTGCATATTAGTAGTAGTAAATCATGCATTTATGTTCGTATTATCTACGTGTGTTTCATATAGGACATTCTGTTTTTATTTTCGTATACCATGTGAGTTCATTTTAGTTGTATTTTCATGGCATGCATATTTCATGATCCCTTAGGACGAGCTGATTCTGATTGGTAGGTAGATGTTTAATTGAGTGTGGTAATGATGAGTAGAGGGTTGATTTATAGTTCCTAAGAAATTGACTAGCATGCTTCGGAAACACAATAATTTCACAGTCTCATTGGGTGCTTTTGGGCTAAGTTAGGGTCATGCTTGTTTGGATGTTTTGAGATTTAATCACTTGATTATATTTAGAATTTTCATTATTCCCTTGATGGCGTAGGAGCACTAAAGTCTAAGTTTGGGGAAAACCAGGGATTTCATGCTAGTTGTAAAAATTTTGACAAATAATGGCTAGGTGTCAAATGGCTAGTAGCCGGCTCATATTTATATGAGTAGTCTAGGGTTGGAATTGAGAATTCTCATTCCAGATTGCATGAAAAAAAAACATAAGAGAAAAAAAGAGTCAATAGTTTAATTGTTTAAAATGCAAAATTAGCCACGAGTGAGCTCTTTAATACTCGAGTAATTAAGTCTGAGGGGACTTAGTCCTAGTAACCTAAAGCCCTTGAGGTTTGGGATTGCTGACCTAACACTCGCTACATGGGTATTATTGTATAAGCCTTTTGGGGTCTCATTCATTGCACGGTTAAATAAGCATGCGTATTGTATATAGTGTCTTAGTTTAGTTAAGCATGAGTTTCTTTCTACCTTGGATAAGGGTGGAGGTGTTCCTAAGTTATGAAGTGTCTACAGTCTATTCTGTTTATAAACCTGTGATTGTCTTGACGGAAAGCATGTATGATTGTGATCTAGTTTTGGAAGTATTCTGATGAGCATTGCACACACGCACGTTTCTGTTCATGTATTGTTAGTATACGGGGATTTAGTCGAGCTCTACTTGGATTTGTTGCATTCTTTGAGATATTTGCTTGTTAGTTGGTTTTGGTGAGTTTGAGGAGATCTTTGCATTTTTCATATTAGTTGCATTCATGCATTGCATTGCATTAAGTTAATTGGATTTTGTGGGTACATTCACTATAGGCCCTCACGAGACCTTACTCGTCCACTAGGGCTGCCTAGGGGTTTAAAGGGCTTGTTGCATATGCCAAATGCAACCGTGATCACCTACGGAAGTGGTACTAGTTAGTTAGTTAGTTTTAATTGTTTATGCTTGAGGACAAGCATCGGTTTAAGTTTGGGGGTATGATAAGTGGATTTTATATCCACTTGGAACATTCCATATCGGCTTAAATTGGTGAACTTGGCCTCAAGTTTGTCGTAGTTTTGATGTGTTTTATTTAATTGTGCAGGTTTGACGAAATGTCGATTAGGGATGAATTTTCCGTTGTTTTTGGAGTTGATTTATGATATGGAACGAAGAATGGTGTCTTAACATCAACTACCAATAGGGTTATGATTCAAGGAATTGAAGACAGGAAGTCGTGCAAGAAGAACGGAAGAAAACGGCTAAGAAACGAAGAAAACGGAAGAAAAATCAGTTTCGGCAGGAATTCCACGCGCCTAGAGCGCATAAACACGCGCCTGGAGCGCATAAACACGCGCCTGGAGAGCATAAAACAGGAGGGCCGCGCGCTGGGAGCGCGTACCACGCGCTGGGGGCACATAAAATTGCTTAAAAAATCCTGAATTGTCCGTTTTGCCCCTATTTCGAATTCTAGTTGAATTTTTGGTATCCAAACCTATTTCTAATTGTATTGTAGGTTGTTTTTCTTGTTGGGCAAGATATTTAGGCCTATAAAAACACATCTTAGCCTTGTAAAAATTGTATCGTTTTATTATTATAACTTAGAATTGCAAGGGAGAATAGTGGAGAAGGATTCAACGCTCGGTGTCAAGCACGGATCTTAATCTACTTCATCTTTTGTATACGTTGAAACATAGATTTGTTTTCTCAACTCTTAGTTTTAATAATATTATTTCTTCTTTCTTTTATATCTTGTTAATTATCATGTTTTCATCAAATCCCATGGTGACGAAAGATTCAATTATGAACTAATCGTTATCGTGGGATCCTAGCGGATTTATCTATGTAGCTTAGTAGTTTTCATGCCTTAAAGATCTGTGTGTGATGTATATTTGATATCCTCGTATGGTTGTGATTCATGTGTTTAGATGCGTAGCTAACATCTAATATGTTAATCTCTTGCGAAACGAGAGTGGATCTTGAGATTTAGAACTTGCCATGCTAGCATAGGATAGGTTGATGTTTTAACATCATGATTTGCGGCGTAAATAGAGATATTATGCTACCCTATGTGATCTAAGTGGATAACTTGTGCTTAAACCTTTATGTTTTCAAATTCTATAGAGATATAGGGTCTAAACATGATAGGTGTCTATTCATCTTCTATCTCTTTTGTGGATGTATGCGTAGTTTGGTACTAGTATACCGAGAGATAACTTTTACTTGTTCCGTGTTATTCGATCAGATATCAAAAGCCATTGCATGTATTAATTAAAGGCTGCAACTCTAAGTGAAGTAGATAATGAAACTAGGATTCCATGATTATTCTCATATAAGTAATTCGATTTCAATTCTTGTCGATTAGATAATTCTTAGTTTTATAATTTGAATCTTAGTTTAATTTAGATAATCAACTTCAATTTGTTACTTTTCTTAGCAGTGAATTAAAACTATACAGTGTTGCATAGGTGCATTGACTGAATTGAAACCTAAACCAGATCTCTGTGGGAACGAACTCAACTTATATCTATATTACTTGTGACCACGTACGCTTGCGTGAATTAGTGCAAAGTAGTTTTTGGCACCGCTGCCGGATTTATTTTTAGTTCACTGACTCGGATTTCTTACTTTGTTTGTTTGTTTCGTGGTGTTTCAGGTACTTAAGTTTGTATACGAACATGCTTACAAGCTCGTTTGGAAGAACTGGCGGAAGACGATCTTGTATAGAATAAAGAGAATAAGAAAGAGGAATCTGAAACTACAGTAGAGATGGCTGATGCAGCAGCAACTAAGGCTTTGAAGGAATATTCTCAGCCGAAGATCAATGATATCCAGTCTAGTATTATCAGGCCAGCCATCACGGCTAATAACGTTGAAATCAAGCCGGGCACTATTCAGATGGTACAGAATTCGGTTCAGTTTGGGGGTGCTTCTACGGAGGATCCTAACATGCATATTCGGGACTTTATCGAGATCTGTGATACTTTCAAGTTCAATGGTGTGTCGGATGATGCTATCAAGTTGAGACTTTTCCCATTTTCTCTGAAGGATAAGGCCAAGGGCTGGTTACACTCTCTACCACCTGGTTCCATTACTACATGGGAGGATCTTGCTCAGAAGTTTCTTACTAAATTCTTCCCTATGGCGAAAACTGCAGCAATAAGGAACCAGCTAACTCAATTTCAACAGCAATCTGGAGAATCTTTGTGTGAGGCTTGGGAACGATACAAGGAGATGCTTCGTAGGTGTCCACATCATGGCATGCCTGACTGGATGGTTATTAATAGTTTCTACAATGGGTTGGGAGCACAGTCTAGACCTATGCTAGATGCAGCATCAGGTGGAGCTCTATGGGCTAAGAGCTACGATGAAGCTTATGAACTTATTGAGACGATGGCTGCTAATGAATATCAGAATCCAACCCAGAGGCTTTCTCAAGGCAAGGTAGCAGGTATTTTTGAGGTGGATACAGCTTCAGCTATTGCAGCTCAGTTAAAGGCTTTGACTATGAAAGTGGATTCTCTTGCAAATTATGGAGTTCAGCAGGTGGATAGTGTTTGTGAGTTATGTACGGGCGCACATGAGACGAATCAGTGTGCTATTTCTCCTGAATAGGCACAGTTCGTGAGTAATTTCCAAAGACCTGCTGCACCAGTTCCAGCTACTTATCATCCTAATAATCGGAATCATCCCAACTTCAGCTGGAGCAACAACCAAGGTGCTCAACAACCTCAGCAGCCTTATCAACAGTTTCAGGGTCAGCAAGCGAGGCCATTCAATCAAGGCTATCAGCAGCAATATGCTCCAAGGCAACCATATCAACCTCCGGGATTTCAGCAGCAACCCCAGGCTAATGTGGGGCAATCTTCTAATGAAAAATCAGAAATGGATGAGTTGAGGATGATGATTAAAAGCCTGTCAGTTTCTCAAAAGACCTTGGAAAACCAGATGGGACAGCTCGCAAGTGCTTTACTTAGTAGGCCACAAGGAACTCATCCTAGTGATACAGAGGTTAATCCAGGCAAGAGGGAAGTCTATGAGCAGGTGAAGGCAGTTACTTTGAGATCAGGAAGGGTTACAACAGATCCAAAATCAGCAACTAAAGAAGATGAAGATGTTCAGAATCAGCAGGTTGAAAAATCTGCAGTGCCAGAAATTGAGAAATCTGATTTAGTGGTTGATCAGCTTGATGGTGAGAAGAGCAAGAAACCTATTGAAAAGTCTACTCCAGAGCAGTCTATAAAGAATAATCAGATCTATCCGCCTCCTCCATTTCCTCGACGCGTGCAGAAAAGTCAAGAAATACAGTTTCAGAAGTTTATGGATGTCTTCAAGAAACTATCCATTAACATTCCTTTTGTTGAAGCATTGGAGCAGATGCCGAGATATGCAAAGTTCATGAAGGATATTTTGTCACGGAAGAGAAGGTTGGAAGAATTTGAAACAGTGGCATTGACAGAGGAGTGCAGTGCGGTGTTGCAACAGAAATTGCCTCCTAAACTTAAGGATCTAGGAAGCTTTACAATTCCATGCACCATTAGGAAGTTGTCTTTTGACAAATGCTTATGTGATTTGGGAGCTAGTATTAATCTCATACCCTTGTCTGTTTTCAAGCAACTTGGTCTTCCGGAGCAAAGCCAACTAACATCTCTTTGCAGTTGGCTGATCGATCTATCACGTATCCGAGGGGTATAGTTGAGGATGTCTTGGTGAAGGTTGATGTTAGGTCCGTTAAGATTGTAGAAGGGGGGGTTGAATACAATCTTTATCTTTTTATCGAAATTTGTCCGTTAAATAAAATTTAGTTTAGACAAATTTGAGCGGAATTAATTGAAACAAAATTCAAGTTAAATATAACGATATATTAAACTTGATGGTTGTTACAAAATCAGTACAGAGTATTATCACGTTAATAAAAACTAATTAGAAAATTCGACATGAACTTTTCTAATTTAGTTAATAAAAATCGAGATACGAACTAGGAAACTTAATTCGCTAGTAATACAAGAGTCACAAATAATTAAGTTCTATCGGATCAAATATTACAAATGAGTTGAACTTGATTTTCTGTGAATTAAATGAGATAGTCAGTGGCTCTTAAAGATGAGAGATGTAATGTTTTGTTCTTCCAGTCTTTAATTTTCTTGTCTTGTGTATGTCTGTGTATTATGTGACCACCAGCTTCTGTCTCTTTTTGTAGTCGTCAAGTGTAAATATCTTCTGTCTATTTTAACACATAAAACAGACTATTCACAGACTGTTTAGAGGCTTGCAGACTATCCAGGGGACACATAGACTACTGGTATGACTATCTTTTCTTTATCAGACTACCGGTGTGACTATCCATACTCTGCAGACAACCGGTGTGACTATCCTTTCTTGGCAGACTACCGGTGTGACTATTCTTCTTGGCACAGACTACCGGTGTGACTTTCCTTCTTGGCAGACTACCCAATTCTTTAGCAGACTATCTCCTAGACTAACTCAGATAATCTTTTAATAATAAAACCATAGTCTTAAAACACTTCTGATAGTCTTTCAGCAATCTATATTAATTCTAAATTAATTAATTCAATAATTAACTTAATAAATAAATTAATTCTTGAAGAATTAATTTATTAATTAAGTTAACTAAATACTTTAAATTAATTAATAGAGAATTAACATAATTCATTTGATAGTCTAATCTTCACTTTTAAACCACTGAAATAAATAAAGAACCTCCACTGAATATTTGTTGACGCTCAATGCACGGTCTGGTTCATGAACGACTAACTTCAACTTCTGTTCTTCATTTTGACTTTAAGCTGTGGTCAATTTCTTCTGACAACTTTCTTTAAATATTCTGTACTGGTACTGTCAATTGTCACTTGTAGAAATCTCTGTCCTTCTGAATTAAATCCATGACTTTGAATACCACACTGAGGCTTGATCAGTAGACTGAACTTCTTCCAGTGTAAAATATCAAAACTATAGATTGACTTGTAGATTTGTTCCTTCTGATAGATAGCATCTTCTGAGATTCCTGTGACAGTTAATGTTATTTACTTATTACAATCTACTTTAAGTTGAGTTGGATCCTCGAACTACAAATAGGCTGAGTCATATGCCTTTCAGTTGATAAGCTCATATTTCCTGCCAATTTTGTGATTCTAGATTTCGAAGAAGACAAGAAGATTCCCATAATCTTGGGAAGGCCTTTTCTAGCTACGGGTCGTACTTTGATCGATGTGCAAAAAGGAGAGCTTACAATGAGGGTGTAAGATCATAATGTCACCTTTAATGTGTTCAAGGCCATGAAATTTCCAACAGAGGATGAAGAGTGTTTCAGTATGGAAATGGTTGATACGGGTCAGAGAAAGAAGTTTGATCAGTTGTTGAGTGAAAAGTCGGACACGCACATGCTAAAGCAGCACATCAGTGAGTCCATTGACAGTTCTTCAGTTCGAGATCTCTCGAATGTCAAGATTGGAAAACTTCCATCCCATTTGAGGTATGTCCTTCTGAATGATGAGTTAGTGATTTTTGAAGAGGGTCACGATAATGTGTTAAGAAGGTGGATAGTTGATGATACGGTAGAAGAGTGTGTGGTTCAGTCAACTGAAAAGGATAAACACCTTATAGGTGTGAAGAAGAAAAAGAAGAAGTCGATTGGAGGAAGAGGCAAAGTGAAGTTTGATTTAGAAAAGATGTGGGAAGATAGAAAGAAGGTTGTCAAACAATAGGTGAATGGTCCTTCTGCTAAAGACAAGTCGAATGCGATCTTCGAGCCACCATGATTTGAATCATATTTGTCCGGCTAAATGACGTTAACGACAGCGCTTCATGGGAGGCAACCCATGTGTTTCGGTATTTTTAGGTATGTTTCCTACTATCCCTTGTATTTACTTCCATTCAATGCGGACATTGAATATTTTAAGTTTGGGGGTGGTTTGGGGGATAAGTAGTGTATATGTAGTTATTTGTGATTGTGAGTCATTGTGTTCATATAGGATATCATGCTTTGCATATTAGTATTAGTAAATCATGCATTTATGTTCGTATTATCTACGTGTGTTTCATATAGAACATTCTGTTTTTATTTTCGTATACCATGTGAGTTCATTTTAGTTGTATTTTCATGGCATGCATATTTCATGATCCCTTAGGACGAGCTGATTCTGATTGGTAGGTAGATGTTTAATTGAGTGTGGTAATGATGGGTAGAGGGTTGATTTATAGTTCCTAAGAAATTGACTTGCATGCTTCGGAAACACAATAATTTCACAGTCTCATTGGGTGCTTTTGGGCTAAGTTAGGGTCATGCTTGTTTGGATGTTTTGAGATTTAATCACTTGATTATATTTAGAATTTTCGTTATTCCTTTGATGGCGTAGGAGCACTAAAGTCTAAGTTTGGGGGAAACCAGGGATTTCATGCTAGTTGTAAATATTTGTCAAATAATGGCTAGGTGTCAAATGGCTAGTAGCCGGCTCATATTATATGAGTAGTCTAGGGTTGGAATTGAGAATTCTCATTCCAAATTGCATGAAAAAAAACATAAGAGAAAAAAAAGAGTCAATAGTTTAATTGTTTAAAATGCAAAATTATCCACGAGTGAGCTCTTTAATACTCGAGTAATTAAGTCTGAGGGGACTTAGTCCTAGTAACCTAAAGCCCTTGAGGTTTGGGATTGCTGACCTAACACTCGCTACATGGGTATTATTGTATAAGCCTTTTGGGGTCTCATTCATTGCACGGTTAAATAAGCATGCGTATTGTATATAGTGTCTTAGTTTAGTAATAAAGCATGAGTTTCTGTCTACCTTGGATAAGGGTGGGGGTGTTCCTAAGTTATGAAGTGTCTACAGTCTATTCTGTTTATAAACCCGTGATTGTCTTGACGGAAAGCATGTATGATTGTGATCTAGTTTTGGAAGTATTCTGATGAGCATTGCACACACGCACGTTTCTGTTCATGTATTGTTAGTATACGGGGATTTAGTCGAGCTCTACTTGGATTTGTTGCATTCTTTGAGATATTTGCTTGTTAGTTGGTTTTGGTGAGTTTGAGGGGATCTTTGCATTTTTCATATTAGTTGCATTCATGCATTGCATTGCATTAGGTTAATTGGATTTTGTGGGTACATTCACTATAGGCCCTCACGAGACCTTACTCGTCCACTAGGGCTGCCTAGGGGTTTAAAGGGCTTGTTGCATATGCCAAATGCAACCGTGATCACCTACGGAAGTGGTACTAGTTAGTTAGTTAGTTGTAATTGTTTATGCTTGAGGACAAGCATCGGTTTAAGTTTGGGGGTGTGATAAGTGGATTTTATATCCACTTGGAACATTCCATATCGGCTTAAATTGGTGTACTTGGCCTCAAGTTTGTCGTAGTTTTGATGTGTTTTATTTAATTGTGCAGGTTTGACGAAATGTCGATTAGGGATGAATTTTCCGTTGTTTTTGGAGTTGATTTATGATATGGAATGAAGAATGGCATCTTAATATCAACTACCAAGAGGGTTATGATTCAAGGAATTGAAGACGGGAAGTCGTGCAAGAAGAACGGAAGAAAACGGCTCAGAAACGAAGAAAACGGAAGAAAAATCAGTTTCGACAGGAATTCCACGCGCCTAGAGCGCATAAACACGCGTCTGGAGCGCATAAAACAGGAGGGCCGCGCGCTGGGAGCGCGTACCACGCGCTGGGGGCTCATAAAATTGCTGAAAAAATCCTGAATTGTCCGTTTTGCCCCTATTTCGAATTCTAGTTGAATTTTTGGTATCCAAACCTATTTCTAATTGTATTGTAGGTTGTTTTTCTTGTTGGGCAAGATATTTAGGCCTATAAAAACACATTTAGCCTTGTAAAAATTGTATCGTTTTATTATTGTAACTTAGAATTGCAAGGGAGAATAGTGGAGAAGGATTCAACGCTCGGTGTCAAGCACGGATCTTAATCTACTTCATCTTTTGTATACGTTGAAACATAGATTTGTTTTCTCAACTCTTAGTTTTAATAATATTATTGCTTCTTTCTTTTATATCTTGTTAATTATCATGTTTTCATCAAATCCCATGGTGACGAAAGGTTCAATTATGAACTAATCGTTGTCGTGGGATCCTAGCGGATTTATCTATGTAGCTTAGTAGTTTGCATGCCTTAAAGATCTGTGTATGATGTATATTTGATATCCTCGTATGGTTGTGATTCATGTGTTTAGATGCGTAGCTAACATCTAATATGTTAATCTCTTGCGAAACGAGAGTGGATCTTGAGATTTAGAACTTGCCATGCTAGCATAGGATAGGTTGATGTTTTAACATCATGATTTGTGGCGTAAATAGAGATATTATGCTACCCTATGTGATCTAAGTGGATAACTTGTGCTTAAACCTTTATGTTTTCAAATTCTATAGAGATATAGGGTCTAAACATGATAGGTGTCTATTCATCTTCTATCTCTTTTGTGGATGTATGCGTAGTTTGGTACTAGTATACCGAGAGATAACTTTTACTTGTTCCGTGTTATTCGATCAGATATCAAAAGCCATTGCATGTATTAATTAAAGGCTGCAACTCTAAGTGAAGTAGATAATGAAACTAGGATTCCATGCTTATTCTCATATAAGTAATTCGATTTCAATTCTTGTCAATTAGATAATTCTTAGTTTTATAATTTGAATCTTAGTTTAATTTAGATAATCAACTTCAATTTGTTACTTTTCTTAGCAGTGAATTAAAACTATACATTGTTGCATAGGTGCATTGACTGAATTGAAACCTAAACCAGATCTCTGTGGGAACGAACTCAACTTATATCTATATTACTTGTGACCACGTACGCTTGCGTGAATTAGTGCAAAGTAGTTTTTGGCACCGTTGCCGGGGATCATCGGTGTTTTATTTTTAGTTTATGTGCTTGTCAATAGTGGTCGTTAGCGTTCACTGACTCGGATTTCTTACTTAGTTTGTTTGTTTCGTGGTGTTTCAGGTACTTAAGTTTGTATACGAACATGCTTACAAGCTCGTTTGGAAGAACTGGCGGAAGACGATCTTGTATAGAATAAAGAGAATAAGAAAGAGGAATCTGAAACTACAGTAGGGATGGCTGATGCAGCAGCAACTAAGGCTTTGAAGGAATATTCTCAGCCGAAGATCAATGATATCCAGTCTAGTATTATCAGGCCAGCCATCACGGCTAATAACTTCGAAATCAAGCCGGGCACTATTCAGATGGTACAGAATTCGGTTCAGTTTGGGGGTGCTTCTACGGAGGATCCTAACATGCATATTCGGGACTTTATCGAGATCTGTGATACTTTCAAGTTCAATGGTGTGTCGGATGATGCTATCAAGTTGAGACTTTTCCCATTTTCTCTGAAGGATAAGGCCAAGGGCTGGTTACACTCTCTACCACCTGGTTCCATTACTACATG
This sequence comes from Kitagawia praeruptora, assembly GCA_037693485.1. Taxonomy (NCBI): domain Eukaryota; kingdom Viridiplantae; phylum Streptophyta; class Magnoliopsida; order Apiales; family Apiaceae; genus Kitagawia; species Kitagawia praeruptora. Next base: position 138,634,788 of record CM075345.1, read on the forward strand.
GGAGGATCTTGCTCAGAAGTTTCTTACTAAATTCTTCCCTATGGCGAAAACTGCAGCAATAAGGAACCAGCTAACTCAATTTCAACAGCAATCTGGAGAATCTTTGTGTGAGGCTTGGGAACGATACAAGGAGATGCTTCGTAGGTGTCCACATCATGGCATGCCTGACTGGATGGTTATTAATAGTTTCTACAATGGGTTGGGAGCACAGTCTAGACCTATGCTAGATGCAGCATCAGGTGGAGCTCTATGGGCTAAGAGCTACGATGAAGCTTATGAACTTATTGAGACGATGGCTGCTAATGAATATCAGAATCCAACCCAGAGGCTTTCTCAAGGCAAGGTAGCAGGTATTTTTGAGGTGGATACAACTTCAGCTATTGCAGCTCAGTTAAAGGCTTTGACTATGAAAGTGGATTCTCTTGCAAATTATGGAGTTCAGCAGGTGGATAGTGTTTGTGAGTTATGTACGGGCGCACATGAGACGAATCAGTGTGCTATTTCTCCTGAATAGGCACAGTTCGTGAGTAATTTCCAAAGACCTGCTGCACCAGTTCCAGCTACTTATCATCCTAATAATCGGAATCATCCCAACTTCAGCTGGAGCAACAACCAAGGTGCTCAACAACCTCAGCAGCCTTATCAACAGTTTCAGGGTCAGCAAGCGAGGCCATTCAATCAAGGCTATCTGTAGCAGTATGCTCCAAGGCAACCATATCAGCCTCCGGGATTTCAACAGCAATCCCAGGCTAATGTGGGGCAATCTTCTAATGAAAAATAAGAAATGGATGAGTTGAGGATGATGATTAAAAGCCTGTCAGTTTCTCAAAAGACCTTGGAAAACTAGATGGGACAGCTCGCAAGTGCTTTACTTAGTAGGCCACAAGGAACTCATCCTAGTGATACAGAGGTTAATCCAGGCAAGAGGGAAGTCTATAAGCAGGTGAAGGCAGTTACTTTGAGATCAGGAAGGGTTACAACAGATCCAAAATCAGCAACTAAAGAAGATGAAGATGTTCAGAATCAGCAGGTTGAAAAATCTGCAGTGCTAGAAATTGAGAAATCTGATTTAGTGGTTGATCAGCTTGATGGTGAGAAGAGCAAGAAACCTATTGAAAAGTCTACTCCAGAGCAGTCTATAAAGAATAATCAGATCTATCCGCCTCCTCCATTTCCTCGACGCGTGCAGAAAAGTCAAGAAATACAGTTTCAGAAGTTTATGGATGTCTTCAAGAAACTATCCATTAACATTCCTTTTGTTGAAGCATTGGAGCAGATGCCGAGATATGCAAAGTTCATGAAGGATATTTTGTCACGGAAGAGAAGGTTGGAAGAATTTGAAACAGTGGCATTGACAGAGGAGTGCAGTGCGGTGTTGCAACAGAAATTGCCTCCTAAACTTAAGGATCCAGGAAGCTTTACAATTCCATGCACCATTGGGAAGTTGTCTTTTGACAAATGCTTATGTGATTTGGGAGCTAGTATTAATCTCATACCCTTGTCTGTTTTCAAGCAACTTGGTCTTCCGGAGCAAAGCCAACTAACATCTCTTTGCAGTTGGCTGATCGATCTATCACGTATCCGAGGGGTATAGTTGAGGATGTCTTGGTGAAGGTTGATAAGCTCATATTTCCTACCAATTTTGTGATTCTAGATTTCGAAGAAGACAAGAAGATTCCCATAATCTTGGGAAGGCCTTTTCTAGCTACGGGTCGTACTTTGATCGATGTGCAAAAAGGAGAGCTTACAATGAGGGTGTAAGATCATAATGTCACCTTTAATGTGTTCAAGGCCATGAAATTTCCAACAGAGGATGAAGAGTGTTTCAGTATGGAAATGGTTGATACGGGTCAGAGAAAGAAGTTTGATCAGTTGTTGAGTGAAAAGTCGGACACGCACATGCTAAAGTAGCACATCAGTGAGTCCATTGACAGTTCTTCAGTTCGAGATCTCTCGAATGTCAAGATTGGAAAACTTCCATCCCATTTGAGGTATGTCCTTCTGAATGATGAGTTAGTGATTTTTGAAGAGGGTCACGATAATGTGTTAAGAAGGTGGATAGTTGATGATACGGTAGAAGAGTGTGTGGTTCAGTCAACTGAAAAGGATAAACACCTTATAGGTGTGAAGAAGAAAAAGAAGAAGTCGATTGGAGGAAGAGGCAAAGTGAAGTTTGATTTAGAAAAGATGTGGGAAGATAGAAAGAAGGTTGTCAAACAATAGGTGAATGGTCCTTCTGCTAAAGACAAGTCGAATGCGATCTTCGAGCCACCATGATTTGAATCATATTTGTCCGGCTAAATGACGTTAACGACAGCGCTTCATGGGAGGCAACCCATATGTTTCGGTATTTTTAGGTATGTTTCCTACTATCCCTTGTATTTACTTCCATTCAATGCGGACATTGAATATTTTAAGTTTGGGGGTGGTTTGGGGGATAAGTAGTGTATATGTAGTTATTTGTGATTGTGAGTCATTGTGTTCATATAGGATATCATGCTTTGCATATTAGTAGTAGTAAATCATGCATTTATGTTCGTATTATCTACGTGTGTTTCATATAGAACATTCTGTTTTTATTTTCGTATACCATGTGAGTTCATTTTAGTTGTATTTTCATGGCATGCATATTTCATGATCCCTTAGGACGAGCTGATTCTGATTGGTAGGTAGATGTTTAATTGAGTGTGGTAATGATGAGTAGAGGGTTGATTTATAGTTCCTAAGAAATTGACTTGCATGCTTCGGAAACACAATAATTTCACAGTCTCATTGGGTGCTTTTGGGCTAAGTTAGGGTCATGCTTGTTTGGATGTTTTGAGATTTAATCACTTGATTATATTTAGAATTTTCGTTATTCCTTTGATGGCGTAGGAGCACTAAAGTCTAAGTTTGGGGGAAACCAGGGATTTCATGCTAGTTGTAAATATTTGTCAAATAATGGCTAGGTGTCAAATGGCTAGTAGCCGGCTCATATTATATGAGTAGTCTAGGGTTGGAATTGAGAATTCTCATTCCAAATTGCATGAAAAAAAACATAAGAGAAAAAAAAGAGTCAATAGTTTAATTGTTTAAAATGCAAAATTATCCACGAGTGAGCTCTTTAATACTCGAGTAATTAAGTCTGAGGGGACTTAGTCCTAGTAACCTAAAGCCCTTGAGGTTTGGGATTGCTGACCTAACACTCGCTACATGGGTATTATTGTATAAGCCTTTTGGGGTCTCATTCATTGCACGGTTAAATAAGCATGCGTATTGTATATAGTGTCTTAGTTTAGTAATAAAGCATGAGTTTCTGTCTACCTTGGATAAGGGTGGGGGTGTTCCTAAGTTATGAAGTGTCTACAGTCTATTCTGTTTATAAACCCGTGATTGTCTTGACGGAAAGCATGTATGATTGTGATCTAGTTTTGGAAGTATTCTGATGAGCATTGCACACACGCACGTTTCTGTTCATGTATTGTTAGTATACGGGGATTTATTCGAGCTCTACTTGGATTTGTTGCATTCTTTGAGATATTTGCTTGTTAGTTGGTTTTGGTGAGTTTGAGGGGATCTTTGCATTTTTCATATTAGTTGCATTCATGCATTGCATTGCATTAGGTTAATTGGATTTTGTGGGTACATTCACTATAGGCCCTCACGAGACCTTACTCGTCCACTAGGGCTGCCTAGGGGTTTAAAGGGCTTGTTGCATATGCCAAATGCAACCGTGATCACCTACGGAAGTGGTACTAGTTAGTTAGTTAGTTGTAATTGTTTATGCTTGAGGACAAGCATCGGTTTAAGTTTGGGGGTGTGATAAGTGGATTTTATATCCACTTGGAACATTCCATATCGGCTTAAATTGGTGTACTTGGCCTCAAGTTTGTCGTAGTTTTGATGTGTTTTATTTAATTGTGCAGGTTTGACGAAATGTCGATTAGGGATGAATTTTCCGTTGTTTTTGGAGTTGATTTATGATATGGAATGAAGAATGGCATCTTAATATCAACTACCAAGAGGGTTATGATTCAAGGAATTGAAGACGGGAAGTCGTGCAAGAAGAACGGAAGAAAACGGCTCAGAAACGAAGAAAACGGAAGAAAAACCAGTTTCGACAGGAATTCCACGCGCCTGGAGCGCATAAACACGCGTCTGGAGCGCATAAAACAGGAGGGCCGCGCGCTGGGAGCGCGTACCACGCGCTGGGGGCTCATAAAATTGCTGAAAAAATCCTGAATTGTCCGTTTTGCCCCTATTTCGAATTCTAGTTGAATTTTTGGTATCCAAACCTATTTCTAATTGTATTGTAGGTTCTTTTTCTTGTTGGGCAAGATATTTAGGCCTATAAAAACACATTTAGCCTTGTAAAAATTGTATCGTTTTATTATTGTAACTTAGAATTGCAAGGGAGAATAGTGGAGAAGGATTCAACGCTCGGTGTCAAGCACGGATCTTAATCTACTTCATCTTTTGTATACGTTGAAACATAGATTTGTTTTCTCAACTCTTAGTTTTAATAATATTATTGCTTCTTTCTTTTATATCTTGTTAATTATCATGTTTTCATCAAATCCCATGGTGACGAAAGGTTCAATTATGAACTAATCGTTGTCGTGGGATCCTAGCGGATTTATCTATGTAGCTTAGTAGTTTGCATGCCTTAAAGATCTGTGTGTGATGTATATTTGATATCCTCGTATGGTTGTGATTCATATGTTTAGATGTGTAGCTAGCATCTAATATGTTAATCTCTTACGAAACGAGAATGGATCTTGAGATTTAGAACTTGCCATGCTAGCATAGGATAGGTTGATGTTTTAACATCATGATTTGTGGCGTAAATAGAGATATTATGCTACCCTATGTGATCTAAGTGGATAACTTGTGCTTAAACCTTTATGTTTTCAAATTCTAGAGAGATATAAGGTCTAAACATGATAGGTGTCTATTCATCTTCTATCTCTTTTGTGGATGTATGCGCAGTTTGGTACTAGTATACCGAGAGGTAACTTTTACTTGTTCCGTGTTATTCGATCAGATATCAAAAGCCATTGCATGTATTAATTAAAGGCTGCAACTCTAAGTGAAGTAGATAAAGAAACTAGGATTCCATGCTTATTCTCATATAAGTAATTCGATTTCAATTCTTGTCGATTAGATAATTCTTAGTTTTATAAATTGAATCTTAGTTTAATTTAGATAATCAACTTCAATTTGTTACTTTTCTTAGCAGTGAATTAAAACTATACATTGTTGCATAGGTGCATTGACTGAATTGAAACCTAAACCAGATCTCTGTGGGAACGAACTCAACTTATTTCTATATTACTTGTGACCACGTATGCTTGCGTGAATTAGTGCAAACAAATCTATAAGTTGATTTCTAATCCAAAGCACTTAAGCACAGCAACTTCCAGCAGCTATGTATTCAGCCTCAGCTGTAGAAGTTGACACAGATTGTTGTTTCTTGCTATACCAAGAGACTAACCTTTGTCCAAGAAACTGGCAGCTACCCGAGGTGTTTTCCTATCCACTCTGCATCCAGCATAATCAGCATCAAAATAACCAACCAGATTGAACCCTGTGTCCTTAGGATACCATAAACCCAAGTTTGGAGTGCCCTTCAGATATCTAAAGATCCTTTTTATAGCAATCAAATGTGATTCTTTTGGATTTGATTGAAACCTTGCACACAAACATGTAGCAAACATGATGTCTGGCCTACTTGCAGTGAGGTAGAGTAGAGAACCAACCATGCCTCTGTAGACTGAGATATCTACTTTCTTGCCTTTAGCATCTTCATCCAATTTAGTGGCAGTGGCCATAGGTGTCTTTGTAGGTGAGCAATCTTCCAAGTCAAACTTCTTCAACAAATCCTTGATGTACTTGGTTTGACTGATAAAGATACCATCCTTCCTTTGACTGACTTGCAACCCAAGAAAGAATGTCAACTCTCCCATCATACTCATCTCATATCTGCTCTGTATGAGTTTAGAGAATTTCTCACACAGCTTCTCATTTGTAGAGCCAAAGATGATATCATCCACATAAATCTGAACTAGGATAATATCATCACCATGCTTCTTGTAAAACAGTGTTTTGTCCAATGTGCCTCTAGTGAATTGATTTTCAAGGAGAAATTGTGATAAAGTATCATACCATGCCCTTGGAGCCTGTTTAAGTCCATACAGTGCCTTAAGCAATCTGTAGACAAATTCTGGGAAATGTGGATCCTCAAAGCCAGGTGGTTGTTGCACATAAACTTCTTCTTCCAACTCTCCATTCAGAAATGCACTCTTGACATCCATTTGATAAACTTTAAAGTTTGAATGAGCAGCAAATGCCAAGAATATTCTGATGGCTTCCAATCTAGCAACAGGGGCAAATGTCTCATCATAATCAATGACTTCCTGTTGAGAGTATCCTTTTGCAACCAACCTTGCTTTGTTTCTTACTATTACACCATCTTCATCCATCTTATTTTTCAGAACCCATTTTGTTCCAACAATGGTTCTATTCTTTGGTGCAGGCACAACTTCCCATACTTTGTTTCTCTCAAATTGATTCAGCTCCTCTTGCATGGCAATAATCCAATCTGGATCCAACAGTGCATCATCAAGTTTCTTAGGCTCAACCTGAGATAGAAAACAACCATAGAGGCACTCATTCTGAGTTTCTCTCCTAGTCCTTACTCCTGCATCAGGATCTCCAATAATCTGCTCTGCAGTGTGTTATCTATCCCATTTCCTTGAATGCTCAGTCTGATTTCTCATTCTTAATGTTGCTTCATCATCCAAGTCATGATCATTCTCATTTCCTCCCCCTGTGATGTTGCCACTATTCACAGGTGTGTCTTGGATGCTTGTTTCTCCACTATTGATTGGCACAAATTCTTCTCTTGTATCATCATTCACTTGAGTTTGTTGAACTTGAGTTTCAACTCCAATTTCAATCTCTTCATCAGAATCATCTAGATTATCAAACTTTAATGGATCTTTATCTTCATCATTGGCTTCTTCTAGTCCAGGTAGTTTGCAGTCATCAAATGTCACATCTGTGCTTTCCATAATTTTCTTTTGACTGATGACATAAACTTTGTATGCAATTCTTTCCATAGAGTAGCCAAGAAAAATTCCTTCAAATGCCTTTGCATCAAACTTTCCAACATATTCTGAATTATCCTTCAATACAAAGCCTTTGCTTCCAAAAGTATGAACATACTTTAGAGTAGGCTTCTTTCCAGTCATCAAATTGTAAGGTGTCTTTCCAGTGTTTTTGTTTATGAGGGTTCTGTTCTGGATATAGCATGCAGTGCTCACAGCCTCAGCCCAAAAACATGTAGGCATCTTTGCATCAAGCAACATTGTTCTAGCAGCCTCAATTAGAGTTCTATTCTTTCTCTCAACAACTCCATTTTGTTGTGGAGTCCTTGGAGCTGAGAATTGCTGAGAAATTCCATTCTCTTTGCAGAATGCTTCAAGTATGGCATTTCTGAACTCTGTTCCATTATCACTTCTCAATGCAATCACACTTGCATTGTTGGCATTTGCTTCCTTGTCAACTTTCTTTATGTGCTCAATGATTACTTGTGGAGCCTCATCTTTTGATGCCAGAAATTCCACCCACGTATACCTTGTAAAGTCATCAACCATCACCAAGGCATACTTCTTTCTTCCTAGTGACATGATATTGACAGGCCCAAACAAGTCCATATGAATGAGTTGTAGGGGCTTGGTTATTGATGTCACTGTCTTTGACTTGTGGCTTGATCTTTTCATCTTTCCTCTTTGACAAGCCTCACACACTCCTTCTTGACAGAATTCAAGTGTGGGCATGCCTCTCACTAACTCTCTTTTGACTAGAGAATTAATGGCTTTGAAGTTCAGTTGTGATAATTTCTTGTGCCACAGCCAACAATCTTCCCTTGATGCTTTTGAGTAGAAGCAACAAATTTTGTCCTTGTTTGCAGAGTCCATATTGGCTACAAACATGCTTCCTTTCCTTACTCCAGATAGAGCAAAATCACCAGTCTTCTTGTGGGTGATCAAACATTCATCCTTGTCAAAATCCACTTTGAATCCCCTATCAGTAAACTGACCAACACTTAGCAGATTATGCTTGAGTCCCTTGACTAGTGCTACATCTTCAATGATGACATTACCAACTTTCAACTTGCCATATCCCAATGTGTTACCCATGCTGTCATCTCCAAAAGCAACCATTGGGCCAGCCTTCTCCTCATACTGTGATAGCAGGGCCATATCACCAGTCATATGATTTGAGCATCCACTGTCCAAAATCCACATGACTTTCTTTTCACTTTCTTTGCCCTGCAAACACAAAGGTATTACTTCTCCTTTGGTACCCAAACAAGTTTGGGTCCATGTGACTTAGAAACAGTTTTATCATAAACAACATGCTTATCAACTTTCTTGGTGTTAGTCTTCTTTTTCAATATTAGAAGTCTTAGAACCTGAGGTTTCAGACTTAGGTGACAGAGGTACCTTCCTAGCTTTAGGAGGACTCGAAGACTTTGACCTTGTGTAGTGTGTGTGAGAATTGTGACTGATACAACCATCAATGAATTGCCTTCTCAAATTGAAACAACTAGTCATAACATTCATATTGCATGGCATACAGTCAAATTTATCACAAAATGGAGCATCTCTATGTCTTAGAGGTACAGAACAGTCATAGAAAGGTTTGGGCACACTACCAACAGGTTTTTTGCATGCATGAGTTAAATGATTAGTACTGAAACAATTCTGACAAGTTTTCCTAGGGGCATTAGGCATATAAGCATAGTTGTTATCTTTGTTAATCCCTAACTTGCCATTTCTGTTCTGTTTCTTCCTAGTCACTTTCTTCTCAGATTCATTTTTCCCAGCTGAAACAAACTTAACAAACTTCTTAGGTCTTACCCTATCACCTACTGGCTCCTTTGTTTTTGACTTGACACTCTCACTCTTAGAGGATGCTTGTTGTTCACTAGATTGTGCCTCATCCTCATCATTCAACATTTGTTTGATGAGTAAGGCATCCTCATCAATTTCAAATGTTGATTCTTTAAAAATTTGATTCTCAGCCTTTTTTAAAATGTGAGGCACTTCTTTCTGAACAACTATGTCATCTTCAATGACAGCATAGTCTTTCCTCTATTTAAGAGTGTCATAGTCAAGTCCAATAGCAGCCTTGGGTTTAGCCTGAATTTTCTCACAATAGGATTGCACTAGACCAGAAGATTTCTTAAAGGTTTTCAGTTTGAATTCATTTTCAGCTAGTTCATCCCTAAGAGCCTTTTCCACTTGACTAGCACATAGAACCTTATTCTGTAGATATTCAACTTCTTTCTTAAGGTTTTCTACTTGCATAGCAGTTAGCTCAAGTTCCTCATTCCTTTTGATTAACATTTCATTTTTAGTAGATAGTTTAGCAATCTCCTCATTAGCAGAAGTCATACTAGTATGAATATTAAACATCTCAACAGATAGTTGTTCAATCATGTATTTATACTCAGAAACAGACATGTCTATGGTAGTGAGAGATGGTACCTGAGAGTCTGATGAAGATGTGTCATCCTTGGAATTGGCCATCAAGGCATAGTTGCAAAATTCTTGCTCTTTTCCATCATTATCAGAATCATCCCAACACTTTCCTTCAGCTATGTAGGCCTTACCTTGTGTCGGTTTTCTCAGAAGGGCCTCATACTTAGCTTCAAGCTCTAGAAACTCTTTATCCTTCTTTTTAAGCTTCTTGCATTCACTGGCAAAATGCCCTAGGTCATTGCATCTATAACACCTTACAGATGACCTATCCACATGGCCGGTTTTAAACTTATTCTTGTTTGCTTTCATTGGTGCCTTGCTTTTGTTGAATGAATGGTTTTGGGTTTTAGGTTTGAAGGGTTGATTCCTCTTGAATCTGATGTTTGGAAATTTTCTGGCCATGAAAGCATATGAAGTGTTTTCCATTCCATCTAGTTCTTCAAGAGTGTAGAACTCTTCTTCCTCCTTCTCCTCAACAGGTTCACTTACCTCAGCTTTTGTTTCTTCATCATCTACTATCTCCTCTATCCTTAGCTGGCTTGTAGATGTTTCTAGGTCTTGAATAGATTTGTTGACAATCAAGGCACATGATGTGTTTATCATTCTGCCTTGGTTGGCTTGGATAGCCCTTTTCTGAAGCAACTCAAGCTCATGAGTTTTTTAAACCCCATAGAGTACATCATATGTGATTTTGTTCAAATCTCTTTCCCTTAGAGAAATGACCCTTTGCTCTAGATTATTTGGTGAAGATAGCAGAAACTTCATGTTCAACTCCTTGGTGCTGTAAACCTTGCCATTCATCTGCAACTCAGTAACTAGCTTGTGAAATCTCTCAAACATCTCAGTGATGCTTCCCTTGGGTTGTGCCATGAAAGCTTCATACTGTGTGACCAGTATCTTTTTCTTATTTTCCTTGACCTCATCAGTTCCTTCACATAACACCTCAATGTGATCCCACATTTCTTTGGCAGATGTGCATGATGTAATGTTTGCAAACATTGACATATCCATGGAATCAATAATTAGCAACATGAGGTGACTATCAAGAGCAACCATCTCCTTTTCTGATTCGGTCCATTTGGATGGTTCCTTGGCCACATAAGATCTTGGAACAGTTATGTGTTCGCTATTTTCTCTACGCAAGTATACGCAGTCCAAAAGCAATATAGGGAAATAAGGATCGTTCCCACGAAGACTCGGTTATTTTAGTAAATATGTCTATTCAACAATGTTTGGTTAATTATAGAAGCATGAACGAACTAAAATGGTTTATTTGTAGATAACAATTAACTAATGAAGTAACGGCTAATTTGTTTAAAATAATATGATAGAGGCATGGGGTCCTAATTTCATGAATGTTTTAGCTCTATTAACTATCAAGAATTAATGTGTTACAATTGTTAAGAATGCTAGCGGGAACACGACACTAATATGAGCCATCTTTCAATTAACTCACACCATTCCAAATAAACATCCACAAAAGAGATAGAAGTTATAAGGGCATCAATTATATCCAATACACTATATGTCTATGTGAATAGGTGATACAATCGATTTAATCACAAGTTCCGCAATTAACTACATAGGGGAATAACGTTCTTTCGAAACTATAATCCGAAATGCGGAGAAGCCGACATACCTATGCTAGCATGGCAAGCCCTAAATCTCTAAATCCACTTTCGCAATCATTAGAGATTTGGCACAATAGATGTTAGCTATTCACCTATATTCAATTAAAACAACCATGCAAGGCAATCTTATATAGAAATTGTTAACACAAATTATCTATCAAATTAACATGAGCATAAACAATTCATTAACAATTCATTACATTAGAACCCCATGAAAGTGTTTAGTTCATAATTGAACTAGGCACCTTCATGGGATTAAATAAAATCATGGATGAAAATTTCCTAAATTAAATAAGAAATTACGAGAGTTAGAAAATTGAACCGAAATTGCTTCCACTGAATGAGATGAGTGCTCCAATTAATATCCTTCCAATCTTCAATCGATATATAACATATACTGAAATTTAAGAAAATTTAAGTATATAAATATAAAAATAATATTACTAAAAATTAAAGTGTTTAAAAATAAAACTGAAATAAAAATAAAAATACTAAAATTTAAAATATATAAAATAAAACTGAAATTAAAATTTAAATAAAACTGAAAATAAAATTTTTGAAATAAAAAATAAAATTACGAAATTCAAATTATAAAAATAAAACTGGAATTAAAACTGAATTTTAAAATGTATATAATAAAAATAAAAATTACAATTGGAACTGTATTTCAAGAAATTAGAACAGAAATTTAGAATGGAGAGAGCAAAAATGAAAGACAAGCTGTGTGTTTTTCAAGTGTGTCCGAGATCTCCTTTCTACATTCTAAAACAATCTATTTATAGGCTAAAATTTGATCTATAAGCATCATTGATTACATCATTTTTTTCTTAAAGTCTAGCCATCCTTTGACAATTTTCTGCAGTTTTTTTGGAAGAAAATTGTTCAACAAAATCATGCAGCAGCCCTGCTTGAAGAATTAATTCTGCACATTTTTCTGACTTAATCCGGAGCTGAAAACCACTCGCAGGGACCCTGATTTGAGCACCACGCGCTGGCTGCTTCCAGGATTTTCTTCGGGCGCGTGGTACTACCGATAAACTGGCCTGCTTTCTTCCTCTATTATTTGAAATGTTAAACAACACCTTGCTTTTGCTTTTGCTTTTGCTTATTTGTTTATTTTGCCGCCTGCCACTTCAACCATTTATACAAAATAACTAGTATAACGGCTTACTGGGGTTGCACGATTCCGAAAAGAAAATGTTTTTAACCCGCATATCTCATAATCTTTAATTAATAAATAATTAATTTAATCTAGAAATTATAAAAATAAATATCTAATATTATTAGATATTTATAAATATAATTTTCTAATTAAATAAAGTATTTATTAATATAAATAAATCCTCAAGCTCTAAGCTGCGGTCTTTTGAGGGTCGGAAACCGGACTCCTTTTGCTTAACGAAAAATATATCAATTCCAACCGGGATTCCTGCTTTAAGAATATATCACTTTCCATATTTTTGTGATAATTCTATTTCCTCATTGTTCGTCCAGGTGTAAACTACGGTCTCTTCAGAATCTAAAACCGGGCTCCTTTTGCTTAGAAAAAAATATAACAATTCCAACCGGGGTTTCAGCTTTAAGAATATATCACTCAGAACATCTTTATGATAATTCCTTTTCCTCGTAGCCAGTCCATCTGAGCCAGAAATCCACCGTCTTTTAACCTTTTATCGCCAGGATACCTGAAATTTCGAGTTCTACACAACAAATACCGAAAGAACAAAAACGAATTAAAAGACACCACATACTTAAGGATAAATCACCAATCTAGGCTCAATTAGTGCATAATAAGTGGATATAAAATCCACTTATCACACCCCCAAACTTAAACTGATGCTTGTCCTCAAGCATAACAATATATATTAACTAACTAGCACCACTTCCGTAGGTGATCACGGTTGCACTTGGCATATGCAACAAGCCCTTTAAACCCCTAGGCAGCCCTAGTGGACGAGTTAGGTCTCCTGAGGGCCTATAGCGAATGTACCCACAAAATCCATTTATCAAATGCAACTAACAATGCATGAATGCAACTAACAGCCAGCGCGTGGTGCTCAAATCAGGGTCCCTGCGAGTGGTTTTCAGCTCCGGATTAAGTCAGAAAAATGTGCAGAATTAATTCTTCAACCAGGGCTGCTGCATGATTTTGTTGAACAATTTTCTTCCAAAAAAGCTGCAGAAAATTGTCAAAGGATGGCTAGACTTTAAGAAAAAAATGATGTAAGCAATGATGCTTATAGATCAAATTTTAGCCTATAAATAGATTGTTTTAGAATGTAGAAAGGAGATCTCGGACACACTTGAAAAATACACAGCTTGTCTTTCATTTTTGCTCTCTCCATTCTAAATTTCTGTTCTAATTTCTTGAAATACAGTTCCAATTGTAATTTTTATTTTTATTATATGCATTTTAAAATTCAGTTTTAATTCCAGTTTTATTTTTATAATTTGAATTTCGTAATTTTATTTTTTATTTCAAAAATTTTATTTTCAGTTTTATTTAAATTTTAATTTCAGTTTTATTTTATATATTTTAAATTTTAGTAATTTTATTTTTATTTCAGTTTTATTTTTAAACACTTTAATTTTTAGTAATATTATTTTTATATTTATATACTTAAATTTTCTTAAATTTCAGTATATGTTATATATCGATTGAAGATTGGAAGGATATTAATTGGAGCACTCATCTCATTCAGTGGAAGCAATTTCGGTTCAATTTTCTAACTCTCGTAATTTCGTATTTAATTTAGGAAATTTTCATCCATGATTTTATTTAATCCCATGAAGGTGCCTAGTTCAATTATGAACTAAACACTTTCATGGGGTTCTAATGTAATGAATTGTTAATGCTCATGTTAATTTGATAGATAATTTGTGTTAACAATTTCTATATAAGATTGTCTTGCATGGTTGTTTTAATTGAATATAGGTGAATAGCTAACATCTATTGTGCCAAATCTCTAATGATTGCGAAAGTGGATTTAGCGATTTAGGGCTTGCCATGCTAGCATAGGTATGTCGGCTTCTCCGCATTTCGGATTATAGTTTCGAAAGAACGTTATTCCCCTATGTAGTTAATTGCGGAACTTGTGATTAAATCGATTGTATCACCTATTCACATAGACATATAGTGTATTGGATATAATTGATGCCCTTATAACTTCTATCTCTTTTGTGGATGTTTATTTGGAATGGTGTGAGTTAATTGAAAGATGGCTCATATTAGTGTCGTGTTCCCGCTAGCATTCTTAACAATTGTAACACATTAATTCTTGATAGTTAATAGAGCTAAAACATTCATGAAATTAGGACCCCATGCCTCTATCATATTATTTTAAACAAATTAGCCGTTACTTCATTAGTTAATTGTTATCTGCAAATAAACCATTTTAGTTCGTTCATGCTTCTATATTTAACCAAACATTGTTGAATAGACATATTTACTAAAATAACCGAGTCTTCGTGGGAACGATCCTTATTTCCCTATATTGCTTTTGGACTGCGTATACTTGCGTAGAGAAAATAGCGAACAAGTTTTTGGCGCCGCTGCCGGGGACTCGGTGTTATTTTTGTTTATGTGTTTTACTACAATAGAAGTTAATTTGTTTGACTTGAACATTTTATCTTATATTTTTGTGAAGTGATTATTTGTGTATAGATACTTGGATTTTTATGCTAACACGTTCTAAAGCATTAAAAGCCAAACAAGTACTTGAACTAGCAAATATTCACAAGATGGACGGAGAAGGCGAAGTAGTTGCACCTGCAGCAGCAAGGGCTTTAATGGACTACTCGCAACCGAAGATTGATGACATTCAGTCAAGTATCATTCGTCCAGCAATTGCGGCTCATACATTTGAAATTAAATCTAGCACTATTCAGATGGTGCAGAATCAAGTACAGTACGGAGGAACTGCAACGGAAGATCCTAACCTACACATCAGGAACTTTGTAGGGCCGCGAGCAAGCCATAACTCCACAATAGTATGATATTGTCCGCTTTGGGTCAAGCCCGCACGGGTTTGTTTTTGGGTAACTCCCAAAAGGCCTCATACTAATGGAGTTAATTGGCTGCTCTATATACAAGAGAATTATCTCTTATCTCCTCGATGTGGTACTTGGGTTGACACCACCCAACAATTCTCCCCTCAAACCAAGAACCACATAACCCGTGGTCTTACACTGCGATTAATCTGTCAACATCTTGCACCGCCACGATTCACCTCGTAGAACCCGCCGCCTGAACCCTTTCAGGAAGACTTTCGACACAAGGAACCCAACAAATCTCCAATCGCCACTGAGGGAAACCTCCCACATCGCAATACCGTAGCCCATTACCCCCAAGATCCAATTACCGAACCATGGGCTCTGATACCACTTGTAGGGCCGCGAGCAAGCCATAACTCCACAATAGTATGATATTGTCCGCTTTGGGTCAAGCCCGCACGGGTTTGTTTTTGGGTAACTCCCAAAAGGCCTCATACTAATGTAGTTAATTGGCTGCTCTATATACAAGAGAATTATCTCTTATCTCCTCGATGTGGTACTTGGGTTGACACCACCCAACAATCTTCATAGAAATATGCGACACATTTAGATTCAACAATGTGTCAGATGATGCTATGAAGTTGAGACTCTTTCCGTTTTCCTTAAGAGACAAGGCCAAGGGTTGGTTACACTCTCTGCCACCGGGATCTATCACCACTTGGGCTGATCTAGCTCAAAAGTTTCTTAGCAAGTTCTTCCCCATGGCAAAGACTGCAGCTATAAGGAATGCTATCACGCAATTTTCTCAACAGTCTGGTGAATCTTTATGTGAAGCATGGGAAAGATACAAGGAAATGCTTCGGCAATGCCCTCATCATGGCATGCCAAACTGGATGATCATAAATTGTTTCTATAATGGGCTAGGAATGCAATCAAGGCCAATGGTAGATGCAGCTTCAGGGGGAGCATTATGGGCTAAAAGTTATGAGGAGGCCTACGATCTTATCGAGATGATGGCAGCTAATGAATATCAAAACCCAACTCAGAGAATGCCACAACAGAAGGTAGCAGGAATTCTTAATATCGACAAAGCCACTTCCTTAGCAGCTCAGCTAGAGGCTTTGAAATTGAAAGTAGACTATTTGACAGCACAAGGATTTCATCAAATTGCTAGTGTTTGTGAGTTGTGTGCAGGCGCACATGAATCAAATCAATGTGCCATCTCAAACGAGTCGGTTCAGTTCGTAAGCAATTTCCAGAGACAGCAACAGCCAGCTCCAAATTCCTACCATCCGAACAACCGAAATCATCAAAATTTCAGTTGGAGCAATAATCAAGGAGGAGCACAACAATCACATCAGCCCTACCAACAATCTAATCATCAGCCATTTGGAGCTAAGCAGTATAATCCATCTGGATTCCAGCAACAACAGGGGCAACATTTTCAACAACCATATGCTCCTAGACAATTTCAGCCCCCAGGATTTCAACAACAACAATCTTATGGAAATTCTGGACAATCGTCGAATGAAAAGACTGAATTAGAGGAGTTGAGGTTGGGCCAAAAAAGCCAAGCGACTTCCATTAAAAATCTGGAAACTCAATTGAGTCAACTCGCTAGTTTCATGATGAGCCGACCACAAGGAACACTCCCCAGTGATACTGAACTTAATCCTGGGAGAAAGGATAATCACGAGCACATCAAAGCAATTACCCTCAGATCAGGGAGAATCACAGAGGATGCTGAGCTAAAAGATACAGAAAAAATTCTGCCAGACAAAGGAACAGAAAAAGCAGATTTGGGAGACACAAAGGACATGGGCAATATATCAGAATCAAAGGAGGAGATTAAAGAAAATATGCCAACTCCTAAACAAACTGTCCTCGAGCAAAAAGAAGTAAAAGAGCAAGTCTACCCACCTCCACCATTTCCTCGACGAGTGCAAAAACAGAAATTAGACAAGCAGTTTGGCAAATTTCTTGAAGTCTTTAAAAAATTACATATCAACATTCCATTTGCTGAAGCTCTCGAACAAATGCCAAGCTATGCCAAATTCATGAAAGGCATTCTCTCGAGGAAATTAAAACTTGAAGACTTAGAGACCGTTGCTTTGACGGAAGAATGTAGTGCGGTATTGCAGCAAAAGTTGCCGCCTAAGCTGAAAGATCCAGGGAGTTTTACAATACCATGCACCATTGGGAGATTATCTTTCGACAAATGTTTATGTGATCTGGGAGCAAGTATCAATCTTATGCCATACTCGGTTTTCTTGCAGCTTGGTCTTCCTGAACCAAAACCGACAAGTATGTCCCTTTAGTTGGCTGATAGATCTATCACCTATCCTAGGGGAGTTGTTGAAGATGTGTTGGTGAAAGTAGACAAACTCATCTTTCCTGCTGATTTTGTCATTCTTGATTTCGAAGAGGACAAGAAGATTCCTATCATTCTTGGTAGGCCATTTTTAGCAACAGGACAAACATTGATTGATGTCCAAAAGGGGGAATTGACGATAAAGGTGCACGATCAAATTGTCACCTTCAATGTTTTCACAGCTATGAAATTCCCAACAGAAGAAGAGCAGTGTCTGAAGATATACTTAATTGAGTCTACGGTGCAAGAAAAGTTAGGGCACATGCTCATGAATGATACTTTGGAAAAGGCCCTCAGTGGGGAGTATTCATTAGATGAAGATGACATTGATGAACAATTGCAATATCTGGATGCTTTGCCGTGGCAAAGAAAATTTGAAAGACCAGTTGAATCGCTGGGACTGCCAGAATTAAAAGGACCACATCAGCAATTAAAGCCGTCTATCGAAGAAGCTCCAACTCTAGAGCTCAAGCCACTACCGGATCACTTACGGTATGCTTCCCTTGGTGAAAAATCCACTTTACCTGTGATTATTGCCGCTAACCTTTCAGACTCCGAGGAAGACAAGCTCTTGAGAGTTCTTCGAGAATTCAAATCAGCCATTGGTTGGTCTGTTGCGGATCTAAAAGGAATCAGTCCCGCATATTGTCAACATAAAATTCCATTGGAAGAAGGGAGTAAACCAACAGTAGAACACCAAAGGCGGTTAAATCCTATCATGAAAGAAGTGGTAAAGAAAGAAATTCTCAAGTGGCTAGATGCTGGTATCATCTATCCCATTTCAGACAGTTCATGGGTAAGTCCAGTGCAATGTGTGCGTAAGAAAGGAGGCATGACAGTAGTTGCCAATGAAAAGAACGAGCTCATTCCGACTCGTACAGTTACAGGGTGGAGAATTTGCATGGACTACAGAAAGCTAAACAAAGCTACAAGGAAGGATCACTTTCCCCTTCCATTCATTGATCAAATGCTAGACAGGTTGGCTGGGCATGAATTCTATTGCTTGCTGGATGGTTATTCAGGATATAATCAAATTGGTATTACTCCAGAAGATCAGGAGAAGACCACTTTCACATGTCCTTTTGGCACATTTGCGTTCCGACGCGTTCCTTTCGGACTCTGTGGTGCACCTGCTACTTTTCAGAGGTGTATGATGGCAATTTTTTCGGATATGATTGGTATCAATGTGGAAGTGTTCATGGATGATTTCTCAGTCTTTGGGAAATCATATGATGAATGCCTCAGAAATCTAGGCATGGTGCTGAAACGATGTGTTGAGACTAATCTAGTACTCAACTGGGAAAAATGTCACTTCATGGTAAAGGAAGGCATCATTCTTGGGCACAAGGTATCTGGTAAGGGGCTGGAAGTGGATAAGGCTAAGTTGGAGACGATTGGAAATCTCCCTCCACCAATTTCAGTTAAAGGAATTCGCAGTTTTCTTGGTCATGCGGGTTTTTATCGGCGATTCATCCAAGATTTTTCGAAAATATCTAAACCTTTGTGCAATCTGTTAGAAAAGGATATTCCTTTTAAATTTGGTGAAGATTGTTTGGAGGCATTCAAGCTCTTAAAGAAGAAATTGACAACTGCGCCCATTATCACTGCACCTGATTGGAGTGAACCTTTTGAATTAATGTGTGATGCAAGTGACTATGCAATGGGAGCTGTTCTTGGTCAACGGAAGAATAAGGTGTTTCACGTGATTTACTATGCTAGCAGAACTCTCAATAATGCACAGCTGAATTACACTACTACAGAAAAGGAACTCTTAGCTATTGTATATAGCTTCGAGAAATTCAGATCGTATTTGCTCGGAACTAAGGTAGTGGTGTTTACAGATCATGCAGCCATTCGATACCTAATGTCGAAGAAAGATGCTAAGCCACGGTTGATTCGTTGGGTTCTGTTGCTTCAAGAATTCGACTTGGAAATCAAGGATAGAAAGGGTACTGAGAACCAGGTGGCTGATCACTTGTCTCGGTTAGAGGAACACGGTAACTCAGCGGATAAAACTCTCATCAACGAATTTTTTCCTGACGAGCAACTTTTTGGGGTGCAAAATGAAGAGCCATGGTTTGCAGACATTGTGAACTATCTTGTAAGCAATGTCATCCCGTCGGAATTTTCTTATGCTCAAAGAAAGAAGTTTCTTCATGATGTAAAATGGTACCGATGGGATGAACCCTTGTTATTCAGACAGGGACCTGATCAGGTGATTCGGAGGTGCATTCCGTTTAGTGAGGTTGAAGGTATTTTGCATGACTACTATTCTACCACTTACGGAGGTCATTATGCTGGAGAGAAGACAGCCACTCGAGTACTTCAGACTGGGTTTTATTGGCCAACACTGTTTAAAGATGCGCATCAGTTTGTGTTGAGATGCGATAGATGTCAAAGAATTGGTAATATCTCTAGGAGGAATGAGATGCCTCTGAATATGCTGTTGGAAGTAGAGATTTTCGATGTGTGGGGGATCGATTTCATGGGTCCTTTTATTTCTTCATGCAATAATCAGTACATCTTGCTAGCGGTGGACTATGTTTCTAAATGGGTCGAGGTGAAGGCTTTACCGACCAATGACGCTAAAGTGGTGCTGAATTTTCTGAATAAGCAAGTTTTCACACGTTTCGGAACTCCAAGGGTAATTATCAGTGACGAAGGATCACACTTCTGCAACCGCAAGTTCACAGCATTGATGGCAAGGTACAACATAAATCATCGAATTGCTACGGCCTATCACCCTCAAACGAATGACCAAGCAGAGGTTTCCAACAGAGAGATAAAACGGATCCTAGAGAAGGTCGTGAATCCTTCAAGGAAGGACTGGTCACTAAAACTTGATGAAGCTGTTTGGGCTTATAGAACAGCTTACAAAACACCTTTGGGCACGTCACCTTTTCAGCTAGTATATGGCAAGGCTTGTCATCTGCCTGCCGAACTAGAACACAAAGCCTATTGGGCGCTGAAGAAGTTGAACTTTGACTTAGCAGCAGCAGGTGAGAAAAGAATGCTTCAGATTAATGAACTAGATGAGTTTCGGCTACAGGCTTATGAAAATCACAAGTTATACAAGGAAAAGGTCAAGAGATGGCATGACAGACGTTTGGTGCAAAAGTCTTTTGTACCAGGGCAGTTAGTTTTGCTTTTCAACTCTCGTCTCAGACTTTTTCCAGAGAAACTTAAGTCAAGGTGGTCAGGACCATTCACGGTTAAAACGGTGTTTCCACATGGTGCAGTGGAAATTTTTGATAAAACACCGGAAGCAGCTTTCAAAGTAAATGGACTGAGGTTGAAGCCATATTTTGGTGAACATGTGAATCGCAAAGCAGAAACCGCGGTTCTTGGTACTACCGATTAAAGTGCGAAAGTGAAGTCAAGCTAGCGACAATAAACAAGCGCTTCGTGGGAGGCAACCCATGTGTTTCGGTGTTTTCAGGTATGTTCTCTACTATCCCTTGTATTTACATCCATTCAATGCGGATATTGAATATTATAAGTTTGGGGGTGGTTTGGGGGATAAGTAGTATGTATATGTGTTAGTAGTTTTTGTGAGTCATTGTGTTCATGTAGGATATCATGTTTTGCATATTAGTAGTAATTCATGCATATTTGTTCGTATTATCTATGTTGTTTCATTTAGGACATTCTGTTATTGTTTGTTTGTTTTACCATGTGAGTCATATTAGTTGCATTTTCATGACATGCATTTTTCATGATCCCTTAGGACGAGCTGATTCTGATTGATAGGTGGATGTTGATTTGGGTGTGATGATGATGAGTAGAGGGCTGATTTATAGTTCCTAAGGAATTGACTTGCATGTTATGGGAACAAAATTTTTACACAGTCTCATTGGGGTGCTTTTGGGCTAGGTTAGGGTCATGCCTGTTGGATGTTTTGAGATTTAATCACTTGTTTATTCTTAGAATTTTCGTTATTCCCTTGATAGCGTAGGAACACTAAAATCTAAGTTTGGGGGAAAACAGGGATTTCATGCTAAGTGGTAATAATTGTCAATAAAGGCTAGGCGTCAAATGGCTAGTAGCCAGCTCATATTTATATGAGTAGTCTAGGGTTGGAAATGAGAAAGGCTCATTCCAGATTGCGAAAAAAAAAAAAGAGTCAGATGTCCAATTGATTATATGCAAAATTAACCAGAGTGAGCTCTTTAATACTCGAGTAATTAAGTCTGAGGGGACTTAGTCCTAGTAACCTAAAGCCCTTGTGGTTTGGGATTGCTGACCTAACACTCGCTACATGGGTATTATTGTATAAACCTTTTAGGGTCTCATTCATTGCACGGTTAAATAAGCATGCGTATTGTATATGTAGTGTCGTAGTATAGTAATAAAGCATGAGTTTCTGTCTACCTTGGATAAGGGTGGAGGTGTTCCTAGGTTATGAAGTGTCTACAGTTTATTCTAGTTATAAACCTGTGATTGTCTTGACGGAAAGCATGTATGGTTTTTGACCTAGTTTTGGGAGTATTTCTGATGAGCATTGCACACACGCACGTTTCTGTTCGTGTATTTGTTAGTATACGGGGACTTAGTCGAGCTCTGCTTGGAATTGTTGCATTCTTTGGAGATATTTGCTTTTTAGTTGATTTTGGTGAGTTTGAAGGGGATCGTTGCATTTTTCATATTAGTTGCATTCATGCATTGTTAGTTGCATTTGATAAATGGATTTTGTGGGTACATTCGCTATAGGCCCTCACGAGACCTAACTCGTCCACTAGGGCTGCCTAGGGGTTTAAAGGGCTTGTTGCATATGCCAAGTGCAACCGTGATCACCTACGGAAGTGGTGCTAGTTAGTTAATATATATTGTTATGCTTGAGGACAAGCATCAGTTTAAGTTTGGGGGTGTGATAAGTGAATTTTATATCCACTTATTATGCACTAATTGAGCCTAGATTGGTGATTTATCCTTAAGTATGTGGTGTCTTTTAATTCGTTTTTGTTCTTTCGGTATTTGTTGTGTAGAACTCGAAATTTCAGGTATCCTGGCGATAAAAGGTTAAAAGACGGTGGATTTCTGGCTCAGATGGACTGGCTACGAGGAAAAGGAATTATCATAAAGATGTTCTGAGTGATATATTCTTAAAGCTGAAACCCCGGTTGGAATTGTTATATTTTTTCTAAGCAAAAGGAGCCCGGTTTTAGATCCTGAAGAGACCGTAGTTTACACCTGGACGAACAATGAGGAAATAGAATTATCACAAAAATATGGAAAGTGATATATTCTTAAAGCAGGAATCCCGGTTGGAATTGATATATTTTTCGTTAAGCAAAAGGAGTCCGGTTTCCGACCCTCAAAAGACCGCAGCTTAGAGCTTGAGGATTTATTTATATTAATAAATACTTTATTTAATTAGAAAATTATATTTATAAATATCTAATAATATTAGATATTTATTTTTATAATTTCTAGATTAAATTAATTATTTATTAATTAAAGATTATGAGATATGCGGGTTAAAAACATTTTCTTTTCGGAATCGTGCAACCCCAGCAAGCCGTTATACTAGTTATTTTGTATAAATGGTTGAAGTGGCAGGCGGCAAAATAAACAAATAAGCAAAAGCAAAAGCAAGGTGTTGTTTAACATTTCAAATAATAGAGGAAGAAAGCAGGCCAGTTTATCGGTAGTACCACGCGCCCGAAGAAAATCCTGGAAGCAGCCAGCGCGTGGTGCTCAAATCAGGGTCCCTGCGAGTGGTTTTCAGCTCCGGATTAAGTCAGAAAAATGTGCAGAATTAATTCTTCAACCAGGGCTGCTGCATGATTTTGTTGAACAATTTTCTTCCAAAAAAGCTGCAGAAAATTGTCAAAGGATGGCTAGACTTTAAGAAAAAAAATGATGTAAGCAATGATGCTTATAGATCAAATTTTAGCCTATAAATAGATTGTTTTAGAATGTAGAAAGGAGATCTCGGACACACTTGAAAAACACACAGCTTGTCTTTCATTTTTGCTCTCTCCATTCTAAATTTCTGTTCAAATTTCTTGAAATACAGTTCCAATTGTAATTTTTATTTTTATTATATACATTTTAAAATTCAGTTTTAATTCCAGTTTTATTTTTATAATTTGAATTTCGTAATTTTATTTTTTATTTCAAAAATTTTATTTTCAGTTTTATTTAAATTTTAATTTCAGTTTTATTTTATATATTTTAAATTTTAGTAATTTTATTTTTATTTCAGTTTTATTTTTAAACACTTTAATTTTTAGTAATATTAATTTTATATTTATATACTTAAATTTTCTTAAATTTCAGTATATGTTATATATCGATTGAAGATTGGAAGGATATTAATTGGAGCACTCATCTCATTCAGTGGAAGCAATTTCGGTTCAATTTTCTAACTCTCGTAATTTCTTATTTAATTTAGGAAATTTTCATCCATGATTTTATTTAATCCCATGAATGTGCCTAGTTCAATTATGAACTAAACACTTTCATGGGGTTCTAATGTAATGAATTGTTAATGCTCATGTTAATTTGATAGATAATTTGTGTTAACAATTTCTATATAAGATTGCCTTGCATGGTTGTTTTAATTGAATATAGGTGAATAGCTAACATCTATTGTGCCAAATCTCTAATGATTGCGAAAGTGGATTTAGAGATTTAGGGCTTGCCATGCTAGCATAGGTATGTCGGCTTCTCCGCATTTCGGATTATAGTTTCGAAAGAACGTTATTCCCCTATGTAGTTAATTGCGGAACTTGTGATTAAATCGATTGTATCACCTATTCACATAGACATATAGTGTATTGGATATAATTGATGCCCTCATAACTTCTATCTCTTTTGTGGATGTTTATTTGGAATGGTGTGAGTTAATTGAAAGATGGCTCATATTAGTGTCGTGTTCCCGCTAGCATTCTTAACAATTGTAACACATTAATTCTTGATAGTTAATAGAACTAAAACATTCATGAAATTAGGACCCCATGCCTCTATCATATTATTTTAAACAAATTAGCCGTTACTTCATTAGTTAATTGTTATCTGCAAATAAACCATTTTAGTTCGTTCATGCTTCTATAATTAACCAAACATTGTTGAATAGACATATTTACTAAAATAACCGAGTCTTCGTGGGAACGATCCTTATTTCCCTATATTACTTTTGGACTGCGTATACTTGCGTCGAGAAAATAGCGAACAAGTTTTTGAACAATGTTTGGTTAATTATAGAAGCATGAACGAACTAAAATGGTTTATTTGCAGATAACAATTAACTAATGAAGTAACGGCTAATTTTTTAAAATAATATGATAGAGGCATAGGGTCCTAATTTCATGAATGTTTTAGCTCTATTAACTATCAAGAATTAATGTGTTACAATTGTTAAGAATGCTAGCGGGAACACGACACTAATATGAGCCATCTTTCATTTAACTCACACCATTGCTTCCACTAATATGACTACAATAGAAGTTAATTTGTTTGACTTGAACATTTTATCTTATATTTTTGTGAAGTGATTATTTGTGTACAGATACTTGGATTTTTATGCTAACACGTTCTAAAGCATTAAAAGCCAAACAAGTACTTGAACTAGCAAATATTCACAAGATGGACGGAGAAGGCGAAGTAGTTGCACCTGCAGCAGCAAGGGCTTTAATGGACTACTCGTAACCGAAGATTGATGACATTCAGTCAAGTATCATTCGTCCAGCAATTGCGGCTCCTACATTTGAAATTAAATCTAGCACTATTCAGATGGTGCAGAATCAAGTACAGTACGGAGGAACTGCAACGGAAGATCCTAACCTACACATCAGGAACTTCATAGAAATATGCGACACATTTAGATTCAACAATGTGTCAGATGATGCTGTGAAGTTGAGACTCTTTCCGTTTTCCTTAAGAGACAAGGCCAAGGGTTGGTTACACTCTCTGCCACCGAGATCTATCACCACTTGGGCTGATCTAGCTCAAAAGTTTCTTAGCAAGTTCTTCCCCATGGCAAAGACTGCAGCTATAAGGAATGCTATCACGCAATTTTCTCAACAGTCTGGTGAATCTTTATGTGAAGCATGGGAAAGATACAAGGAAATGCTTCGGCAATGCCCTCATCATGGCATGCCAAACTGGATGATCATAAATTGTTTCTATAATGGGCTAGGAATGCAATCAAGGCCAATGGTAGATGCAGCTTCAGGGGGAGCATTATGGGCTAAAAGTTATGAGGAGGCCTACGATCTTATCGAGATGATGGCAGCTAATGAATATCAAAACCCAACTCAGAGAATGCCACAACAGAAGGTAGCAGGAATTCTTAATATCGACAAAGCCACTTCCTTAGCAGCTCAGCTAGAGGCTTTGAAATTGAAAGTAGACTATTTGACAGCACAAGGATTTCATCAAATTGCTAGTGTTTGTGAGTTGTGTGCAGGCGCACATGAATCAAATCAATGTGCCATCTCAAACGAGTCGGTTCAGTTCGTAAGCAATTTCCAGAGACAACAACAGCCAGCTCCAAATTCCTACCATCCGAACAACCGAAATCATCCAAATTTTAGTTGGAGCAATAATCAAGGAGGAGCACAACAATCACATCAGCCCTACCAACAATCTAATCATCAGCCATTTGGAGCTAAGCAATATAATCCATCTGGATTCCAGCAACAACAGGGGTAACATTTTCAACAACCATATGCTCCTAGACAATTTCAGCCCCCAGGATTTCAACAACAACAATCTTATGGAAATTCTGGACAATCGTCGAATGAAAAGACTGAATTAGAGGAGTTGAGGTTGGGCCAAAAAAGCCAAGCGACTTCCATTAAAAATCTGGAAACTCAATTGAGTCAACTCGCTAGTTTCATGATGAGCCGACCACAAGGAACACTCCCCAGTGATACTGAACTTAATCCTGGGAGAAAGGATAATCACGAGCACATCAAAGCAATTACCCTCAGATCAGGGAGAATCACGGAGGATGCTGAGCTAAAAGATACAGAAAAAATTCTGCCAGACAAAGGAACAGAAAAAGCAGATTTGGGAGACACAAAGGACATGGGCAATATATCAGAATCAAAGGAGGAGATTAAAGAAAATATGCCAACTTCTAAACAAACTGTCCTCGAGCAAAAAGAAGTAAAAGAGCAAGTCTACCCACCTCCACCATTTCCTCGACGAGTGCAAAAACAGAAATTAGACAAGCAGTTTGGCAAATTTCTTGAAGTCTTTAAAAAATTACATATCAACATTCCATTTGCTGAAGCTCTCGAACAAATGCCAAGCTATGCCAAATTCATGAAAGGCATTCTCTCGAGGAAATTAAAACTTGAAGACTTAGAGACCGTTGCTTTGACGGAAGAATGTAGTGCGGTATTGCAGCAAAAGTTGCCGCCTAAGCTGAAAGATCCAGGGAGTTTTACAATACCATGCACCATTGGGAGATTATCTTTCGACAAATGTTTATGTGATCTGGGAGCAAGTATCAATCTTATGCCATACTCGGTTTTCTTGCAGCTTGGTCTTCCTGAACCAAAACCGACAAGTATGTCCCTTCAGTTGGCTGATAGATCTATCACCTATCCTAGGGGAGTTGTTGAAGATGTGTTGGTGAAAGTAGACAAACTCATCTTTCCTGCTGATTTTGTCATTCTTGATTTCGAAGAGGACAAGAAGATTCCTATCATTCTTGGTAGGCCATTTTTAGCAACAGGACAAACATTGATTAATGTCCAAAAGGGGGAACTGACGATAAAGGTGCACGATCAAATTGTCACCTTCAATGTTTTCACAGCTATGAAATTCCCAACAGAAGAAGAGCAGTGTCTGAAGATATACTTAATTGAGTCTACGGTGCAAGAAAAGTTAGGGCACATGCTCATGAATGATACTTTGGAAAAGGCCCTCAGTGGGGAGTATTCATTAGATGAAGATGACATTGATGAACAATTGCAATATCTGGATGCTTTGCCGTGGCAAAGAAAATTTGAAAGACCAGTTGAATCGCTGGGACTGCCAGAATTAAAAGGACCACATCAGCAATTAAAGCCGTCTATCGAAGAAGCTCTAACTCTAGAGCTCAAGCCACTACCGGATCACTTACGGTGTGCTTCCCTTAGTGAAAAATCCACTTTACCTGTGATTATTGCCGCTAACCTTTCAGACTCCGAGGAAGACAAGCTCTTGAGAGTTCTTCGGGAATTCAAATCAGCCATTGGTTGGTCTGTTGCGGATCTAAAAGGAATCAGTCCCGCATATTGTCAACATAAAATTCCATAGGAAGAAGGGAGTAAACCAACAATAGAACACCAAAGGCGGTTGGAAGGATATTAATTGGAGCACTCATCTCATTCAGTGGAAGCAATTTCGGTTCAATTTTCTAACTCTCGTAATTTCTTATTTAATTTAGGAAATTTTCATCCATAATTTTATTTAATCCCATGAAGGTGCCTAGTTCAATTATGAACTAAACACTTTCATGGGGTTCTAATGTAATGAATTGTTAATGCTCATGTTAATTTGATAGATAATTTGTGTTAACAATT
The DNA here is from genome assembly GCA_037693485.1 of Kitagawia praeruptora. NCBI lineage: Eukaryota > Viridiplantae > Streptophyta > Magnoliopsida > Apiales > Apiaceae > Kitagawia > Kitagawia praeruptora. Next base: position 138,662,836 of record CM075345.1, read on the forward strand.
TCTATATAAGATTGCCTTGCATGGTTGTTTTAATTGAATATAGGTGAATAGCTAACATCTATTGTGCCAAATCTCTAATGATTGCGAAAGTGGATTTAGAGATTTAGGGCTTGCCATGCTAGCATAGGTATGTCGGTTTCTCCACATTTCGGATTATAGTTTCGAAAGAACGTTATTCCCCTATGTAGTTAATTGCGGAACTTGTGATTAAATCGATTGTATCACCTATTCACATAGACATATAGTGTATTGGATATAATTGATGCCCTTATAACTTCTATCTCTTTTGTGGATGTTTATTTGGAATGGTGTGAGTTAATTGAAAGATGGCTCATATTAGTGTCGTGTTCCCGCTAGCATTCTTAACAATTGTAACACATTAATTCTTGATAGTTAATAGAGCTAAAACATTCATGAAATTAGGACCCCATGCCTCTATCATATTATTTAAAACAAATTAGCCGTTACTTCATTAGTTAATTGTTATCTGCAAATAAACCATTTTAGTTCGTTCATGCTTCTATAATTAACCAAACATTGTTATCTGCAAATAAACCATTTTAGTTCGTTCATGCTTCTATAATTCTATAATTCCTTAGGAACTATAAATCAGCCCTCTACTCATCATCATCACACCCAAATCAACATCCACCTATCAATCAGAATCAGCTCGTCCTAAGGGATCATGAAAAATGCATGTCATGAAAATGCAACTAATATGACTCACATGGTAAAACAAACAAACAATAACAGAATGTCCTAAATGAAACAACATAGATAATACGAACAAATATGCATGAATTACTACTAATATGCAAAACATGATATCCTACATGAACACAATGACTCACAAAAACTACTAACACATATACATACTACTTATCCCCCAAACCACCCCCAAACTTATAATATTCAATGTCCGCATTGAATGGAAGTAAATACAAGGGATAGTAGAGAACATACCTGAAAACACCGAAACACATGGGTTGCCTCCCACGAAGCGCTTGTTTATTGTCGCTAGCTTGACTTCACTTTCGCACTTTAATCGGTAGTACCAAGAACCGCGGTTTCTACTTTGCGATTCACATGTTCACCAAAATATGGCTTCAACCTCTGTCCATTTACTTTGAAAGCTGCTTCCGGTGTTTTATCAAAAATTTCCACTGCACCATGTGGAAACACCGTTTTAACCGTGAATGGTCCTGACCACCTTGACTTAAGTTTCCCTGGAAAAAGTCTGAGACGAGAGTTGAAAAGCAAAACTAACTGCCCTGGTACAAAAGACTTTTGCACCAAACGTCTGTCATGCCATCTCTTGACCTTTTCCTTGTATAACTTGTGATTTTCATAAGCCTGTAGCCGAAACTCATCCAGTTCATTAATCTGAAGCATTCTTTTCTCACCTGCTGCTGCTAAGTCAAAGTTCAACTTCTTCAGCGCCCAATAGGCTTTGTGTTCTAGTTCGGCAGGCAGATGACAAGCCTTGCCATATACTAGCTGAAAAGGTGACGTGCCCAAAGGTGTTTTGTAAGCTGTTCTATAAGCCCAAACAGCTTCATCAAGTTTTAGTGACCAGTCTTTCCTTGAAGGATTCACGACCTTCTCTAGGATCCGTTTTATCTCTCTGTTGGAAACCTCTGCTTGGCCATTCGTTTGAGGGTGATAGGCCGTAGCAATTCGATGATTTATGTTGTACCTTGCCATCAATGCTGTGAACTTGCGGTTGCAGAAGTCTGATCCTTCGTCACTAATAATTACCCTTGGAGTTCCGAAACGTGTGAAAACTTGCTTATTCAGAAAATTCAGCACCACTTTAGCGTCATTGGTCGGTAAAGCCTTCACCTCGACCCATTTAGAAACATAGTCCACCGCTAGCAAGATGTACTGATTATTGCATGAAGAAACAAAAGGACCCATGAAATCGATCCCCCACACATCGAAAATCTCCACTTCCAACAGCATATTCAGAGGCATCTCATTCCTCCTAGAGATATTACCAATTCTTTGACATCTATCGCATCTCAACACAAACTGATGCGCATCTTTAAACAGTGTTGGCCAATAAAACCCAGCCTGAAGTACTCGAGTGGCTGTCTTCTCTCCAGCATAATGACCTCCGTAAGTGGTAGAATGGTAGTCATGCAAAATACCTTCAACCTTACTAAACGGAATGCACCTCCGAATCACCTGATCTGGTCCCTGTCTGAATAAGAAGGGTTCATCCCATCGGTACCATTTTACATCATGAAGAAACTTCTTTCTTTGAGCATAAGAAAATTCCGACGGGATGACATTGCTTACAAGATAGTTCACAATGTCTGCAAACCATGGCTCTTCATTTTGCACCCCAAAAAGTTGCTTGTCAGGAAAAAATTCGTTGATGAGAGTTTTATCCGCTGAGTTACCGTGTTCCTCTAACCGAGACAAGTGATCAGCCACCTGGTTCTCAGTACCCTTTCTATCCTTGATTTCCAAGTCAAATTCTTGAAGCAACAGAACCCAACGAATCAACCATGGCTTAGCATCTTTCTTCGACATTAGGTATCGAATGGCTGCATGATCTGTAAACACCACTACCTTAGTTCCGAGCAAATACGATCTGAATTTCTCGAAGCTATATACAATAGCTAAGAGTTCCTTTTCTGTAGTAGTGTAATTCAGCTGTGCATCATTAAGAGTTCTGCTAGCATAGTAAATCACGTGAAACACCTTATTCTTCCGTTGACCAAGAACAGCTCCCACTGCATAGTCACTTGCATCACACATTAATTCAAAAGGTTCACTCCAATCAGGTGCAGTGATAATGGGCGCAGTTGTCAATTTCTTCTTTAAGAGCTTGAATGCCTCCAAACAATCTTCACCAAATTTAAAAGGAATATCCTTTTCTAACAGATTGCACAAAGGTTTAGATATTTTCGAAAAATCTTGGATGAATCGCCGATAAAAACCCGCATGACCAAGAAAACTGCGAATTCCTTTAACTGAAATTGGTGGAGGGAGATTTCCAATCGTCTCCAACTTAGCCTTATCCACTTCCAGCCCCTTACCAGATACCTTGTGCCCAAGAATGATGCCTTCCTTTACCATGAAGTGACATTTTTCCCAGTTGAGTACTAGATTAGTCTCAACACATCGTTTCAGCACCATGCCTAGATTTCTAAGCATTCATCATATGATTTCCCAAAGACTGAGAAATCATCCATGAACACTTCCACATTGATACCAATCATATCCGAAAAAATTGCCATCATACACCTCTGAAAAGTAGCTGGTGCACCACAGAGTCCGAAAGGAACGCGTCGGAACGCAAAAGTGCCAAAAGGACATGTGAAAGTGGTCTTCTCCTGATCTTCTGGAGTAATACCAATCTGATTATATCCTGAATAACCATCCAGCAAGCAATAGAATTCATGCCCAGCCAACCTATCTAGCATTTGATCAATGAATGGAAGGGGAAAGTGATCCTTCCTTGTAGCTTTGTTCAGCTTTCTGTAGTCCATGCAAATTCTCCACCCTGTAACTGTACGAGTCGGAATGAGCTCGTTCTTTTCATTGGCAACTACTGTCATGCCTCCTTTCTTAGGCACACATTGCACTGGACTTACCCATGAACTATCTGAAATGGGATAGATGATACCAGCATCTAGCCACTTGAGAATTTCTTTCTTTACCACTTCTTTCATGATAGGATTTAACCGCCTTTGGTGTTCTACTGTTGGTTTACTCCCTTCTTCCAATGGAATTTTATGTTGACAATATGCGGGACTGATTCCTTTTATATCCACAACAGACCAACCAATGGCTGATTTGAATTCTCGAAGAACTCTCAAGAGCTTGTCTTCCTCGGAGTCTGAAAGGTTAGCGGCAATAATCACAGGTAAAGTGGATTTTTCACCAAGGGAAGCATACCGTAAGTGATCCGGTAGTGGCTTGAGCTCTAGAGTTGGAGCTTCTTCGATATACGGCTTTAATTGCTGATGTGGTCCTTTTAATTCTGGCAGTCCCAGCGATTCAACTGGTCTTTCAAATTTTCTTTGCCACGGCAAAGCATCCAGATATTGCAATTGTTCATCAATGTAATCTTCATCTAATGAATACTCCCCACTGAGGGCCTTTTCCAAAGTATCATTCATGAGCATGTGCCCTAACTTTTCTTGCACCGTAGACTCAATTAAGTATATCTTCAGACACTGCTCTTCTTCTGTTGGGAATTTCATAGCTGTGAAAACATTGAAGGTGACAATTTGATCGTGCACCTTTATCGTCAGTTCCCCCTTTTGGACATTAATCAATGTTTGTCCTGTTGCTAAAAATGGCCTACCAAGAATGATATGAATCTTCTTGTCCTCTTCGAAATCAAGAATGACAAAATCAGCAGGAAAGATGAGTTTGTCTACTTTCACCAACACATCTTCAACAACTCCCCTAGGATAGGTGATAGATCTATCAGCCAACTGAAGGGACATACTTGTCGGTTTTGGTTCAGGAAGACCAAGCTGCAAGAAAACCGAGTATGGCATAAGATTGATACTTGCTCCCAGATCACATAAACATTTGTCGAAAGATAATCTCCCAATGGTGCATGGTATTGTAAAACTCCCTGGATCTTTCAGCTTAGGCGGCAACTTTTGCTGCAATACCGCACTACATTCTTCCGTCAAAGCAACGGTCTCTAAGTCTTCAAGTTTTAATTTCCTCGAGAGAATGCCTTTCATGAATTTGGCATAGCTTGGCATTTGTTCGAGAGCTTCAGCAAATGGAATGTTGATATGTAATTTTTTAAAGACTTCAAGAAATTTGCCAAACTGCTTGTCTAATTTCTGTTTTTGCACTCGTCGAGGAAATGGTGGAGGTGGGTAGACTTGCTCTTTTACTTCTTTTTGCTCGAGGATAGTTTGTTTAGGAGTTGGCATATTTTCTTTAATCTCCTCCTTTGATTCTGATATATTGCCCATGTCCTTTGTGTCTCCCAAATCTGCTTTTTCTGTTCCTTTGTCTGGCAGAATTTTTTCTGTATCTTTTAGCTCAGCATCCTCCGTGATTCTCCCTGATCTGAGGGTAATTGCTTTGATGTGCTCGTGATTATCCTTTCTCCCAGGATTAAGTTCAGTATCACTGGGGAGTGTTCCTTGTGGTCGGCTCATCATGAAACTAACGAGTTGACTCAATTGAGTTTCCAGATTTTTAATGGAAGCCGCTTGGCTTTTTTGGCCCAACCTCAACTCCTCTAATTCAGTCTTTTCATTCGACGATTGTCCAGAATTTCCATAAGATTGTTGTTGTTGAAATCCTGGGGGCTGAAATTGTCTAGGAGCATATGGTTGTTGAAAATGTTGCCCCTGTTGTTGCTGGAATCCAGATGGATTATATTGCTTAGCTCCAAATGGCTGATGATTAGATTGTTGGTAGGGCTGATGTGATTGTTGTGCTCCTCCTTGATTATTGCTCCAACTGAAATTTGGATGATTTCGGTTGTTCGGATGGTAGGAATTTGGAGCTGGCTGTTGCTGTCTCTGGAAATTGCTTACGAACTGAACCGACTCGTTTGAGATGGCACATTGATTTGATTCATGTGCGCCTGCACACAACTCACAAACACTAGCAATTTGATGAAATCCTTGTGCTGTCAAAGAGTCTACTTTCAATTTCAAAGCCTCTAGCTGAGCTGCTAAGGAAGTGGCTTTGTCGATATTAAGAATTCCTGCTACCTTCTGTTGTGGCATTCTCTGAGTTGGGTTTTGATATTCATTAGCTGCCATCATCTCGATAAGATCGTAGGCCTCCTCATAACTTTTAGCCCATAATGCTCCCCCTGAAGCTGCATCTACCATTGGCCTTGATTGCATTCCTAGACCATTATAGAAATAATTTATGACCATCCAATTTGGCATGCCGTGATGTGGACATTGCCGAAGCATTTCTTTGTATCTCTCCCAAGCTTCACATAAAGTTTCACCAGACTGCTGAGAAAATTGAGTGATAGCATTCCTTATAGCTACAGTCTTAGCCATGGAGAAGAATTTGCTAAGAAACTTTTGAGCTAGATCAGCCCAAGTGGTGATAGATCCCGGTGGCAGAGAGTGTAACCAACCCTTGGCCTTGTCTCTTAAGGAAAACGGAAAGAGTCTCAACTTCACAGCATCATCTGACACATTGTTGAATCTAAATGTGTCGCATATTTCTATGAAGTTCCTGATGTGTAGGTTAGGATCTTCCATTGCAGTTCCTCCGTACTGTACTTGATTCTGCACCATCTGAATAGTGCTAGATTTAATTTCAAATGTAGGAGCCGCAATTGCTGGACGAATGATACTTGACTGAATGTCATCAATCTTCGGTTGCGAGTAGTCCATTAAAGCCCTTGCTGCTGCAGGTGCAACTACTTCGCCTTCTCCATCCATCTTGTGAATATTTGCTAGTTCAAGTACTTGTTTGGCTTTTAATGCTTTAGAACGTGTTAGCATAAAAATCCAAGTATCTGTACACAAATAATCACTTCACAAAAATATAAGATAAAATGTTCAAGTCAAACAAATTAACTTCTATTGTAATAAAACACATAAACAAAAATAACACCGAGTCCCCGGCAGCGGCGCCAAAAACTTGTTCGCTATTTTCTCTACGCAAGTATACGCAGTCCAAAAGCAATATAGGGAAATAAGGATCGTTCCCACGAAGACTCGGTTATTTTAGTAAATATGTCTATTCAACAATGTTTGGTTAATTATAGAAGCATGAACGAACTAAAATGGTTTATTTGCAGATAACAATTAACTAATGAAGTAACGGCTAATTTGTTTAAAATAATATGATAGAGGCATGGGGTCCTAATTTCATGAATGTTTTAGCTCTATTAACTATCAAGAATTAATGTGTTGCAATTGTTAAGAATGCTAGCGGGAACACGACACTAATATGAGCCATCTTTCAATTAACTCACACCATTCCAAATAAACATCCACAAAAGAGATAGAAGTTATAAGGGCATCAATTATATCCAATACACTATATGTCTATGTGAATAGGTGATACAATCGATTTAATCACAAGTTCCGTAATTAACTACATAGGGGAATAACGTTCTTTCGAAACTATAATCCGAAATGCGGAGAAGCCGACATACCTATGCTAGCATGGCAAGCCCTAAATCTCTAAATCCACTTTCGCAATCATTAGAGATTTGGCACAATAGATGTTAGCTATTCACCTATATTCAATTAAAACAACCATGCAAGGCAATCTTATATAGAAATTGTTAACACAAATTATCTATCAAATTAACATGAGCATTAACAATTCATTACATTAGAACCCCATGAAAGTGTTTAGTTCATAATTGAACTAGGCACATTCATGGGATTAAATAAAATCATGGATGAAAATTTCCTAAATTAAATAAGAAATTACGAGAGTTAGAAAATTGAACTGAAATTGCTTCCACTGAATGAGATGAGTGCTCCAATTAATATCCTTCCAATCTTCAATCGATATATAACATATACTGAAATTTAAGAAAATTTAAGTATATAAATATAAAAATAATATTACTAAAAATTAAAGTGTTTAAAAATAAAACTGAAATAAAAATAAAATTACTAAAATTTAAAATATATAAAATAAAACTGAAATTAAAATTTAAATAAAATTGAAAATAAAATTTTTGAAATAAAAAATAAAATTACGAAATTCAAATTATAAAAATAAAACTGGAATTAAAACTGAATTTTAAAATGTATATAATAAAAATAAAAATTACAATTGGAACTGTATTTCAAGAAATTAGAACAGAAATTTAGAATGGAGAGAGCAAAAATGAAAGACAAGCTGTGTGTTTTTCAAGTGTGTCCGAGATCTCCTTTCTACATTCTAAAACAATCTATTTATAGGCTAAAATTTGATCTATAAGCATCATTGCTTACATCATTTTTTTTCTTAAAGTCTAGCCATCCTTTGACAATTTTCTGCAGCTTTTTTGGAAGAAAATTGTTCAACAAAATCATGCAGCAGCCCTGGTTGAAGAATTAATTCTGCACATTTTTCTGACTTAATCCGGAGCTGAAAACCACTCGCAGGGACCCTGATTTGAGCACCACGCGCTGGCTGCTTCCAGGATTTTCTTCGGGCGCGTGGTACTACCGATAAACTGGCCTGCTTTCTTCCTCTATTATTTGAAATGTTAAACAACACCTTGCTTTTGCTTTTGCTTATTTGTTTATTTTGCCGCCTGCCACTTCAACCATTTATACAAAATAACTAGTATAACGGCTTGCTGGGGTTGCACGATTCCGAAAAGAAAATGTTTTTAACCCGCATATCTCATAATCTTTAATTAATAAATAATTAATTTAATCTAGAAATTATAAAAATAAATATCTAATATTATTAGATATTTATAAATATAATTTTCTAATTAAATAAAGTATTTATTAATATAAATAAATCCTCAAGCTCTAAGCTGCGGTCTTTTGAGGGTCGGAAACCGGACTCCTTTTGCTTAACGAAAAATATATCAATTCCAACCGGGATTCCTGCTTTAAGAATATATCACTTTCCATATTTTTGTGATAATTCTATTTCCTCATTGTTCGTCCAGGTGTAAACTACGGTCTCTTCAGGATCTAAAACCGGGCTCCTTTTGCTTAGAAAAAATATAACAATTCCAACCGGGGTTTCAGCTTTAAGAATATATCACTCAGAACATCTTTATGATAATTCCTTTTCCTCGTAGCCAGTCCATCTGAGCCAGAAATCCACCGTCTTTTAACCTTTTATCGCCAGGATACCTGAAATTTCGAGTTCTACACAACAAATACCGAAAGAACAAAAACGAATTAAAAGACACCACATACTTAAGGATAAATCACCAATCTAGGCTCAATTAGTGCATAATAAGTGGATATAAAATCCACTTATCATTATGGTTCCAACAGTCTTCTCAGGTATTTCTTGTTGTGGAACAAAGGGACCATTCTTGAGAATCTCAGGATATAAAGGATGAGAGGCTTTGATTAACAACATCATTTTTATCTTCCAAAGGTTGTAATTTTCTTTGTCAAACTTAGGGACTTTCACCGTTCCTGTGGTCTTTGGTGTATTCGAACTCGTGATCGTTTTTCTATTTTTGAATAAACAACCTGCTCTGATACCACCTGTTGAGTATTGAATACAATAAAAGAATACAGAGGGGGTGAATGGATTCTTGAACTTTTCTTTGTTCTTGAATCTGTGTAGCAGATAGGTGTTTGTGTGTGCAAATATGTAGGTGCGGATAAAGAACAACACAAGACATAATATCATTTTAATCTAATATATTATTAGATAAAGGTTGCTACAATCTGTGAATACAAATGATAGTATTCTCAGCTTCATTTTTCTCAGAGAGATATATCTTACAGTGTATGAAAAACTTCACCAACTAAAGAAGTGAGATTGTATTCTTATAGAACATGAATACAACTCAGTTACTACAAATAAGGTTACAGGATAAATTACTTTCTTGTATGTCTATCCTTTTTGAGTAAGCATCCAAACGGCTACAAATTTGACTTTGCAAAGTTCTGTTCAGATCCACTTCTTTAGCTCTTTGTCTCTTCTATATCTCTCCAAGCTTCCTTGTAGGCTTTCCAGAGCACGTTACAGATTGTGGTCCATAAAGTGCATTGGCTTGTTGCAGGTTTCAGACTTGTACAATTTCTTCAGTATTTTGTCTCCAAGAATGCATTCGAGAAGTGGCTAAGTGATTGATTCGAGAACTAGGATTAGATAACTCTGAGTTCTCGAATACTGTATGATTGACATATCGAATCACTTTTCGAATAATACTTTTCTCCAGGATTCCTTGAGTTGTCGAATAGAACACTTGACTTGTCGAATCCTTGAGATATTGAATAGCTTTCTGAGTCCTTGAGATATCGAATGGAACTTTGACTTGTTGACTCTTTGAGAACTCGAATACCACTTTGACTTGTTGACTTCTTGAGTTCTCGAATAGAGTATTTAGACATGTCGAATCTCTGAGATATCGAATGAGATATCGAACAGTTCATTCAGAGATATCGAACAGTGTCTTCTCAGATATCGAATCTCTGACTTCTCGAACACTAGACTTCTTAAATAGACAAAAGTACTTCTCGAATTGGTACTTAGGCAAATTCTTCATTTCTTCAAATCCCAACTGTGATTTATTTGACAGTCTTTATCTTCTTGCTTGAGGCATGAACCTTGGAACTTCTTTCAAGCATTATTCTTGACTATATAAGTACAGTTACACAACTAGGATTTGATGCCTATTGCAAGTACAAAACAAATAGAAACTCTACAAATAGAGGTTCCCTCAGTTAAGAGGTCATGTAAGTAATGCAAAGCATTACAAACAATTAGGCTTGTTATTATATGTAAACAGGCATGCCTCTGTGACTAACAACAAAGTTGATCATTCTTATTTGGGAAAATTAATTCATTCGTCCTTGAACTATAGCCCGTTTATGGTTTAGGTCCCTGTACTATAAAATACAATTATTTGATACCTTAACTTTCAAAAAAATTGATTTAGGTCCTTCCGTCAGATTTTGACTAACGGACGTTAGTAAACGCTGACGTGGAAAATCGAAACTTCACGGATTGAAGTGAAATTTTGATATGTTAATCTAGGAGTGATTACAAGAACACGGGTAGTGAAAGTTTTCGATTTCGAGTTCACTAACATATAGAAATTTGCATATTTTCATAAGTTCTTCGCGTGTTCTTGGTGATTTGTTGGTGGTGGTCGGAGGTGGCGGAGGCGATGAGGTGGTTTATGGTGGTGATTATTCGTTTTCCGGTGGTGATTTTCTGTTTAAAGTTGGTCAGAGTGGTGATTTTTGTGTTTCTGGTGGTGATTTCTGATTTATCAGTGGTGATTTCTGGTTTGCCGGTGGTGATTTTCTGGTGGTCGCCGGAGGTGGTGGTGGTCGTCGGAGGTGGTTGTCGATGGTGGTGGGTGGTTGAATTAGAAAGAAGATGGTGAAATTCCAAATTAAAATATTAAAATTTAAAATGAATGGTAAGAGGTGAATATAATGTATTTAAATGAGTGGTTATGATTAGATCTCATATCTCACCATAAGTGATGGTTCTCACTTGAGCAAGACCATATATATATATATATATATATATATATATAATCCTAATATTTCATTGGTTACTCCAATATCAATGGAATATTTAGTGGATATTTAGGATCATGTTTATGTTTACTGAATATTGATATTTTGAATATGTTTTGCTAAAAATTAGATATTTGGAAATTAGATATTTGGGTTATCACCCATTTTTATAAGGTTTATTTTATTTATTATAAAAAGTAATTATAAAATTATAAAATGCGCAATAGAAAACTACGTTACTTATGAAACTAAGTAATTTATGATAAAGAATTATAATTACATCAGAATTCCAATAATAACATTAAAACAAAATTTCACTTATTAAAACAAGATATTTTATTTATTATTTATTTATTATTATTTTAAAAAAATAAAAAAATGCAACATATAGTTCTAAAATATACGTTATTTATATAACTCAATATTATAATAGAAACAGTATAATTATAATAGAATTCCAACAACTTTCTTATAAAATAATATGAAATTTTAGGGAAATTAGGAACCACACTAAAGGTAAAACCAAATTTGATTGCAAAGTACCAATGAAATGAAATTTCGCTTATTAATAAAGGTTAGAGATTTGCACTTCTAGGCAGAAAATATCTTCAAAAATATGATTTGTAATTGAATGTTTTTTTTACATATTTAGAAAAATAAGTTACCACAGTATTTGATTTATTTTGATTGATTTTATAATAATTTTATAAGGTTTGAATCAAAAGTCAACCAAATACTAAAAGAGAACTTAACTCAAATTCAATTTATTTTAAATACAAAATTTTTGAAAGGGTGTTGTTAAAAATAAAAACCACACAATAAGTTCAATTAATTAAAATAAGTAAATTTAATCAATAACTCATTTATTAAAATCTTTTACTTTCATTAATATTTTTTTATCTCACATACATTTTGATTGTTTTTTTCAGTTTCTTTCTTTAGAGATTTTAAATTATTTTATTAAACTTATTTTACAAAAAAATATCCCTGGAATTGTCGAATCTATTTTGTTTTGTAGTAAAAATACAGCTTTAATAAATTTCAAAGTTTTGCACATGCGATTGAGCTTACTTTTTTACAAATAATTACAATTGAACTTACATTTTTAACAACATTCTACTGCTGAACATTATTATCTCATAAGTGTAACGACCCGAAAAATTACATGTAATTTATTATATTAAAATATATTTCTAGTTCATTTTATTGTGTTTTAGTTTATTTTTAATGTATTTAAATGCGTTATGATTTTTATTAAATAGGAAAATTATCTCATACGTGTTATGTGACTTCCGTGTATCATAGAATATTTTATTCTATTTTTTTGTAATTTTTATATTTTTAGAATACAGTTATTTCGCATTTTAATTTTCGGACCCAGCTCCTGTATTGAATTCGAGGCCCTGTTTTTCATAAAATTATTTTTATATAATAATGGGATGTTCAAAGATGTATTATTTTGTAATTTTTGCAATATTCATAATTTTTGGAGAATTTTGACATTTATATTATATTTATTTAAAAATAAAAATTCTACATTTTTATCCCATAAATTTTTTTTTAAGGCTTAATAATTTTAATTAGGGGTTAAAAATATTTTTGGGGTATTAATTTTGATTTAATATAAATAGCAGCTGATTTTATTTAATTAATCAAAATAATCAAAAAAATCAGATTTTTTGATTTTTATTTTCTGTAAAATCTGGAAATTGTGTTCTTGAAGTTCATCGGAATCAAACCACTCGTTCACAGTGATTCCGGCATCAAAATCGTTCATGTGGGTAACCAAACTGAAGCTCTTGATCTCTACTACATGTTTATGTGTGTTTTAACATCCTAAATTGCTTGAATCGAAAATTCATAATTTTAGTTTAATATTCGAATTTTCTCGAATTTATTTTGGATTGTAGGTTGATTTTTTGTTGATGTGGTTAGTATGTATAGATTGAATATAATCTCAGGAGCATCATGATAATTTCTGTTTGATTTTTAGTAGCTTAAAACTCGAGATCGAATTTTGTGGGGGTGATTATAATTTTCAATTTTCCGGATTTCTTGATGATTGTTTGGTGTTTTTGATGATTGATATGAGTCATTGAACTCCTGGGCTTTGATTTGGTATATAGAATGTTTGATTTGGTTAAGAATAGAGCAAAATCGAATTTCGCCGGTGAGGTCACCGGACTTTGTTCGAATTTTAGCCGGATTCTTGTTTTGGTTGATGCTGGGTTTGAACGAATGGTGTGGTTGTGTTTAGGAGGCGATTTGGAGTGATTTGGTGCTTAAAAACGTAATGAATGGTACGTTTTTAAGGGTGGCCGGTGGTCGCCGGAAATTTCTCCGGTCACTGGGTTCTGGGCAGTCGGCCATTGTTGGCGATGAGTGTTCTTCGAGCATTCATACGAAGAACAACGTAGGTGGTGATGAATAGTAACCGTTTGATCCTAAAAATTTGAAAACATTTTCAGAAAAATGTTTTTGGGTCAAATTTTTATAAAATTTTTCTAAAATTCAGATTTCTTTTAATTATTATTATTTTAACTTCTAAAAATTAAATTTAATTAGTTAATTATTTTTAAATAATAATTTAATTGATTTAATTAATTGATTAATTCATTTTAATTGATTAATTATATTAATTAATTATTATTTAAATATATAATTGACTTCATTGAATTATAATCTTTTTATTATAAAAGATTTATTATTTTTATGAGTTGATTAATGAATAATTAATTTGAATAATCAATTAATTTAATTATTAATTGAATTATTCTTATTAATTGCGTATTAATTAAACCGTTTATCCGTTTTCAACTAGAAAAGTATTTCTGGAATTAGAAAAATGACCCGGTTCTTATAAAAATAGTTTTAATTACACTTCAACTTTTAAATTTGGATCGACTTTTTACCAAACCTTTTTATTGAGTCGGTTATATCCGATAATTAGGGTTTTGACCGTTTTCTGTTTTAAAAATATTAGATAAAATCTTTTTATGATCTGATCAAACGTGCTATGTGATTATGTGAATTGCGTGTTATTATTCTTTGATTATCTATTAGTGATTTGTAAATATTCTATGAATAATTTGAGTGCTCTTTTATTTGTGAGCCGTATATGCTATGTGTTAATTGGTTATGTGACAGGTATATATGTATTTAATTCGAGGACTAATGATTATCTCTAGGGTTAATTATTGTCTTGAGGATTAATGACTTATTTCGAGGATTAATTGTTATCTCGAGGATTAATCGTGTCTTGAGGATTAATTGATTTTCATGTTTCTTTATTGAGGAATAAGATAAATGTTTTGAGGATTATTTATAGATTGAGTTGGACTAAGTTGAATGCATAAATGGTTAATTCGAGGATTAATTGGTAAATATTGACTTAGGAATGTCAGCGGAGTTAAGTTGGTATGAGACGAAGAAAGTTGGAGATGGATGCAGTATTGTGTGGATTGTAATAAAGAAGGCTGGAGATGAAAGTATTGTTTGTGGAATTGCTGGTTTACTTGCGAGGTGTTTTAACACCGGGAAAACGTCTATGTTCAAAGGGGACATTTCCAATTATTTTCTTCTGACAGAGATATTGGTAAGCATGGTTAATACGTTCGAATTGAGTTTATAAGCGTTTACAAAATGTCAGAATTGTCGTCCGGAGGCTGAGGTACTAGCTTATGTTTGACTATAGAAGTTGACGCGCTGGCTCGATATCGACGGATCAGATTCGTGGCAATCGCAAGAGCATCTAACCAACGAGTGATCAACAGAGGATGTGATGACGTGAGATAAAAGAAGATAGTTGTATTACTTCGGCATTACGTAACAGCGAAGGACCAGAGGCAAGTATTTTCTTGATCATCTTATACACTGTTTATTTTATGTTTCATTGATTCATATCATGACGAATAGCTATTGTTCAGAGCTATTCGTGATTCTTAAATATTTTTGTGCGAACACAGTTGCTTGATATTGATACATTTGATGTGGGGAATTGTTTAAGATAAACTCTTCATATCCTTATTATCGTAGTAAATAATAGGGATGTGAACTGTATGTGAAACTAAGCATTTCCTGTTGAATTCGGAAATTGCTCTATTGGATTGGAAAATGGTAAAGCGTAGGAGGCCATGGTTGCTGTCATGGTCCAGCAATATGTAAAGCGTAGGAGGCCACATCGAGTAGCTGGTCTAGCTATATTTAAGGAGGATATGGTAACCATACCATCTTCCTATAGGCTAACATTACTTGCCTATTTTGGGTACCCCATAAATCCTCGTTATACCCACGCGGATAGAAAGGTATTCGGTGGTTGTATAAAGTGGTCCCATTACTTTTGAACCTGATCAGGGGGCAATGGTGTTTCAGTTATATGTATCCAATCCATATCGCCCGAATGGCTATTATATATTGTGAATTGGCAGATGATTCATTTTTATGACATGCCAAATGATTTCAGTTATGATTTGAATTATATCACAGTTGTTGATTCAGTTTCTCTATAAACTGTTTTACATTTCAGTTGATTTTATGCCCCACTAATCCTGGTTTTATATCAAAATTTTTATACGCTTGCTGAGCATTTCTTTCGCTCATACTTGCTGTTGTAAATTCTAACATTTCAGTAAGGTAATTTGGCGAGACTTATCCGCACAGTTCAGAAAGAGAAGAGGCGTGATGCTATTTCGAAGATGACTTGACTCAGGACGTCTGGATTTAGAGTAAGATCTATTTTATATAATTAAGTTCTAATATTTATTATTATTATGTATTGGTATGGTTAGCCTGGCATACTTCTTATCGAAGTTACACCAGTGGTTTAAGATTTGATCAAAGAGAATGTTGTAAAGAATGAATGTTTTTTTTTATCTAATGGAATTTGGATTCTTGTTTCTAGCCCTATAACCTTAAAAGATCTTGGTATGTTGGGGTCACAGATGTTATATTTCCAGTGTTGGACAATCACAAGTGGATGATTATTATTAAGCAGATGTTTTATTTTGAGGATTTTTGCGTGACAACCAAATCTTCTGACCCCGGATTTGGGGGTGTCACAGTTGGTATCAGAGCTGAGGTTATAGTAAACTAGAAACGAGAGTGTGTAGGAGTGTGTATAGCTAAGTAAGGAACGTCAGAGCTCATGTAGAGTTCCTGTTGGACTATTGGATATAGTACCAATTAGTAAGTTAAGATTGGAGTACTCGTTTAAGATAGTTGTGCTGAACTGGATTGACCGCCTTGCTAATGGAGATGAATACTGTGGAATCTTCAGAGATTATTACGAGTCAATGATGACGTACGATATCGATATTTTTAAAACGTAGAACAGAAGAAGCTTAAATTCGAATGACGAGCTATCGAAGGAATTGGCAAAGAAGGCATAAGTAGAGACCTTGGCAATACCTTTTCTTTCTATGAATTATTTTGATATCCCTCCTAAAGAGGTATTCGTTAAAAGATATATCTCCTCTTCTAAATAGTGACATTTTGATACTTGTGTTCAATCTCCATTTTGAATCTCAATTGTTTCAGTGGTTACTATGAAACCTATTTTTAAATTTCTGAGACTTTCAACTTTTTGTTTTCTCCAATGGTTAATAACTTTATTTGCAATATAGTACCACTTGTTCGGTACTTTCTTCCTGGTTCTTCTTTTCGGAAACTAACACCTTTGGAATTCCTTTCATACTTCTCTACTCCAATTGAGATGAACAACCCTATTTATAGGGGACACCAGGTATATCTGTCTGTGTGATAGAAGTTGGATGGGACGCCATCACTGGTGTGTTGTGTATTACAAGAAGGCTGATCACCTTTAATTGTAAATGTCGGAGCTAAGACACACAACGTCGGGTTCATGTGATCATATTGATCTCTCAGTTATTCTCTTATTTCAAATCAGGTTGCATTAAAATTCATAAAATTCATAACCACAATTGTGGAACATTTGTTATGATATGGAATCCGTTCTTTTCAAAATTTCATGATTCTTGTTATCTCTACTGAATTTCAAGGGTATGCCAATCAGATCAGAATAAGCGAAATTCGCTAATAGAAGTTAGATTCGCAACGGAATCGCCAAGAGTAAGACCGAGTCCTAAAATGATTAGAATATCAGTGACATATCAATGGAATCAGTTCACTCTCTCTCTCTCTCAAGGATATTATATATATTAATGGAAAGTTGGTCGAGCCATATTTGAAGCGAATAATGATGGGTGGTAAGACTCCAGTGATAACTGTATCAGATAGAGACCCTAAAGTGAATTGAGATTTTGGAGAAGTTGTTTACGAAAGGAACACTATCCCCAGTTTTGTAAAGCAAGTGTTGATGATGAGGAGTTAAGGAAGGAGTTAAGGAACCCCACTAGTTGCCTTAGCTGATTCCGAGGACGGAATCCTTATAAGGGGGGAAGAATGTAACGACCCGAAAAATTACATGTAATTTATTATATTAAAATATATTTCTAGTTCATTTTATTGTGTTTTAGTTTATTTTTAATGTATTTAAACGCGTTATGATTTTTATTAAATAGGAAAATTATCCCATACGTGTTATGTGACTTCCGTGTATCATAGAATATTTTATTCTATTTTTCTGTTATTTTTATATTTTTAGAATAAAGTTATTTCGCATTTTAATTTTCGGACACAGCCCCTGTATTGAATTCGAGGCCCTGTTTTTCATAAAATTATTTTTATATAATAATGGGATGTTCAAAGATGTATTATTTTGTAATTTTTGCAATATTTATAATTTTTGGAGAATTTTGGCATTTATATTATATTTATTTAAAAATAATAATTCTACATTTTTATCCCATAAAAAAAAATTTAAGGCTTAATAATTTTAATTAGGGGTTAAAAATATTTTTGGGGTATTAATTTTGATTTAATATAAATAGCAGCTGATTTTATTTAATTAATCAAAATAATCAAAAAAATCAGATTTTTTTGATTTTTATTTTCTGTAAAATCTGGAAATTGTGTTCTTGAAGTTCATCGGAATCAAACCACTCGTTCACAGTGATTCCGGCATCAAAATCGTTCATGTGGGTAACCAAACTGAAGCTCTTGATCTCTACTACATGTTTATGTGTGTTTTAACATCCTAAATTGCTTGAATCGAAAATTCATAATTTTAGTTTAATATTCGAATTTTCTCGAATTTATTTTGGATTGTAGGTTGATTTTTTGTTGATGTGGTTAGTATGTATAGATTGAATATAATCTCAGGAGCATCATGATAATTTCTGTTTGATTTTTAGTAGCTTAAAACTCGAGATCGAATTTTGTGGGGGTGATTATAATTTTCAATTTTTCGGATTTCTTGACGATTGTTTGGTGTTTTTGATGATTGATATGAGTCATTGAACTCCTGGGCTTTGATTTGGTATATAGAATGTTTGATTTGGTTAAGAATTGAGCAAAATCGAATTTCGCCGGTGAGGTCACCGGACTTTGTTCGAATTTTAGCCGGATTCTTGTTTTGGTTGATGCTGGGTTTGAACGAATTGTGTGGTTGTGTTTAGGAGGCGATTTGGAGTGATTTGGTGCTTAAAAACGTAATGTATGGTACGTTTTTAAGGGTGGTCGGAGGTCGCCGGAAATTTCTCCGATCACTGGATTCTGGGCAGTCGGCCATTGTTGGCGATGAGTGTTCTTCGAGCATTCATACGAAGAACAACGTAGGTGGTGATGAATAGTAACCGTTTGATCTTAAAAATCTGAAAACATTTTCAGAAAAATGTTTTTGGGTCAAATTTTTATAAATTTTTTCTAAAATTCAGATTTCTTTTAATTATTATTATTTTAACTTCTAAAAATTAAATTAAATTAGTTAATTATTTGTAAATAATAATTTAATTGATTTAATTAATTGATTAATTCATTTTAATTGATTAATTATATTAATTAATTATTATTTAAATATATAATTGACTTCATTGAATTAAAATCTTTTTATTAAAAAAGATTTATTATTTTTATGAGTTGATTAATGAATAATTAATTTGAATAATCAATTAATTTAATTATTAATTGAATTATTCTTATTAATTGCGTATTAATTAAACCGTTTATCCGTTTTCAACGAGAAAAGTATTTCTGGAATTAGAAAAATGACCCGGTTCTTATAAAAATAGTTTTAAGTTACACTTCAACTTTTAAATTTGGATCGACTTTTTACCAAACCTTTTTATTGAGTCGGTTATATCCGATAATTAGGGTTTTGACCGTTTTCTGTTTTAAAAATATTAGATAAAATCTTTTTATGATCTGATCAAACGTGCTATGTGATTATGTGAATTGCGTGTTATTATTCTTTGATTATCTATTAGTGATTTGTAAATATTCTATGAATAATTTGAGTGCTCTTTTATTTGTGAGCCGTATATGCTATGTGTTAATTGGTTATGTGACAGGTATATATGTATTTAATTCGAGGACTAATGATTATCTCTAGGGTTAATTATTGTCTTGAGGATTAATGACTTATTTCGAGGATTAATTGTTATCTCGAGGATTAATCGTGTCTTGAGGATTAATTGATTTTCATGTTTCTTTATTGAGGAATAAGATAAATGTTTTGAGGATTATTTATAGATTGAGTTGGACTAAGTTGAATGCATAAATGGTTAATTCGAGGATTAATTGGTAAATATTGACTTAGGAATGTCAGCGGAGTTAAGTTGGTATGAGACGAAGAAAGTTGGAGATGGATGCAGTATTGTGTGGATTGTAATAAAGAAGGTTGGAGATGAAAGTATTGTTTGTGGAATTGCTGGTTTACTTGCGAGGTGTTTTAACACCGGGAAAACGTCTATGTTCAAAGGGGACATTTCCAATTATTTTCTTCTGGCAGAGATATTGGTAAGCATGGTTAATACGTTCGAATTGAGTTTATAAGCGTTTACAAAATGTCAGAATTGTCGTCCGGAGGCTGAGGTACTAGCTTATGTTTGACTATAGAAGTTGACGCGCTGGCTCGATATCGACGGATCAGATTCGTGGCAATCGCAAGAGCATCTAACCAACGAGTGATCAGCATAGGATGTGATGACGTGAGATAAAAGAAGATAGTTGTATTACTTCGGCATTACGTAACAGCGAAGGACCAGAGGCAAGTATTTTCTTGATCATCTTATACACTGTTTATTTTATGTTTCATTGATTCATATCATGACGAATAGCTATTGTTCAGAGCTATTCGTGATTCTTAAATATTTTTGTGCGAACACAGTTGCTTGATATTGATACATTTGATGTGGGAAATTGTTTAAGATAAACTCTTCATATCCTTATTATCGTAGTAAATAATAGGGATGTGAACTGTATGTGAAACTAAGCATTTCCTGTTGAATTCGAAAATTGCTCTATTGGATTGGAAAATGGTAAAGCGTAGGAGGCCATGGTTGCTGTCATGGTCCAGCAATATGTAAAGCGTAGGAGGCCACATCGAGTAGTTGGTCTAGCTATATTTAAGGAGGATATGGTAACCATACCATCTTCCTATAGGCTAACATTACTTGCCTATTTTGGGTACCCCAGAAATCCTCGTTATACCCACGCGGATAGAAAGGTATTCGGTGGTTGTATAAAGTGGTCCCATTGCTTTTGAACCTGATCAGGGGGCAATGGTGTTTCAGTTATATGTATCCAATCCATATCGCCCGAATGGCTATTATATATTGTGAATTGGCAGATGATTCATTTTTATGACATGCCAAATGATTTCAGTTATGATTTGAATTATATCACAGTTGTTGATTCAGTTTCTCTATAAACTGTTTTACATTTCAGTTGATTTTATGCCCCACTAATCCTGGTTTTATATCAAAATTTTTATACGCTTGCTGAGCATTTCTTTCGCTCATACTTGCTGTTGTAAATTCTAACATTTCAGTAAGGTAGTTTGGCGAGACTTATCCGCACAGTTCAGAAAGAGAAGAGGCGTGATGCTATTTCGAAGATGACTTGACTCAGGACGTCTGGATTTAGAGTAAGATCTATTTTATATAATTAAGTTCTAATATTTATTATTATTATGTATTGGTCTGGTTAGCCTGGCATACTTCTTATCGAAGTTACACCAATGGTTTAAGATTTGATCAAAGAGAATGTTGTAAAGAATGAATGTTTTTTTTTTATCTAATGGAATTTGGATTCTTGTTTCTAGCCCTATAACCTTAAAAGATCTTGGTATGTTGGGGTCACAGATGTTATATTTCCAGTGTTGGACAATCACAAGTGGATGATTATTATTAAGCAGATGTTTTATTTTGAGGATTTTTGCGTGACAACCAAATCTTCTGACCCCGGATTTGGGGGGTGTCACAATAAGCATCCAAATTTTAAAGTCAAGCACATAAATTTTATAGTTCTGCAATTGAATTTACTTGTATTTGAATGTTCTGTTGTTGAACATTTAATCTCATATTGTGTTCATACTATAAGTCTGTAACTTGAGTATTTTAAAAAAAATTAAAATAGGTGAAATTAATGAAAAAAAAATTTGTTATGTTAATAAAGGATTTTGTAATCAGAGTTAGTGTATGATTATAATTGTCAATCAAATATGAATAATTTCTAAATTATATATCTTGTATTTTGGATAACCAAAGTACTTAAGTACCAAATTTGTTATCAATTAACTCGGGTTCGATTACTTCCAACTACATAATTATAAAATGTGTATTTAATTTAATTTCTTTAAGTTCACTTTGTGTTCAATTCTGTAAAACTACATAATTAAATAGTATTTATTTATTATATACTTTTATCATTCAATTTTCTACAAATTTATATTTAAATAATACTTATTAATTATATTTATTTATTTATTTATTTTTATTTTATTTTCTTTAATTTCACCTGGTGTTTGATTCCCTATAACTACATAATTTAATATTATTTATTTATTATATACTTTTATTATTCAATTCTCTACAAATACATATTTAAATAATACTTATTAAATTTATTTATTATTGATAATTTATTTATATTAGTATTTTAATATTAGTTCGTGGTTGATCCATACCCATGTTCGGGTTACTAGCTAGTATATAATAATATTATGAAACATATGTAAGAGTTTTTATGGTTCTCCTTTAAGGGTTTCCGAGGAACATGATCCTTATTTATTTTATATTCGTAGAAAAATGGGGTGCAAAGTCTTATTTTTACATTGTAAATTTTATTATTCAACAAAGTTTTCAAAAATAAATATTCTAAACTTTTTGTTGTAGACTGAAAAGAAAATGTACAGTTCTTTCTAGCAAAGTTCAGTCATGTGAGATTTAGCAACAACAAAAAAAAGTTCAGTCATGTAAGGATGAAATTTTGATTTCCTTTTTAAAATTTAGACTACGTTTTTTTTACAAGAAATTTAGACTACTTTAATTTTATTGATTTGTCCAGTTAAAAGTGTTGAATAATAGAGTATAAGATAATGCATCTAATTACTTAACTAACATGATATCAAAATTTAAATTCAGTCCTATTATTTCCATTTATTTAATTTACATATTAGTACCTAGGTTTCTGTGTGTCTGGGTCTGTGCTACTTAACAAAAGTCACTCTTTTGTTATCAAACCAGATTATTGTGAATTTGTGATAATAGATTTTGGAGAATGGTCACTGGCAAACATTTGTCACCGAACTGTTACAGAACAAATGGTTTCTACATCATTGGATGGTTGATCCAACGGCTGAGATTTAAAAAAAATTCGCATTGTACCGCAGAAACTTTCCGTGGTACGGGCAAATTACTAAAATTTCCCCTGTTTTCACATCAAAAATCTACTGTTCACATGTACCGCAGAAATTTTCTGCGGTACGTGAATAGTAGGGGTATTTTGGTAATTTGCCCGTACCGTGGAAAGTTTCTGCGGTACGATGTATATTTTTTTTAAAATCAAGACCGTTAGATCAACGATCCAACGGTTACAAAATCATTTGTTACCAAACAGTTCTTTGGCAAACAATTGCCAAAGAACGGGACCCTAGTGTTAGAGGCCCATCTCCTTAATGGGCCGAACCAATGATCCAGTGCCTCGAGCCCGAATGGAGGTCCATATTCGTCCGGTCCAGTTGCCGATAACGGTCATATGGTTCCAACTCCCGTGAACGTGGGACACGTCGGCACACGATGCCCACTCTTCGGGTAACCGCCCGGAAGGAGAAGAATATTAGTCAGGTTCATCCTCTCATTTTTGAGACACAATTTACACACAACACAAACTCTCTACGTTCAATATTACTCATCAAAAACCGACTAACTTATTCTCACACCGGAGGTGAATCGGGGGGCCAAACCCTCGCATTCTTCTCATTTGCAGGTCCGACCGAACTCAGGTCCGGCGAAATACAGTCGTAACATTTGGCGCCGTCTGTGGGAACGTAGAGATACGTTTGTGTTGAGTTATACAGTCAATCATGGCGAATGAAACCGAGATACCAACAGCTGACGATAGCACTATGGCCGGAAATAATCGCATCACTCCTCCCATCACCCCAAGGCTCCTGATTTTTGATGAAGAGGGGGACATACCGTCTCCCGAAGAGCAACGGGAGATACTCATGAAGTGGCGAAAGGAACAAAAGGCCAAGGGAAAACGGAAAGAGATAGAAAAAGAGAAGAGCAGCAGGGAGGCCGAACGTCTGGCCAAAAAGAGGGAGGCCGACCGTTTAAGGCTAGAGGCCCTAAAGCTCCAAAGGGAGGAGATCGAGTTACAAGAGAAGGCACTCCGCGAGATCAACGATGTATATTTTTTTTAAAATCAAGACCGTTAGATCAACGATCCAACGGTTACAAAATCATTTGTTACCAAACAGTTCTTTGGCAAACAATTGCCAAAGAACGGGACCCTAGATTTTTCAGTACCAATCTTTGAACTCAAACTTTAAGGACAATTTTTGTATATTACTCAAATGTTTTCTGCCCTGAGGACAAATGCTTAATGCTAGAACTTTAATTAGAGCATCTCCAACCTTCGTGAACCCTTGGCTAAAAACTCCAGGTGGCAGTGAATAGTAACGATTATAGCCAACTTCTGAGAAATGCAGCTCTCCAACCGATGATTCCCTTTAGCAATAGTTATAGCCAATGTCATTTGCTTGGCTATATATGTTGAAGCCTTACGGATCTGTAAGAGCATCTTTAATGGGGTTGATTAAAATGGTTGGTTAAAATAATATAAAATAATGGTTGGGTAAAATTTGCTGAATCTGTAATGTGTTGTGCTACAATGGAATTGGCTATAAGGATTGGCTATATTTTGAAATAGTATATTATAATTTTAAATAATGCCTTTTCTATAAAAGTTAAATTCTTAAACAATTGTTGTCCAATGCAAAAAGGTTACATGAGAGAGCAGATGATTACGTGGCCGGCCACTACAGATCTGTAGTGCTTCTCCAAATTTGGCCTACCACAATTGGTTGGCTATTATTTTGAACAAGGGGAATGATCGATTGGAGTGGTTCACTTTGATCCTGTTATGTATAATATGTACTGTTGAGTTGCCACGTGGATCATTTTGCTAAGGGTTCATTGGGTTGGAGATGCTCTAAGGCCTTCCATGTCATCTTTTTTTTGTTTTTTTTTTCCCTTATTCAGCTTCTTCTCTCGCCTTTTGATTTTGCAAGCAAAGCTATGTATTTCATTCTCTGTTTTATTTATTTATTTTTGTTTGTTGTGGATATGTTCGTAAATATTGAAAAAAAGAAAAATAATACTCCCTCCGTCCCTTTTGATTCTTAACATTTCATTTTTTCAAAACTTTCTGGCACGCATTTTAAGGTGCATTTTAAGGATAGTTAAATAATTTTTTTGTAAAATTTTCTTTTTCTGTATAAAAATTTAAACATTAAATTTTTATACAGAAAAAGAAAATTTTAAAAAAAGTTATTTAACTATCCTTAAAATGCACCTTAAAATGCGTGCCAGAAAGTTTTGAAAAAGTGAAATGTTAAGAATCAAAAGGGACGGAGGGAGTAGTTTATTGAAAAGTAACACAAAAAGTTATTTCAGTGATGTGTTAATATAATTATTAATATTTAATAAATTTTTTAATTTAAAAATCTTCAAATATATGATCATATTTTCGTATCAATTAGTCTTAAAACTATTTTATAAAATTTTAATTTTTATTGAAAAAAGAAAATTCAGAACAATAAAATATTATTTCAAATATATAGTCAATATGCCCACCCCATTCGAGTAGTCAACCCTGTTGGAGATGCTCTTAGACTAGATATAAACAAGCGTAGAAATCGATGAAATTTTACAATGTTTTTTTTTTTTTTTGACGTAAAATACAATGTTAAGGACATGACAGTTGTGCTACACTCAACTGTAGTTTGGAATTTGGATCCTGTTATAAGGATGAAGTTAACTTGTATCTGGCATTTAGAGTTTTTACAACAGTTAGGGAACCTTTGTTTTATGTTAACAAAGTATAATCATGGTTCTAAAAATCCCCGATTTAGCCGATTAATCCCCGATTAATCCTCTGTAAGGTAATCAACCGATTCGATTTTTGAAATCCGATTAATCCTGTGAATTTATTTAAAATGATATGTTTAATTGTAAATTAAATTAATATATTAAATATTATTATAATATCCGATTAGTACTCCGATTAATCCTTCCGATTAATCCCCGATTACCCGATTAATCTTAAATCGGTACCTCAACCGATTTATACCGATTAACGATTTTTACAACCATGAGTATAATGCATAAGTTTTATATAATTAGTTGCATGTGAATTGCATAGGGAGTAAAACAAGTCTAAAAACTGCAACCAGGACTCTGGAATGGCTAGCTCCATGGGAAATAACGTCATGATATATAAACAAACCAAACCAGTAGTGGCCTACTGGCCTATAAATATTGTAACTACTTGCCCATAAAACTTTGAAAAGCATAGTGTTACGCCATATTTTCGGTTGACTCTAATAATCTCTCAAATTTCCAATATTGTTAATTATTAATTCAGATTAATAATTATAATTTAATCGCTAAGTTTTATCCTCTCCCCGAAACGAGGAAAGAATCAATCTCAATCAATCAATAACGAAAAATATCTCCAAACGATATTCTTCAAATCAGGAAGATATCACAACGATAAGATTAAATCAGATAAAATCAGTAATTACCCAGATTAACGAAGTTTATCCCTAAAGTCTCTAAGGGATAGACACAAATCAATTTCACATAACTGCGTTGGCTTGATTCTTATAAATATAAGGTACGTAGGCATCTTGAAAGGGGGGATCCGATACACGAGACAAATCGAGACACCTCTCAAGTCTAGCCCCAAACATCCAAAATTCCCAAATCCCACTATTTTCATAATTCATTATTCCAGCAACCCAAATCCCACTATTTTCATAATTCATTATTCCAGCAACCTCCGAAATCTGTTATCACCAAATTACTCCGTTAACAATTGGCGCTAGAAGGAGGGCATATATTTTTTTTGATTGTGGAGGACAATCAATTCATACGCATGGGGGTTATCATGGATCTGGAGCTACTTTAATGGAGGAGCAGAACGGTGGAGGCGGTGGCTTTTTATTCTAAATTTTATAATATTATTATCAGTTAATCGGCAAATAGCAACAGGCTCATCGGCAAATAGCAACAGGCTCATCGGACAAGCAAAATCATGTTTATAAAATTTGAGACGTACATGGAATTTGTGGCCATTAAATCACGAAAAGAAGATAAGTATGTACAGGCCTGTAATATACGCACGCGAGAAAAAAAAAAGGAAGAAAAAGATAGCAGGCGACCAAACCAAGGAAGGAGTCAAGGAGGAATACAAAACAAGAAGTGACGGACCCATGAATAAAAGAAAATAAAAATTGAAGGCCAAGCTTTCAGCAGACGTTCATTACTAATTTATCTGACAGATGGAGTTCAGAACCGGAGTTGATATGTTGCCCGGAGAATATGGTTATGTGGTTATAATTGTTGCCTTCTCCGGTTTCCTTAATTTCTGGATGGCTGCTCAAGTTGGCAAAGCACGCAAAAAGTATGTACCCTATTTGCATATATTTATTTATTTGAGGCTTTGTTCTATATATATAATCGACAACATAAATGTGATATTCTGAACAAAATTTACAGGTATAAAGTTGCTCTACCTGCTATGTATGCTTCAGAATCAGAAAATGAGAATGCGAATCTCTTCAACTGTGTTCAGGTAATTTTTATATACTTGCTGGTTTTCAACATAAGTGTTCTAACTTGTTGGATTTTCTGATGGGGTCATTAAATTGTGTTGAATGGTGCAGAGAGGTCACCAGAACTCTCTGGAGTGGATGCCTATGTTCTTAACATTCATGACGTTGGGAGGGATTAAGCACCCTATAATCTCCTCAGTTCTTGGCGTTGTTTATATTGTTAGTCGTTATTTCTATTTCAAAGGATACTCCACTGGTGATCCTAAGAAGCGTCTCTCCGTTGGGTATGTCTTAATAACATCCGCTTGTGTAATTAAATATATATATATATATATATCTTTTTTTCTTTCTGATTACTCCATAATGTCCATATATATAGGTTGGATGAAGAATAAAGTTCCTAATTCTAACATGCTATTCCTTTTACTTAAATGAACGCATTGTTTAGCTAATGTTACACTCTGCTCCCGAGTTAAAAAGAGGAAGGAAAGCAAGTGAAAAGGAAGTAATTAACATAATTTACATTCGTGTTTGGAAATATCACAAAAAAATGTTGTGTAGCTATTTAGTAACCCCAGCAAGATTGGATGAGTATTTTTATCTTCAATATGATGTGATTCCTGCATCTCTAGCCCGGGATAAGAATTCTGCAAGACTTGCGGTGTATTCTACTTAGACTTCTACCATAGCAACTTGATCATCATCTATGGTTCATTGCAAAAACCTCAACATTATAAGTCCTACTTGTGATCAGACTTGTTACTACTACCACATACGTGTTCTGAGGTCTATTTTGATTTTCCAGAACACATGTGTTCTGTTGATAGAGATTAGAGGTTCTTGGTTACATAAATTAAATTGTGCGTTGGTTTTTCTTTTCCACAGTATATATTCTTATGTTCTATGAATTAATCAGTTGAATCTTCTTTTTGATAGAATTTAATCAGTTGAATCTTTTTTTGCTAAATTATCAGTTGAATAATGCATGTATTTGTGATTTACTTAGTTTAATCTCATTTCCACAATCATGCCATTAAATAATATATCAGTAAATCATAGTATCTGGTACCTACAGAAAAGGCTTAGAACAAGGATAGGGTCATCGAACTCCTGCATTGTGTTACAGAGCTTCTTGGTGTGCAATGCATTTCTATGATAAGCCAAATCTAATCCCAATGTGTTTTTCTTTTGTGCAGAATGTACAGTTTTGGGGCGTTGATCGGACTTATCCTCTGCACATTTTCTTGCGGGATCAAAATTCTCATTGCATGAAAGAAACTTTTCTAAACATTAACAAACCGTGCTATACTGCCATCCATGGTTTCTCCAACCCACAATTGATGTCTCAAGTTCCTGCGTGTAAACACTTCAGATGTTACTGCTACTTAAATGTTTTCTAGTTTTAGCATGCCTTTAAAAGGTTGCTGCTTTTGATTTATGTTTGAAAATCTTTGAAATTTTAAAGCAATGACCAAACCATTGGGGATATTGTTAGAAGATCAATTTAAATATTTAAGGTGTCGTTTCGTCTGGATTATAGGAATCCGGCCTATTTAAACGAGAATGAAAATGTTACTCCAAAAAAAATGCAGTAATCTCATGATTTGTACTGACCCTTAATGTTTATCCACTCTATAATCCAATTACACAAGTACCAAAAATGATCAGTTGTTTATTCTTAGAATGGAATCCAACCGTTACATGTTTGAGTGCAAGACATCTCATCTTTGTCCAAACATCCCTGTGAACAGTGATTAGTAGGTAAACATAAGATTCCGAACAAGCCCAGAAACCACATGGATCTATCTTGTACTCTGTTTTTTTTGGTAAAGGTCCTTGATTCACAGCAATCTTGTCCTAGTTTCTAGTGTCATAATTCTATTTCTACCAGGTAATAAATTAATTCAAAACAATCTTGTCCTAATTTCTAGTGTCATAATTCTATTTCTACCAGGTAATAAATTAATTAAAAACGGTTTCAAAAAATATTACTCCCTCTGTCCCATCCATTTCTTTACAATTTCTTTTTTGGGACGTCCCACCAATTCTTTACATTACTAAAAATAGTAACTTTTAACAATAAAATACATTAATACATCCACTACTTCACTTCACTTTTTCAACACTTTACACTATTACACCCACTATTTCACTTATTTTAACAATAAAATCACTATTACACTCACTACTTCATTTATTTTAACAATATTACAACCACTACTTCATTTATTTAACAATATTACACCCACTATCCTTGATCTCCGTGCCCAACCACCATGTAAAGTATTGGCCGGGACGGAGGGAGTACACAACAATAATCACAGTAAACTACACTTACGTGATGTTCTCATAATCTCATCTATTTTGATTTTGCTAAATCCCTGATCTCATCTTTACTCACATTAAACAATATCCACTACTTTTTTTTTTTTTTTTGAATAAAGGACAAATTTTATTAATAAGAAGCATCATACAAAATAGCCTCCAACAACACATTTGAAGGAGACGTAATCACGTTTTGACAATTTAGAGAACAAGACATTTTAGCTATTAAGTGAGCCACCTTGTTCGCTTGTCTTTTAACAAAAGCAATTGAATATCCCGGTCTAGAATCTAGTATAGCTCGACAGGTATCCAAATCGAAACCAACTTCCAAAAGATTATTGTGAGAGCTCTGTAAATCTCGAACGGCAAGCAATGAATCTGATTCAATCTCCACCCTCTCGTGGTTTAACACAAGCAACCAGCGAAGCCCCTCCAGAATTGCCAACACTTCCGCTTCGACAACAGTTGAAACCATAGCATGACAAATTGTTTTCCCAATCACAAAACGACCTGCATTATCTCGAATTACTAATCCCATTGAGAAAGAGTTGTCTCCCAGTTTGATTGCAGCGTCCACATTCAATTTCAGAACACCAGTATCAGGTGGTTTCCACTTAATTGGATGAGCAATGACAGCACTCGTCCTAGCATGAACTTGAATAGCTCGTGAAGCTTTGGCTTCCCTCCAATCCCAGATATTCTTGGCACTCCAATCCATAGCTATACCTGCTGTAACTACCTTTCCCTCCCAGACTTTTTTGTTGCGAAAAAACCAGATACCCCACAACACTTTTGCAATCTCTAATACTTCAGAAACAGGAGCTGACTCGAATTTACCAAGAAGCCACGACGGAACAAACTCATCAGGTAACATATTGAACGCCAAACCTGCATAATGCCAACACGCTAGTGCAAAAGAACAATTAAAAAAGATATGCAGCATGTCTTCAATGTCTAAGTCACACAAAGGGCAGTTAAGAGGGAGATACACTCCTTTATTGTTTAAACGACTCTTCACAGGAATAGTATTTCTGCACACCCTCCACAAGAACAAACGAATCTTATGAGGTAAGTCTGAGCTCCATAAATTCTTCCACCCAACTGACTGAGTAACAGAGAGAGTACCGACATTCCTAGCATGCCATAGTTGATAGCCTGTTTTGACTGAATACCTCCCGTTGGACGTCCTTGACCAAGCTAGACGGTCTACAGCTGGGGCAGGTAGAACACGCGTAGCTAAAATCAGAGCTGCGTCATTTTGAGAAAACATACTCACCACCTTATTAGCATCCCACTCCCTTACATCCTGTCTGAAAAGGTCTGCCACTCTTGTAGAGATGTCATTATAAACTCTACTTTGATCAACTCGAAAATTCTCCTTACCAGCTAACCAAGGGTCTTTTGTACACTTTATCATTCTTCCATCCCCCAGAATCCACCTGTAGCCCTGTGACACCTCGTTCTTTGCTGTGACTAACCCTTGCCAAATAAAACTTGACCCAGGATCCGCCTTAGCTTGCAATTTATAATTTGAATTACCATTTACATTTATCTCTGCAATTATTTTGAATCAAAATTCCAAAACTGTATCTTCATATAAAACTAGTACTAATTTCTTTAGGTTTTTATAGATCACATTGATCTATGTGCAGAAATTCAAAATACTCAAAATTCCCCTGCATGTCTTTCTGTCTTCTGTCATATGATAACTTTTTTCAAATTTATTTAATAATAACACCCAAACCCCACCACCATCACCACTCCTCCCCACCCACCCCACCCCACCCCACCCCACCCCACCCCACCCCACCCCACCAGACCCCACCAGCCCTACTACCCTACCCAACCCTCTTAAGTCTTAACGGCTACATTTACCACCCCTCCCTTCAGTTAAAAATTTGAATTTCCACTTTCCCTTTTCTCAAACTATCCGTTTCATTTTATATTTTAATCTAAAAGACTAAAACCCCAATTTGAGATTTCTTGGTTCTTGAACACAAACCTACCCTTTTCAAATCTTCCATTATCTCTTCATTCTACTCACTCCCCATTTCAGATCTACAACAAAAATTCAATCTTTCTTTTTTTCGATTTGAAAAAATGGGATCTTGTTTTAGCAAGAAGAGTGTTGCTTCTTCTCCAATTCCATTACCTGACCCACCAATTCGAATCCATCAAGAGAAAAAGAAACCCCAAGAAGAGTCTTTCAAGAAAGAAATCTTCATTATCAAACATCGAATGAGCCACGAGATTGATGGAGACACCTCACATTCTGAGGAAGACAAGAATGTCATTAGTACTCCCTCGGTTTCGGAAAATGGGAACAATGTAGTTATGTCTACTCCACTTAGGACTTCTAGTTGTACTAAAGAAGAGGTGGATGCTATTTTGATTCAATGTGGTAGGCTTAGTCGTAGCTCGACAGGAAAGGCTGGGGTTTCGAGTGAGGGGAGTGGAATTCAGAGGGGGAGAAAGTACTCTGGTTCGAAAAGGAGCTTTGATTTTGATGTTGAAGGTGATAGGATTAGAGGGAATGATATTGTTGGTGATGGTGATGGTGAGGAGGAGGCGATTGCTGATCGGATTCATAGGCATAGGCAACGACATCGTGATGGTAGTTCGTCTCCTCACGGGAGGAGGAGACGGACTTTGAGTCGAGAAAGAGGTGGAGGTAATGGTGGTAGTGGTGAAAGGAGGGTGAGTAGATCTCCCGGGAGGAGATCTGAATCACCGATTACTAATAGTAAGACAGTGTCGGGGAATGGTAGTGGTGGTAGTACTAATGGTAGGCCAGGGAAATTGGTTTCTGTGCCTGCTACGGTGTCTACTGATAAGGTTAAGAATGGTGGTGGTGTGGTGGAGGCGACGAATTCAGCTGCTGGTGTTAAGAGGGTTCAGGTGAAGAGGACTGTTTCATCGCCTCGTGCAAGATCTCCAGCTAGGACTAATGGTAAGGCACCTTCGAATGAAGTTCAGGTTTCGCTTAGTAGGAGTAATTCGAGGAAGAATGAGCAGTCGCCTTATAGAAGAAACCCTTTGAGTGAGATTGATAACAATGTCACTAATCAGGTATTATTATTTTCGAACTCCTCAGTTTATGAATTGTATAAATTCTCTGCAATACAGCTTAAAATGTTATTGAGTTGTGTGTAAATTTGCAATGCTACAGAAACCAGGTGCTGTTGTGCAAGGAAATGAAGGCAAAGGTTATACGAATAGAGGTACAAAGGAGCAGCAGAAGCAGCAACTTGAAGAGGTTAAAGGAATGAGTGGAAATGTGGCAGTGAATTTGATATCTTCAAGCAACGATGGCCTTAAGCCCCAAACACTGACAAAAAGCCGATCATCAAGGCTTTCTCGAGATCTTGATATTAATCCTGAAACTCTACTGAATTCAAACCCCTCCTATACCTCAATGTTGCTTGAAGACATCCAAAACTTCCACCAAAAGACTGCCCCTACCCCTGCTCCAGCATTTTCTCTACCAGCTTGTGTCACCAAGGCCCGCTCAATTCTTGATGCAGTTGCTGACCTCAACTCGGGCACTAGCTCTAATAATACATCCAATGCCTATGTAGAAGAGAGATCAAGAGTTCCAACAGCTGATAAATTTAAAAGGCATGAGAGAAGCTCTTCTCTTGGAGCCAACATTGTGGAATCAAAGGTAGTTGTCAGCAATGACTTAATGGAGCCAAGCCTTCACAAGTATGTGACGATAACACGAGGTGTGGCTAGAGAAGGAGATGATTTGGAAGAGCAAGAATCATCTGGCAGCAATAGCTTTGTAGGCAGTCAACACCACTGGCTCTCGTCATCCACATGGGAACCTAATTCAGCTGATTCAACTGATTGCTATACGTCTTCAAGAACGTATGGCAGAGACGCTGACTTGAGCCCTTTGGGATTACAAAAGCATGATTTTTTGGACGAACCCCGGACAAGGGTGAGTGAGACTAAGAGAACTTTTGAAAACCAAAGGACTGGAATAGGGCGTGGAAGACTTGGTGGTTCCGCTAAAGGCCTTCCCTCATTGCCTACAACTGCAGCTGCTGCTTCATCTTAAGTTTTATCAATTAATTGCTTCTTCATTGTTGTCATTTGTTTTACTTTGGTTGCAAGCTTGCAACCATTGCTTGTACCTTTCGTCGCTGATATGATAATGTTCTGGTTGTACTTTTAACAAATGTTATCATGTGTTTTACTGAAATTTAGCTCTTGTATGCCGTTGAGTTGGAAATTCATTTTCTTATTGCAGTATGTGAAGTTCAAATTAATCATTGTTGTATGAATTTTTAATCATCAATATACTTTCTACAAGGTATACAAGAATGGGACTGGTATACAGAGAAGGAAGTACAAATGTATAATCACAAAGTAATAAGATACAAGCAAAAATAGAATCACTATAACTCCTCCATTTATTCTACTAAAAACCAAGGAGGAAAGTATATATGTGAACTGTGAAGTAACCAAAAAATCTGAACATATATAATAAAACATAAAAGGAATCCTAGAAGATGATGAGACATCAAGTCTATAACCTAAACCTAAACTTACAGCTCCTCTCTGTAATCCTGATAGCATTATCAGCAGATAAAGCATCCACCACAAGCCTACACTTGACCAAGAACTTCCATTTCATCAACTTCAACTTCCCAAGCTTGATCCTCACTGGCACTCTAACCCGAACATTAAGAGGAATCCTTCCGGTCGATTGTTCCTGCTGAATTGACCTCAACAGATCAACCGCGTTCACAGCTCTCCCTGTTAATGGCAAGTTCAAGACGGTAGTGTTACGATGACCTTGGTAAAACTTTGGCCATGACCCTTCACATAGTTTTGTCCCAGTATACCACACACTAATAGGACTCCCTCCTTCGTAGTAAATTCCAATCTTCTTATTAGGATTTCTAGCTGTGACATTCACGTTGAAAGAAGCTGACAAGCTCAAGTCACTATTGAGATTAAATTGAGTAATTTGAATGCTGTCCACGGAGTACTTTGGTGCTTTTGGTCGAAAGACCAAAAAAATGACTGCAGCCAGTATGCCTATGATGGTTAAAATCACAAGAAGTAAACATAAAGACCAACATAAGCACCTTGTGAAACAGCTTCTTCTTTTCTTTCTTGGTATTTTAGAGTTTGGTATAGGGGCTAATGGAGGAGGGTAGTGCACCACCGGATCGCCTCGTTCGGATCGCGAAGCATCTCTGGAGACTAACGGTGCTGTGGGCTGCTGTAACGCGGCCTCAGGGTCTTGAACAGGGTGGATTTTCTGATGCTCAGACATAGTTTAAGACTTTCAGCTAAATGGATTAGTTGTTGCAGTTTTTAAACTTGTTGCATACAAGTGAATTTGTTTCTATAAAATTGTAGCATAGCTTGGTACTATATAGAGAATGAGTAAAGATTGTGAAAGGGTAAGGAGCAGATGGAGTCATGAGTCATACAATGCAGATGTTAATTTGAAGCTTCCTTTCATTGACTTTAAATCATACATAGGCGCCTTTGGAGTAAAGGTTTCATACTCCTAGACTTCTAGTAGTTTTGTACTAGTATTTACATGCATTTAATTAATACAAATGTGTGAAATGCTTTGCAGTACTTTGAATATGCATTAAGCACTCAAAGTAAACAATAGTTAAGATTTGATGTAGTTTCTTTAAAAGAAAATTAAGTCTTGGTACCGACAGGAGAACAAGTCATGCGACCTACTAGGCTACTACAGTAAAACCTCTATAAATTAATAAAATTAATAGTTTCGGGACCGGCAAATTTTATTAATTTATCGAGATTATTAATTAATCGAGGTT
Source organism: Kitagawia praeruptora (assembly GCA_037693485.1). NCBI lineage: Eukaryota > Viridiplantae > Streptophyta > Magnoliopsida > Apiales > Apiaceae > Kitagawia > Kitagawia praeruptora. The sequence continues at coordinate 138,698,319 of CM075345.1, forward strand.
AAATTTACACTATCGCTATTATGTTGGGACCAAAAGATTATGTTAAAAATATTACTTTATAGTGGATTATTAATTTATCGAGTATTAATTTTTCGAGGTTTTACTTATTTGGTTTCAATGTATACCTATATACCTCATATCCAAATTTCCAAAATAAGAATTGTAATATGATGTAAGAGAGCTTATAAAAAAAAAAATTATCATAATATTTTTTTTCAATAAAATTTGATTTGTTAAGATTATAATTACAAAATTTAATCACAATTAAATTTAATATATCGAATTTAACATAAAACCTCATCTGAATTTAAAGATTAAATTTTACATACAATCCATTTATAGAATCTAGAATAGAATATTATATATATTTTTGTAATAAGAAATTACTTGTAATCAAGAAAAGGTTATACCTCCTCCGTTACATACCAAAAAAAGGTTAGGTTAACATATATACTATTTTTCATTTTTTTATATGACCCTTGATTTTTTTACATATTTCAAACACTTTGACCAGGTACTTAAAATCATTGTTTTTTTTAAAAAAAAATCTTTTGCAAATAGAAACATGTAAACAAATAGTTTAATTCAAAAAGAAAATTAAAAAACGATTAATTTTAAGTACTCAGATTAAAAAATTTTCAAATGTGAAAAAAGTCACGTATGGTATAAAATGAAACGGAGGGGTAATTCACGTAAACTTTTTAAATTCAAAGATGTCACAAAATTGTCAATTTTTAAATTCAAATACGATGGTTTGCGTCAAAAAGAAATATTTTTGACATCCAAAAGGTAAAAGAAAATGCTTTTAAACTTAAAGGATTTATAGATAAAAAGATCCAAACTTGAAGAAAAAATATTCAAAATGGCACAAAATTAAAGTTAAATATTTAAATTAACACTTTTTAAAAAGGGGATCCTTCACTGGATCCCCTTTTTATTATGCAACCGTTCAATCCAACCCGTCCAAACCAGAATTTAAAAATATATAATTTGCAAAAGATATAATAATTAATTTTTATATAATATATAATAATATATAATAATTAATTTTTATTATTATTTAAGAAATATAATTCAAATTAATAATTAATATATAATTATATAAAAAGAAAAAAAATGTGCTTACAATAGTTACAATATGTAAAAAGACTAAATCGGTAAGTTTGTAACCCTATTTTTCTCAACTATCATTTTACCTAAACAACGTTATTTTGCTGGTCCGTAAGACTTTGTAACTTAATTACCATATTTTGGTGATATTTTGTGATATCAGTCCATTTATGCATTATACAATTGTGTCGATTAATTTTTTACAAATTAAAATTTTTTAAGTGTTTAAAACCCAACCCGCCCAAACCAAACCGTTATAATTTGGACGGTTTTTTTAGTACTAATGGTAACGGTTACGGTAACGGGTTGTTAAATTCCAAAACCGTAAAATATGGGTTGGGTGATTTAGCCTTTTCAACCCGACCAACCCGACCATTACACACCCATAGCTAACACTAATAACCCATGTGTATGCTCGTTACCACCATAACGCAAATGTGTGATGCGTTACTTCCATAACGATAACGTAAGTGCGTGATACGTTATCTATATAATGCATGTGTGTGATGCGTTTTGCACGATTCAGAGCAACTGGCAGCCATGAAATGAACAAGTAAAGTACGTGGAGTATGCGTTTTCGTATTTTGTATATACATTATTTAAGTGCCATTGTATGATCAATTTTTCAGAAAATATCATTTTGAACATTTTAATCAGAATTTTTGTCATTTTAACCCTTTACCCAAATTTGAAGGTTAAAAAGATCATTAAACTATTTATATTTGATGCGACTTCTTAAGTTCAGGAGCAGTGAAATGATAAAAAATAATGTTTTAGTTAGCGGTGTGTTTCTGCTTGGAATAACATTACACGTTATATCTTATTCTATATTTTACATAAAGTCGATTTGGTTTTTATGGAAATTTTTTGAACAATATTGTATTGATCGGTGGTTCGTCATCTCTCAGAAGATTTTAGCGATTTATTTTTCTTTGGTTGACAGATATTTTTGCGATCATGTTAATTCTTGTACTTTTTTGAAAAAATAAACTATTTTATAATTTTGAAAAAATAAAAATATGTTAATCATGAATCATTTTTCTATTTGCAAAGTTTAAGCGACAAAACATAATTAAATTATTAAAGTAATATAAGATATTTATGCTGATGATAAAATTAATTTGTCTAAGTTAATATGGGAAACATACAATTCAAAGCAGAATATATATATTTCTAGACTTAAATTTTATGAAAATCGTTATTTTATCGAAGGACTTGAAAACGAATTATGTTTTATATATAAGTAAAATATTGCAAAACATTTTCAACAAATATTTATATTTTATTAAAAATTTTAAAAATCATGTATATTTTACTAGTAAAATATTATTAAACGAATAATTCTACAAAACACATTCTGATGGTAGAACATACATGTTGTACTTACAAAACATACATAATTTTTTGAATTTTTAATAAAAAATATATTTATATATTTATAAAACCTCTTTGTAGAATATTAAATTTTACTATATTTTGAATGCAAAACTTATATGATATTCAAGATCCCAATGAAATGATGATATTTATAAATTTTACTCTACATTTCCAATTATATTATATTAATATATTATTAACTATTAACTTATAATTCGTGCATGCATGGATTATTTTTATATTATAATTATTTTCTTATGTAGTTATTTTTATTTTTAATAATTTTTTATTTAATTTAAAATGTATGTTAATCATAAAAATTAGATTGTATAAAAAAGTTGATATAAATAATTTATATAGGTTAAAATCGTATATTTATGCGATTGTAGTATTATTACTAATAAGTTGGGCTCAGTGGAGACCATGTTTTTTGTGTAGTCCTGGAGTACACATTTGTTCTGCATATATTCATCAGCATTTTACATTGTATTTAACAATTTTCTACGGTCATCACCAAAATTAGTTAGAGTTTTTTCAACAATATCGTCGAAATCCATCACAAATATACATTATATTGCCCGCAACGACAAAATATTGAATTTGTAGAACAAAATTTATTTTGTCGAACCATGTGTTCAAGAACAAAGAAATTTAAATAATGTACATCAATTCAAGAGATGTTTAGGCATGGTTAGGAGCAGTTTACGATCAGGAGGAAAATGTTTTTGCGTTGGTAAAACATTGTTAAATGCGGATGAATATATGCAGAAAAAAGATGGACTCCAGGATTTCACAAAAAACATGGTCTCCACTAAACTTTGTTCTATTACTAATATATTATTAGTGATAATAATATTTGTGTAATTAATGATATGTATTATTTAAAAATAACAAAATTTTGTAATTTAAAAAGGTTTTTGACGGAATTTTTTGATATTATACATAATGATTCTCATCCATTTGTTTGTTCGAAATTATTTTTGATATTATACTTCTTGTTATAGGGAGAATATTGTATAACAATATTTATGGAGGTTGGTGGATTTATGGAGCAAAATACGGATATTCTGCTAAGAACACGAAGAACACGGAGAAGATTTGTAACTGTTTGTGGCTGATGTTGTCTATTGATATTCAATGGTGAACTGTTTCTCAAATCTTTACAAGATGCCTACGTACCCTATTTATAGGGATCAAGCCATACGTAGTTCTCTTAGAGAAGAAGTTATCTAGACGGGCTAGGGTTTCTATGGGCTCGACTTGGCCCGAATCCACTAGTCGTCTCCTTGGATTGATACCCACTTATACTGCTCATGCCCCATGGCCCATTATAGGGAACCCACAGCTAGCATTTATTACTGGCGAAACTGACTAGATTACCTCGCATGCGAGCTCACTGGGCTAGTCATGCGAGGCGATCCACACTGTATGGAGGTAACCGTACTCACACAACCTCGCTGGACCTGACCGTAAGCCTTCGTACGTAGTAAACATGCTCTAGGCCACGCTGGACCTCCTCGCTGGACCTTGTGAACTGCGACCCATCCTTTAGGGCTCGCTGGCGATGCCGCTTTACATAATAACACAATGCACTGACTCATGATGGTGGACTTTAATGACCCATTCTTCACTCCTAGGCCCATTATGTGTGATGTACTATTATTCTAGCCCATTAGGCCTGTTTAGGACTTATGCCAAATTCGGGCATAACAACTACCCCCGAGTCCATATTGCAATTAAAAATGCGATGTGGACTCAAAGAATATCTTCCCAGAAATTTTAACGCGAGGCCAAGACCCATTATTAATTACTCCTTTGGGCTCTCATTGCATGCCCAATAAAGTCGAATAGCTGCTAATAGCTGTCGCGTCTCGAGATCTGCTCATGGCTGCTGAGATGATGACACGTGTCACATATCCTTCTCTCTCCTAACCACTATATAATCTCCAGATTTCAAATCATTTGTCACTTTCCTTATTAACATCATACTGAAGTGCTGCCAATTTGCTCCCGGATCAAACAAAGACCCAGCTCGCTTTTTATCAAGAACGACCCCAAATTTCTTCAAGATCTTCAACCTTTCTTCATCAAACAGTAAGTTTCTCTCTCTTGTTCTTCATTTGAATGCATGTGTAGCTTAGAATTTCGTATTTGTTTGTTGATAATTGTATGCGATGCGAGCCCGATTAATTGCGACCCCTTACACTTAATTTCATAATGTGATCCTTGCCTCGCTAGACCAAAGAACACGATCCCTTTAGTAAGTAGATATACGACCCCAAATTTAGAGTAGTTGCGCGACCCCCCTATTCTTCGTGTGCGGAGTGAGTACACTTAGAGCCTCCTATTCATTAAATCTTTTCTTCTTTTATCTCCTTTGGTATTCTGTAAGTGCACACACTAATACTTCACAATCTTTTCAGATGTCTAACAGCGATAGCTCGAGGACTCCTTCGCCTCTTCCTCACATATCCATCAGCGAGTGGGCTGCTGCTAATATCGCTAAAGCTGCCAACACGAGTGACAACTCCTTCAAATTATATATGGACCCTCAATGGTCACAAGAGGATTTTACCAGAGAGACTCCTCTGACTACATGAAGAACCAGGCGACCTTCTAGCTCGCAAAGCCGATCCGTAGATATTCCATCGGGCTCGTTAAATCCACCATCCACAATTGTTCCCCCCTCTTCTGTTCAAGGTGAAGTTGACACATTACTAAAGAAAGGACAAGAATTCTTTGCCAGCGTCCCTAAACTTCGTTCCCCCTAGATAAACATCTCCTCCCAACGAGCCCTATAATACTTACCAGCATTTCGTCAATAGACTCCCTTGGTCATGCCTACTATGAGCTCGAAGGTGGAGCTGATAACGAAGCCAATTCAGATGATTCCGATTATGAGGAAGCTTCCTCTGATGACGGCGGCCTCGATGAAGTGACCAGAGTTGTTAATTTTGAAGATTACGACTATATTCCTGAAGCTTCTCCTCGGCCCTACATACCGACCCCTCAACCCGAGCTGGAGGGCGTTATTTACGTTGGAGGACCTTGCCCTGAGGATATTGAAGAGGGCTCAAAAGTGAAACCAGGTCAACCTCGCATCCTAGGATGTAGAGATTTATCCACCTCTCTTGATGCTGAATCCTTGAAAAAGGTAGTTGATACATACAGACCGGAAGGCAAGATTATTCTACCAAAGGCCTCGATGCGATGCTATCGCTTTAACTACACAGAAAATGGGGGAAGAGTGCCTCGCATGGTGTTGTCGTCTGCGATGATGAAAATAAGCGTCTCTTCGCCTCTTCACCCTTTCATAAGGGATGTTTGTGAGACATATCATCTGGCCCCTATTCAGATTAACCCCAATGGCTATAGGGTAATGATTTCCTTGTATGTTCTCTACCACAAACTTGGATACCTCAAGCTGGATGCGAGGACCATGGGGTACTTTTTACAACTGAAACGATGCGGACCCTCAGATTTTGGCTACGTCTACTTTTCAGTATGGCCAGAATTCAATAAGAAAGAACTCTACCATGGTGGCCCAAGGAATGCAGCTTCTTGGAAAGGCCCATATCTTTACGTTCATGAGGTCCCAAGAATAAAGACCTCATCCAACTATCTTCCCGGTAAAGCACCCTTCCTTTAACTCTCATCTTCTTTTTCCTTTTCTTATTCCAACAAATTGGTCTAACTATTATGAGATCGCAGTTGGCCAGGTTTGCGCCGTCTTGAAAGGTGAAGCGAAGACGCGTGCTGATGACGTACTAAAAACTTCTCGTGAGGACAGAAATGTCAGGACCCTCCTCACCTTAGAAAACTTAATTGAATGTGGGTTCTTAAAAGAAGGGATCGAACTTCCTTCTGAGGCGGGGCCCTCTGGTGCGAAGAAGGCTTCGCGAAAAATAAAAGCGCGAGAGGAAGCCTCGTCCTCTAAAGTAGTGGTCGCAGAAAGTGAGAATATCTTTACTGTTTTAGTCCAATAACTTTTTTATATTAACTGTGGTTATTGTCTTCGCATTTTCACCTTTCATAATCATACTTTCTAACTGCTTTCCACTCTCATTTTGCAGATATGTCGAGCAAAGGTCGCAGACCTCCATTTCTAAAGAGCAAGGACAATCCTACTGCGAAGCCAGCTGCCACCCCTCCTCATCAGAAAAACAATGAGCTTCTGCCTCCACAACCACCATCAACTAACACTGAGATTTCACCTCAGCCATCCCAGGGCAATCCTGAACAGCACGTCTCCAAGAAATATAAAAAGGATGGTCCACTGCCTCAGGTAACGAAGCCTGCAGTAACTACACCTGTTCATCATCTTTACGCGAAGCATGGGTACACTCATGCTACTGAAGATGAATGCACTAAGTGGGTAGGTGCAGAGCTGATCGAAAACTCTGAGTCAGTCTCCAAATGCCTGGCCGAAGCGTTTATCCGCCAAGCTGATAAGTGGATTTTATATCCACTTGGAGCGTTCCATTTCGGCTTAAATTGATGTTTTGGTCTCAAGTATGTTGTGTTTTTGATACGTTTTAGTGAGTTTGTGCAGGGTTATTATCTTGAGGTTGGATGATAAAAAATGCATATTTTATGGTGGAATTGAGTTCTAAAAGTGAAAAGTTACAAGTTGCAAAAGAAACGAAGGAAAAAAGAGTTAAAACGAAGAAAATCAGCCAAAATCAGCTCCCGGCAGCCAAAGGAGCGCAACCAGCGCACAAAGGAGCGCAGCCAGCGCTATGAACAGTGAAAGGAGCGCAGCCAGCGCAGCGGAGAAATCAGCCAGATTTTCGGATTTTGTTTTGGCCATATCTTGAGTTCTACAACTCCGTTTTGGGCGATCTTACTGTCCACGCGAAGCTAACGAGATTCTCTATCATTCTAAAGTGGTTCAGAGGTCCAATTACAACTGGAACGGTCCAGAAATACTGAAGAAAAGTCAGCTACGAATTTTTCTTAAAAACAGAATCAGTTTAGGAAACGTATTTTGCAGAAATTCTATTTTAACTCTATTTTGGGGAATTTCTTGCTGGGCAAGACTTCTAGAGCCTATATAAACACATCCAACCCTTGTAATTTGGATCATTAGGAGAGAACCATTACATATCAATTACTTAGGTTTATTTGTATATTTTCATACTTATTTTTATCATGGTTTCATCAGATCCCATGATGACGAGCGGTTCGATTATGAACTAATCGTTGTCATGGGATTCTAACGGATTTATTTATGGAGCTTTAGTATCTTGATGCTTTACAGATCTATGTGTTATGTATATCTGATATCCTCGTATGGTTATGCTTACTTGATAGATACGTCATGAACATCTAATTTGTTAATCTCTTGTGAAGCGAGAGTGGATCTTGAGATTTAGAACTTGTCATGCTAGCATAGGATAGGTTGATGTTTTAACATCATGATTTGTGGCATGAATAGAGATGTTATGCTGCCCTATGTGATCTATGTGGATAACTTGTACTTAAACCTTTATGTTTTCAAATTCTATAGAGATATAGGGTCTAAACATAATTGGTGTCTATTCATCTTCTATCTCTTTTATGGATGTATGTTTAGTTTGGTATACGTATACTGAGAAGTAGAGTGTACTTGTTTCGTGTTGTCTGATCAGATATCATAACCATTGCATATAGTGATTAAAGGCGTCAGATCTAAGCAAAGTATTTAATGAAGTTAGGATTCCATGGTTTTTCTTGCAGAAGCAATTCTATTCTAATACTTGTTAGTTAAGTAATTCTTAGTTTTGTTAAATTGCTTCTTAGTTAATTTAGTTAATTAAACCCAATCTTGTTATTTGTCTTAGCAGTGAATTAAACCCATACACTGTTGCATAGGTGCATTAACTAATTAAAACCTAAACCTGATCCCTGTGGGAACAAATTTGGACTTAACCTTATATATTACTTGTGACCACGTACGCTTGCGTGATTTAGTGCAGACAAGTTTTTGGCGCCGCTACCGGGGATCATCGGTGTTTTATTTTTGGTTTATGTGCTTGTCAATAGTGGTCGTTAGAGTTCACTGACTCGGATTGTTTCTTATATATAGTTGTTTAGTTTTATGTGTTGCAGGTAGCAATGGGAGAACCAGCAGCAGCAGCGAAAGCATTGATGTATTATTCTCAACCAAAGATCAAGGACATCCAATTTAGCATTGTCAGGCCAGCTATTGCAGCTAATACTTTCGAAATCAATCCTAGCATAATTCAAATGGTGCAGAATTCGTTTCAGTTTTGGGGTGCTCCTACGGAGGATCCTAACATGCACATCCGAGACTTTATTGAGATCTGCGACACTTTCAAGATCAACGGGGTGTCGGAAGATGCTATCAAATTGAGACTTTTCCCATTCTCTTTGAGGGATAAAGCTAAGGGCTGGTTGTACTCTCTACCAGCAAGTTCTAATTTGACATGGGAGGATCTTGCTCAAAAATTTCTCACTAAATTTTTCCCTATGGCAAAGACCGCAGCAATCAGGAACGCTATTACTCAATTTTCACAGCAGTCTGAAGAATCTTTGTGCGAGGCTTGGGAGCGATATAAGGAGATGCTAAGGAAGTGTCCACATCATGGGATGCCTATTGGATGGTGATTAACTGCTTTTATAATGGCTTGGGTGCACAATCAAGACCCATGCTAGATGCAACATCAGGTGGAGCTTTATGGGCTAAGAGCTATGCGGAAGCTTATGAGCTAATTGAGATGATGGCTGCGAATGAATACCAGAATCCAACTCAGAGATTATCACAAGGCAAATTAGTAGGAATTTTGGAAGTTAATACAGTCACAGCTCTAGCAGCTCAGCTAGAGGCACTTAATAAGAAATTGGATTTTATGTCAGAGCAAGGGGTGCCTCAAGTTGCTAGTGTTTGTAAGCTATGTGAGGGCGCACATGAGACGAGTCAATGTGCCATATCTTCTGAATCGGCACAGTTTGTGAGCAACTTCCAGCAACCTTCGCAACCAGCTCCAGCCACTTATCATCCCAATTTCGACTGAAGCAACAATCAAGATTTTCAGCAGCAATTTCATGGGGATGATGGTCAATTTTTGAATGAAAAATCTGAATTGGATGAATTGAGGTTGATGGTTAAAAGTCAGGCGGTATCTCTCAAGACATTGGAGAATCAGATTGGGCAAATTGCAAGTGCCTTTATCAACGGGCCGCAGGGAGTTCTTCCTGGTGACACAGAGGTGAATCCAGGAAAACAAGATGGCATGGAGCAGGTTAATGCCATAACACTCATATCTGGAAAAGTCAGGAACGATCAGAATTCAGCAATTGAGGATGAAGAAGGAATTCATGATCAGGATCCTATAGAAAAAGAAGAAAATTCTATTTTGTCAGAACCTGTGGTGGATAGTGATGAGGAGGAAGAGTGTGAGTCACTAGGCTTGGCTGATCTCTGGGATTCTAAGGTACTGGTTAATGAGGAGGTTTCATGGTCAAATCTTGAGGATAGTGCAATTGAGTCTTTTCTTGAGGAAGATATTTTTATTGAGGGTAATGAGGATCTTAATGAGTTGTACATGAATTTTACTTCTGATGAGATGTTGGAGGAATTGAATGCTATTTGTTCTAAGCATGAAAGTCAACTTGAGGATTGTTCTTTTGATCCCAAGTCTGTGGTTAAGACTTCTGTTGGTGAACTACCCACCTCTGTTCCTAGTCCGTCTATCTCCATTCTTGATCAGTCTTTGGTAGAAAATCATCATGTTGAAGAAGCTTCCAAACTTGAGCTTAAACTACCAGATCACAGGAGGTATGCATATTTGGGTCATTCATCTGCTTTGCTTATTATTATTATTGCTAACTTTGCAGGTAGTGGAGTGAACATTGTGGTTGATACCTTTGAAGAGAAAAGAAGGCTAAAACTTGTCATCGAGGATGTAGCTCCGGAAAAGATAATTAAATGGCCATATAGAGATACGGTGTAAGAATTTTCAAGTTTTGATGATTAGGTATGTTTGTTATCCATCGTATTTACTTCCATTCAATGAGGGCATTGAATATTTTAAGTTTGGGGTGATTTGGGGGGTTAGTAGTTGTAGTTGTATTATGTGTTCATATAGGATATCATGTTTTGCATAGTAATGGTAGTTCATGCATGATTGTTTTGTTTGTGTTATCTACGTTTGTTTCATATAGGACATTCTATTTTTGTTTTCGTATACCATGTGAGTTTTCATTTAGTTGCATTTTCATGGCATGCATGATTCATGATCCCTTAGGACGGGCTGATTCTGATTGATAGGTAGATGTTTAATTGAGTGTGGTGATGATGAGTAGAGGGTTGATTTATAGTTCCTACGAAATTGACTTGCATGTTACTGGAACAAAACTTTTACACAATCTCATTGGGTGCTTTTGGGCTAGGTTGAGGTTATGCTTGTTTGGATGTTTTGAGATTTAATCACTTGATTATATTTAGAATTTTCGTTATTCCCTTGATGGCGTAGGAGCACTAAAGTCTAAGTTTGGGGGAAACCAGGGATTTCATTCTAGTTGTTAATATTTGTTAAATAATGGCTAGGTGTCAATTGTCTAGTAGCCAGCTCATATTTATATGAGTAGTCTAGGGTTGGAAATGAGAATGTTCATTCCAGATTGCATATATATGAAAAAAATCAGAAAAAAAAAGAAAGAAAAAAAAATTATTCAATTGTTTAATGCAAAATTAACCACGAGTGAGCTCTTTAATACTCGAGTAATTAAGTCTGAGGGGACTTAGTCCTAGTAACCTAAAGCTCTTGTGGTTTGGGATTGCTGACCTAACACTCGCTACATGGGGTATTATTGTATAAACCTTTTGGGGTCTCATTCATTGCACGGTTAAATAAGCATGCTTATTGTATATAGTGTCGTAGTTTAGTAATAAAGCATGAGTTTCTGGCTAACTTGAATAAGGATGGAGGTGTTCCTAGGTTATGAAGTGTCTACAGTCTATTCTATTTATAAACCTGTGATTGTCTTGGCGAAGGATATGTATGATTTTTGACCTAGTGTTGGGAGTATTTCTGATGAGCATCGCACACACGCACGTTTCTGTCATGTATTGTTAGTATACGGGGACTTAGTCGAGCTCTACTTGGATTTATTTGCATTCTTTGAGATATTTGCTTGTTAATTGGTTTTGGTGAGTTTGAAGGGGATCTTTGCATTTTTCATTTAGTTGCATTCATGCATTGCATTGCATTAGGTTAAATGGATTTTGTGGGTACATTCGCTCTAGGCCCTCACGAGACCTTACTCGTCCACTAGGGTTGCCTAGTGGTTTAAAGGGCTTGTTGCATATGCCAAATGCAACTGTGATCACCTACGGAAGTAGTACTAGCTAGTTGTATATAGTTATATTTGTGTATGCTTGAGGACAAGCATTGGTTTAAGTTTGGGGGTGTGATAAGTGGATTTTATATCCACTTGGAGCGTTCCATTTCGGCTTAAATTGATGTTTTGGTCTCAAGTATGTTGTGTTTTTGATGCGTTTTAGTGAGTTTGTGCAGGGTTATTATCTTGAGGTTGGATGATAAAAAATGCATATTTTATGGTGGAATTGAGTTCTAAAAGTGAAAAGTTAGAAGTTGCAAAAGAAACGAAGGAAAAAAGAGTTAAAACGAAGAAAATCAGCCAAAATCAGCTCCCGGCAGCCAAAGGAGCGCAGCCAGCGCACAAAGGAGCGCAGCCAGCGCTATGAACAGTGAAAGGAGCGCAGCCAGCGCAGCGGAGAAATCAGCCAGATTTTCGGATTTTGTTTTGGCCATATCTTGAGTTCTACAACTCCGTTTTGGGCGATCTTACTGTCCACGCGAAGCTAACGAGATTCTCTATCATTCTAAAGTGGTTCAGAGGTCCAATTACAACTGGAACGGTCCAGAAATACTGAAGAAAAGTCAGCTACGAATTTTTCTTAAAAACAGAATCAGTTTAGGAAACGTATTTTGCAGAAATTCTATTTTAACTCTATTTTGGGCAATTTCTTGCTGGGCAAGACTTCTAGAGCCTATATAAACACATCCAACCCTTGTAATTTGGATCATTAGGAGAGAACCATTACATATCAATTACTTAGGTTTATTTGTATATTTTCATACTTATTTTTATCATGGTTTCATCAGATCCCATGATGACGAGCGGTTCGATTATGAACTAATCGTTGTCATGGGATTCTAACGGATTTATTTATGGAGCTTTAGTATCTTGATGCTTTACAGATCTATGTGTGATGTATATCTGATATCCTCGTATGGTTATGCTTACTTGATAGATACGTCATGAACATCTAATTTGTTAATCTCCTGTGAAGCGAGAGTGGATCTTGAGATTTAGAACTTGTCATGCTAGCATAGGATAGGTTGATGTTTTAACATCATGATTTGTGGCATGAATAGAGATATTATGCTGCCCTATGTGATCTATGTGGATAACTTGTGCTTAAACCTTTATGTTTTCAAATTCTATAGAGATATAGGGTCTAAACATAATTGGTGTCTATTCATCTTCTATCTCTTTTGTGGATGTATGTTTAGTTTGGTATACGTATACTGAGAAGTAGCGTGTACTTGTTTCGTGTTGTCTGATCAGATATCATAACCATTGCATATAGTGATTAAAGGCGTCAGATCTAAGCAAAGTATTTAATGAAGTTAGGATTCCATGGTTTTTCTTGCAGAAGCAATTCTATTCTAATTCTTGTTAGTTAAGTAATTCTTAGTTTTGTTAAATTGATTCTTAGTTAATTTAGTTAATTAAACTCAATCTTGTTATTTGTCTTAGCAGTGAATTAAACCCATACACTGTTGCATAGGTGCATTAACTAATTAAAACCTAAACCTGATCCCTGTGGGAACGAATTTGGACTTAACCTTATATATTACTTGTGACCACGTACGCTTGCGTGATTTAGTGCAGACACAAGCCTCGCACCTGAGAGAGCTGAAGTGCGTCGTCTCTACTAATGAGAAGCTGGAAAAGGAGATGAAGTCCCTTAAGCTCAAGGCTGAAGAAGAAAGGAGGTCACTGATGGACACCCATAAGCGAGCCCTGGAAACTGAGACAGCCAGCCTCCGCTCTGAGCTAAAAAAGGTTAATAACGAAAATGGAGCTCAAAATGAAGCATGAAGAGGAGTTGAACAAGCTGAAAATGGAGCTCGTTGTTGCAAGGGCTGATCGCGAAGCTGTGTAGGAGGCCGCGCAGACTGAGTTTATGAAGGGTTTCATAAGGAAAGTCCCTGACTTCGACTGGTCACAGCTCGGACCTGGCAATGCCGAATTCGCTGCCGATCTCCGCAATGAAATCGAAGAAGAAGATGCCAAGGAGGCTGCTAGGCTCGCTAGTGAGACTGCCAAAGCGAACGCTGCTAATCAGGAAAAACCCAATGAGACCGCTACATGATCTGTTTTATTTCGATATTTTAACTGGGGATGCGGACACCCTTTGAATGTCTTGCAAATTGTAATATTCTTTTGATAACTCTGAAGTATTTGATAACTTTGCTTGACAACTTTGTTTGACAATGGCCATAATTCTGTCCTCGTTTCTTCATATAATATCTTATGCTTGCTTTAGCTTCGTAAAATTAATGCTTCCATTCTTTATGTATATGAAATATTAGCAAGTAGATTGACCTCGCAACTGCGAAGCTTCCCTCATTGAATTTGTATCTTTTCAATTTGCTTAACTTCAAGGTGTACCCCATCTCTTTGGAATCAAGACATGCGATGCCTTCTTTGCGAGGTCGCAGACACGATCCGGAGATGGAGGTCGCGCCTCGGCTTATTTTACTTTAAACTTTGAACTTCTTTAAGGAGATGTACTTCTTTTTTAACTAAACTTTGAAGACATTCCCTCAGGTTGCAGTAAGTGCACGCTCGCGACCTCATTGACCTGAGAGGTGTTCGGCCTCGCATACTCTGTGCTGGCCTAGTCCTGAAAATTTTAAAATATTGACAAAGAAAAATTTGCACAACTTTTTGGAGAACAAACTTCATATATAAATACTAGGGACGAAGCCCAACTTTCAATACATCATAACGAGGAGGTGTCTATATGATCACTACCCCCCGAGTACTTTGTATGAATTTATTCATGCTAAGTAGTAGTAGATAAAGACTACCAGGGGCGAGGCCTCTACTGATAGTATTTCATCAAATGTTCTGCGTTCCAAGCTCGCGGCATGACCTTATCATCCATATCAGTTAGATAATAGGTTCCCTCATTGATAACACCATAAACTTTATAGGGCTCTTCCCAATTGGCTCCAAAGACCCCATGAGACGAGACCTTAGTGTTAGGCATCACTCTCCTAAGCACCAAGTCCCCCACGCGAAGGTGTGGCACACGAACCTTTCCGTTATAGTACCTCGCAGCTCGTCTCTGATAAGCTGCGAGCCTTAACTGAGCCTCTTCCCTTGATTCTTGTATCATGTCCAAATATAGCCTATAATTGACCTTGTTTGCCTCAGGGTCGTAGTGTTCTCTTCTGAACGACCCCGAGCCTACCTCAACAGGTACCATGGCCTCGCACCCATAGGTCAAAGAAAACGGAGTCTCGCCTGTAGTTGACCTTGGGGTCGTGTTGTATGACCACAAGACCATTGGCAACTCCTCGGGCCAACTACCCTTGCTCTCTTCCAATTTAGCTTTTAAGGTATGCTTGATTATCTTGTTGATGGCCTCGGTTTGTCCATTTGTCTGAGGATGGCTCACAGCAGAGAAACTTTTCTTGATTCCCAAATTCTCACAGAATTCCTTCATTTCCTTGCTATCAAATTGCTTTCCATTATTTGAAATGAGCTGATATGGAATCCCATAGCGACACACGATCGCCCTATACACGAAGTCCTTCAACTTTTTGGCCATGATGGTAGCAAGGGGCTCAGCCTCGGCCCACTTAGTAAAATAGTCCACGGCCACGACTGCATACTTTACTCCTCCCTTAGCTTTGGGGAGTTTGCCAATAAGATCTATTCCCCACATGGCAAAGGGCCAAGGGCTCATCAACGAAGTGAGATGGGCAACTGGAGCATTACTGAAATTTGCATTTCTTTGACATCTGTCACATCTCCTAGCGAACTCAAACGCATCTCTTTTTAATGTTGGCCAGAAATACCATTGTCGCAGAATTTTTTGAGCTAGGGAACTACCCCCGAGTGATTGCCACATATTCCTTCATGGACCTCCCTCAAAATGTAGTTGCACTCTTCACCATCTATACACCTCAAGAGTGGGGTGTTAAATCCTCTTCGGTATAGCATTTCATCATAGATCACATAGCGAGCTGCCTGGTACTTGATCTTCCTCGCTTCTTTTTTCTCTTGAGGTAGAGCCACATTCTTAACATACTCCCATATGGGGGTCATCCATGTCGACCCCTGGCTAACAATTTCCATAATACTTTCCTCTGGCATACTGGGCTTACTTTGAATTTCCAAGGGAATTATCCCAAGTAAAGTGGCCTCGCGTCGCGAGCCCATTTTTACGAGGGCATCCGCTCCTTGATTTTTTGCCCTCATGATAAACTCTACCTTTACTTGCTTGAATGACCTCATAAGCCTCTGGACACATTTTAAATATAGCTCGATCTGAGGTCCCCTGGCCTGCCATCCACATCCGACATGACCTGTAACTAACATTGAATCGCTGTATGCATTGAGGTTCTCCACCTTCATTTCTATTGCGAGCTTGAGGCCAATTATGAGAGCCTCATACTCAGCTGCATTATTAGAGGCCTCGAAAGCGAAGTGCACGACACTGCTCAACTTGCGACCCTCAGGTGTAACGAGCTCGATCCCAGCACCGGCTCCTTCCTTGTTAGATGCCCCATCAACATATAATTCCCACCACGAGGCTGAATTTTCATTTCTGATTTTGGGGTCAACCACTTCTGGGATCGCTACGAGAGCCCAGGCATCTTCCCCAGATTGGGAAGGAAATTCCAATATGAAATTCGCTAAAGCTTGCCCCTTTATTGCGCCTCGAGACTTGTACTCGATATCAAACTGCTTAGCTCTGTAGTCCACTTCAAAAGTCTACCCGAGGCCTCGGGTTTGTGCATTACTTGCCTCAGGGGATATGCAGTGCGAACCTGAATGTTATGAGCCTGAAAGTAAGGCCTCAACTTTCACGAAGCCAAAACCTCCATGTTGGTGTAGCGAGTCTCAGCATCTAACAACCTCTTACTGACATAATAAACGGGGAACTGAACCCTTTCCTCCTCACGAACGAGGACATCACTGATGGCATATTCTGAAACTGCCAGGTAAACAATAAGAATTTCCTCTTCCTTGGGCTTAGAGAGTAGTGGGGGCGAGCCCAGATGCTCTTTTATTCTCTGAAAAGCCTCCTCGCATTCAGGGGTCCATTCAAAATTTTTGCCCACCTTCTTGATCGCTTTAAAGAACTCATGGCACTTGTCTGATGACTTAGAAACAAACCGATTAAGTGCTGCGATCCTTCCAGTTAGACTTTGTACCTCCTTGACACTTCTAGGCGACCTCATATCTATCAAAGCTTTTATCTTGGCAGGATTAGCCTCAATTCCTCTGTGATTAACAATGAACCCCAAGAATTTCCCAGACTCGACCCCAAAAACACACTTCTGGGGGTTGAGCTTTATTCTGTACTTCTTCAGTATATTAAACATTCCTGCGAGGTGGCCTACATGATCTCTAGCTTCCTTAGACTTTACAAGCATGTCATCCACATAGACCTCCATTTTTCTCCCAATTTGCTTCTCAAACATCATATTGACGAGCCTTTGATAAGTGGCACCTATATTGAGGAGGCCAAAGGGCATCCCAATATAACAGTAGAGACCTTTGTCTGTGATAAACGAAGTGTGCTCCTGATCGGGGCCATACATGGGTATCTGATTGTACCCGGAGTAGGCATCCATGAAACTTAGGAGTGCATGGCCCGCTGTTGCATCTACCAACTGATCAATCCTTGGAAGCGGGAAACTATCTTTTGGGCAATGCTTATTAAGATCAGTAAAATCTACACATGTCCTCCACTTGCCGTTTGGTTTCTTCACTAGGACAAGATTAGCGAGCCAATCAGGGTAAAATGATTCCCTAACGAGCACGACCTCTAGAAGCCTATCCACCTCTTCTTTAAGAGCCTCGGCTCGCTCTCCACTTATCGGCCTTCTTTTCTGCCTTACTCCTTTTTTGCTAGGATCAAGATTAAGTTTATGACACATCACATTGGGATCGATCCCAATCATGTCTTCGTGAGACCATGCAAATACGTCCAAATTAGCTTTAAGAAACTCTACGAGCCTCCCCCTAAGATCAGGGCTTAGCTGCGACCCGACCTTCAACACCTTAGTTGGATCCTTAGCATCAACAAGAACGGAGACCGTATCTTCAACGACTCCAGCCCGCTCCACATGTTCAGGGATGCGAGGATCTAGATCAATTTCCACGTCACAAGCCCTGCTAGACTCTGCTTCACCCTGCCTCGTGATTCCTGCTACAGAGGTAGGGGTCGCTCCAACATGGCCATACTCAGTCACAACTGTTGTTTCTCGTGTGACCCCATTAGGCAAATCCACCAATGTTGATGTCTCCTTACGAATCCATTTCCCCTTACGGGCTCGCACAGCTGCCTGTTCTGGGCTCTCCTCGTCGTCACTAGCCTCCTCGACAATTCCTTCTTGTAGAACCAACACGGGCTGCGAGGCCTCCATCATAATAGCCCCTGGCACTGGCTCTACCTGTATACCCAAGTTGTCAAAATAATCATCCGGAAACTCCTCGATAGATATTATATTGCAACCAACTGAGGGTTGCGAGGCCGACTTGCGAGCCGGAGCTTCCTCTTCGCATTCCATATGACTTCTTCCCCTTTCTGCTGACTTAAGGGCCTGATTATAGCATTCTCGAGACTCATGCTGAATTCCTCTAACACACCCTACACCTTGTGGGGTAGGGAACTTCATTGAGAGGTGGTAGATAGAAGTCACCACCCTCATTTCCTTCAAGATGGGTGTCCCCACAATAGCATTATAAGCAGATGGTTGATCCACGACCATAAAATCAGTGACCTGGGTAGTGATGCAGGGCTCGTCCCCCAAAGTAATGGGGAGCCTGATAAGGCCTTTCACACTAACAGAAGCTCCAGTAAACCCATAGAGGTGACCTACCGTAGGAATGAGGTCCTTGTCTACACATCCCATTTTCTTGTAGACATCATACATCAAAACATTCACAACACTTCCATTATCCACTAGCACCCTGTAGATATTTTGTGAGCCAATGCGAACTCGGACTACTAGAGCATCGGAGTGAGGATGGTGTACCCACTTCGCATCCTCCTCAGTGAACATTAGATTTGTGTCTTCCCCCTTAAAAAGCTTTGGGGGTCTCTCCTGTAAATGATGCACATTGGTGAGGGGCCGCTCCCTGGCCTCGCGGGCATACCTTTCTCTTGCCTTGTTGCTGTCTCCTCCAATATGTGGCCCTCCAATGATCACGTGGATGCTATTGCCTCGCTCTTCCCTTTCCTTGCGAGGTTCTGTATTCTGGCCCGTATGAGGTACAGCATTATACCCCAGCCCTGACTTGCCAGAGTTCCCTTAATGCTTCTTCACTTCACGAACCGCCCACTTAGTTAACTTCCCTTCTCGAATTAACCGATCAATTTGTTCTTTAAGGTGCCAGCAGTCCGCGGTATCATGCCCTTTTTGTTCATGAAAATCACAATACTTCGTAGTGTTCCAAGTTCCCTGTGCGCCCATGGCAGGAGGTTTTGTGAACATCCCTTTGTTAGCATTGACAGCATAAATATGATCAACTGAAGCCACTAAGGGGACGAACTTGTCTTCATCTCTAGCCGGACGGGCCCGAGGTGGGGACCGTCTTGGGGGATCGCGATCCCTTCTCTTCGGGCTCGGGCTATGATCCTGTCTTCGCCTGGGGCTTCGTGAGTCCTTCCTCTTCACTCCCTTATTTTTGCCTCCATTATCTCCACCTTTACTACCTTTCTTTAATTCCTCCATTGAAATTTCGACCCGTTGAACGGACTCGGCTAATTTATAGAGTTCAGCCAGGGTGCTTGGTGTGGATGCTTGCAACTTTCTCCAGAACTTTGTCCCTTCCTTCAACTCAGCAATAAGGAAGATTTTAACCTCGCCTCTAGAGTTGTGTCGCTTCTCCATCTTAGCCACCCTACCCTGTACCTTCATCATTTGATCACCGAGGCCCTTTAGAAATGACATGACTTCTCCAGTCAAGGCCACTTGTTGGACAACAGGGGGTGTTTTCTCCTTCTCGAACCCTTCCTTGTTCCCATCTTCCACCGCTTCGCTTTCTGGTCGATCCTTCCTCTGGGGGTCGTCGCTATCTCTCTTGTGCAACCCCGGGGTTTCCCCCACTCCGTTTTTCTTCTTGTTCGATTTAGTCATTGTTCTCCCAACTCAACGACTATGCCCCTCCTTCTAGCGCCAAATGTTATAGGGAGAATATTGTATAACAATATTTATGGAGGTTGCTGGATTTATGGAGCAAAATACGGATATTCTGCTAAGAACACGAAGAACACGGAGAAGATTTGTAACTGTTTGTGGCTGATCTTGTCTATTGATATTCAGTTGTGAACTGTTTCTCAAATCTTTACAAGATGCCTACATACCCTATTTATAGGGATGAAGCCATACGTAGTTCTCTTAGAGAAGAAGTTATCTAGACGGGCTAGGGTTTCTATGGGCTCGACTTGGCCCGAATCCACTAGTCGTCTCCTTGGGTTGATACCCACTTATACTGCTCATGCCCCATGGCTCATTATAGGGAACCCACAGCTAGCATTTATTACTGGCGAAACTGACTAGATTGCCTCGCATGCGAGCTCACTGGACTAGTCATGCGAGGCGATCCACACCGTATGGAGGTAACCGTACTCACGCGACCTCGATGGGCCTGACCGTAAGCCTTCGTAGTAAACATGCTCTAGGACACGCTGGACCTCTAGGCCTCGCTGGACCTTTTGAACTGCGACCCATCCTTTAGGGCTCGCTGGCGATGCCGCTTTACATAATAACACAATGCACTGACTCATGATGGTGGACTTTAATGACCCATTCTTCACTCCTAGACCATTATGTGTGATGTATTATTATTCTAGTCCATTAGGTTTGTTTAGGACTTATGTCAAATTCGGGCATAACAATTCTTATCCATTTGTTTGTTCGAAATTATTTTTGATTATATTGAATTAAATTATATCTTATTTATTTATTATCAGTTTATATAGATACAAAAAAGTGATGAATCAACTTTAAAATATCTAAAAGCCTAAAAGTCACATGGCGCAAGTCAAAAGCGTTCGGTGAGATAGGAAAGATACAGGGAACCGAATGCAATAAGCGTGTATTTTCTGATTGGACGAGCATTTAGCTAGTGCTACAAAATTACCAACTTACGTATGCAGAAATGCGATTTTTATTAACTAATACACATGCTAAACAATTGAAAAGAAATATGTATGCATAATTCAAATTTCGTTTTTGTCATCTTTGACGTATCGGCGTTTCCTTCTCTTTAACGTACTATGCATGATTGTAAAAATCGATAATTGGTATAAATCGGTTGAAGTATTGATTTAAGATTAATCGGTTAATCCTAAATTAATCGGAGTATTAATCGAAAATTATTATAATATTTAATATATTAGTCTAATTTATAACTAAACATATCATTTTAAATAAATTCATAGGATTAAACAAATTTTAAAAATCGAATCGATTAATTACCGTACAAAAAATTAATTAGAAATTAATCAGCTAGATCGAAAATTTTTAGAACCATGGTACAATTATGTATTAAATTAATTTTTAAACCCAGGAACATCCCTTTCACAATCATCAATATATATATATAAAGGAGGGTACGCGGGAGTTTATGTGGCGCTCTAAGATCGTCTCAATCTATTTTTCTAATTTTCTAGAATTTTTGAATTTTAAACATTAATAAATATAAAATATCATTTAACACATTAGAAGTAGAATATGTGTTCGAATTTATAGAGAGGAAGAGTTCGAATTTATAGGTAAGACATATGATTAGAAGTTCTATTGGAAGTAGAATAAGTTTTTATAAGGCATATGCATAAAAGTTCTATTGGAAGTAGAATTGGAGTTCGAAAGTTCTATTGGAAGTAGAATTGGAGTTCGAATTTATAGAAAATAATAGTTCGAATTTATAGAAAAAACATATAAATAAAAGTTCTATTAGAAGTAGAATAGGTGTTTGAATATATAGAGCAGACATATAATTAAATATTTTATAAAAAGTACGATCTTCTTAAATTATATGATTAGAAGTTCTATTGGAAGTAGAATTAGTATTTATAAGGCATATGATTAAAAGTTCCATTGGAAGTAGAATAGGAGTTCAATTTTATAGAAATAAACATATAAAAAACGTTGTATTAGAAGTAAAATAGGTGTTTGAATATATAGAGCATACATATAATTAAATATTTTATAGAAAGTATGATCTTCTTAAATTATAATTTTTTATATTACTCCCTCCGTCCTACCCAATTATTAACAATTTTTTTGTCATTTTCTGGCACGCATTTTAAGGTGAATTTTAAGGACAGTTCATAACTTATTTTTAAAATTTTCTTTTTTGTATAAAAATAGGATTGTTCTACTTTTATACAAAAAAAGAGAAAATTTCAAAAATAAATTATGAAAATATCCTTAAATTCCACCTTAAAATGCGTGTCAAACACCCTATTTTGAAATGTTAACAAACCGACATGAAATATATTCATAAATCCAAATACTATTGTCATAAAAAAAGTCATCGTATTTAAAAAGAAAAAAATTGATTTGTTAACATAATAAAAGAACATTCTCATGCAGGAATCCCAAATAAATACAGAAGTATCTTTAATATAAAGAGAAAATAAGATCTGTTTTCATTTTCTAAAACTCCATAAATTTTAGAAAGTCTAGAGAAAGTATAAATTGGATTCACTCTATTTTTTAGGTTTTGATTTTAAGGAAAAAAAAATTTGTGTAAGATAAGTATCATCAATAATATGTAATGAAGTTGGAATTTCGATCTCAAACGAGAGCGGATCGAAACGTTTTTAATGGGAAGACGGCTCACTATAAAAGATTGTATTAGCTATTAAAATGTCATATTGATGTTATAAATTTCATTTTATTTTTAGGATTTGACTTTTATGGATAAACATTGTCATACAAGTGATATATGTAAAAGTTAGGTTTTTGGTCTTAACGAGAGAGCGGACCAATAGTAATAACCGTGTTTAATGAGAAAACGGTTCATTAGAGAAGACCGTATAAAAGATGTTTGAATATATTAGGAATACATAAAATAAAATGTTTTATTGGAAGTAGAATACGAGGACGGTGGAGACGTTTTATACAATTTTTTTTAAAACTATGTATCTTTTCTTCCTAGAAACCTTTATTTTAACTAATTTATAGAAGTTAATTATACTTGCATTAGAAAAATATATCCATAAATTTAATATTATTCCCGTCACGAAAAGTCTTCGTATTTTTTTTGATATGTTAACATAATAGAAAGACATTCTCATGCGAAAGTTGTAAATAAATACAGGAATATTTATTATATACAGAAAATATAAAATGTTTTCATCTTTTAAAACTCCAAAATATTAGAAAGTTTAAAGAATATAAAAACTGGAATTTACTCTCTTTATATAATGAAGTTAGAATTTCGGTTCCAAATAAGAGCGGCTCAAAATGTATTTAACGGGAAGACGGCTCTCTCGAAAAGATTGTATTAGCTATTAGAATTTGATACTGATGTCATAATTTTTTTTTATTTTTACGGTTCGATTTTATGGATAAATTTTTTTATATAAGTCTTTATAATATATGTTAAAGTTGGGATTTCGGTTTTAACGAAAGAGCGGCTCAATCGAAAGAATTGTGTTTAACAAGAAATCGATTCATTAGAGATCGAAGACTATTTAATTATTAAAATTTAATGTTAGTATTATAATATAACGTAAATATATTGATTTTTTAAAAAAAATATTGTAACGCCGCCGCGAAGCGCGGCTTTATCGACTAGTTAACATATAAAAATACGTAACTATTGATATCAAAGGATTAGAGACAGAGTACTCCCTCCGTCTCAAAAAACTTGTTTGATTTTGATTTTGGACATTGTTCGTTGCAAGTGGTTGACTACTAATTTACGCATAATTTATAAGGTAAAATATTTTTATGAGTGATTTTGTTTGATTCGTATTTATGAATACTTTAATATAGTGAAGTTTTTATATTTAATACTAATACGAAATTAAAGATATTAACGATTAAAAATATGTGTTGGTAAATGTATCCAAAATAAATAGGAAAATTTTTTTGAGATAGAGGGAATAACACTTAAACGCATGGACCCCAGTTTCAATTCTAGCATAACGTATGAAAATGAGGAGACATCCAAAAATATTCGAGATATGCGTAAATTGATTCGGATATTTGATAAAAAAAAAATATATGTTTAACATAAAGAATGACACTTAAACAAAAAACGAGATCATATATAATAGGTAAAATTCATACCCCACAATTTCATTATTTTTGTAGAACATAATTTATGTTTTATTTACGATATTGTTTCAATAGCTTCTGATTTCGGTAAGTATCGTTACTTCTGGTATTAGTAAGAAGTTGTTGGAGTATTTTTGAATAAAAAATTAGTACATTTTATTATTTGATTTGTAACTCCACTTTAATTGTGTAACTCCACTTTAATTGTGTAACTCCTATATCTATTACTATATATTAAAGCACAACATAAGGGTAAAAAGTCCCATTTTAATGGCTGTGAAAATACAAGTTTATCCCTATATATTGAAAAATTACAAGTGTGCCACCCCTTACATATTTATGCAAAAATTATGTAAAATTTTGTTGATGCTAGGAATCGAACCCGTGACCTTCTCCTATCAAACTCACACCGTAACCAATGTGCTACACTTAGTTTTGAATTTATTTTAAAAATCATATTAGATAAACCACATATTCTCCTCTTATCCCATTATTTTTTTTTTGAGTAAAGAAAATGTTACTTTACATTATTTCTAAAATGTTGCATAGTATATAATTACAAAAAATATTTTCAATCGATTGAGTATACTCTACAATTCTAATTTGTCATTTACATGATTGATATAAAAAATAATATTTTAAAATAAAATATTATATTATACATAGATGTTACCGAGTCCAGAAAAAAAATATGGATTTATTTACATTCGTCTCCATGCGGATATTATATTATTAAAATAAAAAATAAGATTTGGTTTTAAAAAATATGTAAATTTTATTTATCAAATTCCACATAATTAATAATTACATCACATAACTTGAGATATATTTTTTTTTAAATATATGAGTCATATCAGAGATTTTTGATCGACCAATTACTGAAAATTTCAGCGATGTAAATGTATGATTAAAAATATACGAAAAAATTGGATTTATGTTAAAAGGATAATAACTCTAAAAATATGGCCTATGTTACATATAAAAAGTAACAAAAATATGATTATTTGAATCATAAATATTACAAAATTGTAATAATTATTAACAATGACCAGTTAGACTATAACTCGACTATAAAATATGGTAATATGAATTTTTATATAATAAAATAAATTGATCAATATAATATATAATGGTTGAATTATAACATATGCTTATTTGAATATACGATGAAATCAAAAAAAAAAATTGATCTTAGATATCATTCAGATGCACAAGTCATTAAGGTTGTTTAATTCTATTTAACATCTATTGAAATATTTAGAAAAATTTAAAGTTGTGTTAAAAATTATTTCAAAATTATAATATAAAAAATGTTTCAATTTACCTAATTTTTAAAATAGAACTTCGGTATTTTGTAATAAACATTAGACTAAAACTAAATATTTGAGTTTAAAAGTGTATAAATATATGTATGTATAGATCCAAAAAATTGATCGTAGATATCATACAGATGTACAAGTCATTAAGGTCGTCTAATCGTATTTTACATCTATTGAAATATTTGGAAAATTTTAAAGTTGAGTTAAAAAAACACTTCGATATTGTTTAATAAACATTAGACTAAAACTAAAAAATTGAGTTCAAAAGTATATAAATATGTGTATGTATATATGAAAAAAATGAGTGGCAATCAAGATGACTTTTGCACAATATTAAGATATTTTGTAATAAAATAACATGAGTTTACCTACACCTATGTTATACACAAACAATTTTATTAAAAGTAATCATGTGATTATTATCGTATAAATATTTATCCAAATTTTATGAAATCTAATTAAATTAAAAAAAATTGGTTCATGAAATTGATATACAATATTACAAAATTACTATAAAAATATGACATTAAATCAAAATTTTATATTTTATCATATTTTTAATTACAAAATTATCCCAAAATATATACAATTTTGGGGGTGAAATTATTTCAGTGTCCGTGCCTCGCACGGGCTTTTACGCTTTTATTTTATATTGGGGGTTACAAATTAATTCTTTGGGGGTTACAAAGTTATTGCATGAGGGAGTTACTTTTATATACTACTCCCTCCATCCCGGCCAATTATTAACATTTCAAAATGGAGTTTTTGGCACGCATTCTAAGGTAGATTTTAAGGATAGTTTCATAACTTATTTTTGAAATTTTCTTTTTTTGTATAAAAATAGAACAATCCTATTTTTATACAAAAAAAGAAAATTTCAAAAATAAGTTATGGAACTATCCTTAAACTTCATCTTAAAATGCGTGTCAGAAAGTGACAAAAAAAGTGTTAAGAATTGGATGGGACAGAGGGAGTATTATATAAGTAGACCTTGGCTTCTTGGTTTTACACACAAAAAATCTCTCAAGCTTTTATGGTCTTTTCTTGCCTTCTTCTTAGAGCTAGCTATTTAGGTTCATTTCTGTATGATAGAGTGGTATTTGTTCGGTTCGTAGGAGGCGGATCTCTAGTGCTTAAGATCATCTCGTTTCGTTGTATCCTGGGAGACGGAAGCCACAAACAACCTTCAAGCACCACGTGGAAGGGGCTTATCTGTTTTAAGGATAGCGTGGTTTTCACGTGCCTCGAAACATTCTTTCGGTATTTTTCTTGTTATAATTGTGATTTCAGGTACAATCTCTTACTATACTTCCTACAAGCTTAAAACAGATAATATAATTCATACGAATTAATTTAATTGATAAACCGATTTGTTGGTTTTTTTCTTTTCGGAAGTACAGTGGTTTTGTTTTATTTATGCAAACAAGGTAATATAGGACACTCGGATGTGTATAATGATTTTGGGACTAGTGTGTTTTTATTATTAAAATTGCACATGTAATGTGGTCTAGATTAATCCATCTTTATTGGTTTGGTTGGTGATTCTTTTCTAGTCCTGTTAGATATGTAATTAAATATTTGTCTTGCTCTCTTCCATTATTGTATTATTATTAAATTTTGGTGGCATAAATTGCATATATATGACAACAAGTACCTGAATTGCCATGTTTTATAATATTCTTGGTGATTATTTGATATCCATGCATGCAGATTGTTTTTTTGCTAGGTATGTGCCTGGGTTAATTTTTTTTTTTAAATTTCTCATATGCTTGAATATTTAGACTTGCCTTGGTTTACAACAACAGCATGTGAATGGGTATTTTGGTTTTGGATAATGTGAGCTTGTTTGGCTTTCTGAGTTGTGTGATATGAATTTTAATCTATTTGTATTACATGTTTTATAATTATGATCATATACATGCTTGGATCTTTGTATTTTATTACAAACAAAATATCGTGTTTTTTTTGGGGTATAGCATGTTTCAGCATTACTAGTTTCCCTGATATGTGACTAAATATTTGCTCATTTATGTCAGTTTTTAAGGCTTTAATGCTGTGATTATTATTTATGTTCAACCTCATATTAATTGTGGTAAATGAATTGTTTGACGTTACAACTATGCATTAATTTTTTTTTTCTTTTAAGAAACCCATGCTACAGTTTACTGTTATAAAAGGGGGGGAAAACATTAGATAGATGTTTTTTGTTTTTTGTAGTGGCCTGTCAACCATGCCCTTGTTGTCTGTGAATACATGTGGTTAATTGTTGTATTATAAGATACCTGCTTAAAAGGTGATAAAAATTATGTAATAATTTTTAATGCAAAAATTATTAGCTTAATTATATTTTAATCATTTGTTGATTGTTTGTGAGGAAATTATTCTAGAAAGATAAATCTTGGGTGAATGGTCCGAGATGTTAAAAACCTAACGAATCTTGTACCTATGGAGTACAGATTGTGGGTCGGCATGAAATTTATATTTTCCCAATTAGATTCGGAAAAATTATTATATCTCATGTTGGTGTCGATCTGTTGAGACAGTGACACACGAGCCTATTATGGTGATATGGCACTGCTTCTCGTGTTGGTGTCGGTCTGTTACGAGATTGACACACGAGCCTAGTATGATAGTCCAAGTGATACCTAATACGGTAACATTGAGATCAGCTCTGTATGCTAAAATTTGGAGAAATCCAGAATGTTGTTAACCCTAACGCATCAGTAGATCAAGGATAACTGAATGTGGGTTTATTGAAAGTTTATGTTCTTCCTCGAACCTCTTCTAGTTGTACTGGTTGGTGAGCCAGAAAATTAGGTTCTCTTGTGAACCAAATTGAAATTTGGAAAGAAAAAAAATTCTATAGTTCAATTTTTTAAGAATAAAGAAAGTTCTTTGAACATGATATTAACGTGAACCTGCTCTAGTGAGAGGTGGTAACAAGTTTTGTGATTACTTGATAGTAATACATTGATTACATGTACTCGTTAAAGAGTATAAATGAAGCATTAGAGAAAAGAAATACTCTATAAGCTTGAGGTTGAAAACCAACTTAATATAGAAAATTAAGATGGTAATTAGTGATTTTGGTGGTGAATGTTCACTGGGTAAATTTTGTGAGGACACTGCACTTTACTCGCATTAGAAGAATGGAGTAGTATTTCTTATGAAAGGAAATAATTGGTTCCTATTAGTTTTGGAATGCATTTTGATTTTCTTAGAAATATTCGAAATGTGGGGGTATCTTGAAGATGTCATGATACTAATACCTATTAAGGTAAAAAGAGATCCAAAACCAACTGAGGTATTTGGGATGGATATATAGACAACGTTGAGTCTAATGATATCTTGTAACATGCAGATGAATCTAATTTGTGAGATCAATAAATGCAATTGCGGAATCTACGAATGCTTCTTTGATGAGCTAGTAGTTCCTTGTAGATCGATAATTAAAATTTATCCGAATAAACTTATGAGTTATTGGATGAAATGAGGTCGAACCTAGAAAGAGCAAAAGGCTTGGAAAGATTTCTAAGTCCAAAATTATCTGAAAATTCGCTTAAAGGTAGAACCCAAAGTTTGGGAGAAGCTATGTGAATTCTCTGGTAAAGAAATTGACTAGAGTTAAGAAGTCAATAAATTAAGATTTCTAACAAGTATGTTAGAAAAAGAAATATGACATTTTTCAAATAAATATGATCTCTATATCCTTTGTGGAAAAAAAAGAGGATGCTAAGAAATAGAGAGGAATAATTCTATGTGACAGAATCGTGTTCAATAATGTATGGATCTTCTTGCGAGATAGATGCTATTTTGGCCCAAACGAATTTTCAAATTAGAAAAAATGAATATATGGGTCAAAAGAAAAGTAAAAGGTCAGACTGATAATTAAAATATTACAGTCAAAAGTGAAGACCTAACTTACTTTATGATATATTTTTGAGTTATAAGAATATGGTTCATTGAAGATGATACTTAAATTGTTAGCATTTTGAAATTTAGAAGTATATCAATGAATTTTGGAACAGTATTTCTTGGTTTCTCTGGCTAAAGCAAGAGTAGAAAGTCTGTATTTTGGTGGTTATGTTGATTGGAACAACATAGATACGAAAATTGGCATATAAAATTTGATATTGTTACGATATGTTATGGCTTCATAATAAACGATATAGTTGCCATTTTTTAGGACGCTCAAATTTGGTAACTGAGTGAATGAGTGTTGCCAGTTTAGGGACGCTTAAACTTGGTAATGAGATAAATTGATATAACTAATTTTTGGGACGCTAAAAATTGGTAATGTCAATGACGAATTGAAGCCTTGGCTGATGACTGGTAAAGTGATTACCAAAATATGATATATGCCAAAGTTAAGATGCACGAGAATAGTGAAAAAGATTGTAATGGAATGTCGAAACATCTTTGTCGTCGACACAATTCCGTTAGACAACTACTCTCAACTGGAGTTATCACTATTGATTTTATTAGATCAAAAGATAACACTGCGGATCCGCTAACCAAAGGGTTAACAAGAGAGTTAGTTGAGAAATCATCGAAAGGAATGAGACTAAAGCCCATAATAAAAGTCGATACAAAAGGAAACCCAACCTTGTTGACTGGAGATCCCAAGATCTTGGTTCAATGGGACAACCTAACTGTAAAGACTTATTGAGATCATTGTGGGGGTTTTACTCCCGGGTCCATTCCTATGATGAAAAACAGTGATAAAATTTGGGTAAGGCTAAGCTATGCTTTTAATGATCCTTATGTGTCGATATGTTGAACAAATAATACTTTTGTATTGTTCAAGAGATCACCTATGTGAGTGAAGTGGGGTCGCTTCAAGAAGGAATTGTGGGGCTTATTCTGGGAAAAACTCACAGAACCAGGCTAAAGCTCAGGACCAAAATGGGCTTAACAGTGAGAACTGAACAAATATAGGGAAAGAATCCAGTGGGGGATGTATCATCATTTCATAAAACAGAAGGGCAGTTCAAGGTCAACGCGACTACTGAAATTCTAGAAATGTAAATATGTTCTTACAATGGAAGGTTCAAGGGTGTACGCCTACCTATCCTATGCTGGTTTCTACCGTGCACTCTATCTCCGTGTCAAAGAGTCGTTCTGCAATGTCAATTTTTTATTCATGTGGGGGATTGTTGGACTATTTTTGAATAAAAAATTAGTACATTTTATTATTGGGAAATTCCAAATGGTACCACTGTACAATTGGCTTTTCCATTTGGTACCATTCAACATTTTTGACTTCCAAGTGGCACCACTGTACTTTTGACTTTTCCATATGGTACCATTCAACATTTTTGACTTCCAAATGGTATCACTATACAATTGGCTTTTCCATATGGTACCATTCAATATTTTTGACTTCTGCGTGGTACCATTTTTCTCTGATTTGATTTTAGTGAAAGGAAAATGGTACCACGTAGAAGTAAAAAATATTGAATGGTACCTGATAGGTCCATAATTCATAATATTTTTAATACCTATTTTATGTCCGTTTTCGTAATTTTATTAATTAATAAATTGTTTTATTTTGTTTTGTAGGAAAATAAATAAAAACATATTTCTAGCAGGAAAAGGTGCAAAAAGGGAAAGGAGGTGGAAAATACTTGAAGTCAAAGAAATTGGAGGAAAAATCGAATACTTATCCAAGAAGAAAAGGAAATTGAAGAAATTATATTCAAGATCGGATTGTAATTAAAAGACCTAAGCCCAAGTTTTTCCCTATATATATGGGGCTCCTCTCTTGTATTTGAGAACCACTTTTTTGACACCAATCTAGATTTATAATTTAGGAGTAGGAGTAAATTTAATTGTTTTTCAATATTAAACATATTTTTCTTATTGTTTAATTCAGCCATTCTGTCTCGTTCATGCAAATTCTTTTTCAAGCTGCTTATTCGTAAATTGTGTTCGGCCAGGAATTCAGGAAGTTTAATTTATACCATCTGTTTCTTGTCTTCAAGTTCACGTGGTCAACTTAGTTTTAAACTTTTGTTTATTTTAAATCATTAAAGATATAAGTTGTTTTATATACGTATACATCATAATTCATGTCGTTAGTTTATAGTTGTTTAATTAGTTTAATAATTATGAGTAGCTAAATCTTTTACCCTAGGATGAAGATGAAGTTAATTTAATTATTCTTGATTTCTTCTCGTTCCTATTAATTGATTCTCATATTTTTTTTTCTTGGTGCTTAATTGATCGATTGACAAAGTGATCTTGATATATTATTTTTACCGGATTTGTTTTTCATAGCCTATGCTTGCTCTTTGAAGTTTTGATAGGTTATTGTTAGATAACAAGTTTCATAGTATATGCTTGTCTCGTTGATTGATATATCTTATTTGTGAAGAAAAGAGGATTGATTTTAGGGCGAGTTGATATTAATTGTGATTGATTAATGGATTCGGATTCCTAGGTTTTCCATATTATTTGATAATCTTTGTTAATTAGGTTAATTAAATCTCATCTCAAACCTATTTGTCTAGTTCGCCTGAGTTAATTATTAGGGTTTTGAAAATTCATAGTCTCTGAGGATCGATCTGTATTTGCTACAACTAAACACTGTGCGCTTGCAGTTATTTTACACATCAAGTTTTTGGCGCCGCTGCCGGGGACTATTGATATTTTTCACTCCTTGATATTAATTCTTCGGATTAGTTTCTTGTTTTTTTTTTGTTTTTTTTAGGGAATTGTGAAGCGGAGAAAAGCTTGGACAAGAAGATCGTTGGAAGGCCTTGCTGTCTCTTTTGAAATTTTTGGAAGCGCTTTTCGGTATTCCGTATCACCTCTCTCTATTTTTCTTTTCTTCATTATTTTTAAAAAAAAAACCCAAAAAAAATTAAATATTCAAAAAAAAACCCAAAAATATTAGTTAGTTAATTTTTTTTTTTGTTAAAAACCAATTTGCTGCATCATTCATTCTCTCACATAGGATCACATCATCTAGATTTTTTTTATTGCATGTATTGATTTCACACGTAGTGTAGCGCATCCATAAGTGTTTATTTTCTTGTTCTTTGTGTGTTGCATCATTCAATCAATCTTAAGGGTGCCACCCAATTACAAGATAAGGTGAGGGATTTCATCACCCTTTCCTTGGCCCACAAATCACTAATTCGTTCATCTTGCATACCCTTTCCTTAATAAAATTAAGTAGACGTTAGCCCCTAGGATCTCGCGCTCAATTAGGAAGAGAATCTGGGAGGAACGAATCACTAAGTATTCTTTCGTTTGGTGTCTAGGCAAGCGTGACGCTTACCTGGCTAATTTGGATTGGTGTCTAGAAAGGTGTTTAGCCTCTTGGCAATGCTTGCACCTGCCTGGCCAGTCAGGACGGATGCTTTTTGAGTTGTGACTTTCAGTAGTATCTTATTGTTAGGAGCAAGGTCTAGATTTTTCTTAGGATAATATAGATTTTTCTTTTTAATTTTCCATTTTTTTTAGGTGCTTACTTATAGCTCTTGTCTGCTACGTGCTCATTTGATTACTTCTCTTGTATGCAAAGTGCTTGGGTTCGAGACACTACATCTAGATTAGTAAGACAAACCAATCTGTCATCTCCTAAAGTAGTAAGGCAACTTGATTTTTCTTCACCCACTAGAATTGAGTCAAAAGAATTAGAAGTTCAACCTGTAGTCATGGCTGTTTCACTCAAAGACCGTTGTTACCCCGCTCGTACCGCTCAACCCTCATGCATAGTCTTACCCGCAGTAACCGCGAATAACTTTGAAATCAAACATCACAACATTAGCATGTTACCTAGGTTTGCTGGGGTAGAGGGAGAGGATCCATATCTTTTCATTCGAGAGTTTGAGGAAGTGTGTGCTTTACAAAAACTTCAACAATTAAGTGAGGATTCTATTAGGCTCAGACTTATTAATTTTGCTTTAAAAGAAGATGCTAAACAGTGGTTATATAGTCTACCCATTAATTCTATTTCCACATGGGAGGGATTTGTTGCTATCTTTCTTAAAAAATATTTTCCAAACCATAAGGCAAACAGGCTTAGGAATGAAATCAACCAATTTCAACAAAATCGGAATGAATCTTTTTGGAAATATTTTGATAGATTTAAAAAGTTGTTGTCTAAATGTCCTCAACATGGTATAGAAAAATGGAGACTTTGCAAAATTCTTTATGAATCCTTAGATAGCCAAACCACTTCTTTGTTAGAGTCTATGTGCAATGGTAAGTTTATGGATAAAGATGAAGATGAAGCTTGGAAATTTTTTGAGGAGTTAGCTGAAAGAACAATGTTGTGGGAGTCAACTAGGGAACCTAATCAGGAAGCTAAAAATTCTAACTCATCTAAGGGCTTACGCGTAGTTGGTAATTCTATTGCAACCGAAGCTAAGTTAGCTACAATCACTAGACGTCTAGAAGCCTTAGAAACCAACAATGTGTCCTCTCAAATGTCTCTCTGTGCAAACTGTAGTTCTCCTAATCATGTGGTAGAGAATTGCCCTGAAATTGAACAAGTCAATGCCATGTTTCAACCTAGAGTTAGGAATGATCCTTATGCACCCACATATAATCCTGGTTGGAAGAATCACCCAAATTTCTCATGGAACCAAGGTCAATACAATCAGTACGATCAAAATCCTCAACCTACTTTTCAAAAGCCCAATCCTGGTCCATACCCAACTCAAAATCCTAATTCATATCCTCCGCAAAATCTTGGTCATTATCCAAACTCAATCCCCATAAATCCTCCTGGTTTTAGTGAATCTGATAAGAAACTGAATTCTATTGAAAAGAGTATGGAGGCATTACTTAAATCTCAACAATCTTTCATGCAAGTTTTGACCCAAGATAGGCAGTTATTAAATTCTAACACTCAAGCCATATCTAAGCTAGAGGTCCAAATCAGTCAATTGGCAAACACAATCAGTGAGAGAGAGAAAAATCGATTTCCAAGTCAACCCGAGACTAATCCTAAGTTTCATCCTAATCAAAAGTCTCATGAAAATGTGAATTCTGTTATCTCTCTAAGGTCTGGTAATCAATTCAATAATCATGCTGGTGTCAATACTGAAGAAGAAGATAAGCTAACATCTGAACCAAATCCTTTGCTCTTGAATCCTAGTCTTAAACAATCTTCAAATCCCGAGAGTTCTGAAGTAGATAAATCCGATGAGTCATCACCATTCGATGAACCACCTTCGAAACCCCACTTTGATGTGTCTAATGAAAAAGTCTTTAAATCGAAAGCCCCGTTTCCTCAAAGACTTAGTTCAAACAAACAATCTGCTCAGTTAGATAAGATTTTGGAAGTCTTTAAGCAAGTCAAGATTAACATTCCACTTTTAGATGCGATTCAACAAGTTCCCTCTTATGCTAAGTGTCTAAAAGATTTGTGTACCCATAAAAGAACCACTCATGTTCCTAAGAAAGCTTTCTTAACATCTCATGTTAGTTCTATTTTGTCAAATCAAATCCCTGTGAAGTATAAGGATCCTGGTTGTCCTACCATCTCTTGTGTCATAGGTGATACTTTCATTGATAAAGCTTTACTCGATCTAGGAGCGAGTGTGAATCTTCTTCCATTATCGGTCTATCAAGCCTTGGGTTTAGGTGAACTTAAGAAGACTAGTGTCACTCTTCAGTTAGCTGATCGTTCTGTTAAAACTCCAACGGGTATAGTGGAAGATGTGTTGATTAAGGTTGGTGATTTTGTCTTTCCTGTCGATTTTGTTGTTCTAGAAACCGAACCAGTCAAAAATCTCAAAAATCAAATTCCTATCATTTTAGGAAGACCTTTTCTTGCTACCTCTAATGCTTTGATTAACTGTAGGAATGGTTCGATGAAACTCACTTTTGGAAACATGACGATAGATCTTAATGTCTTTAATGTAGGAAATCAACCTAATGAGCTTTTTGAACAACCTGTAGTAGTTAATTTGATAGATGAGGTTGTTTCGTGGTCCAATCTTGATGATAGTGCAATTGAGTCTTTTCTTGAGAAAGATGTTTTGTTAGAGTATGAGAGTAATAAAGAACTTCATGATCTTTATAGCAATTTCACTTCTGATGAGATGTTAGATGAATTGAATGCCATTTGTTCTAAGCATGAAACCCAACTTGAGGATAGTTCTTTTGATCCTAAGTCCGTTATTAAGACCTCTGTTGGTGAGCCACCCACTTCCGTTCCTAATCTATTTTTTTCCACTCTTGATCAGTCTTTGATAGTTAATAATGAAACTCATCATGTTCTTTCTAGTGATTTAGTTCATAACCAAAAATTTCAAGTGATAAATTTGCTTAAACAACATAAAGAAGCCTCTAATTGGTCTATGAATGATGTTAGGTGTATGAGTTTTATTTTGGTGTGTGATCATACTTCTCTAGTGGATAATGATGTTTTTATGGGTATGTTTCATATGTTTGATGATTGTGTTACATGTGTTGTTTTTCCTCGATCTGGTATTGGGTAATATATCTGTTTTGTAATTTGTCTCCCATATAGTTAAGTTTAGGTATGGGGGAGTGTGTGTGTCTATGTGTTATAGGTAATAATGTTTCTCCATCATCCCTTATCAGGTATTCTCGTCCTTTTACTTTGTCATTTT
Organism: Kitagawia praeruptora; assembly: GCA_037693485.1. NCBI lineage: Eukaryota > Viridiplantae > Streptophyta > Magnoliopsida > Apiales > Apiaceae > Kitagawia > Kitagawia praeruptora. Next base: position 138,734,301 of record CM075345.1, read on the forward strand.
TCTCTCATTTGCATACATTGAGGACAATGCATGATTTAGGTATGGGGGAGGGATTTAGTAGTATTATTAAATTAAAAAATCAAAAAAACAAAAAAAATAATTCTAGCCTTGTGAAATGATTTCTTGTTATAAGTTGGCTTGATGCACCCTTACATGCTATAGTACTCTTGTGTTTCTGATGCTTTTGATTGAGAAGTGATATGCTAAGTTCTTGTGCACACACATACACTAGCAAGTTGAAACTAGTAGACTTATTGAATGTTGTAAGTAATTAAAAGGACATGAATATGTGCAAGAAGATTTGGTTTGCATGCTTTGAGTACAAGTAGGTGCATTAAAGAGACTTTTGCTTGGGATTGACTATGTTTTACCATCAAGTGAGATTTTGAGCCTATATGCATATCTTTTGCATTTTATATTCGTTTGCTTGAGTGTCCACATGTTGTTTGCATTGCTAGCACTTGTTTGAGACCTTTCTTGAAATGCATGACATTATTTGATGATAAGATGATAAAGGCATTTAGGAATAACCAATTACTATCCAAATTACCACACCCTTTATATGTGATCAATTAGTTACCCCTTTGAGCTTAATCCTATTCTTTCGGTGACATACCACATTACTTGCCTAGACCTTTTTCTTGTTTAGCCTAACGTATACTTGATCCTAATTGTCAAAGGCTAGTAGGAAGTTGAGGGAGTAATAAGGTGTGTGAGATGGGGTACTTTTGTTCATTACTTTTGGGGAATATTGGGTTTTGTTGCTTACTTGTTAGTCGTTCAAGAACTTTTTGAAGAAGGATTGTGGTTGTATATATATATTATCTATCTTAGCTCTCAAAAAAAAAATCAAAAAAAAAATCAAAAAAAAAATCAAAAAAAAATTAAAAAAAAAAATCAAAAAAAAAAAATTCAAAAAAAAAAAAAAAAAAAGAGGAAAAAAAAGTTATCTGAGAGCATACTTATGTTTTTGTATGATCCTTCTTCATTCGACTAGTCAAGCATTTTGTTGGAAAAGATTAGAAATTCATGTGTGGGGAGGATGTATGGTGTTGTGTATGATTTATAATGGTTCCTACTAGTTTTTGACACTTCACCTTATTTGGCCTTACTTGACATACCTTGTCCCTAGCCCCGTTACAACCAAAATAAAAGACCTTTTGATTATCGTCATTGATGTATGTTGTGTTAAAGTTAGATTGATACCAAATGTCAAGCATGCTTATGATTTTGTTGGAATTGAGTGATACACTTACCCTTGTTCTTGAGTGAATATTCTTTTGTGAGTGAAAGGTGAGTTGTTACTTGTTTCTGCATATGAGATCCCAAGTTTTGACTCTAAGATGTACTCTTGTGGGCTTAGCATGGTTACCAACTTATTTTTACACTTGACGTGGACTTTTGAGGACCTATGCATATTTCTTTGAGTAGACTATGTGAATACTTGTACCTTACACACCAAGACATTGCAAATTCACTTTGATTTCTTTAGTTGATGTAGCATGAGATGACTTGTATGTGTGGTGTTGCATTGAGCAATCTTTTACATGAGCTAGATGGATTTTGTGGGTACATTCACTATAGGCCCTCACGAGACCTCACTCGTCCACTAGGGCTGCCTAGGGGTTTAAAGGGCTTGTTGCATATGCCAAATGCAACCGTGATCACCTACGGAAGTGGTATTATTTATTAGGTAGTATTTTATATTTGATTTTTCTCGAGGACGAGCAAAAGATAGGTATGGGGGCATTTGATAGGTCCATAATTCATAATATTTTTAATACCTATTTTATGTCCGTTTTCGTAATTTTATTAATTAATAAATTGTTTTATTTTGTTTTGTAGGAAAATAAATAAAAACATATTTCTAGCAGGAAAAGGTGCAAAAAGGGAAAGGAGGTGGAAAATACTTGAAGTCAAAGAAATTGGAGGAAAAATCGAATACTTATCCAAGAAGAAAAGGAAATTGAAGAAATTATATTCAAGATCGGATTGTAATTAAAAGACCTAAGCCCAAGTTTTTCCCTATATATATGGGGCTCCTCTCTTGTATTTGAGAACCACTTTTTTGACACCAATCTAGATTTATAATTTAGGAGTAGGAGTAAATTTAATTGTTTTTCAATATTAAACATATTTTTCTTATTGTTTAATTCAGCCATTCTGTCTCGTTCATGCAAATTCTTTTTCAAGCTGCTTATTCGTAAATTGTGTTCGGCCAGGAATTCTGGAAGTTTAATTTATACCATCTGTTTCTTGTCTTCAAGTTCACGTGGTCAACTTAGTTTTAAACTTTTGTTTATTTTAAATCATTAAAGATATAAGTTGTTTTATATACGTATACATCATAATTCATGTCGTTAGTTTATAGTTGTTTAATTAGTTTAATAATTATGAGTAGCTAAATCTTTTACCCTAGGATGAAGATGAAGTTAATTTAATTATTCTTGATTTCTTCTCGTTCCATATGGAAAAACCAATTGTATAGTGATACCATTTGGAAGTCAAAAATGTTGAATGGTACCATATGGAAAAGCCAAAAGTACAGTGGTGCCACTTGGAAGTCAAAAATGTTGGATGGTACCAAATGGAAAAGCCAATTGTACAGTGGTACCATTTGGAATTTCCCTTTATTATTTGATTTGTAACTCCACTTTAATTGTGTAACTCCTATATTTATTTTATATTGGGGGTTACAAATTAATTCTTTGGGGGTTACAAAGTTATTGCATGAAGGAGTTACTTTTATAAACTATTATATAAGTAGACCTTGGCTTCTTGGTTTTACACACAAAAAATCTCTCAAGCTTTTATGGTCTTTTCTTGCCTTCTTCTTAGAGCTAGCTATTTAGGTTCATTTTTGTATGATAGAGTGGTATTTGTTCGGTTCGTAGGAGGCGGATCTCTAGTGCTTAAGATCACCTTGTTTCGTTGTATCCTGGGAGACGGAAGTCACAAACAACCTTCAAGCACCACGTGGAAGGGGCTTATCTGTTTTAAGGATAGCGTGGTTTTCACGTGCCTCGAAACATTCTTTCGGTATTTTTCTTGTTATAATTGTGATTTCAGGTACAATCTCTTAACAAAAAAATGAGGGAAAAAATGTTGAATATAATAAATATTTTAATTTGCGTTCAAGATTTGGTGTTGTTATTTAACAATCCTAATGTCCCAATCAAAAAATGAAGTGACATGCACAAAAAATTAATCGACTTTTCAATAATTTTCCCATGACTGATTCTTTTGATTAATGTCTTTTTTCTATTGTAAAATAAAATAAATTTGACAAAGTTGCTAATGAAGACGTCCACGTCGACATTTGAAATTCGACTAGTTCTATGAAAGGCAAATTTTAAATTTATTTGTTCAAAGAAAATTAGTGAAAAGATTATATATGCAGACCAACATTTGAATGGAAATCATAAAAACTATAAATATTATGGGTTCAAAATATTGCAAAACATATCTATTTGGAAAGAATGTTTAATGAACATTATTATTTCATTTAAAATTTTAAAAATTATATATGATTTGCAAGCACAATATATTTTTGGAAACAAAATATTGCAGAACATACATGATTTTCAAAAAATTTAATAAAATTTGCATGTAAAACATATATAATTTTCAAAATTTTCAATGAAATAAGTGAAATAATGATTTTTATATGATACGATTTTCAATAAATAAATTCTTACAATGTTTTGATATGATTTCCGGTTAGGCCTGTCAATTGATCGGATATCCGATCCGATCTAATTTAAATGGATATGGATTTACCTAAATAATATCCGACCCGGAACCCGATCCGATAAGAACGACCCGAATAATAAATGGATCGAATATGGATTTAGGTTGATCCGATCCGCTTCCACGACCCAATCCGTTTAATTATATAATAATATATTATATAATATAGATAGTAATTTTTTTAAAAATATTTTATATTGTAATAAGTTACGTTATTGAAAATCCTAAACCTTATACACTCCAGCCTCCAAAATTTAACATCATTATAATTTAAATATGTTTGAACATTGATTTTTGTTAGTAGATGAATAATTACTTATATTTACTTGTACGACAGCGAAGAACGAGGCGATGTTCAAAATTTAGGCTAGGAAAAAAAATAGAAATTCGAAGTACTTGACTTCATATATTTCTTTTATTTGATTTGTACTTGTGAATTATGTTTTTTTAAACAATGTGTTTGAACAATAAAATAGTTTAAATAGTTTAAATTTTTAATTGCCACTAAAATTTACACACGGACTTCTAGATTGTAACTTCTCAAATTTTACTAATTTTCTTTTAAAATGGTGAATGATATACATCGATGTGATTTTTTTTTTTAAATAAATGGAGTAATGGATATCCGAAATCCGATCCGTTTATCCATTAAATTAAATAAATTGGATATGTATCGATCTCTAAAATATCCGAGGTATGATAAAAATAAATGAATATGAATATGAATTTAGGTCGATCCGAACCCGACCCGAATCCAATAAAAATAAATGAATATGAATATGAATTTAGATCGATCCGAACCCGACCCGTTGACAGACCTATTTCCAGTCTCCAATGTGATCTGCATGGAACTTAACTCTAATCTTGGAACTCTATTCAGTATTTACCAAATTACGCTAATTTGGTTTTTGGGCAAACGAAAGGTTGTAATCCTAAACCCATATATGCTTAAAATGGGCTGAATCATAGTCCATGGACACTGATCCACGATTGGTCTAGTAAAAATGGTCATAGTCCATAGATACTGAACATCGAATGGACTGGCAAAAATGGGCTGAACATTTTTAGAATTTTTAACAGCTAAAATAAATTAAGTATATACGGAAATAAATCGAAATGTACGAGATTGCAGTACTTAAAGAACTAAAACCTTTGAATTCCGGTGATGATGATTGATGTCTACCAAGTACATTGCTATTAACCAGTTTCTTTTTCTTCACCTTGATTGATAATAGTATTACAGGATGGTATAGAATTGGAGTAGAAAGCAGAAACATTAAAGCTTAAAAAGTTGGTATGGTATGTCTCCTTTATTGACGCCCAAGTAAAATTAACATATCTTTGCTTGTCCTAGCAACAAGATTTGGAAGAGTTGCGCGAAAGCTGGTCCGGACACCGATTATATAATTAAAAAAATTTGGAAGAGTTGGTTTCTTGACAGTTTTATGCCTAGTACAACAATACCAATAATAACAAAGTTTGTGAATTTGCTGCAAGAACTCATGTTACTTCTATCGACGACAAGCAAATCCATGGCTATGGCTAGTACTTCTGCTAGTGCAATCCACAGTCATGTCTCCATCCAACAACATAGACTTAGCTGCAATATTCGGTTCATTACCTACAAAAATGCACTTCTTACAATCTGCAGCGACAGGAGAAGATGTCATGAATTCATCTTCTCCACCCATGACTGGCATTGGCACGCCTCTCTTAACCGGACTTTTGAACTCAGGACGATAAGTTTGTCCCAACACTCCTTCCACTTTATCAGTCAGCGAAAAGAACTTAAACTGCACCTCCAGATGTGCAAAACAGTCATCTGCAGGTATTTGATAGTTATGTAGACGATCATCTTCTTTTGTTACTGGCACAACATTTACGGACATTTCAACAACTTCCGGCAGTGTTAGGGAAATGCTGTTGTACAATGTAGTCCTTTCTACCGTTAGGTTGCTGTCAGGGGCAGTCCAGGTGTTTGTGTAGCCTGATGAGATGTGAATAGGTAGCTCATCGTACGTGAAGAGGAACTGATCGATTCCGCTTTCCCATTTTGCAACTTTATTTGCTGATAATGTGAAGGTGTGTGAACCAAACATGAGGCTTAGTGCTTGAATCCATGTATTGTCGCGTGATCTTCCCTGAGGTCGTCGTCCAATGAACCTCGCATTTATGTGAAAGTTAGTGTCGGAAACTAAGCTGAAATGCTCATTTGTCTTGCCATGGAAGTAAAACATGACTCCATCTCCTCCAACAAATCTTGGATCATAACAGGCTGAACCAATTCCATTGCAATTAGGCTTACGAGCTGCAAAAGAAGGAAAAAGTTAGATTTAAAACAAGGCACATATATTTCCAGAGACAGTACCAGGACAAGTGGTTCATACTTTTGCAAATAGCTTCACAGTCTCTAGAATTGCAGTCGATAAAGCAGCCTTTGCCTTTCTCAGTCGAGGCCTTAAATGTTGGGCATTGTTTAGGGCAGTATATTTGTTTTCCGCCACATTTGGTAGAATAGTCGGTGCAGACTCTAGATTGAGGCTTGTACTCTGCACTATCCCCTTGATGAGATATTGCGAAAACCAAAAGAGCTAACAAAAGGAATAAAGATGAATTGCAAGCAGAAGTCCTCATACTTCTCACTGGACTATCACTTAAAACACTACCAACTTAATGCATTCCTTAGTAGTAGTTCAGAAGCTAATGTTACGAGAATACATCAATTTAAAGAAGCGAACTAGATCTAGAATAAACAACAAATAAATGAAATATAAAAAGGTCAACTCAATTGTAATTGCACTGCGTGGTTTAGCCATGATGCAATAATGTAAAGCCATTATTAGTTTTAATTACGGGTAGTAGCACACAGAAGCATTCCCGGCGCTTGTTGTTACTCTGTCATGTGCATGCCTTAGATCTATAAACTCTTTATACGAGCATAGATTCAGGATTTGATAAACATAAATTAAATATTAACAAGGGGAAACCGTCCACAGACCACAGATGGGTACAGAAGAACATTGACCTGGCAGCTAATGTTGTCAACAGGTGGGCAAGTAGTCGGAATGTGGCATATGCATGAACCAAAGACTGTCCTGTGTTGAGTTGCTAGTGAAGTCGAAACGTTCTTTTAACAGATCCCGTCAATTTTTATACGCTTCTTATGGACTCAAATTGCTAAAATTGAAGATAAGATAACTACAAAGATAATCAACCTAGCAAGTAACTATATGATTGTAGTTTCTCATAGACAAAAATACGACTTGAAAACTGTGCACCTGCTCGTGTTAGATAGCTTTCCCTAACAGTTTCATGGAGAACTGGCGAGCCATTCCTTGCCTCAAGTTATATACATTCAAGCTAACCTTATGTCCTTCCTGCAAAATCCAGGTAGAGCAAGTCAAATTATAGAGGGTTCAGAAAGACAAACGATGAGTAATTATCAATAAGTTGCATCTTACATCAGCCCTTCTGAGATTCCAAAATAGATGCTCAATCTATATTGTTTGTTAGTAGTAAACTCTTTTACGAAGCTAAATCAGAAGATCAGCATAAAATTCACGCTTAAGATGCAACTACTGAAAACAGATGAAATATAAACTAAAATCACTGACTTGATCATAATGCTAAGAGAAAATATTATCATGTTTAATATCTATGTAACAATTACATTCTAAACACAATAACATAACAAAACCCAACAAGGGGGGAAATGCCTACTGGCTACTACATATCGAGCCCGTCCACAAACCAACATCGTGTAGATATGTTGCTAATCAGCACCTTCAACGTTTTTGACCTCAAGAAGGGTGCCTCAGACGAATTATTGCGAAAAATGTCTCAATCCTTGCACCAGACCCTGACACATCTTGTGCAGCGATGAGTCTTCTTAACTCTACAATTCTAGTATTCATTTCGCGGCTTGGTTATTTATGTTAAAATTTGCATTCTTTCAGCAACAAGATTTTTTCAACTGAAGCAAATAGTGGTTTGCATTGGCTTATGCAAGTGTTGTGCAATTCAGCATACTCAGCCGTGAACCAAAACTAAAATTTCAAATTAGAGTCCGTTATAAATATTATCGGGTTTATTAAAATTATAAATGATTATATTAAATGAATAATCAAATAAAATATATTGTAAAAATGTTAAGTCATTTTTAATTACCAGCAAATTGATAATTAACATACCGATGAAAAAAAGTTTGGCATGGCAATCGCAAATGAGTATTCAGTTTTAATGATTCACCGAAATGAGCATGGAGTATTCAGTTGAAATCAGCATGGAGTATTCAGTTAAATTATTGAATAAAACATATAAACTATTAATATTATATTTAAAATAACATATGTAATAATTTAAAAAATATGATACTATATTACTACATAATCTTTACTATCCATCTCTACTATATTTTTAGTATAATCGCATTAAAAGAAATACAAATAAACCACTTTAAAATATGGTGAGTGGCAAACTAAAATGATATCTCCAAATTTAGAGTCAGTACGATAAGAACAATTAATAGTACCCTCGACGATAGGAAGCATTAACACTGTACCAAAACAAGATACATAAACTGATAAAGGCAACTCATTTTACAATATGTTGCCTGAACTGATGTACATGTATAAAGGTGCAGCTTAAGGTTCAGCTATGGCTGTTCATGCGGTCCAGAAAGCAACTCTCAAGTTATATACAGCAGCCCAGGAAGGCTTCCCAAAATCAGGTGAGCAGGAAATTAACAGCAATGCCAACTGGTACCTGAAAAAGCCACTAAACAAGTAGCAGTCAAGATGTAGAAGCATACAAACATTATCTTCATTTTCAAATTAGCCATGAATTTGATTTAATGAGAAACTTTATAGAAAAGCGTAGTACATAGTAGTAATATATTAAAAAATCTCAAAGAATCCAAGATACTGTACATGATACTTTATAAAATTATTACATACAAACAAATGCATGCAACTAATTTCTTCATTAAAATGCAATCAGCATACCTTCATTCATCTACGAGTAAAAAGACCATGAAGAGAACCACCTGTACCACGTTTCTTCCCCTGGAACAATAACGAAAAGATACAAAACTCTTTGTTACAATTCTTATTTAATTGATGTTAATCCAGCTTAAATTTTTAAAGGGAAAAAACCTTCTCGTTGTTAAATAAGTCATCTGCAACAGCCTCCATTTGTTTCCTCCGTTTCTCTTCTTTTATAGATTCAGCTACTTCCTCATTCCCATAGTCAGAGTCTCTGCGGTCAAGAAAGAAAGTTTAACATGATTGCAACTTGCTGTACAAGTATCGGTTAAAACATAATAGCAAGGGACGAGCCATGTACTTGTATGGATTTTTTGCAAATGGAATCAGATTGGTGAAGCTATTCCCTGATTGTATTTCCATCTGTGTATCCATTTTGAAGTTAGAAGGAATAGTAAAGATATACATTAGTTAAAGACTTGTGGCTGCATCAGTACAACTTGAAGATTTATCTACGTGAGTCCAACGTCCACAAGAGAACAACATATTGCAACACAAAGTCAACAAATCAGTCAGGACCTTCATATTCATCCCAGATGAGAAGAGCACATAGGATAACTACCTCACCATCTTAAGTAGTATTTCCATGTCAGTCTAAGAGACTGTATTAATCTATGTAGTGGAGGAGGAGATTTAGTGCAGCACTAACCAACTGTTAACGATTAAACGAGAAAAAATTCTTTTCTGAAATTTAGTTGAAACAAATCAAAACTCATGTAGTATTGTATAGAACTGAACATTAATAGGTAGACACAAGTAAAGTTCATCACCTTCCTGAAACGTTTAAAGTTTATGACTGTATCGTTCCTCGAAGAACGGGCTCTAGCTGGTAAGTTAAGGTCTCTGATAACTAAATCTTGGCTGTATATTATATCTGAATTTTTGGTATCAGAATCATCATCCTTCATTCCTCTAGCCATTTTGCTACAGTATCTATCCTCTGAACATGCTATTTTCCCTGATGTTTCTACTCTTTCATTACCACGATTTGTTATTATATCCCCTATGCTTTCATTATGAAGAGATTCTATGTTGGTATCAGATATATGTCCTTCATTCCCTTGATCATCCGACATTACAATGAAGACATTTGCCTTCCTTTTGCTTTCAGTTTCCTCAATATTTATTGTGTCTAAAGCAACAGAATTAGGAAGCGATGCGGCTGTTTCTATTTCTTCATCAGAATCTGCTACTACCGTCTCGTCTGTGGAGCATGAAGATGTGATAACCACTGCCAAAAGATAACAATTTAGATACAATACAATGATCACATACACCCTGGAATTAAACTTAGATATTTAAGTCAATTATGGACCAGGGGACTTGCTCAAGAATGGTACAAGCCTTACCAGGTGGCACCACCAAAATAGAAGGATCAAGCTGTCCAGACAAAGTAGCACAGATCAAATGTATTTCATTCACTCTTTTTAAAGAATTGAGGTGACGTAAGCTTTCAGAACCATCGGCTGATCCAGCAGGTGTAACTAGAGCAATGCGCTCATTTCCTTCACCCTCTGAACCCTGAAATTCATATTTAACTTATATATGTTTAAATGTTGAACTATGACATTGACCTATTACCACTCACCAGAATCAGTTGAAATGTGAATATAAAAAGAAAGAACAATATTTCGATACAGATCATGTTGTAGCAACTATAACATTGACATATAACTAGAAATCAGTTGAAGTAAAATAATAAGAAAAGAACAATATTTTTCAATACAGATCATGACAAGATTCTTAATTTCTCGTTGAAATCTACGCCACAAGCTTAAACAGATTTTGCAGGCAAATATTGAGCATTTCAGAGGTGCTTTTGCATAAGCAATAGGTTATCAACTTTTATTTCACTCTAGCAACTTGGCCTAAGGTCTGATCATTGGTCAATGACGAAATATTTTTTCTCCCCTGCCATTTTGGACAGTCCTTGGGTTCAGATGTTAAGCTTCCTTTAACAAGAAGGTGTATTCTTGGTCTCTGACTTCACAAAGAGGAAGGCTACTCATACATACTAACTGTGGAGAAAAACAATGTTTTGCCTATAGACAATTTCGTATGTCTAAAAAATACAGAACAATAAGTTATGTTCTTATTTATTTATTTGAAATTTTATGAAACTGTAAAACACATTTGGGCAAATCCTGCCTTGATTAAGGATAAGCTGTCTATCCAATGTAAACAATTTGTACAATGAAAGGATGGTAAGATGCTTTTGGTACTATTTGTACAATAGAACAAATGAAGGTATCTTCAGATGATAGATGGTTCGACAGAACACAAACCATTTTTAAGGATCTGAGGATAAGGTTCTCTGCAACTCTCTGTTTATAGAATAATTCTTTCAGTTAGTTACTCTCTTTAGAAATCAATTATAGTTTGATCGCTTCTATTCTTCTTATCAGGCTGCAAGACCTTCCAAGCTTTTTCTTTAACATATGATGTATCGCTGAAAAAATTAGGCATCTTAACTTGGAACAATATTGTACAGTTTTGGTTTTTCGGCTTAGTTGAGCAAGGGAGATTTTGCATATATATAACATAAAATTCAAATACAACACCAGGTTTAACCAAATATTGATTTGTAAAAGTAGTGTCGTGAAGGGGGGGAAAAAAAAATACAAGTCCACATATGTTATATGGGTGTACAACTCCAGCATTTTAGCTTAAAGCACTACTGTAAAAGCAGTTAGTTTCAGTTTTTCAGCTTCGTTCAAAGAGGGATATTTGCATATAAATGATAATTACTTCTTCATTTCTTCTATATCTGAACACACATTGACAAGCACCAACCTTGTCTTTGACAAGGTTTGAACCCTCAACCTTCTGTAAAGGGTACAGCTTGGCTATGAGCCACCTGATGTATTTGATAAATTTATTTTGAAGGAGAATATATGAAAAAGAAAGACAGTAGGCAAAAAGTGAAAAAATATCATAAATAAATTAAATCAACACACTATAAACAAGAAAACATACTTGAGTACTTTGATAGAATGCATCAACAGCTATAACCTTGGCACCAGAAACCTCTAATAACGCCTGCAACCTATCCTTCAGCTGATACTGCAGCAGCAAGATTGATAAAGTAAATTTCTAGTTACAAATTATCTGTAACCAGTAACTGATTGTTTTGAGAGAAGTGTGCAAAGCTTTTGACCGGTATAATTTTTCCCCAAAGTACTTACCCTTTTCAGCAAACAAGGGCATTAAAAAGTACTTGCACTTGCACAAATTAGATTATACATGTCTCTATGTTGATTAATAATAAAATACAAGCATGTGTGTCCATGAAACATATTTTGAATATATATTTGTCAAATTGTCAACAGCATAGGGCTTCTATAGTCAGGCATAGGGCTTCTATAAGTCAGGATAGTTGGCACCGTATGTTGAAATATGTACCTAGCATAAGACTTTGTATCCTTGTAGTTGTCTATATATATCACCTATAACTCATGTAATAAAATACACTGAAATATATATAACTTCTTCTTCCTCTGTAAACTCTCCATATACTATACCATATACTTACACAGCTGCTATATACATTTTATCATGGTATCAGAGCGTGTAAAATCCTAGGGAAACAGAAGGAAGAAACCAAACAAACAAACAACAAACCCAGAAAAACCAGAAAAATAAAGCTCCTGTCAAAACAAATCGTTTTTCAAAACACACCCAAACACAAATATCAACATATCACTGGAAAGAGCAGGAGAAGAGGAGTATACAGAAAAAAAGAAACTGGACAACCGGCTGTGCACGCGCCCTCACGCGCCGCCGCACGCGCGTTCGAGCCGCCACACGCGCTCACGCGCCGGCGCGTGAGGCTCCTTCCGGGCTTTTTTTGCAGAAACTTGTTTAGGGACTCTTACTCCTCTCATCATCCCGATTCCAACCGTGGTAACACTTTTCAGTTTCGTGAAGATTTATTTTCTGATATATAATTGTATGCATATTTGCGTATATATATATATAACTGCAGAAAATACTCCCTTTATTGTAACTAACTGCATATATAATTGGTTATCGTATTTTTTTGTAAGCAACAAGCAGTGTTCTGTGCTCAGTGCGTACTATATATGCATATTTGGGTAGTTTAGATAGAAAAAGGGGGAATTATTATTGGAATAATTGTTATTTGAATATTTTATAATGGCGGATACCAGCGATTCCGCAATTTCAAACCAAAATACTGCTATAAGTAGCAGTAAATCGGGATTTCATAGTACTCCGTATGTAAGCCCTAAATTCAACGGAAAGAATTTTCTGGAATGGTCCAAAGCTTGTACAATGGCACTTAAATCTCATAGAATGATGAAATATATCAATGGGAAAGCCAAGCAACCTTCGGAAAAAGATACTAGCTTCGATGATTGGGAATCCGAAAATGCCATGGTATGTTCATGGCTATCTAACTCTATGGAGGTGGATATTCGGAAAACATATATCTTCATTGATACCGCTGAAGATGTGTGGAATTCTCTCACTCGGACGTATTCCTTCTCCGGGAATGTAGCCAAGCAATATGAGATCAAACGGAAGATGTGGGCATTGGCTCAGGGAAGTCACACATTAGCTCAGTATTATTCTGAGCTTACATCATTATGGAGTGAATTGGGACATTACACTATATTTGAGTGTAAACATGCTGATGATCAAGAAAAATATCAAAAGATGATGACTGAAGAGAAAGTGATGAAGTTTCTTGATGGATTGTCTGATGAGTATGATTCAATAAAGAATCAACTTATTGGACAAGTTCCATTTCCTACTGTGGAAGAAGCCTATGGTCGTGTCAGGTTAGAAGAAAGTCGCAAGCAAAGTATGGCTCCAGTTGTCTCTTCTGAACGATCTGCACTCTTAACTGGAAATGTTCAGCAATCTGAGCCAGAACAACCTGAACAGGTACCAATGGCTTTAATGGGTGAAAGATCCAGTCTTCAATGTGACTACTGCAAGAAGTTAAACCACACTCGTGAGACATGTTTTATCCTGCACCCTCATCTCAGAATTCGAGGACGAGGAGGGCGTGGCCGAGGTGGTTACCGTGGTGCCTCATCTGGCAGAAGCACGGGTAGAGGAATTCCCTTTAGTGCTCATCATGCTGCATCAGAATGTGAGTCTCATTCTTCAACAGGGACGATGACTGCTTCAGAGGTCAACACCCTCCGGCAATTAATGTCACAAATGAACACCACTCCACATACAGCTAATTCTGCTCATGCAGGTACATCTTGTCACTTTACCTGCGATAAATGTCATAATTCATGGATTATTGATTCCGGAGCCTCAGCACATATGACTGGAAATTCTAGTTTCCTAGAAACATATAATGGTGAAACCGGCAATATTCGTGTTGCCAATGGAGCTATTGTACCTGTTCATGGACAAGGCACTTCTCACTGCCTCTCATCATCATTGCCACTATCTGATGTGTTACATGTTCCCTCCTTAACGGCAAACTTATTATCTGTTCAACGTATTACTGAAAATCTTAATTGTTCAGTAACCTTTTTTTCCTCCCACTGTGTATTTCAGGATCTGGCGACAGGCAAGGTCCTTGGCAATGGTAAAGTGGTAGATGGACTTTATGTGATGGAAGGGAATTCTATTTCTCCCTCAACTTATCAGGTGTCATCCAAGTTAAATTCTGTTTTTGAATCTTTGTATCAGTGGCATAGACGGTTAGGTCATCCATCTTTTGGTGTTTTAACACATCTATTCCCTGCCTTAGTAAAACACTGTAAGAAGGAAGATTTCTTTTGTGAACCATGTGAACTAGCAAAACATAAACGATCATCTTATCCATCCAGAAATAAAAGAAGTTCTACTTTGTTTTCTATTATTCATACTGATGTTTGGGGTCCATTTAGACATCCTACACATGATGGGTATAGATGGTTTGTTGTCTTTGTTGATTGTTATTCTAGGCTTACTTGGGTATATCTCCTTAAACAAAAAAGTGAAGTTTTTGAGTGTTTTAAATCTTTTCACCACATGGTACAAACACAATTTAGTGCTTCTGTTAAAATTCTTCGGAGTGATAACGGTACTGAATATGGAGGCCCGTTTATATCTTATTTGGACACATGTGGTATAATTCATCAAACTTCGTGTGTCAAAACTTCTCAACAAAATGGGGTAGCCGAAAGGAAAATTGGTCACTTACAACAGGTTGCTCGGTCGCTTATGTTAACAATGCATGTTCCCAAATATCTTTGGGGAGAGGCAGTCATGACTGCTGCATATCTTATAAACCGTCTTCCTTCTAGTGTCCTAAAATTCAAAACACCGTTGTCTTGTGTTCCTACACCTTCTTCGCACCCACTACCCCTTCGAGTATTTGGGAGTGTATGTTTTGTTCATAATCATGCTCCCTCTCGGGATAAACTTGATTCTCGGGCCCTCCGATGCGTTTTCATTGGGTATTCACCAACTCAGAAGGGATATAAATGTTATCATCCTCCCTCACGTCGCATATTTGTCAGTCATGATGTTAGTTTCTGGGAGAATGTTTCTTATTTTTCTCCGGGTTCCTCCTCCTTGCTTCAGGGGGAGATAAACCGACACAGTCTTGATAGTAAAGCAACAGATGAGTCACAAACACTTCCATTTATACCTATTCCAAACACTAGCTCAAACAGGTTATCTATTCCTCCTCCACATACGAGTAATGAGTCAGATGATCTAAATAGATTGGATATTCCAGATTTGATTACATATTCCAGGCGGAAAAGAAATGATATCACCACTTTACCGCATCCAGAGATCTCTGACCTCGAGACAGATCCTGCATCTCCTGTGATTGAGCCAGAAAATGGTAATACTCTTGATCCTACTCTAGATCTTCCTATTGCTATAAGAAAGGGTGTACGCTCTTGCACTAACCATCCTATCTCAAACTTTGTATCTTATAATGCATTATCACCATCTTCACTGGCTTTTGTATCATCCTTGTCTAGTGTTTCTGTTCCGCATACTTGGCAGGATGCTTTATGTGATCCTAAATGGAAAGATGCTATGATTGAGGAAATGAATGCCTTAAAACATAATGGCACTTGGGAGTTAACTCATCTTCCCGCTGGAAGGAAGGTAGTAGGATGCAGATGGGTATTCACTGTGAAACAGAAACCTAATGGGCTGATTGATAGGTACAAAGCAAGGCTTGTAGCAAAAGGGTATACTCAAACTTACGGGATTGATTATCAGGAAACTTTTGCCCCAGTAGCAAAGATGGCCTCTATTCGAGTCTTGATATCATGTGCAGCAAATCTTGGATGGGAACTTCAGCAATTGGATGTAAAAAATGCATTCTTACATGGAGACCTGAAAGAAGAGGTTTACATGGATGTTCCACCAGGTTTTTCTACAGCTGCGACCATTGGGAAAATATGCAAGCTAAAGAAGACTATTTATGGGTTAAAACAGTCTCCAAGGGACTGGTTTGGCAAATTTCAGGGAGCAATGATTAAATTTGACTACAAACAGAGCAACTCAGATAACACCATGTTCGTGAAAAGACGAAATGAAAAAATCACAGTGGTGATTGTTTATGTCGATGATATTGTGATCACCGGCAACGACACCTGTGAGATTGCTAATGTTAAACGCAAGCTTGCCTCTGAATTCGAGATGAAGGACTTAGGAAAACTACGGTATTTCCTTGGTATTGAGGTCTCTAGAAGTCCAGGTGGTATCTTCCTCTCACAACGGAAGTATACACTTGATCTTCTGAATGAAACAGGGATGTTGGGATGTAGACCTGCAGAATCTCCAATAGAAGCAAATCATAAACTTTGTGGAGATGCTGGAGAAAGTGTCGAGAAATCTCAATATCAAAGGTTAGTTGGTCGACTAATCTACCTTGCACATACAAGGCCAGACATATCATATGCAGTGGGAATTGTTAGTAGGTATATGCATGATCCTCGTCAACCACATTTGGATGCAGTTTATATGATATTAAGGTATCTTAAAGCTGCTCCTGGAAAAGGAGTAATGTTTACTAAAAACAATCATCTCGGGGTTGAAAGCTATACAGATGCAGATTGGGCCGGATGTCAAGACGATAGACGATCTACTTCAGGATATTGCACATTTGTTGGTGGCAATTTGGTTACTTGGCGAAGCAAGAAACAACCTGTGGTTGCCTTATCTAGTGCTGAGGCAGAATATAGAGCTATGGCTAAAGGTGTACGTGAATTATTGTGGATAAGATTGTTCCTAGAAGACTTGGGACTCGCATCTGCAACTCCAATGAAGCTACATTGTGATAACAAAGCTGCTATTGCCATTGCACATAATCCAGTTCAACATGATCGGACCAAACATATCGAAATTGATCGACACTTCATAAAAGAGAAGATCAATAATGATACCATTGGTATTCACTTTGTAAGATCGGAAGACCAGATAGCTGACATATTTACCAAAGGTTTAAATCAGAAGATGCTTCATCCTCTTATTGGCAAGTTGGGCATGAGTGACATATATGCATCAACTTGAGGGGGAGTGTCAAATTGTCAACAGCATAGGGCTTCTATAGTCAGGCATAGGGCTTCTATAAGTCAGGATAGTTGGCACCGTATGTTGAAATATGTACCTAGCATAAGACTTTGTATCCTTGTAGTTGTCTATATATATCACCTAGAACTCATGTAATAAAATACACTGAAATATATATAACTTCTTCTTCCTCTGTAAACTCTCCATATACTATACCATATACTTACACAGCTGCTATATACATTTTATCAATATTACATATTGTTCGGTTGTTCCCAAATTTCTAGGAACAGGGAACTTATCAGAGCCTAGAATTTGGAAACTAAGTAGATAACAAAACAGATCTATCAAAATAATTAACATTTGATACCTTGAGGGCAGATTCCAACAGAAAAGTGTATCCTCTTAAACAATTTTCTCTAGACACAGAATCTGCAAATTTTACTGACAAATCTTCCACCTTCAGTGTTGGAGCATGACTGAGGAAGAGAACAATATGTTATCAATTTTTGCCATATATTAAATTCAGTAAAAGCAATCTGCAAGAGGATTTAACAGTCCGTATAATACTTACGAACTGCAGCAGGGAATTTCTGTGCATATATTCGATTCTGCAATGAACTGAAGATCATAGTAAACAATTAGAAATCATATAGTAAACCATGGAATGTAACCTAAAGCTTAATTTCAAGGATGTTTCTCCAACTGAAGTTACTGAACAGAGATATATCAAAACCTAGTGCACCAGGGAAGAAAAGAACACATGCAGATAACTGCCTCACATGAAGAAATACAAATATATACAGTTATACACATACCTCAATTGCACAAACAGAATGAAAGCTATATTTATTATTAAAAAAAAGACCTAATGAATCCAAACCTCTCGCCTCCTGGGAAACAAAACAATGTATGCTATTTCTGGTGAATATTGAAGGTATTGGTTGATCACAAATTCACAATTTGTTACTTCAAATCCGAAATATTTTATATATCAGATCCTATCAAACTTTAGAATCTATACTAAAATTGCTTAGCTTGAAAGATTAAGAATTAAGATTAATACTATATCTGTCCCAACTCGTGGTACTCATATGGCGTCCATATGGGGGAGTGGACTGTGGTGGACAGAAAATTTAGGGCATCCCGTCACTTCATGTACCTGTGCTAAGGCGGTCAACTTGGACATCTCGGATGCCTTATGGAAGCCACAGCTATTTCTTTTCTTCTTTATAGTTGTACTAAGACTAAAACATGTATTAAAGTTCATTATGTAAAATTTAACAACTTTTTTATTCATTTATTTTAAAATCCATTTTCCAAATAAGCATAATTGCAAAAGGGAATTCAAAATTGCAACAAAGTTACTAATTTTCTATTAAAAAATAGGACTTTTAAGTTTATTGTTTATACACATTTGTTTACAAAACTGATCTGATATTCATTATTTGTCGTTTGTAGATACTGACTTGTTAATATCCTACTAAGTTTATAAGTATTGATGTTTTTATTTTATGCTCTGTGTTATTGTTAGAAATACTTTTAGAGTAATATATATATATATATATATTATACTTTTAGTGTTGGGAAGATCCTCGAGTGCTGTAACAACCTTGCATATTGGCAACATAATCAAATCACATTTGGCTCAAGCTACCAAACAATTTTTGCTCTAACTTATCCAATCTGTCTCTCATTTAACAAAATTTAGGAAAACAAGTCTTCCATTCCAAATTGTGGACCTTCCCACCTGATACTAGACGGCTCTTGTCTTAATCTCAAGAAAGAAGTAAAAACACCAACATGAGGTAAGTTCAGCTTCTACTTCAGTAAGCCATAGAATTAATGTTAAGAGCAAGCCATACATGAGTGAAGATCTATCGGACAATCAAAGCTGGCAAGCATAGGAAGTCATGAATTCTCCCATCACTATGATTACATGAACCTTAACCTACTTAAATAGTCAGATCTCAACTTGCATTTAGAACCATGTTATAATCTTGAGAGTACATACCCAATAGCTAGTAACTAGAGATGAAGATCCGAAAACCGTAACAACCCTTACTAACACCAAGTCTCCCATGCTGATCGGGATGTCATGCTAAAACAAAGAGCTTGAGAAAATTTGAAATTTGAAAGGCCTTACGAGATAAAGCTATATGATTTTTGCAAGATGAGTTATTTCTTCATGGCATGTTTCCAAACTCAGCTCACCTGGGCCATCCCAAGATGGCAAGATCAGACTTGCATCAACCACTGCAAAAGAAATGTCTTCAAGTCTTCGTCCTTTTGGTCTCTTTGATGGATCAAAGTCTCAGACAACTGTGAAATTGCCAATTAAAAAACTTCCTCTCATTTAATTCAGACAACTTATCATGTCACTTTGGAATATCAATTTTCGGTTTTTTTTTCTTGCCTGTAAAATTTTGCTTCTTTCCTAGGTCGTAATCTCAAAGAGGATTCCCGTAGACAAAAGCTATAGTTCCCAATAAAATAATAATTTTTGTTGCTTTTCAGCAGTGAAAGGCCTAGAAAGGGTTTTCACTAAACACTTGCAGTGTATGTGCAAGCTATTACTTGTTCATGTAATATCTCATACGACAGAGATGGTTTCTTTATTCGAGGAAATAACCAAATTCTGTAGCAAGGTACTCTTTACCTAATTTCCTGGTTGAGTATACACCAAGCAGTTTTGCCTTTGTGGTTGCTTTGATAGTCTATACATTTCTTCTTCTCCTTTTTTCGGGAGAACGATGCTCTACTGACCAGTAAAAGTTTATTTCTTGTAGTGTTCATAATGGCGATACGCAGACAGGACAGCCATATCTTCATTAACTCATAGTTTTTAGCATTAGAGGATCCCACATTCTCGTCATCCTAATATTCTCACTAAATAGAACGGTTAAACCCCGGTTAAAATTTCAGATTGAGTATGTCCAAACTTAATACTGTACATAATACCCTAAATCCTTGATAGTATACCTACTTATGTCCATATTCTGATTTCAAAATGTATTTAATACATACACCAAGTATCAATAGCATAAATACCAAAGCTCAAACAATTTAACACTTAACTGCTGCATAGACAACATGATATACAAATACAGTGAAACTTTAAACAAGAAGCCACTATAGACAAAGATGTGACTGTACCTCAACCCACTTGTGACAGACTAAAGGTTTTTTGCCCACAATAGCATCAACTACATCCACATTAAATGGTGTGATGTCATCTACAAGCACATGGGTGCACTCCATACTCCAATTACGAATAGCAGATGCACCTTCACAAGACAGATATATCATCAATAATCATCTTACAGAACCAAGAGACTGGTAATTAAAGTATAACATGAAAACTAATATAGATATATATATACTGTATATCAATTCTGTCAAAGAGACATAAGAGATATATTTTAAATTTTTCCTTCATCATCTTAAAAATTCATGTGTACCCTTTACTATGTACAACACCATGAAAGGAGGCAGAAATGGCTCTAGATCAGTGCTAAGTTTTTTGTTCAAAGCCCCGTAGTTAGCCTTCAATATCAATAAACTCATCAATACTACAGCTCTACAAGGAGTTTTAAAGGAGGTGCAATAAATCATCTTACAAACCTTTACCCAACAATGTCATTAATGACACTTATGGCCCATAGTTGATTCATACCCAGACCTTCCAGACACTCCTTTATGTGTTTAACGGGCAAAACAAATGAGATGAATAAACCATAGCCCACAGAATTGTGCTTAAGGAATTGGCAACTTGACTCTTAATGTAATTGTACAGAAGCGTTATTATAATTAGGTTCAATTTTGAAGAATTTTAATGTAACGTCAGCCATGACAATGTGACATTAAAATTAATAAACGACGACGAGTAAGGTGAGTAATTAAGCTAAAAGGCAAGTCGACAATTTAAGAAGTTTAAAGAATGTTAAAAACACCACTATCAGTAACACAAAACAAGTTATCGTCAATAACAAAAACCAAAATAGGCTTGCAAAGTCATATTAGGAAGATTACGACATGTTTTATGCAATTTTAAAATTGTTAAAGCATTACACATTTACACACTCAATGGCAAAGTGTACTTCAACCATAAAACATCCAACCATGTGTTCCGTTAAGACACTTTCGAGTTATGGAGCTACGATTCTGTATGTGTGAACCGAACCATATCTTCAAATATCAAGAAGCATATAAAGTCCGTTCTTATTAGTACCGAGATATCTGGTCTGGAATCAGATACTTAGAAGTTGCATCGCGGAAAAATACGAAGGGATATTAGAACCAAGAAAAAGAAACAATATTTATTGATTCACTACCTTTTCTTCGTGTACCTTAACTGATAATATGTATGTGTGTGTGTGTGTGTGTAAATGCTACAGCAGGAAAAATCGCCAAGAACAGATAACCAGTTAAATTAGATACTTAAATAACAACATTAAACAAAACAAATGGATAAAATTTTCTTTGTAAAAATTTTGTCAATTTGTCACTGCTAATTTTTCACACCAGTTGATGAAAAAAAATCTCCAAAAATAGCAGGGTGGTGCATAAAATAATTTCCAGATTTATCCTTAGATTGCAGATCCATGGATCACAGAAAGTATCTCAGAAGAAACTTGAATATAGTATACACATCTGCTTGCACAGTAGTTGCAGTAATATTACCACAGCGTAAAGAAGTAAAAAACCTATAATCTTGAAAAACAATACTACAAAGATGAGAAAACTTTACCAGAAGCCAAAGAAAATACAAGTTTAACAAAAAAAACGTAAGCCATGACGTTTAGAGAAAACTACTAACCTATTAATGATATCTTGTCTTGAAGTGTCTGAAAAGGCACAGAACAGCAGACAGAGAACTTGAAGGGAACAAAAGAAAACCTGCACATTCACGTCAATAGTCTAACCATTACTTATGTATCCTAGTGCCTAATTAGCAGTCTCAAACAAGTGTTTGACTGTAACGCTATGATCAATAGATAAACAAAACAAGGATTATACAAAGGGATAAATGCATGTTTATTTACCTGTAAGTAGCATTACCAGTTCCAAAAGACACCAGGTCCCCATCTTGCAGAGTTGTTTCTCTGCTGGGAAATTCATGCACTTTTTTCTTTGAGACAAGATCCTTGTTAATGAATGTCCCATACTTTGAGCAATCCCTTATCCTAACTTTAGTAGCAATACGAGAAGTACTCCTCTGTGTATCCAACGCAATCATAGCATCAATTACTATCTCGGCATGAACTCTTGAAACTCCTTTATCTTTATTAATTATAACATCACATCCTACATACCAAATTTAAATAATTACATTAGGTTATCAACCAATATCTAATAATATCATTTAGATTATTTATCTTCACAGAATATGGATTATGATAGGCACAGTTATCACCTATGATAATAACAGGTTCCATTTAGCAAAGTTCTCACATTATATACATGTCCACTTACTTTGACGAAATATTGCTCTACATTTGCTATAGCATCTAAACCAATGTATGAGCATGAATTTGCGTACTTTTCAATTAAATAGCTATGAATATCGAGGAGAGCATTAAGTTACACAATACTGACGATAAAACATTTTTTTAACTGAACAAACAAGGGAAATCAATATTAAGAATCAGCGTCGCGTTGGTTGATAGTGATTATGATGCCATTATGAGAAGAGCTTACTTCTCTTATGTTGTGTTTGGTTGGGGTGAATGAATTTGGAAGGAATGGAATGAGATTTGAACTAAAATATGAGTAAATTTTCAAAAGTTTCATTCTTTCATCATTCCATTCCTTACCACCTACACTATAGTTCAAACCCCCAAATTTGCGAAGGAATGGTCCATTCTCCCTCATACCTATTTTCTTTCCAAATCTCATCATAGAAATTTTGTTCTTCCATATTTTATTTCCAAATGTTCCCTCATACCTCCATTGTTACCCTTTATTTTCACTCATTCCATTCCATTCCATTCTCCCTAACCAAACACAACATTAGGGGCTGGTATATCGGCCCATCAATGGGAATCACAATGTTTTTCTAGCCGAGAAGTATGTTTAGCTGAAATCAGAACTCATTCTACCGCGTACTCCATTCGTTTTCCAAATAATTCACATTTCCACACCCCGCCCCCCATTCGTTTTCCCTACATACCCGTATTTTCAAAAATCCAACCCCAATCCAAATACATTAAAATGTTACGAAAAGAAAAAACATTTGGCACAATGTAGAGTACCTTTTCGACCAACTTTATAAGTGCCTTTGCTAAAGATATAATATCGATTTTCACCTGCACATTGGTAACAAATAACACATTAGCACCACCTATACATTCAAATAATCTATACACCATAACAATCAAATTAAAAAAAATAAAATTTCACAGTATCAGTGTGTGCTCGCCAAGTGTTTGTTAAAAGTCCTGAAAGAAAAAACAGTGTTTTTGAAGGCAGTAAAATAGTAAAGATGAAGGAAAGAGACAACATAAGATGGATAAATGATATGAGAGGGATGAGAAGGATGATAAACCTGAAAGGGGTTCGGCGGGAAAGAGGCCCCAGACCATAGCTTCAGTTCAATTTAATTTTACAACGACGTCGTTTCACAAACACTTGGGACTTCTCTTGAGCAAGGTACGATGGTGTTACTCCCTCCGTCCCAGCCGGTTCTTTACATGGCGGCTGGGCACGGAGGTCAAGGATAGTGGGTGTAAAGTGGATGTAATATTGTTAAAATAAATGAAGTAGTGGGTGTAATAGTGATTTTATTGTTAAAATAAGTGAAGTAGTGGGTGTAATAGTGATTTTATTGTTAAAATAAGTTAAGTAGTGGGTGAAATAGTGTAAAGTATTGTTAAAATAAGTGAAGTAGTGGGTGTAATAGTGTTAAAACTTACTATTTTGGGTAATGTAAAGAAATGGTGGGACAGCCCAAAAAGGAAATTGTAAAGAAATGGATGGGACAGAGGGAGTACAATTTTATTAGAAGTACAATAATTTTGGGTCTTTGGCCAATAATAGGTTTTTGGCCAATAATACCCTAAAAATGTATATCACATAATAAGAATATCCCAAAACAATGATGATAGTCATAAATATTCATCTATTACGCATTTCATATAAGAGTAATAGGGTTACCGTTACGCATTTAATATTGGGGTAATTAGTATAGATTTTTCTTTTATTACGCATTTAGAGAAGGGGTAATAGGGGTTACCCATTTTCCAAATGCGTAATAGGCTACCCTGTCAGCTCTATTACCCCCTCTTCCAAATGCGTAATATGTATAAAATCTATTACCCATCTCCCAAATGCGTAATAGAGGGGTATTTATGGCCACCATCCGTGATTTGTGTTATTTTCATCAATTTTATTAAAAAATGGTGTATTTATGTCATTATTTCCCAATAATACCCCAAAAACCTATATCACATCACATAACAAGAATACCCCAAATTACTGATGATGCCATAAATATCCGTCTATTACGCATTTTATATGAGAATAATAGGATTATTAACTAGTATATATTTTTCTTCTATTACACATGGGTAATAGGGGATACTCATTTTTCAAATGCGTAATAGGCTCTCTTGCAGGTCTATTACCCCTCTTCTAAATGCGTAATATGTATAAAATCTATTACCCCTCTCCCAAATGCGTAATATAGGGATATTTATGGCCATCATCCGTTATTTGTGTTATTCTCGTCAATTTTATTAAAAAATGGGATATTTATGTCATTGTTTCATAATTTTGGAGATGAACGAGTGTTCAATAATGACCTCGTTTGTTGATTGAAAATTTAAAGAAAAAAACATGAAACTATAATTTTATAAAAAAATTCAAACCCATTTCATGTCATAAAAATTACAAAAATAACCATATTTTTTATAAAATTAACAAAAATAATCATTCTAAAAAAATGGTCAATTTTAGCCTTTTGGATACTCCACTTGCAGTTGGGTATTCCAATTTGTACAAAATATTCCACTGTTAGTTGGGGTATCTCAAATACTGGATAAGATATACTCCACCGACAAATGGGTATTCCATATGCTGATTATTCCATTAACAGGAGGACATCTCATATAAAAGTGGATACCCCACTAACAGTTGGGTATCCATGGATTAAAATTGGTCAAAATTTTGAAATTGATTATTTTTGTATATTTTGTATTAAAAAAAAAAAATTAAAGTTGGCCATCATCCTATATGGTATATTCCTCGTTTTGAATTTTGAAATTTTAGTATATTATTAACAAATTCGAATCAAACATGTAAAATATATGGTAAAGAGAAGGACCTCACACCGAAGATATTATTTTTAATTGAGAATAATGTTTTCGAGGTTATTTTAGGAAACTTATCTAAGATAATGCTAGTTTTTAATAACAATTTTGTGATAATTAAATATGCCCTCCTATATTTAAAAAAATAGTCTTATATTTATATAATTTTTATTACAATTTCAAATTTCTTATCTAAAGTAATCTTAGAAAAAGTAAGCCCTTTTTCATTTACCATAAAATGTGCCGTAAAGTTATAGAGATTATTAATTAATCGAGGTAAAATTTATATTATTACTATTATGTTGGGATCAAAAATCTACATTCAAAATATTAATTTATCGTGATATCGAGTATTAATTTAACAAGGTTTTACTATAATCGACATTCAAACATGTAAACCGAATAAATTGCTAGCAAAAAGTGATTAGACAATCAAATTGAACTAGTTGGATTGATTCAAAAGAATTTATGATAATGCTAATTTCTAAGGAATTCATTTAAATCTTTCCTAAATTGTCCAATCACTTTTTCCTAAATTGAACTAGTTTTGTAAACTGATTTAAATTTGAAACTAAGTGCCTGTTTGGCATAACTTTTATTTTGACTTATTTTTGGATAAAAAATTTATATTTTGATAAAAAAAATTTATACAAATATTTAATGTATGTTTGATATTCAATAAGTTGCAAAAATAAGTTGTAAAATAAGTTGGAAAGTTATGAATCTCTAACTTTGTCTTAAAATAAGTTGACTTATTCTGGAAAAAAGTTCTCCCAATATAAATGAGGGGATGAGAAGCAGGGAGAAACAGGGGGAAATGTTTTTTAGTAAAAAAAAAAACAATAACAATTTAGGAATGGTTAATGGTTGTCTAACAATATGGAATGACTAAAGATTTATATTCCCTCTATTTTTTTATTCTTTTTTTGTTTTGACTTTTTACATTATTTATTATAAGCGATTGAGTACTTTTTATTTTCCCCCACAGTGATTCTATTATTTTAGTATATGTTCTGATACATGCGATAGGGGAGAATCATGAATCGAACCTTGGTGGTTCGACAATATACATAAAACAAAATATAGTCATGAGTGATTTTGTTTGATTCATATTTATAAATATTTTAATATAGTCATGAGTGAAGTATTTGCTACAGACCCCAAAATTGTTCCCAAATTTTTCTCCAAAAACTATCGTGTCACACTTATAATTGGTAATTTATTTAATAATAATGTGAGTCACATACATATGCGTCCCCAATCAAAACCTTCCATTTGTCATGCCACGTTCACTACGCCACAAATGGCCTACGGCTACACCCAAAAAAGTGTGATTATAGGCCAAAAGGTGTTGCTAAAAGAGCCTGAAACCACCTATGGCTACACTTTGACCAAATTTGGGAGTGTTAAAAAAACGGCTGCTACCAAAGGGGTCTATGCTAACACTTTTTCGATTTTTGTTAACATGGAAGAAAAGTGTAGTCATAGACCCCTATGCCAACACTTTTCTGATCTGTGGCTACACCTTATAAGATGTTGCTATAGATCTTTGGCTACACCATTATCTTTGTAGTAACACTATTAAAAGTGTTGGTGTAGACCTATGCCAACACTTTGCTATTCTTTTGCCAACACATAATGATCAATACTTTAGAGCCAATGGCTGCATTTTTACAGGCTCTATACCAACATTTTAAATAAAGGCAACATGTAAAATTGAAAAATAAAGATTCTCATTCAAAATATTGTCAAACATTCAAATACATAAAGGCTATCCAAAAGCCATTCCAATACATAAAATCTCATCCAAAATCACTACATCAAATCCACAAACCAACCATCTAAAACCTACCTAATTAAGTTAAATACCGTGGAATAGCTAACTTGAGTAGTTTAAAAGTTATGTAGCAACTTATTAGCAACCTCAACACCTTCGGTTTGCAGGGCTTATTCTCGTATTCCTTTATAAGATTAGCACCATGAACAGAGCTTAGAAAACTGTCCAACTCCCATGTAACACTTTTGTAATCAAGCCCACGCCACTTCACAAGCTACTCGTAGTAACAACTTGAAGTACAAATGAAAACTGAAATCATGCCATCCTTAACAGCCTGGAAAAGATTAGGAGAAGTATAAAGAAAACTGAAACATTTCACAAATGAAAGGATGAGAAAAGACAACAAAAAACACAACAAACTATTATCATGTCATAAATTTATCCCTCTTTAATATTTACGATCATGGTAATAGTTACATATGAATCTCTAACATGTTTTAACTGTTAGGAATAATTCATAAGTTGTGATGTTAAGAATAGAATTTACACATTATACTTCTTGTAATCCTGATCTTATAAAGGATTTAGCACTGTATATAGGATTTATGTGTAAAGACAGTTATCTGTATAGTTTAGTCAGGAATGAACAGTGTATCGGAGACTACATGTCAGGAACAGAGAGCAAATCCTGATGATGGTCCAATACTGATGGTTGATCAGATACTGATGCAGTGTACAGATCCTGATATCAGTCGTGTTACTGATGATGTCATTATGGATGCTACAGAAACTGGCAAGTGCTATAAAACAGGATCGTTGTTTGAAGAACAAGTAAGAAGATATTATGAAGGAAAGAGTTTTCTATTGAAGGAAACTATCGACTAGAAGGCAGAACATTGTCATGTATAGATTATATCTTTCTGTTATTAGTTGATAGGTAGCATTATAAATACTCTCTCAATATCATTGTAAAAGAGCGACGAAGTTGTGAGTTCGTGTGCGTAGCTCTGTATAAGGTTTGTATTCGAGAGTTCGAAATAAACAGAGAGAGAGAGATTTGTATTGTCAGCAGCTGCTAAAGGTATTGTACACCTTTGGTAGAGTTTGTATTTGATCTTATTAATACAAACAAGAGTTTGATTCATTCGTTTATTCTTGTTCATATAATCAAGCAAAAATCAGACACGATTATATAACTTGTATTCAACCCCCCCTTTTACAAGTTATTCGAGTTAACAATTGGTATCAGAGCAGGTTGATTTCGAATAATCATAAAGATCTGCAATCATGTCTGGTTACAAGGATGGGAATACTAAAATTCCTATGCTCAAGAGAAACGAATATACTCTATGGGATGTAAAGATGTTGCATCATCTGGAAGCAACAGATCCTGATTATCTTGACAGAATCAGAGATGGACCTTTTGTTCCAACAAAGGTCGTTGGACAAGCAACTGTTGATGGTGTGGTTGTTCCAGAACATTCAGTAGAGAAGCCAAAATCTGAATGGTCAGATAAGGACAAGGAGAATGTTCTCAAAGATGCTAAAGTGAGAAACATATTATTCAACAATCTTGATTCTGTTCTCACTAACTATGTTCTCTCTTGTAAAACTGCTAAGGATATATGGGACAATCTTAAGGATCACTGTGAAGGAACTAAGCCTGTCAGGAAGAATATGAGGACATTACTTATACAACAGTATGAGTACTTTGAATCCAAGTCTGGTGAGTCACTTACTGATACCTTTGATAGGTTTACAAAACTCATCAATGAGATGGCCATGCATGGTAAATATTATGACTTGGAGGATATGAATACAAAGTTCATGAAAGCTTTGCCTGATTTCTACAATGAGAAGATATCTGCGATCGAGGAAGCTAATGATCTGGATGAGATTTCATTAGAGGCAGTATATGGAAAATTGAGAGCTTATGAACTTGACAAGTAGCAGAAGAAGAGCAGGAGTGAAGGAAAGATGAAGACTATTGCACTTACTGCTCAATCTGAAGTTAAGAAGCTTCCTGAAGAACAGCATGAAGAGATTGCTGTAAAGAATTCAAGGAAGAAGAAAAGCAAAGAAAGTTCTGAGTCAGAGACTACTGATATGGACTCTGACAACAATGATTCTGAATCTGAGATGCAAGAACTCTTTGCTATGTTTGCTAAAGCTTTCAAGAAAGGAAAATTCAACAGGAGAAGATTTAGCAAAGGACCTTTTCAAAAGAAGGAGGAGAAGAAGAGTGACAAAAGCAAAAGTACAATTGTCAAGCTTGATAAGGCCAAGATCAAGTGCTTTAACTGCAGCGAGCTTGGACACTTTGCTAGTGAGTGTAAGAAGCCTAGAAATTCAGGAAAGGGTAATGCACTTATGGTCACACAGAAGGATTGGGCTGATTCCAGTAACTCTGAAGATGAATTGGATTATGACAACATTGCATTGATGGCCAATAGTTCAGACAAACCTGGATCTCCAAAGAAAACTTCTCCATCCTCTGTTAAGGTATCACTTCACTCTCTTGATTCATTTGATAGCTTAAATTCTGATGAAATTAGATCTATCCATGCTGAGTTCAAAAATCTTATGACTAATTTTAGAATTCTTACTTGTGAAAGAGATGAACTTAAGGTTAAGAATGATAAATTAGTTGATAGAAATAATTTTCTTGAATCTGAATTAATTCAAATGGAAGAATACAAGTTAAGTTCTGATAAAGCTAAGCATGATTATAGTGTTATTCTTGAGGCTTATGACTATGTCAGAAAAGAACTAGAAGAAGAGAGAGATGTAATTAAAACCATTAACAATTCCAGTAAGAAAACAATAGAAATCTTTGAGAGTGGAATTCGTGGTAAGGTTAATGGTTTAGGTTTTGATAAGGCTAGACAAGAAGAAAAAGTAGCTACTGTCAATGATGATAGTAAGGTAGAAGCTAACACATCTAAATCTGAAGGTAAGAAAATTGTTTCTGAACCTAATCATGTTAAATTTGTTGATTCAAAAGGTACCCCTGTTGTACACAAAAGGATTAACAATAGTTATTCAGATGAGAAAGTGTTAGAGAAACCTAAGAATGTAAACATAGGGTTTCTGTCTAAGTCTCAGTTGAAACAGAGATTAGATGGTCTTTCAGAGTCTAGCAAGATCAAAAGAAATAGGAATGGAAAAGAAGGTATTAACAAAGAGAATAATTACAAGAATGTACCTGATGCACCTAGGAAAAAATGCTATAGGTGTGGAAATCATAATCATTTGGCCCTAGACTGCAATCAAAAACCTTCTTGGAAAACTGAGTCCAGATTCCCCAAGACTCAGAAAATTCAGTACCAACCACAAAAAGTTTGTTATCATTGTGGTAGTTTACTTCATTCCATTTACATGTGTAGAGAATATCATGAACTGTATTATGACTATTATTCTTTGAAATCTGAAACTCCTAGTCACAAACAGTTTGTGAGATCAGAGTCTAAAGTTGACTCTGCAACAGGTAAAATAAAAGCAAAATCTTCAAAGTCTGTTGTCTCTAAATCTAGTAAGAAAGGATCCAATCAAAGTTGGGTCCTAAAAAATTCTAACTAGTTACTTTTTGTTTGCAGGGCACAGGAAAGAAGCATTCAATTATCTTGGACAGTGGATGCTCTGGACATATGACTGGAAAGAAGTCCCTGCTTACAAAGTTTGAGAGGAAAGCTGGCCCAGTAATATCTTTTGGAGATGGCAACAAAGGATAAACTCTGGGATATGGCTCAATTGTTTTGGGGAATGTCATCATAGAAAATGTAGCACTGGTTGAAGGCTTGAAACATACTCTTTTAAGCATAAGTCAACTGGGTGATAAAGGTTACAAATCAATCTTTGACAGAGAAGGATGCAAAGTCTTGAATATGCAGAATGGAGACATTGTTCTAACTGGTCAAAGACATGGTAACATATATGAAGCCAGCTTAAGTGATACATCTAAAGGAATTATTAGATGTCTCTACAGCAAAGCAACAAGTGATGAAAGCTGGAATTGGCACAAGAAGCTCTCACATCTTAATTTCAAGAAGCTTAATCAACTTGTTAAAAAGAATTTGGTGAGAGGCCTACCTCAGGCGAATTTTGTACAAGATGGACTTTGTGATGCATGTCAGCTTGGAAAGCAAAGAAGAACCACTTTCAAGAGCAAGACTGAAAATTCAATTACTGAACCATTTCACATGCTACATCTTGATCTGTTTGGTCCAGTAAACATTATGTCTATTAGCAAGAAAAGATATGCTCTAGTTATGGTGGATGATTTCACAAGGTTCACATGGGTGTTCTTTCTACACAAGAAGGATGAAGCTCCTCAGCAAATCATTGAACTCATCAAGAATATTCATAATAACTCTGAGTACAAAGTCAAAGTACTTAGGAGTGACAATGGTACAGAATTCAAGAATTTTACAATGGAGGGGTTTTGTGCAGGCAATGGAATCACTCAACAGTTTTCTGCACCTGGTACACATCAACAAAATGGTGTAGTGGAAAGAAAGAACAGGACTCTCATAGAGGCAGCAAGAACCATGCTTGCAGATGCAAAACTTCCAACCTACTTTTGGGTAGAAGCCATTAACACTGCATGTTTCACTCAGAACTGTACCTTGGTAAATAGTCATGGAAAAACTCCCTATGAGATGATCAAAGGAAAGAAACCAAGTGTGAAATATTTTCACATCTTTGGATGCAAATGCTATGTCCTAAAAGTTCATCTAGAACAACTTGGAAAATTTGAAGCCAAATCGGATGAAGCAATTTTTCTAGGATATTCAGCATCTAAGGCCTTCAAAGTTTATAATCTCAGAACTCACGTTGTTATGGAATCAATTCATGTTGCATTTGATGATAAGAAATTTGGAATTTCGCAAACTGATGAAAGCCATGACAAACTGGAATTTGAAAATCTGAAGAATTCTGAGATACTCTCAAGTGATGATGAAGGTTCTCCAGAAGGAATTTCTATTGCTTCTCAAAGGAATGCTACTGTTGAGGGGGAGCAAATAAATCAAAGAGAACACAGTGATCATCAGGAGCAGACTAGTCTTTCAGAATCTATTCCATCAGGAATTGACGTTTCAGAGTCTACTCCATCAGGAACTGACCTTTCAGAGTCTACTGAGGAAAGATCAGTAACTAGCAGCAATATGGAATCTACTGATTCTATTGATCAAAGGAGAGTTTTTGAAGGTAGAGAGAATTCTTCTACAAGGGATACCACTAACTTAGGGGGAGAGACTAGCAGAGTTAATCTACCACCTGTTAGAAAATGGACAAAGGATCATACTGAAGACTTGATAATTGGTGATCCAAATAGTGGTGTTCGAACTAGAAGATCAATTCAAAATGAATGCTTGTATAGTTGCTTTCTCTCAAAGAATGAACCTAAGAAGGTTGAAGAAGCCTTACAGGATCCTGATTGGGTAATTGCAATGCAGGAGGAGTTAAATGAGTTTGAGAGAAACAAAGTTTGGAAACTGGTATCAAGACCTAAAGATAGATCTATTGTTGGTGCAAGATGGGTTTTCAGAAACAAGCTAGATGAATCTGGTATGATTGTAAGAAACAAAGCAAGACTGGTGGCCAAGGGTTATTCTCAGGAAGAAGGCATTGATTATGATGAGACCTTTGCACCTGTAGCAAGATTGGAAGCAATCAGAATGTTTCTTGCATTTGCAGCTCATTCAAAATTCAAGGTATACCAGATGGATGTAAAGAGTGCTTTTCTAAATGGCAAACTTGATGAAGAAGTTTATGTAGAACAGCCACCTGGATTTGTTGATCCAAAGTTTCCAAATCATGTCTACAAACTTGACAAGGCACTCTATGGACTAAAGCAGGCACCAAGAGCATGGTATGAGACTTTGTCTAAATTTCTTCTTGAAAATGGCTTCACAAGAGGTACAATTGACAAAACTCTATTCTTTAGAAAGATAAAAGGTGAATTGCTTTTAGTTCAAGTTTATGTTGATGATATTATTTTTGGTTCTACTAATGAAAAGTTGTGTGCTAAGTTTAGCAAGCTTATGCAGTCTAAGTATCAGATGAGCATGATGGGTGAATTAAATTATTTCTTAGGCTTGCAGGTCAAACAGACTGAGACTGGTATTTTCATTAATCAGTCAAAGTATATCAAAGATCTTTTAAGAAGGTTTGACTTTCAAGACTGTGCAGTTGCAAAAACACCCATGGCAACAGCCACTAAACTAGACTCTGATCCTAAAGGAAAGAGTGTGGATAATACTAGTTATAGAGGCATGATAGGCTCATTGTTATATCTAACTGCAAGTAGGTCAGATATAATGTTTTCTACCTGTTTATGTGCTAGATTCCAAAGTGATCCTAAGGAATCTCATTTAATTGCGGTGAAGAGAATTTTTAGATATCTCAAAGGAACTCCAAATCTTGGTTTGTGGTATCCTAGAGAATCTGATTTCTTTCTAATTGGCTATTCAGACTCTGATTATGCAGGGTGTAAAATAGACAGGAAAAGCACTACAGGTACATGTCAATTCTTGGGAAATATATTGATTTCTTGGGCAAGCAAGAAGCAACAATCTGTTTCAACCTCAACTGCAGAAGCTGAGTACATAGCAGCAGGCAGTTGTTGTGCACAGCTCCTTTGGATAAGAAATCAGTTGCTGGATTATGGTATCACACTTAGTAATATTCCTATGTTTTGTGATAATACTAGTGCTATTAAAATTGCAGAAAATCCAGTTCAACATTCAAGGACTAAGCACATTGATGTCAGGTATCATTTTATTAGAGAACATATTGAGAATGGTACTGTGGAACTTCATTTTGTTCCTACTGACAAACAGCTTGCAGATATTCTAACTAAACCACTTGATGAGACTACATTCAGTAGACTAGTAAGTGAGTTAGGAATGTTAAATTTTTAGATCTGTAACATCTGCAAAAGTAGCAAGGTATGTTGTTCTTAGCTTATAGACTTGATATTCCTGTCAGGATCTATATTTGATTGTTAAATGGTTCAGCTATAACACTTTGCCTTGATAAATTTCAGTATGATAGACTTGTTAATAATCATCAGGATTAGATTTGTCATCAGGATGCTGACGTCATCAGTATTGTGTCAGTATCAGGATTATGAAAATTGTCTCAGATCCTGACGTTTACTTTGTATAGTAATCTGATTCTGTGATGTGTTAAGTCTATGCTAGCAAGTTTTAATATTTGCATACTGATAATTTATACATCATTCAAAAATCAAAAGACAAGCGGATAACAAGAAACTGTATTTTCATTAATAGAAATCATTACATGGAAATGAAATACAACATCTTTTTGTCTAAATTTCTATTCTATACTTGTCTTTGATATGAATTCTGAGGAACAGGACAAGGAGCATCTCAAGAAATCCATCAGGGGATGAAAGCCTCGTTTGTTCTTGGATTCCTTGTCTGGGCGACTTGAATGAGAGCAGCTAACTTAAATGAATAGCATCTCCATCAAGATCAACCTCAGACTCTCGGCCAAATTCTTCATCCTCAAGTTTTGAGGAGGTTAGGGGAAGATTGTATCCAACAGATGGATGTTCTAGGAGAAACCTCTGGATATTTTCGAAAACCAATCCATTCATGATTAGTTCGATGAGAAGAGTCATTTGTTCAAAGAGATGATCAAGAACAGGATGTTCATCGATCAAGAAAAATCTGGAAAATGGGTTTGAAGGGGTTTTTGGTTTGAGAAGCATTGTTAAGAAGAAAAGAAATTGAAAGGTTATGGAGAATGGCATAAGGCGTCTGGTTCTTTTAAAGGAAGACGTGAGAAGCTGAGCAGTCACTTGGAAGTTTTAATGAAGTCAAATGCTAATTATTGCGTGTGACTATATTTCTTGTTTCAAGAAATATTGAAAATATCTAACCAATTGATTTTCTGTTCAGATTAATTGTTTATTTCTTTTTCAGATAAAAGAAAAATGCCACGTGGAAAACTCCATATTAAGTCTCTGATGATATTGGTCAGGATTTCATGTGTGACCATCAGGATTTGAAAATTATATTTTTAAATCACATTGCATTTTGTGATTATTTTGATGAGAGGTCATCAGGAAAAGGAAGCTGATCAGTATTACTTATTGATACCCTGATCTATTTCATGAAAAATCAATTTTGGATTTTATTTTCCAAAAATCGTGGGTAACTGCATTATTCAGGGACTGACACCTGTCAATCTACGTGTCAACGTGGGATAGTGGTCTGAAAGATTTGTGAAATATATTTGTTTTGAAACTCTAATCGTGTAATTGCTTTCTCTAATTTTACATTCTCTAAAGCAAAAATCACTTTTGAGTTTTCAAAATCACTAATCCATTTCAAGAATTTTTCAAGTTTCTTTTCAGATCAAAAATGGCAGCTCAGAGAAGATTACCTAAATCAGTAGCCTTCAAGTTTGGTGACTTTGATTTTATGACAAACAATCATGTTGCAGCTATCACCAACAAGGAAGGAGTGTCATCTGATTTTCATCCAATCATGGACTTTCTGGCATATGGACCATTAAGTTATGCATTGACAGCATCTCCACAAATTAATCAAGTAGCTGTTTCACAAGCTTGGAAGAATGCTGAGGTAATTGATTCTACTCAGAGTCAATCAGGTAAGATTGTTCTACATTTAGGACAAGATTCATTTGACATTACTGAATCGGTTGTTAATTCAGTACTTTGCTTACCTGTTACTGATAGTTATGAGAATGTACCATCTGATGATAATATAAGAACTATGTTTTCTGAATTAGGTTATAGTGGACCTCTAGATAACATGAGTCAGTTGAATAGGTCTTTTCTTAGAAAGGAATGGTATTTTTACCTTGATCAAATTGCTAAATGTTTTACTGGCAAATGTAGTTCTTTTCAGCAAATTACTTCTGTTACTTCACATATTGCTTATAGTTTGCTTTATGACAGAGTAATCAATATTGGTCATATTATCTTAAGTCAGATGAGTATTAAACTTGGGTTAAGAGATCAAAACAGGAAAATGGTTTATTATCATAGATTTATGCAATTGTTTGTTAACCATTTTATTCCTGATGTTGAAACTAGATTTGGTAGAGAACATTGTGTTTCTTCTTATGAACAGCAAAAGAGAATTTTCTCTGACATTACAAAGAAGGACAATGAAAAGAATCTAGATGAAATACCTGCAATTCATTATCCATATCATGTTCAGGTAATTCTTAAAACTCATCTTCCTACTTTCTACAATTCTTCTTTCTTTTGTGGTGAAATGGCTCAGGAATCTCAATTGGAGGAGAACCCACCTGTGTCTACCCAAGTAGCCCAAAACATTATAGTCTCTGAAACAATTCAAGAACCAAATTTTGAACCACAGCCTATTGTTTCAAAGAAACCAACCTCTGGTGTTTCTCAAAAGACATCAGTTGTAAGGAAGAGAAGATTTGTTGTGTCAAGTAGTAGTAGTAATTCTAGTGAAGATGATGATGATTTAACTCTTGCTGAGAGAGCAGAATTGAAGGCTGCAATTCAACTTTCTTTGTTAGCACAAAGAGATGAAAAACCTAGTCACAGCCAGGCTGCAGTCTCCCAAAAGACTGTAGTTCTTAAAAAGGGAAAACAGGTACTGGATACTGTCTCTCAAAAGACTGTGTCTATTGAACAAAGATCTCATCCCAAGATCACTTCTGTGTCTACACCTCTTGAGTCTTCTCAGGATAAATCTTTTGCTCACTATATCAGGAGAACAAGGAGAAAGATTCAATTGTCACCTACACACACAGAGTCTAGTCCAACTAATATCATGCAGGTTTCTACAAATCAAGCTACATCTATGTCAGTATTTGACAAGAGAGATCTGGATATTGATTCTTCATGGGAAACTACATTATCATACAGACTGGCTATGGGACTAATTTCTCTCAAAGTGAAGTTGTCAAGGCCTGTTCTAGACTTTTTGGTTGAAAGAGTACCAAAACTTTTATTTCCAGATGAATATGGACTTTTACATCAAAGACTTGACTTAATGAAGATGTATTTCTATGTGTCTGTCAGAAGACAATTAGTCAAGAAATTTGGACTCTCGAAACATGGTGCACTTCAATCACTTCATGCATATTTATTTGACAAGAATGTAATTATTGAAGATGCTTCAGCTCAAGGTGAACAACTGGAGGAAGTAGATAGAGGGAAGCAGTCAACAGAAGATACTATTGCATCAGTGGTGAATAGTAGGAAAGATCAGATCACAGTCACTGTAACACAAGAACCATCTAGTCAGAGGAAGGATGACTCAGGAGCTGTGATAGCTGATGTTGAAAGGACTTCTGTGATGACTGAGAATGCAAGTGAGATACCCTATGATATGGGATGAATGACTTTGGTTGATTTTTCTGAAGATCAAACAAATTTTTTTCAGTCAGAGTCTATCCACCTTGAGGGTGTGTCTCAGCAAACAACACTTAAAGATGGTGATGTACTAACTATGGTGTCTAATGAAGTATTACTGAAGACATCAGAGTCTAGTAAAGAACCTGAAAGTGGTATACTGGAGCCTGTAGTTTCTGAAAGGAAAGAAGATGATTGTAAGGGTTCAGAGACTATAGCAGCTCACTCCTTGGAGAAAACCTCAAGCCACATGCCAAATGAGGAACCCTCTCTCCATGTGAGTTCAGGTATAAAAACTCCTTCTAAACTCTATTTTTCTGTAGGTCATGAGAGCACTTATCTAAATTTGAGTGATACACTTGAAAAGATGGACTTAGATCCACAATTTGAGCGGCTGGCTCCTGACCAGGCAAAAGGTGAGGTAGAAAGAGTGTTGACTTTAGTAAGTCAAAGTGAGAATGAGGGTATGGATGATCAACTCCATAGTGAGGGAGAGAAAATTAGGAAACCATCATTTGATTTCTGGGATCAGGTTTTTCCTAAATCTTGGTCTGAAAATTTGGGTATGGATGCTGGTACTTATTCATTCATCAAAATGTATCAGAAGAATGACCTAGCACATCACAATGCAAAGCCAGAAGTTAAAGCTCAGAAGCAAAAGGAGAGGCTTGCAGGAATCATTAACAGAAGAGGTGCCAGGATAAAGCAATCTCTTGATACATATGTACCAGATGAAGATCCTAATGATCCTAGTGTTCCTTTGTATGTACTTCCAATATCAGCTCGAATTGAAACATCAACAGTCTCTGATCACTCTAAGGAGGAATCAGGATTTGAAGATGTTAGTACACAGAATACTGGTG
This sequence comes from Kitagawia praeruptora, assembly GCA_037693485.1. Taxonomy (NCBI): domain Eukaryota; kingdom Viridiplantae; phylum Streptophyta; class Magnoliopsida; order Apiales; family Apiaceae; genus Kitagawia; species Kitagawia praeruptora. The sequence continues at coordinate 138,772,940 of CM075345.1, forward strand.
AAGGAAATGATGATCATGTTTCAGTTTCAGAACAGAAAGATGAAGATGTTGATACTTCTAATCAGGTTTTATTACTTGAATATCATACAACTCAAGCTAGGGCTGCACATGGGTCGGTTTGGGCCGGTTACACCCATTTTAGTGACCCAACCCAATTAGTTCGGGTTACAAAATATTAACCCATTAATTTCAAAAAAATTATGCAACCCAACCCTACTAATTATGTGATGGGTTGGGTCGGCCCGGGTTGGGTTGATTGGGTTGAAACAAAATGAAAGCCTGCCAAAATTTCATAACCAAACTAACATAAAAATCAAAAACTTAAAACTAGGAAACCAAGTCTTAATCCAAAATATTACAATTATCCAAAATATTACAATCATCCAAAATAAGTCTTAACTAAAACATGCCAAAAGAGAGTCTACATAATTAGCTTTTCTTGCTCCAAATAAAAACATAAAACTAGTGGATAAATCAATCATCAGTAAGATTGATAGTCTTGTTCCTGGCCTTCCCAATTGATGCAGCAGTGTCCTTTTTGCCCATATTACCTACAATATATTCAAGCATACATGAATAAATGTGTAATAAAATCTGCTCCAAAAAAAAGGTGTTGAATGAGTTTAATAATTTTTGTACCTTCTTCAACTTCAAGAAACTCATAAGAATGAGTTTCATCCAAATAAGTATTGGCTTTAATCCCTCCATGACTACCCTTTAACCAACTTTGAGTACATATGAGTGCCTCCACCATTTTTGGACTTAAAGAACTACGAAATGGATCCAAAATCCTTCCACTCGTACTAAACGCAGATTCCGAAGCAACAGTGGACACTGGAATAGCAAGTATATCTTTAGCAATCAAAGATAAAGTTGTATACCTGCTAGAGTTGTCCTTCCACCAAAGTAAAATGTCGAACTTATCAGTCATTGGGTCGAGTGGTTCTTCAGCCAAGTAGATATCAATATCACTCTTTTTCTCTGTTGTTCCCATTTGCTGTTGCTGCATGTAATTTTCCAGCAATTTTCTCTTTCGTGTTTCTTTTCCAGCAACCCTCTCTGTCGTTCCCATTTGCTGTTCCTGTTATGTTATTAAAAACAATCAGAACAAATAACAACATAATAATTTATAAAAGAATAATTGCTAGCAGGCCTGGTAAATTGCTTCTAAACTTGACAAAATAATTGCACCCAGTACTGCACCACCATTTCAGGACTAACTACTCTTATTACAACTTTGATTCTGTGAGATCAAATTATTGTGAATTTATATCCAGAAAAAAGCTTCTCAATTAGTTCACATAATTGATAATTTATTGTTGAGAAGAATGATAAAAAAATTGATATAATAATTGTGGTACACTTCACCCGTCCTTTACTAATCACTAATATGTGTCAATTTTGGCTTGTTTGTGAATTGTGAAGTATTTATTACAATTTTATATCTTATGAAGTTCAACAACAATTTGCACCAGGCCAAATGGCCTCTTTGATAGTGGTACTTCAGGAGCAGAACTTGACTTGAGGAGACCAAATGGTACATTAGAACTCCTGGTCTTTCAGGTTCGGTTTCTTTTGTATAAAATATTTCATGAACAATAAAATACACCTAGTACCTATATCACATTTAATGACTGAACAAACATACTGGTATGGTTCTAATGTTCATAAGCACACAAAGTCACACACCACAAAAGTAATGACACCACAGCAAATTAGTTAACAATTAACAGAGTAGTGCACAGGTAGAACCAACAGGCAACAATTCTTGATAATCTTATGTAGCAAACTAACCTTGGTGCAGACACCATCCACTCCAATATTATAAGTAGCATATAGGCGCTGCAAAATTGACTGCACCTTCACGACAATCCTAGCAACCATCTCAGCATCATAGACAGATTCAAAGCAATACTTTAAATACCTCATCTTGTACCTGGGATCAAGTACAACAGCCAAAAACAGCAAAGGATTTATGTTATCCGCATTTCCCCAATATTTATCATACTTGCACTTCATGCTAACAGCCATGGTAGACAACAAGGGATCACCCTGATCCGCCAATTCAGCCAGCTGAGTATGAATCTCGCAAATTTCATGGTAGAAGTTATTTGAAGTTACGTGCAAAGTGCCACTAAACTTCAACGTAACTTCATAAAATGTTGACAGAAACTTCACAAACACATTTGCTGACTCCCAATCAGTACTGGTGGGGGGTCCAATCCTCTTTTTACCGCTCTCATTTTCCAGGAAGTAGTTAAGAAATTTGTCGTCCTCCTCTTCATACCTTGTGAATGCTTTTTCAAATTTAAGAGCTGCATCTAACATCATGTACGTGCTGTTCCACCTTGTAGGCACGTCTAAAATCAGTCCCCCCTTGTAATCAATTCGTTCCTTCTCCGCACACGCCTTGAATTTTAGTAGCCTTGCTGGAGACGATCGAATGTATCTCACAGAATTGCGGATTGAAGCTATTGAATCATGCAGTTTGGTTAGCCCATCGTTGACAATTAAGTTTACGATGTGAGCACCGCATCTAACATGGAGATGTTCACCATCTAGAACAGATCCTTTCCATGCATTGACCCTCCTCCTTACGAAACCAACTGCCACATCATTAGCTGTTGCGTTGTCAAGTGTAACGGAAAAAACTTTTTCAATCCCCCAGTCAAGCAAACAGGCCTCGATCACTTTGCCAATGGTCTCGCCTTTATGGTTTGAGACTTGACAAAAGTTTATTATCCTTTTTTGAAGCTTCCAATCAGAATCTATATAATGCGCGGTGAGACACATATAGGACATTTGAGTTCGGGATGTCCAGCAATCGGTTGTTAGACACACTTTTTGTCCAGCGGCTGTTAATTCTTTCTTCAACTTTGATCTCTCATTACAAAAAAGTGTGTATATGTCCCTAGTAATAGTCATTCGACTAGGGACAACAAACCTAGGCTGCAACTCATTGATGAGATCCTTAAAACCTGCCCCCTCTACAACATTGAAGGCTTGTTCATCCTTCACAACAAACTTAGCCAATGCATTTCGGCATCTCACTTTGTTAAATGTAGCAACTAACAAGCTTCCCTCTCCATCAAGACCACGTTTAAAGCTAAGTACCTTTTGCTTCTTGTCAGCCATGTTTTTTGGGTATTTCTTGCATTTCTTCAAATGACCCCACAAACTACTTGTTCCAACTCTTGTTGAATGACAAGCATAATTGGCCCCACAGTAATTGCAGTTGCACCTAGGATCATTCGGATTTCCATCGGGTATTTTGGTAAAATGATCCCACACATCTGATTGTCTAGTAGGTTTTTTCTTGGTTTTGGGTTGAGCTTCATCATCGTTCTCCTTTTTAGGAGACTTAAGCTCAACAGGTTCAATAGGATTAGGGGTTGGGGCAGGATTAATTTTCTGTGAATCATTTGGGTTTAAGGCATCATTTGGGTTTAAGGCAGGATTAGGAGTGGCTAGTGGAGCAGTTTTTGGGGCAGAATCAATCGGAGAAAAAAATGTTTCCATGTTTTGATCCTAGAAACACAAACAAGAATACAAACATAAAAATCGCAGTTGAAGATAACAAAAGATAACAAATCATTTAAAGATTACAAATATATAAATGATAACAAATCATATATAAATCATGTATACAGTTGAACAAAACAAATCATATATAAATCATATATAAGTATATAAATGATAACAAATCATATATAAATCATATATATCAGTTAAAGATTACATATATATAGTTGAAGTCTTGAAGATAACAAATCAGTTAAAGATAACAATCATTACAAATCAATTAAAGATTGAGCAAATATCGCGCAAATATACATATTCAAGAATCAAGATAGTAAATACACAAGAATAAACTTACAAAATCAGATGAAGATTGAGCAAAGATCGAGCAAAGATTGAATGTCGAGTGAAAATTGCAAGAACTTTGAAGATGGAGTGCGGCTGATGCTGTGGTTTACTGGTTGCGGCTGAAGTTACGAAGTCATTTAGTATTCGTGTAATTAGGGATTTAGCGTATTAGGTTTAGGTATATTCTAAATGAGTAAATGGGCTGGGCTTGGTATAGAAGACTACTGGACTATTAGTATTTTAACCGGGTCGGGTTGGTTTAGGGTTTTAAATAGTTAAACCCTAACCCAACCCACTATTTTCGGCCCAACAGAAAATAAACCCAATCGGGCTTCGGTTTTGGACGGTCCGGTTAGTTCGGCCCAAATTAGGGTCGGGTTGGGTTGGGTTATTCGGTTTGACCCACCCATGAGCAGCCCTAACTCAAGCAACTTCTTCTACAAGACTTGACGATATAGTTCTTTCTGATTCTGATACTAGAGATACTAGAAGCACTTCCAACATTGAAGTTCATTCTGATGTTTTGAAAGATATTCAGAATTCTCAAATTGATATTCAAACAAGACTTCAATCACTTGAAGATAACCAAGTCACAATTATGGAAAATCAAGCAGTTCTTATGAATCTCATTTGTTCTGTTTCTGAATCTCTTGGAATTAATGTTGCTGATGTCAAAAAGGGGGAGATAAAGTCAATTCAAAGACAACAACAACAACACCACCAGACTGGGGATGATAAAGCTGGGGGAGATAAAGATCAGACAAAGGGTAATAAAAAGAAGAACTAGCAGGAGTGACAATGGTGAATTTCAGCTAGGAAGTGGTAAAGGAAGAGCAGCATTAATAGTTAAAATTCTTTCTTCTAAGTACTAGATAATCGTCTACATCTGAGAAGGAGGTACTTAACTTCATAATTCTACATTTATAAATTCTATTCTGGTTGTATTGTTATATGTTTTGACATCCACAACTTAGATTTATGCTTCAGATTGTAAAGCATAAATAGGGGGAGATTGTTAGGAATAATTCATAAGTTGTGATGTTAAGAATAGAATTTACACATTATACTTCTTGTAATCCTGATCTTATAAAGGATTTAGCACTGTATATAGGATTTATGTGTAAAGACAGTTATCTGTATAGTTTAGTCAGGAATGAAGAGTGTATCGGAGACTACATGTCAGGAACAGAGAGCAAATCCTGATGATGGTCCAATACTGATGGTTGATCAGATACTGATGCAGTGTACAGATCCTGATATCAGTCGTGTTACTGATGATGTCATTATGGATGCTACAGAAACTGGCAAGTGCTATAAAACAGGATCGTTGTTTGAAGAACAAGTAAGAAGATATTATGAAGGAAAGAGTTTTCTATTGAAGGAAACTATCGACTAGAAGGCAGAACATTGTCATGTATAGATTATATCTTTCTGTTATTAGTTGATAGGTAGCATTATAAATACTCTCTCAATATCATTGTAAAAGAGCGACGAAGTTGTGAGTTCGTGTGCGTAGCTCTGTATAAGGTTTGTATTCGAGAGTTCGAAACAAACAGAGAGAGAGATTTGTATTGTCAGCAGCTGCTAAAGGTATTGTACACCTTTGGTAGAGTTTGTATTTGATCTTATTAATACAAACAAGAGTTTGATTCATTCGTTTATTCTTGTTCATATAATCAAGCAAAAATCAGACACGATTATATAACTTGTATTCAACCCCCCCTTTTACAAGTTATTCGAGTTAACATTAACAGACAACAGAATAAAGATGCTTCAACTTTGGCATTCCATATTCCAGTTTAATGAAAGTTGTCCTGAAAATTGTCATTTCGTTCTGAGTCTTTTGACATATATAAACATCACCTTAATGATTTATTTTTCAACATTGCAGTCTAACCTAGCTCTTATGCACATTCTCACGAGTCACGACACACATTAACCAACTATTATAATTAGCAATTTCTCCTAAAAACTAAAACCTATCCCTGCACTAGCAACTGATAAACTATAGCTCGAAAGGAGCTTCAAATGCCAGCTTATAATGCAACAGTTGTTGTAAATAGATCAGGAGTTCAATATTATCTATGTTGGCAAGAAGAGAATTATCATTTCAAATAGAGCATTTACATATCAGGTTCACCTACTTCAAGAAATAGTACCTACTGTACAAAAAATATGTTTTAAGTTTTATAATAAAGTACCAGTCACGAGAACTGGTTCCTTTGTGACACTTTTCTTGACTAAAAGGTCCTGCATTATACCATCTTAATTTAAAACCTGCAATAGACATATGGTGCCTGATCTAGCATTCAAATAAACATTATAGCATACAGAGAAGACAACAGAAAACCTACCTACTTGGCTTGGATCACAGTAATTGATATGGGCTAAAAGTAAGCCCTAAGGACACATTTAATGTTGTATTAATTAGACCTAGTATGGTCCAAATGTGGGGCCCACCAGATGGGCCCAACCCCTATCTATAATATTAATTTCGTACTTAATATTAAGGGTAGTAAAACAGCTCAGCAAATAAGAGTCAAAAGAGGATATTACTCCTGCTTGACTTAGCCTCCAAGATACATATTCCAACATGGAAATTGACTCCTACAAGGAAGGAGTCCAGAACCTTCCTCAAGGCGGTGACTTGTCCACCAAGTCACCTAACCCTACTACGATTTTAGGGTTTCTCAGCCTATATAAAGGGTCTGACCCCTCATCCTAGAACTACGTTTTTATTGGCTTGATTCTCTAATACAGAGATACGTAGGCATTCTGTGAGGACCGTTTAGTCTCGAACGCAGAAGCAGCCATTAAAGCTCGAAGCTCATAAACCCTAGCCGTCATAATCATAACCTAGTTTTTATTCCACAACATTTGGCACCGTCTGTGGGAAAAAGACATCAACCATGGTTCAAACACGAAGAACTGCACCAAGCACTACCGAGCCAATCGCTACCGAGGCTCTACCTCTTAGCTCTGCTCCGCCCCTTACTGAACAAGTACTTCCGACATCTGAGCAAGTACCTCTGACATCCGGGACTATTGTTCCGTATCAAGTTTCTCAACCCCTAGGGACGACTACCCATATTGAGAGTACGCTACCTCCGATCGTCCACATAATTCCAGGGACTAACCCCCGCCAGGTGGGGATTTCCTCCTTGAGTGTAGACCCCAACAACCCTACACGAGGGGTTCAGATCCACACTACGGATCTCCCCGTAAGTACCAGTCCAATGTACGGGATGCCTAACTACGGAGTTGGACCAAGTGGTCATGCCCTGTATATTCGAGATCGAGATTATCGCGATTTTTCTGGTCCTTATACGGATGAATCATCTTCTGACGATGATTACGAGCGTGATGAAGCTCCAAGGAGGCGACGTGCAAGTAAAGAACCTATGGGGAGAACTCGAACTACTCATGATGGACTCCCTTCAACAGCTGCTGAGAGGATTAAGGCTTATGAAGCCGAGATCTTAAGATTAAAGGAAGATATGGCCAGGGAGCAAGCCAGATCAAATCAGACTTTGCCACCTCCCACGTCAGGACCGATTCCTTTCATAGATCTGGAAAGGCCTCCAAGAAGGCAAAGAAGGGCTACCGTCCCAACTGGAAGGACTACAAGGGTGGAAACCCCTAAAAGCAACCCCAAGGATCTGATGCCACTTGGGGATCCGGATGATCCCACGCCCCCATTCACCGAGGAGGTGATGAATGCCCACATATCAAGGAAGTTCAAGATGCCGACAATTAAGGCTTAAGATGGAACGGGTGATCCCGCAAATCATGTTAGGACGTTCTCGAACGCACTATTACTACAGCCTGCAAGTGACGCCTTGAAGTGTATGGCGTTCCCTCAAACCTTGTCGGGCATGGCTCAAAGATGGTATAGCCGACTTCCTGCAAACTCAATTGGCTCCTTTAAGGAGTTAAGTGCTGCTTTTGTTAGTCAATTTATCAGCGGAAGAATTCATGAGAAAAGCTCTGCATCCCTTATGTATGTAGTACAGGGGAAGAACGAGAACCTGAGAGATTATCTCAAGCGATTCACTAAGGAGACCCTAAACATCACAGATTTGGAAAATAAGGTGGCTATGGTAGCCCTGCAGCATGGAACCACAGATCTCTTTTTTAAGAGGTCATTGGCAAAACATCCCCCTGAGAACATGGATGAGCTCCAACGAAGGGCTGATAAGTACATTAAGGCTGAGGATAGCATGAAGAAGGAAGCCACGTTGGGCAATGGAGGCAACGGGAACTCCAAGAAGCGAAAGCAAGACCAGGAGTATGATGACCAGGAGTATGATGACCAGGAATATGGTGCTAGGGACAAGTATCCCCGAACTAGTGAGGACTCCGACTCTGCCCCTAAGAAGAACCAAGGACCAAGGTTCACTGAGTATGCAAGGTTGAACACTCCCAGGAGTCGAATCCTATTGGACATTGAGAAGGATAAGGATTTCCGATGGCCGAAGCCACTCAGGGGTGATCCCACAAAGAGAAACAAAAATCAGTATTGCAGATTCCACAAGGATGTAGGGCATGACACTGATGATTGTAAGCAACTCAAAGATGAGATCGAGTTCTTGATCCGTAAAGGGAAGTTGGGCCACTTCACTAAGGGTGAAGATCGTGGTAATCAGAGAAGAGAGTATGATAGGAACGACGACGATCGGGATCGCACCCCACAGCCCCGAGGGCCAGTGATCAACATGATCTCAGGAGGCCCGACTGCGGCCGGGACGACTAGGAACTCTCGGAAGGCTTATGCCCGAGAAGTGATGCATATTGTCGGAGAGACACCAAAGCGTGCAAAAACCGAAGTAACAATCAAATTTGATGATTCAGACCTTGAAGGGGTGAAGTTCCCTCACGATGACCCGCTGGTCATAACACCCATGATTGGGAATTCAGAGGTGAAGCGAGTCTTGATAGACAATGGAGCTTCAGTGGACATTTTGTTCTATGATGCATTCGTGAAAATGGGATACAACGACTCTCAGTTGATCCTATCTAACATGCCTATATATGGATTCAGCGGAGTAGAGTCTAAAGTTGAGGGAACTATTCAGTTGCCCGTCACCATCGGACAGAAGCCAACAGAGGCCACTCAGATGCTGAACTTTTTGGTTATCAAAGCGTCTTCCACCTACAATGCCATCCTCGGGAGGACTGGACTCCATGCTTTTAAGGCTGTGGCCTCAACCTATCACATGAAGATCAAGTTTCCAACCAGGAATGGTGTAGGAGAACAAAAAGGTGACCAGAAAATGGCTAGGAGCTGTTATGTAGCCGCGTTAAGGCCTGATGGAGTCGGGGGGCAGGTCCTTCCGATTGAAGACATGGACGTTTGTAGTGATAAGGAACATCAAGAAAGGCCAGCAGAGAACATCACACATAAACCTCGGACAGCCATTAAGGTTAAGGCGTCAACTGACTTCGTGGTTGAATGCATCATTGGCAACCAAGAAATCGGGGGGCAGGAGATTGTACCCCAAGCAGTAAGTGAACTTCAGAATAAGAATGAGGTGACCAGAAGGAGTAGTGAGTGCTCTATTTTATTGGAGCATCAAAAACAAAATCAAGTGGTGCAAGCCTAGTCTTGCAAAGCCCCGATGGGTTCAAATTATCCTAGTAGTTTTTAGCTTCATATTTTATCTAGTAAAAGTAGAAATAAGGTTCGATGAAACCATCGCAGAGCATGTTGCTCCGAGTAGGACAGTACTATTCTATGTAAGGGTTGAACCCATCTCAAGTTATTAATGCAAGTTTGTTTTCCATTCATTGATTATGTGATTTTATTTATGTACCTAACACCTGATGTGTGTAAGTCAAAGATGACCAAGTACCGAAAATAAAAAAATACACGAATGGAAACAAACAAACGCATAAATAAAAACCCTGAAAGGTCGAGAGTTACTAAGAGTTTAAGTCCTTGAAGGACCCCGGATAAAAAACAAGAAGCAAAGATAGGTTTGAAAACCCTGAAATCAGAACTAAGATTCGAGACAAGTCGTGAAAGACATGAAGTCAAGTAAGGGATCCTAAAGACCTTTAGTTTGACATCAATCCAAAAGAAAGGTCGTGAATACTTAATAGTCGACATATGAACACCAACGTTGAACATGTAAACGTCAACCTCGAATCCCAGGTTAAGGAACACGAGTTATTAGCCATGAAGGCCATGGGATAGCTATGAAGGCCAAACTTGAAGGGGTCATGAACCTCCAGATAAGATCCAAAGGTTGAAACTTCAAGTCAAAGCTTGAAAACCAATCTGAAACTTTGGACCCTCAATCCATGAATGGCCAACATTGATTCCATATCGATGATTGATATCGGTATGCAAAAATAAGTAACTCTATCCATGAATGGCCAACATTGATTCCATATCGATGATTGATATCGGTATGCAAAAATAAGTAACTCTAGCCATGAATGGCCAACATTGATTCCATATCGATGATCGATATCGGTATGCGAAAGTAAGTAACTCTAGCCATGAATGGCCAATATGATTCCATATCGATGATCGATATCGGTATGCAAAAATAAGTAACGGGAGCCATGAATGGCCAATATGATTCCATATCGATGATCGATATCGGTATGCAAAAATAAGTAACTGGAGCCATGAATGGCCAATATGATTCCATATCGATGATCGATATCGGTATGCGAAAATAAAATCACTGATAGTGACGAAGCCGGTTCCATTTTAAAAAAAAAATGGAAAAATTTCCAGCCGACCGGAAGCCCGGAAGACCGGCCTCCGGGGAGTCCTTCAGCCGACCGGGATTGATCACCGGTGCGGGAAATTTCCAGCCGACCGGAAGCCCGAAAGACCGGCCTCCGGGGAGTCCTTCAGCCGACCGGGATTGATCACCGGTGCGGGAAATTTCAGCAGACCGGAAGCCCGGCCGACCGGCCTCCGGGGAGTCCTTCAGCAGACCGGGATTGATCACCGGTACGGGTTTTCGCCTTCGTTTCGAAAAAAAAAAAAAAAAAAATCAGCAGACCGGAAGCCCGGCCGACCGGCCTCCGGGGAGTCCTTCAGCAGACCGGGATTGATCACCGGTACGGGTTTTCGCCTTCGTTTCGAAAAAAAAAAAATGTGTGAAAAACCAGCCGACCGGAAGCCCGGCCGACCGGCTCCTATTGATATGCTCCAGCCGACCCGTACTGATGGTCGGTACGGGTTTTACCCGGCCGACCGATAACGATGATCGATTCGGGTTTGCAAAATTTTGTTTTTTCTTGTTTTTGTTTTTCTGACTTAGTAAGTTAAGAAAAATGGAAACTTAGCACAGATTAGTGCCGTTTAAGCACTGTTTAGTGTCTATTAGCACCGTTTAGCGCCGATTAGTGCCATTAGTGTCGTTTCTATGCCATTTAACATTGTTTAACACTGTTTAGACATTGTTTAAGGCTGAATAGCGCCGTCAAGTGCCGTTTAACACTGTTTAGTGTCGTTCAACATCGTCGTAAATGCGTCGGTCGCTCCACGCTTTACATTAAGATGATATTATTGAAAATACTCGCGTAAGAGCAATAAACCCTGACCCAAGTCTCGAATAAGGCCGTTATAACTTCAAGGAGAACCTGATCAGTTTTCCTAGAAGTTGGGGGGCAAATGATATGGGCTAAAAGTAAGCCCTAAGGACACATTTAATGTTGTATTAATTAGACCTAGTATGGTCCAAATGTGGGGCCCACCAGATGGGCCCAACCCCTATCTATAATATTAATTTCGTACTTAATATTAAGGGTAGTAAAACAGCTCAGCAAATAAGAGTCAAAAGAGGATATTACTCCTGCTTGACTTAGCCTCCAAGATACATATTCCAACATGGAAATTGACTCCTACAAGGAAGGAGTCCAGAACCTTCCTCAAGGCGGTGACTTGTCCACCAAGTCACCTAACCCTACTACGATTTTAGGGTTTCTCAGCCTATATAAAGGGTCTGACCCCTCATCCTAGAACTACGTTTTTATTGGCTTGATTCTCTAATACAGAGATACGTAGGCATTCTGTGAGGACCGTTTAGTCTCGAACGCAGAAGCAGCCATTAAAGCTCGAAGCTCATAAACCCTAGCCATCATAATCATAACCTAGTTTTTATTCCACAACAGTAAACTTTAATAAAATCATCACCACGTCATTTAAGTCACTATAATGGCTATAATGGCTCTCACATCATTTAATATTGATTTACCATCAGGTTGAATGTTCTTCTATGAATCAAATTCATTTCCTTGGCTTGCAAAACCTTGGTGATTAGATTAATATATAAGATAACTTGAAAAGGAACTATATAAGTTCACAATATATATGTTCTAGTTCAAAAAAATACAAAGACATGAAATTTCCAAAGCCAGTCTACCAAGTCCAGCACCCGAAACTAAACATGCAGGAGGGCTAGTAAATTTTTTTAAGAACTCAGTTCTCAATTGATAAACATATGACATCGAGGAGATTCTATTGATAAAGAATTAGAGGTCCACTGTAGACCTAACTAAAAGGCAGTAGAATAAGTCAGTACCTCCCTTTACATCGATTTGTCCTGGTATCAGTCTTAGTGACTACATGACATTGATTAACTACTGTAGAATTTTTTTTTACGTCGAAGCTTTGTAGGCTGGCTTCCATCAGTATGATTTACTTGGGAATTAGGTTTTCTGCCCCTTTTCTTTGGAACTGTTACTGCTTTTGCTTGAAGTACTCCAGTTACATCTGAATTTTCAGTCTGCTTTTACAACACAACACAAGTCAAGTTAAATAATGATGAAAACAGAAGTACTCTTCCAGGTACAGTAGAAGTACCTTGACGGACATCATGAGCAGCATAAAAGGTATGATGACAGATAGGTCATGCTTCCATATATTTATCTACAGTAGAAGTACAGAAAAAATAAAGAGAAGATATTAAAGCAACAAATCTATTCAGCTTCATGTAAGCTTAAGCTTAAATTACTCTTGAAATAGTGTGACTGTTATGACATGCTATGAATTTGTTTCTTGAAAAGATGCATTCAGCTTCCACCAAGAGTTTCAATAAGTTCTATAAACATACACCAGTCTTCATTGAGAACAAGACTGTTATAGCCAAAATTCGGTTCGGGTATTTTCAAGATGAATTCGGGTCAAATATGGGTTCAATTTGGGGAATTCTAGAGTAAATTAGGGTTTTGACTTAAGTTGGAGGAATTAGGCCGCGCCCTGGATTTCCTTATAGTTAGGGCGCGCCCTAAATGTAAAATATGGTGATAAATCTATTCAAGTTGGTTTTTAAGAAGACATTGAAGAAATCTCTCCTAGGATTCTATTCAAATTAGGATTCTATTTAGGTGGGATTCTACTCAAGCTGGAATTCTAGAAGTTGAAGAATTCCCTCCTGTCGTATCTCAGGAGGGGGATGTCCGTCGCAGAAGGCCTCCAGGGGTTTGCCTGGATATAAGGACCCTTCTTAGACGCTAAGGGAGGCACCCGTGCGCCCTAAGGTGGAAAGATGGGGACTTTCTGGTGTGTGCTTTGGGAGCTCTGTTCCTATAGCCAATGGGCGCGCCCTCATTGGGGAACTTTGGGGTAATCCTGCACTTTGCACCCAAAAGCTCTGGATCACCTGTCCTGCTATCTGGTGGGTGCTTCTCATTCGGGGGACAGGGATGCGTTCTGCACTTGGGGTAAATCACGGCTATACCTGCATCCTTGAAATCAAGAAATAGCTGGTAGCGGATAGGACTAGTCCTCGACGGGGGAAGTTTCCTTATCCGTGAAGTCTTGAGATCTTGGATGAGCCTTGGGCCTTTGTGATTAGGCCTCATAGTAGAACATTCCGGAAGCTGGTTCGTTATCCAAGCCCATTTGGGTTTCTTGCTCTCCAAGAACTACGTATGGCTTGATCCCCTATAAATACCGGGGTACGTAGGCCGATTGAGGGGTCGAAAGTTGAGAGCTCACGGGCAACCCTTACGAACCCTAATCAATCTCAGCCACCACTTACTTACAGCCACCCACGCAACCACTTTTTCCGACGAAGAACCGCTGCTACAGATCTTGTTTCCGGCGACGTACCCGAAAATTTGTTTTTCCCAAATTCCTCCGTCAACAAATTGGCGCTAGAAGGAGGGGAGCCAATCAAGATCTTCATCTTAGGAGGAAAAGATGTCTCACAATCAACGCAGAGGTTCTCACGAAGAGGATTATTACGATTCTGAAGATAGCTTGGGGGGTAACCAAGTTCGTCACGAAGCTTATGTTCCGGAGGAAATCCCTGTTCCCCCACACCACCATGGAACTCCAGCCACCGGCAGTGGCCAGCCACCCGTTCTTATCAGTAACGCGGCATTAATGGAACAGTTGTATCGTATGGGAGATGCCATAAATAATTTTGGAGCCAGGTTGAGTTCTGTGGAGGAAGTGCAAGAATCTAGGAGGAAATCTCGGAGTATCCCGCGAAATCATCGCCGGTTGGGCAAATCCCCTCAGATTGAAGAAGATTCCCGGAGGGAGGAAAATCAGGAAAGGAGATTTCAGCTGGTCACTCCTAGAAGGTTAGATTATTCTGATCCTATTGTTGAGTATCCTAGTGAAGATAATTCTGAGCGCATGTTGTCAAATCCCCAAGAGAGGGCGCGCCCTCATCCTCATCGTTCGGGACGCACTCCTGGTGAGATTCAAAGGGATGAGGAGCAGCTAGCTAGGGAAAGGAAAGACTATGCCAGCTTGAAAGAGCGCCTTGGAATAAGGCTTAATGACGACGATTTAAGGATGGTACTTCTTGAGCAACAAAAGAGAAGCGGATATTTGGAATCACGGTCCCATGATCCACAGCGCGCGCCCCCTGACAACAGGTCGAGGCCCCTTGGACATGAGCGAGCCCTTACACGGAGTCATGAGCCACAGCGTGCGCCCCCTGACAACAGGTCGAGGCCCCTTGGACATGAGCAATCTCTTGCTCGCAATAATAATCCACAGCGCGCGCCCCCTGTTCACAACAGGTCGCGGCCCCTTGGATCTAAACAAACTCTTCATCAAGAAAACACTGGAGCAAGAGGAAACCGTGATAACGGTGATAAAAGAAGGGATTGGTATCAAGGAGATAAGCGTCCCCATCATCAGGGCGCGCCCTCAGGAAGAAGATCTTCCCATATTCATCAAATTCCAAGTACATCTGATGAGTCTAGGTCGAGGACGCACCCTCACTCAGGAGAACAATATCAGAGAAATTCTCAAGGGAACCCGCAACCTCATGGAAATCCAGAAGGTCAGCAAACACAAACTCAAACTCAGGAGGAGGTTGTGATTCAGCCACAAGCAGGTAATCAAGGAAGTGTGGAGACAACGGCTCCACCTCTACCTCCACCTCCAGGGGGTACTCAAACCGTGGCACAACCAAATATTCAGAACGTTCCCGGGGTTGGAACTTTCAATGTGGATGATTTGAAGAAGCTCCTTGCTCACTTGGATGGAGGAAGAATATCTGCTACTGCACAAACTTCCTCTCCATTCTCAACCGAAGTAAGAGAGGCACAACTTCCTACTGGGTATAGATCTATGACAAATGATTTGCGCTTTCATGGAAATGCAGATCCTGTTGAATTCCTTGGACGCTTTGATATCGAGATGGATGTCTATCAAGTGACAGAGCTGGCTAGGTGTCGATTGTTGGCAGCAACTTTCAGGGAGAGTGCTCAGCAATGGTTTCAGAAACTTGGCCCGGGAGTTATTACATCTTGGTAGGTGATGAGGAATTTGTTTTTGACTAAATTCCAGGCGGCAGTGAAATATGCTCCTCCCGTCACAACTTTGGCCAATATCAAGCAGAGGGAAGGAGAAAGTCTGCAATCTTACTTCAAGAGGTTTAACTCGGAATCAACTCTGGTGAGAGGAGCAACTGATGAAACACTCAAGAGTTTTCTAATAGCTGGATTATCAGTGTGAACCGATTTCTGGAAACATCTCCAAGGACGAGATCCACTGACATTAGCTGATGTGTTTGCACAAGCTGAATCTTTCAAGATTGTGGAACAATCTTTGGCAGATAATCGAAAGACCGATAATCAAAACAGTTCTAAGGTAAAGATCGGAAAGAGGAAGGATAGGTCTCCTAGTCCAACTCGCCGGATAGCAACAGGTGCCAATCGGGTGAACTTAACTGAATTTGGCAGAAATTGGGGTCCCCCAGATACTTACACTTATGATCAAAGGCCGGGTAGTTATACACCTCTTGCAGCTTCCCTCATTGAACATATTTTTGAAGTGAACAAAAATAAAGGATTCTTCAGAAAGCCAGAGCCTCTCTCTTCTTGGCAAAGTAAAGATAAGAGAAAGTATTGTGAATTCCATGAGTCTTCTGGGCACAATACTCATGAGTGCCGTCAATTGAAGGATGATATTGAGGATTTAATCAAGGAAGGATATCTAACAGAATGGATTGTCAGAGAAGTGAAAAAACATAGGGAGAATCCTGATAAAAGAGATGGAGGGCGCGCCCCCCATGCTGATGGCAAGCCTGAAGAGAAGAAGTTTGTCAAGGAAGGAAGTACTCACACCATCTTTGGTGGACACCACCTGGGAGGTGACAGCAATCATGCTATGGAGAGGTATACTAGGGAAGCAAGATACCGACCTCTTACAAATGTGAATAGTTTGGAATTAAGGCCGCCTAAATTGTTCAAAGGAGAATGTGTTGATATCACTTTCACTGAAGAAGAAGCAAGGTGGGTACACCATCCTCACAATGATGCTTTGGTGGTGGCAATTCAGATTGGTTCCAAGAATGTGCATCGAGTTTTTGTTGATAATGGAAGTTCGGTGAATATTCTATATTACAGCACTTACCAAAAGCTGGGACTCCTAGATAAGGATATGATTCAAGATAACGGATGGATCTATGGTTTTTTGGGCGAATCTGTAAAGGTCATGGGAGCCATCAAGTTACCAGTAACTCTCGGGGAAGGAATTCTTTCTGTGACACAAATGATGGATTTCATGATTTTGAATATGGAATCATCACACAATGCTTTGGTAGGACGTCCCTTGTTGAAGGAAATGAAGGTGGTGACCTCCATCTATCATCTTGCAATGAAGTTTCCTACGCCAAATGGTGTGGGAACAATTCGAGGATCTCAGCATGACTCGAGAGACTGTTATCATAAGGCAATTAAAGGGTTCAGGAGACAGCAGGATAGAGGGCGCGCCCTCAGTGAAAGTAGTTCTGGAGTTATGAGTATTGCTCTTGGAGAAGTGAAAGTCCACTATCTTGTTCAAGATCTAGAAGAAGAAACGCCTTGTTACAAGGCGCGCCCTGAGGAAAGAATTCCAGTGTTGGATGATCTTCAGGATGGGATTCTGGAGGAAATTGAAGAAGACTCAGAGGAGGTGATTTCAGTTAATATCAGAGGTGAACAGGTTGAAGGGAGGCGAATGTTACTTGAAGGCTTGGTGCATACCCTTGTTGAGGAAGACTTCCCTCTTAAAAAGGACGCGCCCTCTAAGGATGCAGCACCAATCGAGGATCCCCGAAACTTTGATTTTGATCTTGATCCAAGAACACCACGACTTGTGGAAAAGACTGGTCCTGCAGAGGATACTATTTCAATTTTGGTGGATGAAAAGGATTCGAGTAAGGTTTTGAAAGTCGGATCTCAATTGAATTCCAGGTTGAGAGGAATGCTCACTAATTTTCTCTTGAATAATCTGGATGTATTTGCTTGGAGTCATGCTGATATGGTGGGAATTGATCCAGAGGTTATGTGTCATCATCTGAACATAGATCCCACCAGGAAGGGAATTCGCCAGAAACGTCGACCTGTGAGTGGAGAAAGAGCTATAGCATTAAAAGAAGAAGTTGATAGACTTTTAGATGTTGGTTTGATCAAGGAATCATACTATCCAGATTGGTTGGCTAATCCTGTTCTTGTCAAGAAGCCTAATGGAAAGTGGAGAACTTGTGTGGATTTCACGGACTTGAATAAGGCTTGCCCTAAAGATAGTTTTCCTCTCCCTCGAATTGATCAGTTGGTGGATGCTACCGCTGGCCACGCTCTTTTGAGTTTCATGGATGCTTATTCAGGATACAATCAAATTCCCATGTACGAACCTGATCAAGAGCACACCTCTTTCATCACGGATAGGGGTTTGTACTGTTATATTGGAATGCCGTTTGGTTTGATCAACGCTGGAGCTACTTATCAGAGGTTGGTGAACATGATGTTTAAAGATCTGATAGGGAAAACCATGGAAGTGTATGTGGATGACATGCTTGTCAAATCTTTGAGGGCAGAGGACCATGTAAAGCATTTGGAGCAGATGTTCGGAGTATTAAGGAAGTTCAGAATGAAGTTGAATCCTCAAAAATGTGTGTTTGGAGTGGAATCCGGAAAATTCTTGGGATTCATGGTTAACCATCGTGGGATCGAGGCGAATCCAGCTAAGATTAAAGCTTTACTTGATATGAAATCTCCATCTACTGTGAAGCAAGTTCAGAGTTTGGCTGGGAGAATCGCAGCGCTAAATCGCTTTGTGTCAAAATCTTCAGATAGATGCAGAGAATTCTTCAAGGCGATCAAAGGAGCATCCAAAAATTTTGTGTGGACTCCTGAGTGTGAAGAGGCTTTTCAGAAGATCAAAGAGCAGTTGGGGAATCCTCCACTCTTAGCCAAGCCCGTGGAAGGAGAAACTTTGATATTATACTTGGCAGTTTCAGAATACTCCATTAGTGCAGTATTGGTAAGAGAAGAGGTTGATCATCAGTCCCCGGTTTACTATGTGAGCAAGCGTTTGCATGATGCAGAAATCCGATATACCAGTATGGAAAAGTTGATTTATGCTTTGATCTTGGCGGCAAGAAAACTTCGTCCTTACTTTCAAGCTCATAAGATCGAGGTTCGTACTGCTTATCCATTGAGGAGTATTCTTCACAAACCGGAAGCTTCTGGAAGAATGTTGAAATGGACCATCGAATTAGGGCAGTTTGATTTGGAATATACCCCAAGAACAGCAATTAAAGGTCAGGCTTTGGCAGATTTCATCTTGGAGTTTGATTCAGAGACCGAGGAAAAGTCAATTGTATTGGCGGAACCTGGAATTCTTCCTAAGAGGGCGCGCCCTCTTGAGGAGATACCTCAACCTTGGTGGAGGTTGCACGTAGACGGAGCTGTTAATAATGGAGGAGCTGGTGCAGGAGTAATTTTGATAACACCTGAAGGAAATCAATTCATGAGTGCAATTCACTTCAAATTCGAGGCAACTAATAATGACGCGGAGTATGAAGCTTTAATTAATGGATTGAAGATGGCTTTGGAAATGAAGGTAGCAAATTTGATCGTATCAAGCGATTCGGAATTGGTAGTCAGACAGATTAAAGGAGGTTTTCAGTGTAGAGGTCCAAGAACAGAGCTTTACATGAAATGTGCACAACGGTTAATTCAGAAGTTTCATGAAGTAAGACTGGAATGCATTCCTCGAGATGAAAATTGCTCTGCAGATGTTTTGGCCAAGCTAGGATCCCAGAAGGATGCTATGTTGTTAGGAACAGTACCTTTACAAATTCAAGAAGTGCCAAGTATTCCAGAAGTGGAAGTTATGGAAGTAGAGAATGCTTCGTCAGTTACCTGGGTAACTCCTATTCTAGAGTATCTCCGTAAGGGAATTCTCCCAAGCGACAAAGTTGAAGCAAGGCGTCTTCGATATCATGCTGCAAGGTTTGTGGAGTATGATAGGATTTTGTACAAAAGAGGTTTCAATCAACCGCTTCTGAAGTGCATAGATGGAGATGAATGCAATTATATCCTAAGGGAGGTACATGAAGGAATTTGTGGCAATCACTCGGGGGGTGGTTCGTTGGCAATGAAGGTGTTAAGGCAAGGTTATTATTGGCCTACTGTGAAGAAGGATGCCTATGAGTTTGTCAAGGCATGCGATAAATGCCAGAGGTTTGCCAGTTATTCAACAATTCCCGTAACCACCTTGACTTCTATGATGAGTCCTTGGCCATTTGCTATGTGGGGAATTGATCTTATTGGAGAACTCCCTAAATCTAAGGGAGGAGTCAAGTATGCTGTTGTTGCAGTAGATTATTTCACCAAATGGGCGGAAGCAATGCCCTTGGCCACAATCACAGCGAAGAAAATCAAGGATTTTGTGTTCAATTCTATTGTGTGCAGATTTGGGATTCCTTACAAGCTTGTCTCAGATAATGGGAAACAATTTGACAGCAAGGAGTTGCGAAAGTTGTGCGAAGACTTGGGAATCAAGAAGGAATTCACAGCCGTGTATCATCCTCAGAGTAATGGGCAGACTGAAGCTATCAACAAAATAATTAAGCATACCTTGAAAACCAAGTTAGAAGAAAGTAAAGGGAATTGGCCTGAAGAACTTCCTATGGTCTTATGGTCTTACAACACAACGCCAAGGACCACGACTGGGGAATCTCCTTTCATGCTGTCTTATGGATGTGAGGCAATGGTGCCAGTGGAAATTGGAGCAGGGTCATTCCGAAGGGATTTCTATGATGAAGAATCAAATATGATAAATCAAAGGCTAAGTCTTGATTTCATAGAAGAAATGAGGGCAAATTCGCAGTTGAGGTTGGTAACTTATCAGCAGAGGGTTGCAAGGTACTATAACAAGAAGGTGAAGACTCAGCCCTTCAAGGTGGGTGATCTAGTTCTGCGGAAAGTCATGCCTAATACAAGAGTAGCAGCACATGGAGTTTTTGGTCCCAACTGGGAAGGACCTTACAAGATAAAGTCTATCATCTGGGAAGGAACTTATCATCTAGAAGATTTGGATGGCAACATAATCCCAAGAGCATGGAATGCAGAGCATTTGAGAAAGTATTATCAGTAGGATGCGGCTTTGACCCCCTAGTGTATGAAGGCTTATATTTAAGTTATAGACTAGTATAAATAAATCTTCTCCTAGTCTAGGGGGGTAGTACACATACGCCTTCTTTAGTTCTAGTCGAGACTTGCTGTTTTTATTCCACGTTTTTTGGAAGTTTATTCTCCTTAGCCCGGGGGGTAGAGCATGTATACCTTCCCTTGTTCTGCTGAGATTTAAGAATATTTGAAGATTAATAATATATCAAGACATTTTTTCAAGAATTTTGAAGACTTTTTGATTGAATTATAAGATGTCCGTGCCCATTTCTTAGGGCGCGCCCTCAACATATATGAAGATTTGTTATGTAGTAATTGACAAGTTAAAGGAACCCTGAAAAGGGTAGTGCCTGAGGGCGCGTCCTCAACATGAATGAGGAATCTGTGTTGTATTTTAAAGACAATTGCTAAAACAAAAGGTCGCGCCCCCATCTAGGGCGCGCCCTTATTTGAAGCATTTAACAAACAAAAGCATGAAGATAAGTTACGAGCATAGTAAGGTTCAAAGGACACTAAAAGTTAGGAATTACAACTTGCAGGGTTTTACAAAGGACCCGCACCTTAAAAGTTAAAGTATTTATGAAACAGGTTTAAAGATTGAAATCCTAAGGCGCGTCCTTAGGGGGAGAAGAAGGAATGACCTTGGAAGGTGAAGGAAATGTATCTTGAACATCGTTTGGGCGAACTGTTTTAAGGGGAGATACATTTGCAGGAGGAGAGCTTTGAGTAGGGATAGCAGCAGGAGATGGTTGAATGTTGTCAGTCGAGGGCGCGCTTTCAGAAGCATCCTCTAGCCCTAATTCCACTCTTTTTGCTTTAATGACTGAGGCTTGGTCAACCTTAAACTTTGCTATATCCTCAGCAGCAGCAGGTCCAAATTTCTCCCAGTTATAATCAGGATCGTTGGCCAGAAAGCCAATGAGATAGAAGTTAAAACCCTTTTCAAAGTTTTCATCTTCAATGGCTTCTCTCTGTTCTTTTAGCTTGGTCTTTTCGATTTCTAGGGCACCTTGCTGAGCTCGGAGTTCCTTCACCTCTTTCTCTAATTCGTCATTTTTGGTATTTAAAAGAGTGCGATGTTCAATGGATTCATCCAGGTCATGCTTCAGATCAGCAATTCTGTCATTTTTGGCATCCAGATCTTTTTTCCATTTATTATCATTGTCGACAATCATCTTCGAATACTTCCTATTCTCAGCTTCAAGTCTGTTGATATGGAGTTTTTCCTTGTGAATCCTCTGGGCGCGCCCTAAAGATTGAATAAGCAATTGGGCAGATGCCCGAATCATGGACTGAGATTCCTCATCCGCATTCATGTTTTGCCAAACATCAACCTCCTTTTCTTCAACAAGGGAGGCAGCAGCAGGGCCAATTAAGGTTTCAACATATGAGGGCGCGCCCTCATATCTTGGCTTCTTGCCCCTGTCAGTGATAGGTTCTTGAACATCAGCACTCCTTTTCAGAGATTCTGTGGATGGAGTGACTATGTCACTGGAATTCTTGTCCTGAACAGGGCGCGCCCTGGAGTCAAATGTACCCGCTTGGTCGTGTTTCTTTTCTTTGTCACTCTTCTTTTTGGCAGCGCCAAATCCGCGAGGAATCCTAGGGGCCATACCTGTACAAGATAAATGAGAAGAAAGGTTAGGCCGCGCCCTGGGTAAAGAAGGCAAAGTATAAAACAAAACATAAGAAATGACAAATAAACGGTTAGGACGCGCCCTATCCTATATTATGACTATTACCTTCATCAGAGTCAGAATTTTCATTTTTGCTATCACTAGATGAAGAGGTGGGAACGGCGATGCCATTCCTAAATTTTTTAAATTTACAAATGGAACCAACCCTGTTGGAAAGAATTCCAACCCTTTTTAGATTTTCTTCGGTGATTAGAGTTTGAAGATTAAATTTCTCCGCTGCAACTTTTAGGATGGCTTTGGCCCGGGATGAGGCCGCGCCCTGAAGTTCTTTTTGAACTCTTCTATCTGTTTTGGTTTAAAAGAGATCAGTTAAAGTTAAAAGAAAGTTGAAAAAAGGAGGAAAGAAGAGCGTAGGGCGCGCCCTCACTTACGTGGATCTGTATTGAATTGAAGACGAACTCGAGGAACGTCCCAGATGAAGAAATAGGGTTCCTTCCATCTTTTGGTGTGGCTAACTCTTCCCTCAGAAAAACCTTTGTTATTGTGAGGTTTGTTGATTACCAGATAATAGTATCCAATGCTTGATTGACGGATGCTAAAGAAATAACTGATTTCTGGCATGGAGGGTGCCCCAAAACCCAGGTCATGGTAGAGAATGAATAGGCCTAAGACAAGTTTATAGCTGTTGGGAGAGAGTTGGATTAGGGCTAGATCGTACCATTCAAGAATTTCTCTTAGGAAGGGGTGTAAAGGCGCGCCCACACCTAAAGCAACGAGTTTTGGGGTAAGGACCATTCTTGGAATTCTAAAATTTCCACCATAATTGAAAATGTGAGGTCGGTGGTGGGAGTGAGGAATTGCCCAGAGTCCTTCTTGGCCATAGTATTTCATGGCCCATTCCACTTCATCATTGGTGGCCGTAGAAGACATGCTCACACAGGCTAATTTGCCTTGTTTCTTTCTAAGTTGGTTCTTTTCTTTGTCAGATATTTCATTATATCTGCCCCAATCAATGTCAATTTCTTCATCAAGGACTTCCCAATGTTCAAATGGGGTAGGTGAGGAAGGTGGAGATGTTGGTTCAGAATTGATTATTGGTGAGATAGACGAGGCAGAAGGCGCGCCCTCATAGGAATATGAGTCAGAAGAATGCGTGTCACTGGGAGAATTGGAGTCCGGAGCATAATCATTGTCAGATGGGTCTGTGTATATGAGATTTGAAGTCTTTTCAGGTATTGGTGTTGAAATTTTTTCAGGTATTTGAATGTTAAGAGGAATACCATCAAAGGAATCTTCATCGGAGAAATTCATCCTGCCTTCGTTGAAATCTTCAATAAGGCGCGCCTTGTCTTCTGGAGAAATAAACGAGAAAGGGCTCCTATAAGGTTCAGGAGATAAGGGGGGTGGTAATGGAGAGTGGATCCCTAAATGATCGTTGAATTCCCTAAATGGGTGAAAAGGTGGAGACGCGCCCTCCAGCTGCAAAATTAAATGAAGAAAGGGACTTAGGGCGCGCCCAAAAGTTAAATAAACAGAAGAAATTTTTACAAATCAAGACCCAAGGACATTTGCAATAAATATACTAAAAACCTAGGGCGCGTCCTACTGTATGGTGTTAGCAATATGAAGGCACGCCCAAGAAGGATTTTCTAAAGTATACTAGAAAGGTCATGAAGAACCAAGTTTCTAAAGCTACATTATGGTATCAGAGGTCAAGGACGCGCCCTGTGTCAAAGGCGCGCCCTGAAGATTAATTAAACCATATCAATTTATCAGAAACATATTTATGAAGAAGTTATTGTGGCAAATGAAGATCAAGTATACATACATACATACATACATACATATATACAAGTAATATTGAAGAACACGAAGACAACCAAGAGTCAAATCACAAAATCGGACAAAATGCATGGTGAAAGTAAAAATTAAAGGTATCAAAACATACCTTGGAAGTTCCGGAACGAGATTTATGGAAGAAAATCAAAGGAAACTGTCGAGATTGGCCGGACTATTACTCGGAAAAAGAGATCGTCGGAGTAGAGTTTTTGGGAAAGAGAGAGTAGAAAAAGAGTAAAATAAAACAGAACAGGGGTATTTATAGAGGTTTGGAAAAATAGTGGAAAACAGCTGTTGGCCACTCAAGCCGTTTAAAATTCTAAAGACGCGCCCCCTGTCAGGGCGCGCCCTGATGAGGAATTGTGGAAAATTTTGGGCTTTTCAGAAGAAATTCCATACATTATCTCTGATTTCGTACAGAATTGGGGGGTAGTTGTTATAGCCAAAATTCGGTTCGGGTATTTTCAAGATGAATTCGGGTCAAATATGGGTTCAATTTGGGGAATTCTAGAGTAAATTAGGGTTTTGACTTAAGTTGGAGGAATTAGGCCGCGCCCTGGATTTCCTTATAGTTAGGGCGCGCCCTAAATGTAAAATATGGTGATAAATCTATTCAAGTTGGTTTTTAAGAAGACATTGAAGAAATCTCTCCTAGGATTCTATTCAAATTAGGATTCTATTTAGGTGGGATTCTACTCAAGCTGGAATTCTAGAAGTTGAAGAATTCCCTCCTGTCGTATCTCAGGAGGGGGATGTCCGTCGCAGAAGGCCTCCAGGGGTTTGCCTGGATATAAGGACCCTTCTTAGACGCTAAGGGAGGCACCCGTGCGCCCTAAGGTGGAAAGATGGGGACTTTCTGGTGTGTGCTTTGGGAGCTCTGTTCCTGTAGCCAATGGGCGCGCCCTCATTGGGGAACTTTGGGGTAATCCTGCACTTTGCACCCAAAAGCTCTGGATCACCTGTCCTGCTATCTGGTGGGTGCTTCTCATTCGGGGGACAGGGATGCGTTCTGCACTTGGGGTAAATCACGGCTATACCTGCATCCTTGAAATCAAGAAATAGCTGGTAGCGGATAGGACTAGTCCTCGACGGGGGAAGTTTCCTTATCCGTGAAGTCTTGAGATCTTGGATGAGCCTTGGGCCTTTGTGGTTAGGCCTCATAGTAGAACATTCCGGAAGCTGGTTCGTTATCCAAGCCCATTTGGGTTTCTTGCTCTCCAAGAACTACGTATGGCTTGATCCCCTATAAATACCGGGGTACGTAGGCCGATTGAGGGGTCGAAAGTTGAGAGCTCACGGGCAACCCTTACGAACCCTAATCAATCTCAGCCACCATTTACTTACAGCCACCCACGCAACCACTTTTTCCGACGAAGAACCGCTGCTACAGATCTTGTTTCCGGCGACGTACCCGAAAATTTGTTGTTCCCAAATTCCTCCGTCAACAAAGACAAAAGAAGAAATTTCCAATATAACCGTGCTGAACCATACCAGCTCTTAGATTATTTAATACAGACGATTAATTAATTGTTTTTGATAATATCTCATATTAGAAACAGAGAATTTAAATTACCTTCTAAATTTCTTATGGCATTGCTCATTAATTTCATTTCCTGTACTTGCATTCCTAGAAGGCTCATCATTTCCTCGTAGTATTTCTTCTCTACATGGACACAAATATGTCAGCTATGAATTTTACTACTAATTTATTATCTATGTAAGTGTAGTAAAAGGAAACCTAAAATTTAGATATAGAGGGGAACAAAAAGATAAGTTTAAATTTAACAAAAAAAGAAGAAGATAAGCTATCTGATACAACCTTGAGAATCCAAGATTTTAGCCTAGGAACAATAGCTTTAACATTACCAAACCCATCTTTTATCTTCATACCTTTAATTATTTTACAATATATGTAACAAGGTATTAAAGAACTGAATCTTAACCAAGCATACAACATTTTCGAAGAAATAGAATATCAATGGTAATCATTAAAATACATACTTTGTACGGATAAACTTTTCATTTCCCATCTTCTTCTGATACAACCTTGAGAGTCCAAGACTTTAGCCTAGGAACAATAGCTTTCTAAAACAAGACATTGTAAACAAAAAGGGTAAGACACTTGAAGAATTATTATCTTTACTAAGGAAAAATCACAAGTAAATAACAAATTTAAATTTATAGATATACACATATGGACTCTCTATCTGTCTCTAGCTTTCTTTCTCAATCCCATCGTCTCTCTCTCTCTCTGTAACTCACTCACACACAAAACTTGGTTAGATATCAAGCATTATAAAGTAAATATAAGACAAATCTTAAAACTGAATTAGTAATAACAAAAACCCAAATATTCAGATATTAAACCCTAATTTGAATAGCTAATCAGTCAAATGCAAAATCCTAAATTGAAACACAAATCGGATTGGGATTGAATACCCAAATAAAAGTCATACAATACAAGCCCTAGAATGAAAGTACCAAATTTAATCACCTGCAAAATCAATAAAAAAATACAAATGAGTCTAGAGTGGGAAATCAAATTCAAGAAAATGAGTTTTTCATTACCATTCGAAACTTGTAATTGAGGTTTAAAGCTTGTAATTCTAGTTGGTAGTTTGTTATCAGAATAGACTGTTTGTCCAGAGAGAAACTGAGCCGAGGGTTTTCGGAGAAAATGAGCGTGAGTAAAGAGGGGGAGTAGTGGTAAAAAAAAAAGATTAGAAAATTTTCATTTTGGGGGGAAACTGTCCGCCATTTTTTTAGCCTCGAAACTTACAGGCTACAGCTGACTCAAAGTTTTTTGCTTGTAGATTGATTAAAATTTTATCTAAAAATTTATTCATTTGTCCTAAAATGTTATAGATTTAGTTTGTTAATTAAATTTTTTAAAATTTTAGTATTAAAAAACATGAAATTTATTTATATTAAATATTTATATCAAACATTAAAAGTAACAATAGTTGATACTTAAAACTTTAAAATCCTAGTATGACTCAAAATTTGTTTTAAAATTTTTTAAAATCCTAGTGCCTCCAAACATGTGCCAGGGCTTTATTGATTTGTTTATCTTCTTTTTTTGACGTAATTTGTTTATATTAAAAATTGATTAAGATTTTTATATTAAAATATGTTCTATTTCTCCTAAAATGTATCCCTCCATCCCAGCCAATAGTTTACATGACGGCTGGGCACGGAGACCAAGGATAGTGGGTGTAATATTGTTAAAATAAGTGAAGTAGTGGGTGTAATAGTGAATTTATTGTTAAAATAAATGAAATAGTGGGTGTAATAGTGTAAAGTGTTGAAAAAGTGAAATAAAGTAGTGGATGTAATAATGTATTTTATTGTTAAAAGTTGCTATTTTGGGTAATGTAAAGAAATGGTGGGACGGCCCAAAAAGGAAATTGTAAAGAAATGGATGGGACAGAGGGAGTAATAAGTTAATATCTCATATTATTTAAAATTTCTTAAAATTTAAAATCTATGATATATCAAAGTTTTGTATTTTTCTAATAATATTTGTGTTTTCTTATAATATTCAACAAATAACTATAAAAAACTTTTATATTTTTAATTAGTTTATAAAATAAAAATGTGATATTTATTTATATTAAAAATACATAAAATATGTATATAAAAAATTAAGATGCCGCCCAAATACAAGTTCGCCTATTTTTTTCCACTTTTGGTAACACTTTTTTTAAAGATCAATGGTAACACCGATTTTGGTGTTACCATAGATACCGGTTTATGGCTATGGTAACACCGGTTACTATCAAATGTAATATAAAAAAAAATGTTACCGTAGACCAATTTTAAGGCATTTATGCCAACACTTTTGCTTGTAACATTGAAAAAAGCGTTGCTCAAGCCCATTTGTGGTGTAATGGTTATTTGGGAAAATTTTTGGGGAAACTAGCACTACTAATTTCACGTACTTTTTTTTTTGAAAAAATGTCGAAAGATTGTTGGAAGAAGATAAAAAAATTCTAAAAGATTTATATATTTATTTTTAAATTTTTTCCCATTTTTGAAAAGATTTAGAAAACTATTTTATATTTTTTTTTCTTTTCTATTCATTAACTACCATGAAATCCCGTGCAAGGCACGGACCACATTCTACTTCATATAACATTTTTTAAATTTTGCGATAAAATCCATTGTATCCTCTTGTTAGTCTATTTTACCTTTCACGTGCTACGGTCTACTGATTCAGTAGTTATAATCATTCTAAATTCAAATTATTAGCACATTCTAAATTTCGAGATTCATATTTATAGTGGTACTTGTTTAATGCGAGAAGAATAATCGAAAAAAGTGGTATATTAGAGTTAATTGTCAGCTATCAAATATTTTCACGACAACAATTTTTTAACTACTTTCAATTTTAGCCACAACATATTTTAAATATCTATTTCTCTTCTACCCATATGTCTACCTTATATCTCCTTAATTTATTACTGATCAGGTAGCCTACCTCACATCTCCTCCAATTTATTACTGATCAGGTACCTTCTTACTTCGGCCTCTTTCCAACCACTATCATGTCACCTCGCTATACCTCTAAGATCCGTTCCTTCCTTCAACCACATCATATATGCACATACTTTTTGCCACACCACCTTTCTTTCGTCTTTAACAACCTCAAGTTTGTTCATCCTTCCTCTCTTCGATCATCTCTCATTCTTCTTTACAACCTCTCAGTCTCAGCGACCTCCATTTTCATATTTATATAAAATTATTATTGTTGTGGTTACGAGCTAAATAGGTATTATGATAATAAAATAGTTAATTGTCATAGCTCTCACACATTAAACATGTATACGTTTTTCAAATGTTATTGTGATAACACTATATCTTTTGAATTTCAATCAAACTCATGTAACATTTGTCAACAAATTGGATTAACATATTATTATCAAATATTTAGTTGTGTTACCGTTTGTTCTTAAGTTGCTAAAAAAATTGATGTACCTAATCTTTTGTTGGTATTTAGTTGTATTTAAATGTCCAAATCTGACACTAAATGAATTCATGTTGTTTGGGAATGGGCATCGGGTCAATTCAAGATCAGGGAGTGCTATATCTATCCCGATCCCCGAATTCGTTCGAACAAAATCGATGAACCTGTTCCTGTTCTTGAACGAGAATTATTTCGCTCCCGATTCCTGCCCGAAAGGAAAATAAGTATCCCGCGAGAAATCATGAATTTTAATATTTTTAATTAAAATTTCGAACTTATTTTTAATTAAAATTTTGAACCTAATCGTTGAACCCGTATCGATCCCAAAATGGGGATTATTTTCCTCCATCATTCCTACCCCGAACGGGGAACGAGGATCCCCACGAAAATTTGGAGATTCTTATTTTTTTTTAATTAAAATTTGTATATTCTCAAATATCTTGGATAATCAAATTATTTTGATAAATCATGATGAATTTATTATTATATTATAAATAACGATTTTAATAAAAGATGAAAAATATTATTAAAATTAAATTATATTTATGAAATGTTAAATTCGATGCAACAAATGGTGTTACTTGCCTGCGCAAACAAGCTTTTAAGCCCATTGATAAATGGGTTATGTCCGACAATTGTGACATTTGCCATCTTTTGGCATGTCGAACTGGTTGTAAGTTATTTCCATACCATTTCTCATGTTATGAAATGTTAAATTTATAAAAAAAAATTGAATCTTTGAAATACATTTATTTTTAATAATCTACAATATATATATTTAAGAATTTATTTTTTCTTAAATATGATAATCGACTGGAAAACGGGAATTGGGGATCTAGGGTTCATTTGTTAATGGCTGAATCAAAAAAGATGAACGGAACCATTCATGTGATTGCCGTTCAAATTGTTTGTTAATTAATTAGAAATCTGGATGGTGCTGGACGACTCCCACATTCCTCTGGACGACACCACCCTTAGAATTTCAACTGAACCATTCAATAATTATTTAATATTAGGTATGTATATTATATCTCTATTCTATTCAATATGATTAACTGATTTTAAAATTATATAATTTATGCCAAGCTAACTTTTTGACAATCGTATTTCGTACACACGTTTTTTCTAACATAAGGATATTAAAAAAACTCAAAAAATATATAATAAAAAATAATATATATTTACCAAAAATACCATTTTTTTTCTTTTTTTTTACACTTTTAACATATTTTTAAAATATTTACAAAAATACATTTTCCAGAAAATATATTTTGCAAAAATACCATTTTATCAGGTTGCATATACGGCTGCGCAAAGTTTTCATAGAGTTGCATATGTGGTTGCAAACAATTGTATTTAGTTGATTTGGTTGCAGGTTGTATTTTTGCAAATAACGTATTTTTACAAATAAGTTGGTATTTTCGTAATATATTTTTTTTAAAAAGTACTTTTGAAAAAAAAATCTGAACTTGGGTATTTATCGAAAAAGCCTGAAAAAATAATTCATCTTACTTTTAAAATTTATTATTGGTTAAATATTTTAATTATTCGGAAAATATGTTTAACAAAAAACTCAAAATATTTTTTCATTCAGAAACTTTTTTATTTTATCAAACAATAACTTTCGTTCAGAATTCAATTTATTCAACCGTTCAGATAATCAATTGTTCAGAAAGTGATATTCAGATTTAACAAATGACCCCTTAGCCGGGAAAGAGATTAAATCGGGGTCGGGCAGACCGGGAGAAATGCTCATCTATAAATATTGTCATTCATGTACAATTTGAATTTGTATAAGATATATTTAAAGTTCCATATTAAATACACGTACATTCAGTTAAAAATATTTTACATGTTCTTATCATTTTAATAACTTTTATCCCGAATAAATTTGAAAATAGATATTAAAGCGATGTAGCAAGTGGATTGCTTGCGTATGCAATTATTGATTTTAAAAAGTGTATCATTAAGTATTCTAACGTAGCAGTATTAATATATGCAAACATAATAATATTGTTATTATTAAAGAAATGTAGCAAGTGAATTGTTTGTGTATGTAATTAATGATTTTAAGAAGTGTATACTAAAGTGTTCTAGTGTAGTTGTAATAACGTGAACAAAAGAAAATTGGTACATGGAAATCATGGATTCAAATCCATGAAATCATTTTTTTAACATGAACATGATATAGGGATAGTTTAGTAAATTACTAAATGGGTGAAAAGGCCATGTTGGCCTATAATATATACTCCGTATTAGAAGTGAGCATTTCCCGGTTCGGAACTGGGAACTGAACCGAACCAGAGAAAAAATCTGGTTCTGGTTCTATAATTTTGTAATTTGGTTCCGGTTCGGTTCTAATTTTTATAGAATTTTGGTTCCCGGTTCGGTTCCGGTTCTCTTCCAAGAAAAAACGTAAGAACCGAACCGTATATATACACACAAATAAAAAATATATATTTTATACTATATATAACAAAGAATCAAGTATTCCTTTTATACGTTTATACGTTTTGCTATATTAGACATTTGTTGTTTGGATTTTGATGAAATAGTATGTTTATTTTCTTTTCGAATTTCAAATTTTAGTATGGAAATTCTTGTTTGGACGGTTCTTTCGATTCTGACCCGAACCGAACCGTAATTTATGATCCGGTTCCCGATTCGTTTCTACTACATAAATAGTTACGGTTCGGTTCTCAAAATTTTTAAAATTCGGTTTTAGGTTCCACCGGTTCCGGTTCGGGACCGTTGCTCACCCCAACTCGGTATAAAGGATTGGGGAACACATGTAAGGAATTTACCTATGAAAACTAAATGAGTAGCAATCAAACCAAAATTGTAGAAAAGTTGCATAAACAGGGTACATGAATCATACATACATACAAAAACATTCATATATCCACTCCACTATTTAGCAACCATCTGGTTGGAAGACTAGTAATGGAAAAAGCTAGTTTTAAGTTGTTGCACTTTTTCAAGACAAACTCGAGCTCTCTCGATTGCAGCATCAGTACTCATATCTCTCCTTTTTCCATACCCATTCTCACAACAAGACCTCTTCATATACCACATCTTTGATTGAGCTCCATTTTCATCCCTCATTTCTTTGACATCACAATCACCCTTCTTTCTCTTTATCCTGGTTGAGGAGACTGTTCATCAATAAGCCAAACAAGAAACAAAAATATATTCGGTTTTAGTATCATTTACATACATTTACATTGATGTTATAAACCCGACAATTTCGTACACGCACATTAAATCAATAATTTTGTACGCACACAAAAATTTTATATATACACCTTAATTCAATGCATGTGACACATTCTAGTTCTAGGAGTTTAAAGGAACAACAAAAGGTTAAGAAGGAACATTTTTAGAAAGTTTCCACATACAAGAGATTGACCACTAGTCCAATACTATGTACAGTAACGAACAGGCAACAACTATTAAAAAGACGCTATATTCTTTTAGGATCCTGGTCCTCATAATCGTTTGTCAGGACCGGTTATTTAACAATCGATCCAACGGTTGAGATTAAAAAAAAATAAAAATTATTGTCTGCTATAATCCGCGGAGGAAAATTATAACGGACAGTAATTTTTTTTGTGTAATCCAGGGGGACCGTTGAATCAACGATCAACGGCCGTGAAACCGATTGTTAAATAACCAAATCCTGACAAACGATTGTCACGGACCAAAACCCATTCTTTTATCCTTACTAGTAAAAAAAAACCTTTTTCTAACCCCACACGGCCACACGATTGTATGCAATATGCCAAGATTCAAGAACATGCAAAGACAACGTAGATAAAGAAAAATTGGCCCCAACGAGTTGTTGGTGTAGTGGTCGCTCTCTTTACGACATGTCGAGGCGAGAGTGTTTGAAGTAAAAACATATATAGTAGATATTTATAGAATACCATGGGTGGAAGCAGTAGAAGTGGGAAACGAGTAGTATTGTTGACAAGAGAGCTTCTCCTCCTGTTCCTCTTCCAGTTGAGATATGAAGGTTTTGAGGTCAATCTTTAAGGACTGAAAACTATTTGGATACTGTGTTTCCAGCTTCTCCAACTCTTTTTTCGCTAGCTCTATCACCATCACTGCTTCTCTTCTCTTTTTCCAAGTCAAGACTTGTTTAATTGATTGACAGGCTTGTGTATTAATGCCTAATTTTAAGTAAGACAGCCTAGGAACACCAAAAGTTGCCTTGGGAGTGGTGTCTGCCTTTTATGCTTCTACTTCTTCCCTTAATGCGCTCTATGTTGTCAGGTTACATACAAATTGTACGTATATACCAAGGACACTTTGATTATAATGCAATTTGTCATACGTTCAAACTATTGGGCGTGAGCAGCTGTAATTTCGAGTTCGAACGAGTCGAATTGTTAAAGTTAAAAAACAAAATTAGTTTCATTTCTTTTTACAAATTTGATGATGATATAAATTAGGGTGTTTTTGTATATACCAGAAAAATGGTAAAAAGGAGAAAAAAAAATTATGTATCCGGAAGAATTTGAACTATACATATACCAAGTATTTATATTAAAGAAATATTAAAAAGACTAGTTTATTTAATTATTATTTATATTATTAAAAATAGATATACTTTTTTGGTCAATAAAATATTAAATTTGTAAAACTAACCCTCATAATGCAAAATAATAATTTTTACAGAGAATATTATTCAAAATGCAATTCTTAAAAAAATTAAAAAAGGGTTGTATTCAAGAATCAAGATGCAACGCTGAACATCCGTACAGAATTCGGGAAAATCAATTGATACGTCCTTGAACTATTTCGGTTTTTTAGTTCAGGTCCCTAAATAAAAAATTCCCCATTTTGGGTCCTTTAACTTTTTCGTTATTTAGTTAAAGTTCTTCCGTTAAACGTCCGTCAGAATCTTTAAATAGTGTTTCTAGTGTTCTCGAGGATTAACCACGATTTGGAGGTGTTATTGGAGTCTGCTGTGCCCAAAATTTGTAATGGATTTAATTTTAGGCCCATGGATGTTTGGAGGCCCAATTTGAGTGGTTTGAGTGATATTTGAGGAGGATCAGTTTTGGAGGAAGCTCTGGAGGTGGAAAGTTTGAGGGAAGCTCTAGAGGTTCCGCTGTGGAGGTACGAATATGGAGGTAGCTCGGGAGATTCCGCTGTGGAGGTATGGGTTTAAAGGAAGTTGTGGAGGTGTACATTTGAATGGTAGCTCTGGAGGTGGAGGTTCGGTTCGGTTCAGAGGGAAGCTGTATAGGTGCAGGTGTGCGTACAGGCTCCACCTCTGTCTAACAGAAGTAAAGTTGGACAAGGACTCTTGTTCCTAAACTTTAGGAGCACGGAAATGGACTGACTTTGAGATGGATTCTACTACATCAAATGGGATATACACGTTATATACATAATATATGTGGATAATTACATGAAAATACATGGATAAATGGACTTCTAGTGTTATACTTCGAGTAGGACTCTACTAGGCAGCTGGCTGATTCAAGGATTAGGCATATTTCAGAGGGAAAACACATCAAATTCGTGGCTTATTGATCAAGGAAAGGAGTCCGTGACCTAAAGAACTACATCGGGGCTTGATTCCTATAAATAGGATATGTAGGCAGTTGGGAAGGGGGTTCGGATATTCACTTCTCTACGCGTAAGGCACGTGTACCCTCGGTGATCATATTTTGGACATATTTGGCCGGAGTTTTGCCATTGTTGTCCGGTGACCTTGCTAATTCAGTCCAAAAAATACCACAAATCTCCACCCACTTCGGCAGTTGGAGCTGGAGCTGAAGCTGCCAACTGAAGCTGCGGACGTGCGAACCTGCTTCAACGTCCGATATCCAATGACAAATTCGGTTATTCCAGCGATATTCTCTCGGGGTGTTGTTGCGGAATTTTCTCACAACATTTTTGGCGCTAGAAGGAGGGGAATCTCCGATCTTTTGAGAAGAAAAATGTCTAAAAGCTTCGGTGATGATCGTACCTTGAAGAACGATCGATGTAATCTTGAAAATGTGCCCGAGAATGAAATCTCAAGCAAGGATTTGACGGATTAAATTCCAAATAAGGGCAGGAGAATCATTACTCTAAAAAAAATCCGAAAAATTGGAGAAACGGAGGAGAAATCATGGCTTGTTGGAGAAAAGGCGAAGAAGAAGGGAGGTAATCACCTTCATACTAGTCATTTAATGGTGAAAATGCATAAAGGACGATATATGACTCAAAGATGCACATATTTTTGGCTTGATGGAAGAGACGTGAAAAGAATGGCCGGAAAATGAAGTTTTTGGATGTTAATTTTCGTCAGAAATATCCAGAAATAGGGTTCTGCTATGAGAGCTTCTATGATCTGGGAGCTTCTCATGTCAGGGGTGCTAATATGTTTAACTAGACAGGTGAAGCTGAACATCCACCTGCTAATGGACTGGTCCCAGCTTGGCGAAGATGTTGTTAAAGTGGTGGAGGATATCAAGAAAAAGGAGGCTACTAGAACCAAGGTGGATGATGTTGATCCAACTGTTGAATAAAAGGAAACAGAGGTTCCTAACTAGGAGGCAGCTGATACTCAAGCAATTGCCCCAAACGCAGCTGCCCCTACTCCTTCCATCACAAATAGAGGTATGACCACATTCACCTGCTCATGGAGGTACGACCATCTGGAGAGGTTCAGTCGAGAGTTTCTAGTGGCAAAGAAAGGAGAGGCCTCAATCTCGAGGTTACACCTATGGAAGAAGGTTTCTATAAGGTTCCCCAAATACTTCATCTTGGCATATGATAAGGAGGTTCTTATGGCCAGAAAATGGAGAATCAATCGGTTAGAGGTGAAGGACTATCGAAGCTCTCATGGTTAAAATTATGGAGTAAATTCAGGTCGTAAGGAGAGTATGCAGGTGAACCTGCATGGGAAGTGTTGTGCCCAAAATCTCCATGGGCTAGATTTAGGCCCATTAAGCTATAGGGTTTGATCCATACGAGCCAGAAGATTGATCCAGTATGAGTTATGAAGATCAGATAGAAGAAATGACTAAGGAAGTATGAGTATCAAGAGGTTCCCAATGTATAGGAAGCTGAGCTAAGCACTAGAAGACCAGGTTCCTCCAAGCAGAAGAGTTCGAGTTAACATAGCAATAGCCATAGAGATGATAAAAGCATACGAAGAGTTATCCAGACTAACTAGTTTGTTATTTGTGCAGGTACTGACACCCAAAGGGAGGTCCCTAAGCGATATGTCCCGAAATAAGGAGGTCCCTGAGAAACAGGCTCCTGAAACGTAGGTTCCTGAGCACCAGGTTCCTACGAGTTGCCAACAGAAAGTTCTAGGAGTCATCTAGAACATATAAACAAATTGGTATCTGAGTATAATTCTAGGGCGCAGATGATCCTAGAATAACTTTAACCAATGAGAGAATCATAAGTGGAGTACGAACTCGAGTTCTACTCCACTTAGCCAAACTAGTTCGTGAAAGGCTCTAAAGGAACCTGAGTCCAACACGAACTAGGTGACCGAATACAGCTATTCCAGTAAGAGACAGAATCATATTAGAACTACGTGAGCTTGATCCCTATAAATACAAGGGTACGTAGGCACCTCAGGGTACGACGCATTAAGTTCTCTGATTTTCTCTAAAGGCACCTGAGATTATTGGAGATACCCTCGAGCTCAGCTCAACCCCCACAAACACAACCCAAACCTTTTCATAGAACAGTTGATCGCTAGCCTATACAACTACCTGTAAACCTCACATAAGTTGATTACGAAATCCACTCATCAACATTGGCGCTAGAAGGAGGGGATAGTTAATATCTTAAGAGTGGAAAAAATGTCAGGCAACTCGGATAGCGAAGCAACCCATTCTGAACGACAGATTCATGAGGGGAACACATCTCCTCCCAGAGCACCGAAGGTTACTAAAGCAGCCATGATGGAAATCTTAAAGACTGTGGGAGAACGTTTGTCGACTTTGGAGCAAGCTTCGAGCAAAAAGAAGAAAAAGAAGGCAAAGAAAAGCAAGAAGTCGAAGGTTACTCCGAAACAGTTGAATTTTGAAGAATCTGAGAATGGAGAGGAGGTTCCAGACGATGGTGGAGAACTGAAGCAAGATAATGGTGATGAAGATATGGAGAATCCTGAGAAGAGTAAAACTGGTAGCAAGGATCGTACAGGGTCCAAGGAAAAGAAGAAAACCAAGACTGGAGGTTCCTCAAAGAAAAAGAAGAAAGATAAAGACCCATCTGTCGAGATAATTGAAGAAGAAAGCACGGATTCAGATGAGGATACTGAAGAATCAAGCGCTGCAGAGTCGCAAGAGGAAGAAGGAACGAGTAAGAAGACAAAGGCGGAAGCTATTGGGGAGGTGACAACAGAAGATGTCAAGAAAATTTTGGCTCAACTCAAGGACGAAAAGAATCTTGCTGTGAACCCTATAACAGCTTCTCCTTTCACCAAGAAGGTTCGAAAGTCGGCTCTGCCTAGGTCTTATAGGCCTTCGAATGAGTTGAAATTCGATGGGACTACTGACCCCATTGAGTACCTTAGTCGTTTTGACACAGAGATGGATGTTTATCAAGTGAAGGAAGCCACCAGGTGCAGGTTACTGGCTGCAACTCTACAGGGCGGAGCCCATCAATGGTTCAAAAGGTTACCTGCAGATTCGATTGGTTCTTGGGCAAGTATGGGGAAGCTCTTTGTCACTCAATTTAGAGCATCTGTTGCATTCGCACCACCAACCAATACCTTAGCCAATATCAAGCAAAGACCTAGTGAGACATTGACAGAATATTTCAAGAGGTTTAATGCGGAGGTTCCTAAAGTTAGGAAAGCATCTGAGGAAACAATAAAGAATTTCTTAATTGCTGGAGTCAAAGGAGGCTCAGATTTTTGGAAAGCACTGCAAGGAAAAGAACCAGAGACGTTGGCAGATTTTTATGCCCAGGCAGAACCCTTTCGACTGGTGGAGGAGTCTCTAGCTGAATTAAGGAAGGATCCAGATTTTGTAAGGCAAAGTGGAAGCAAGAGGTCGAGACAAAGAAGTCCCAATGGTCGTGACAATAAAAAGGTGGTTAGTCGCACATCCCAGGTGAAGCCTGAAGCTGTGAATCCTACTAAACCTGTCATGAGTCAGGTACCGCCACCAGCTTCCTATAACAGCAATAAACATGAGAGACCTGTCTATGAAACTTTCACCCCTTTGGTAGCTCCGATTGATCATATTTACGCAGTGAATGAGAAGTCCTCATGGTTTAAGAAGCCTTTCAGAACCGGTCCCCCAGGGAATAAGAATGAACGCCCATACTGTGACTTCCATGATAATAATGGGCATAATACTGCAGATTGTCGTCACCTCAGAGATCTAATTGAAACTCTAATCAGACAAGGGCAATTGAGTGAGTGGGTGGCTCAGGAAGGAAAAAATATAGAGATGAGAAGACTCAGAAGACACAGACACAGGAACCTGTCGTGATGGAAGGACCACCTAAGGCTGGGTGCATACGCACAATTATAGGAGGTCCCCACATTGGAGGAAGCAGCAGGAATGCCATGGAGAGGTATACCCGTGAGGCTAAAGAACGTCCTT
Source organism: Kitagawia praeruptora (assembly GCA_037693485.1). Classification (NCBI taxonomy): domain Eukaryota; kingdom Viridiplantae; phylum Streptophyta; class Magnoliopsida; order Apiales; family Apiaceae; genus Kitagawia; species Kitagawia praeruptora. Next base: position 138,811,714 of record CM075345.1, read on the forward strand.
TAACCAGTATTTACAATCTGTCACAGAGGTCCCCAAGGTTGTTTGAAGGAGAGCATGCAGATATTACTTTCACTGAAGAAGATGCTTCCTGGGTACATCATCCCCATACTGATGCTTTGGTTGTTGAGGCAGGAATTGGGTCTTATGAGGTTCATCGAGTGCTAGTTGATAATGGAAGCTCTGTAAACTTGCTATCTTATTCAGCTTTCAAGAAGATGCATTTTCTGGATAAAGATTTAACTCCAACAAACGATACCTTGTACGGATTCACTAATAATCAGGTTCCTATTAAAGGTAAGATTCGTTTGCCAGTAACTTTAGGTGATAAACCATGTTGCATTACACAGTTGGCAGAATTCATCGTTATAGAAGAGAATATGAATTACAATGCTATTTTGGGAAGACCCATTTTGAAGGAGATGAGGGTAATAACCTCCATTTACCACCTCACTATGAAGTTCCCGACACCAAATGGAGTTGGTATAGTTCGAGGATGTCAGTATGAGTCTAGAGAGTGTTACACCAAAGCTTTGCAACATGCTGCTAGAGCTGCTAAATTGCCTGAACCTATGGACAAGGTTCCTGATAGTTTTCCAGGAAAGAACCCAGATAAAATAACACTCGACCTGCGTAGTACGCCCTTGGAAGGTTTTGTGTCAGCATCCTGTAGAGCTATCAGAATTGAAGAGATCATAGAAGAGGAACCTCATGCTGAGATTCCAGTTTTTCGGGGACCGGATACCCCTTACTTACTGATAGAAAGTGCACCCCCTACAGACAAGGATGGTGACGTGTGTATGGTAGAAGGATTGGATGAAGAAAAACCCCGAAAACTGAAACATAATGGAAGCAATGAAGACAGTCAGCCAGCATCAAAGAGAAGGAATGTCATGCATGAAGTGCAGGAACCGTCTACCGTCCAGGAACCTCAAGAGGACTCAACTACGGAGATGGAGGTAGACTTGGACCCTCGAATGCCAGAAACCATGGTTAAGGCTGGACCAGCTGGTGAAACTCTGGATGTGAAGATCAATGACAAAGACGGTACAAAGGTGTTGAAGATTGGAGCTCAACTCGATCCAGCCTTAAAGGAATCCCTCATTACCTTTTTGGGCAAGAACCTGGATGTGTTCGCATGGTGTCATGCAGATATGGAAGGGATAGATCCAAGGGTCATGTGTCATAAGTTGAATATTGATCCAGAAAAGAAAGGAGTGAGACAGAAGCGAAGGCCAGTTAGTGGAGAAAGAGCTCAGGCATTGAAAGAAGAGGTCGACAGATTATTGGATGCAGGATTAGTTAAAGAATCTTTTTACCCAGTATGGTTGGCAAATCCTGTTTTGGTAAAGAAACCTAATGGAAAATGGAGAACCTGTGTAGACTTCACAGATCTCAACAAAGCATGCCCGAAGGACAGCTTCCCACTACCACGGATTGATCAGTTAGTGGATGCAACAGCTGGACATGCCCTCCTCAGCTTCATGGATGCATATTCAGGTTACAATCAAATCCCTATGTATGAACCTGACCAAGAGCATACTTCTTTTATTACGGATAGAGGTCTTTATTGCTATGTATGCATGCCATTTGGATTGATTAATGCTGGAGCCACATACCAACGGTTAGTGAATATGATGTTTAAAGACCAAATTGGCCATACTATGGAAGTATATGTGGATGATATGCTAGTTAAGTCTAAGGAAGCTGTTGACCATGTGGAGCACTTAGAAGAAATGTTTGGAATCTTGCGGAAGTACAGAATGAAGCTGAACCCTCAAAAGTGTGTGTTTGGAGTAGAATCAGGAAAGTTTCTGGGTTTCATGGTAAACCACAGGGGTATCGAAGCCAACCCAGCCAAGATTAAAGCGTTGATTGATATGAGGTCACCGAGAACTGTGAGAGAGGTTCAGTCTCTTACAGGAAGGGTTGCAGCCTTGAATAGATTCATTTCGAGGTCCACTGATAAGTGTCAGGAGTTCTTTAAAGCTATAAAGAAAGGAAACAAATTCGAGTGGACCGCAGAATGTGAGATAGCGTTTGGAAAGCTAAAGGAGCATTTGGGGAGCCCCCCACTGTTAGCCAAACCTGTGGATGGAGAAACATTGATACTTTATTTGGCTGTGTCAGAGTATTCCATTAGTGCAGTTCTGGTTCGAGAAGAGAATGGACAGCAAAGCCCAGTTTACTATGTTAGTAAAAGGTTACTTGATGCAGAAACGAGGTACACAGGAATGGAGAAGCTGGTTTTCGCATTGATTCTGGCTTCCAGAAAGCTACGACCTTATTTCCAAGCTCACAAGATTGAGGTGAGAACCTCATATCCACTTAAGCAAGTGATGCATAGGCCAGAAACTTCTGGAAGAATGTTAAAGTGGGCTGTGGAGCTAGGACAGTTCGACATAGAATATAAGCCAAAGACAGCAATTAAAGCTCAAGCTTTAGCAGATTTCTTAATCGAGTTTCCACCTCATGTAGAGGTTACTGGCCAAGAGGGGCCAAAAGAGGTGGTGGAAAAACAGGCAGACAATGACAACTGTGCACCCTGGTGGACACTGTATGTAGATGGAGCTGCTAACAGTGGTGGAGCAGGTGCAGGCATAGAACTAGTTAGTCCAGAAGGACACCAACTCTATAGCTCGATTCATTTTGCTTTTAAAGCCACGAACAATGATGCAGAATATGAGGCATTGATTGCAGGCCTCAAGTTGGCTTTGGAGATGAAAGTAGAGAATATCAGAGTGTTTAGCGATTCGATGTTAGTAGTTTGGCAGATTCGTGGTGGTTTTCAGGCGAGAGGGCCAAGAACAGACTTATATTTGAGGTACTCCCAGGAGTTGATCGCAAGGTTCAAAGAGGTGAAGTTGGATCAGGTACCTCGAGGAAAGAATACCAAGGCGGATGCATTGGCCAAGCTAGGGTCACAGAGAGAATCCACGTTATTGGGAGTAATTCCACTTCAAATCCAGGAGCAACCAAGTGTTTTCAAGGAAGAGGTAATGGACATTGAATTTCCAGTTGAAGATTCCTGGATGACCCCAATACATCGTTACCTGGACAAAGGAGAGCTACCTCCCAATCAAAGTGATATCAGGAAGCTGAGGTATCATGCAGCCAGGTATGTAATTTATGATGGAGTTCTGTATAAACGAGGATTCAATCAGCCTTTGCTCAAGTGTGTAGCTGGAGAACAATGCAAGTATATTCTCGAGGAGATTCATGAAGGAGTATGTGGAAATCACTCGGGGGGTAATTCTTTAGCCATGAAAGTCCTTCGACAAGGATATTATTGGCCAACCATCAAAGCAGATGCTACAAAGTTCGTGCAGGCATGCAGTAATTGTCAGAGGTTTGCCAATTTTGATAGTCGTCCTGTAGCCCCTATTAAACCGATTGTTAGCCCTTGGCCATTCGCTGTTTGGGGAATAGATCTCATTGGAGAGCTCCCGAAAGGAAAAGGAGGAGTGAAATACGCAGTGGTTGCAGTCGATTACTTTACAAAGTGGGCCGAAGCAGAACCACTTGCTAAGATTACAGCGTCAAAATTGACTGAGTTTGTGTTTCGAGCCATTGTATGCAGGTTTGGCATTCCACAGAAACTGATTTCTGATAATGGGAAGCAGTTCGATAGTAGAGAGCTTAGAGGATTATGTGAGCAGTTTGGAATCCAAAAAGCATTTTCAGCAGTATATTATCCGCAGAGTAATGGACAGACTGAAGCAGTGAATAAGATTATCAAGCACACTTTGAAGACAAGGCTTGAAGATAAGAAAGGAAGCTGGCCAGAGGAGCTTCCTGGAGTCTTGTGGTCGTATAACACCACGCCTAGAACTACAACTGGTGAGTCTCCCTTTTCCCTAACTTATGGTTGTGAAGCTATGGTACCTGTGGAAGTTGGAACAGGTTCCTTGAGAAGAAAGTATTTTGATCCCGAGAGCAATGAGGTCAATCATAGACTGTATTTGGACATGGTCGAAGAGTTGAGAGCAGATTCACAAGTGAAGTTAGCAGCATATCAACAGAGAGTTCGAAGGTATTACGACAAAAAGGTGAAGGCAAGACCTCTCAAGGTTGGAGACCTAGTTTTGAGGAAAGTCATGCCAAATACCAGGGTTCTGGCGCAAGGAGCCTTTGGAGCAAATTGGGAGGGACCTTACCAGATAAAGTCAGCAATTTGGGAAGGAACCTACCACTTGATGGATATGGATGGGAACCTCATTCCAAGAGCTTGGAATGCAGAACATCTCAAGAAGTATTATCAGTAATTCTTTTATGTGTTTTTCTTAGGAAAAGTAAGGCTCTTTCAGCCCAAGAATAAAGGCAGCTTATTAGTTATAGCTGACCAGTATTTTGATTCCAGTATTTAATTATGCATGTACTCGGGGGGTACTTAATGTGAACCTCCCTACTTGCAAGACGATTTTTTTTAAGTATTGAGCGATGTATAGCTCTACGTTGAATATTTTGAGTGCATTATTTGCAGCTATAGCTCCTTAATAGTTCTTTTACGTAATAATCATTACCCAAAAGAACTGTGGGGTAGTATTCCTACTTAGACAGTATTGCACATGCTATGATTTGATATTTCATATGCCAATTTGAAATTTTTGAAACAGGTTACCTAGATTAACAGGTTCCTGTAGCATTGTGTTGCATTTTGCAGGTTACCTAAGCTGATAGGTTCCTGTAGCATTGACAGTATGTGTGAAGTATGAATATGAATTGACAGAATGTGCAGACTACGATTGATTGATCAGAATTAGCTTGTGGACAGATTGTTGAGAAAAGGATAAAAGTCCCAGGTAGCTTCCTGGGCATTGAGCAAAGCCCCAGGTAGCTTCCTGGGCATTGAGCAAAGCCCCAGGTAGCTTCCTGGGCATTGAGCAAAGCCCCAGGTAGCTTCCTGGGCATTGAGCAAAGCCCCAGGTAGCTTCCTGGGCATTGAGCAAAGCCCCAGGTAGCTTCCTGGGCATTGAGCAAAGCCCCAGGTAGCTTCCTGGGCATCGAGAAAAAGTCCCAGGTAGCTTCCTGGGCACGAGAAAAGCTTCAGGTAGCTTCCTGAGCAAATGAGATTGAAAAGCCTCAGTTGACTGAGCACGACATTGTTGCCAAAAGCCTCAAGTTCCTTGAGCACGTGAATTAAAGTCCTGACAAAAGGCACCTTAAAGAGAGGCCTAATAAGCTCTCCCTCATGTGGAACCGCCTTTGGCACATGGGAAGAAGGGATAAAATCCTTAGCATTTACCTTCATAAGATGTCTAGCCTGACACATGGAGAAGAGGAATCTGTGTGGACTCCCAGAACGGCACACATGTTCCTAGACTCGCCTCGAGGCAAAAAAAGGAACCAACATGCCTCGAGGCATGTTGGAACCTAAAGAATAGGATTGGGAACCAAGCAGGTTACCTTTCCAAGAGAAAAAAGGAACCAACATGCCTCGAGGCATGTTGGGACCTAGAGATTAGGATTGGGAGCCAAGCAGGCAACCTTTCCAAGAGATGACCCGAATTAAACAAGAGAAAGCTTCTACTAACGTTAACTGTTTTTTGTTTTATGCTTATTTTGCAGGATTAATACTTGAGGAACCTGGTCTTGATGAAGAAGAAATTATTAAAGAAGGCTACGGTTTAGATTATTGATACAAAATATAAACACAGAGGTTCCAAGTTTTACAATTCAGCTGGAGTTCGTTGCATTTATTTTGAGAATAGACAAGTGGAAATATGCATGTGTTCTGTTTCTTACAATGGGTTAGCCCACGTAAGCTTGACCATATGAGTAAGGAAGCCGAATTATTCTCTAGTGCATAACATCGTAGTATTTCATAAGGTTTTGAAGAAAAGTATGCAGCAAAAAGCAAATATCATACACCATAAAGAGAGTTATGGGTACAGAGACCCAGAAAACCAGCATGAAAGTTATTGGCACGAAGGCCATGGAAACCAAATTTAAAGATACATCTTGCGAGGCGTTACGAGGAGCCCGCGACCTCATCAAAAGTTATTAAAAGTGATCAAAAGTTTGAACATATGGATTTTGTTGAAATTACGAAGGAGGAACCTCATCGGAACCCTTGGTGGCCACAGGAGGAGTTGGAAGGATAGGCTGAACAACGTCAGGAGCAAGAACCTCTGCAGTCTCAAGGTTGGCACCTGGAGACCTCTCAACCGTTTTCACGGGAGGTACAGAAGTTGCAGCAGCAGCTTTCTCCTCGAAATCTTTGATCATCCCTACTACGTCTTCACCCAGGAGGGACCAGTCTATATTGGGCATCTTCTCCCATGTGGAACGTATGTAGTCATTAATACCTTCATCATAGCCTTCATCATATCTGGCCTTCTCCTTGATAAGTATGGATGACTTCACAACTTCAGCAGCAGCATTCAAGGCATCCACCTGGGCTTCCAGTTCATTGGTTCTTTCCAACATCGACAGTTTCTCATCCCTAAGGATCTTGACCTGACCTTGAAGTTCGATTTTCTCATCTCTTAAGGAGATCTCCACAATCTTTGCATTTCTGACAGCCGCAGTGGCAATGTTTGCCTTATCCTCACTAGCAGCTAGTTCTGTTTTGAGTTTGCGAATCTCTCCTTGAAGTTGGATGTCATATTGGGTCTTTACAGCAAACTCATCGCAGTATCTAAGAGCAAAGAAAGCAGATTGAGCAGTAGCAAATCTCATGGCGTGCATGGCTTCAGTAGAACTCATCTTACTCCAGGCAGCTATCGTCTCTGTAGGAACATGGGTGTCAATCATGTCCTTGAACAAGTTGGAGGATTGATCAGGATCGGTTTTTACTGCTTTGCTTTTCCTTGACGAGCGAGTCTGAGGAGCTGCTGAGAGGTCAAGAGTTGTCTGAGCAAACTTCCTCTTTGAAGAACCAGAATGAGTAGTTTGGGAAGCAGGAGTGCCAGGAATTTGATTAATAGGAGTTGCATTCAGCGGAACCTCCTTAGTTTCAGTCTTGAAAATCTCATCCACGTTCTTGGACCTTTTGATAAACGATGGGGCTTTTGGAGCCATATCTGCGAAAGAAAATACAAGAAAGTATCAGAGATTTATATACAGAATAAGCAGGTAAAAGTACAGGTGTATAACAATAGAAAAGAAAGGACAACAACAGGGAAACTCATACCAGAAGCCGAGGGTATAAAACCTAGGGCAAACAAATTATCAGGGGTCAATAGGATCATACAATCTCTTATGGCCGAAGAGTGCTTCAAAGCCTCTTCAGCTCTCATTAAACAAGCTCCAGTAAGAACAGTCTGTTTTGGAATTAATGGGCGGCAATTGAATTCAAAGCGGATAGAGGGGCAATCAAAGCAGTAAAGGAACTGCTCTTGCCATTGATCAAAGTTCTGTTTAACACCTTTTATACATCGGCCTTGATGACTAGGCCAGGCAGTCAGATAGAAACAACCAGAACCTTTCCCAGTGTCCTTCAATCTGAAGAAGTAACCTAATTCATGTGCAGATAGTGGGGTTGTGAACATGCTAGTGTACAGAATGTAGGTACTAATGGCTAACCTATATGAGTTAGGTGTCAATTGGAGAGGGGCCAAGCCATAGAAGTCAAGAACCTCTCTCAGAAAAGGGTGTAGAGGGAAGTATACACCAACTTTGAAGAAAGCAGCAGAGGTTACAACATTTGGAATACCTCGATCAGGTATCTTGGTATCAAACTTGTGAGCTCTCTCACCTGGCTTAGGGATAACAATGGAACAGGATGGACGAAAACATTCCTCATACAATTTCTCTAACCTAGTCAAGGTCATAAGAGAATCCATTTTTTCACAGAAAGGTACAATTTCTTGCTTATACAACTCCCTTTCAACGGACACTTCGTTATCAAAATCAGGATCTGGGATCAAACTATGATCAGGCTTAGACACTTCTTCTCCGTCAGAGGGCCAATCATCCCCCAAATCTACAAAGGAAGGGGTAGGAAGATTTGTAGAAGGTAAGGTCGAAGGTTTGAGAAGAATAGTTCCAGGTTCATCAATGTCTGGAACAACAACCCTAGACCTAGTTCTTTCCCCTATTGGCATCATAGAAGGTTGAATTGAAGATAAGTGGTCAGAATGTGTAGAATCAGAGGACATCTGCAAAAGACAGACGGAGAAAAATCAGGTTTTGAGTCTTCTAAAAGAGAAAATAGTGGTTCTAAAGTTCTTGGACAGACATAACTATGAGACACAGGGTAATCAGTGAATTACACAGAAGCTACGCACCATTAAAACGACTCACATCGACTACAGTATAAATCGAAAACATGTGTGTACAGAATATGAATGAACAATGTTGAGTCCCAGAAGAAGTCAGGGTCACAAGACCGTAAATCGATGATCAAACAAACAGGGTATAGAAAAAGACTGTGTGAGAAGCATGGAATAGATACAAATGTATACATACAAAGATTAGAAACGAAGAACATCGACATGCAAGACACAAAAGTGCAGACAAGTACGAAATGAAGTCAAAAGAGCAGAAAGAAAGCAAGTCATACCTTAATTAGAAGAAAGCGGCGACGGAGAGTTTGGATTGAGTAAGTGACCGTCGGACTTCTTTTTCCTCTTCTCTCTCTAAGGGTTTTGGAAGATATTTGGTAAAGGTAAAAACTAGACTTGGAGTTAGAAGTGTGTTTATATAATCAAGACAGTTCCGTACACGTGTCAGAGCATTAGTGGAGCGGTAAAAACGAAGAGGTATATGTGTGAAAGGCGTGTGAACCTTGGGAACTCATGCATTAACTACAGCTTCGGTAAGTGATAAGTTCAATTCGAACTTTGAGTTATCTCCAGCTGCCAACCCTTATCTCTTCCTATAGATTCTTAAATTATTAAATTTAAAAAGACGTAGAGTTGAGTGACGAATTAGATTCCCAGAGGAGCAAAATGCAAGCATCGAGTTGACTTCGAGAGCAGCTATCTGAAGAAGAAAATAGCAAGATAACAGGTTCCTTAATGCAAAGGAAGCTTACTCAAGACTATATTAAGCTGAAAATATTTTATGTCCTGTTTCCTACGCCGAGTTAACTCATGAAGGCTTGGATATAAAATGTTGAAGCGAGGTATTGTTACTAGAATGGTTTAGCATAGAACTTTTGATCGTAGAATTAGAATAGGTTCCTTTCACATTACATGATTTCAAGGAACCGGGGGGTACTTGTTGTGCCCAAAATCTCCATGGGCTAGATTTAGGCCCATTAAGCTATAGGGTTTGATCCATACGAGCCAGAAGATTGATCCAGTATGAGTTATGAAGATCAGATAGAAGAAATGACTAAGGAAGTATGAGTATCAAGAGGTTCCCAATGTATAGGAAGCTGAGCTAAGCACTAGAAGACCAGGTTCCTCCAAGCAGAAGAGTTCGAGTTAACATAGCAATAGCCATAGAGATGATAAAAGCATACGAAGAGTTATCCAGACTAACTAGTTTGTTATTTGTGCAGGTACTGACACCCAAAGGGAGGTCCCTAAGCGATATGTCCCGAAATAAGGAGGTCCCTGAGAAACAGGCTCCTGAAACGTAGGTTCCTGAGCACCAGGTTCCTACGAGTTGCCAACAGAAAGTTCTAGGAGTCATCTAGAACAGATAAACAAATTGGTATCTGAGTATAATTCTAGGGCGCAGATGATCCTAGAATAACTCTAACCAATGAGAGAATCATAAGTGGAGTACGAACTCGAGTTCTACTCCACTTAGCCAAACTAGTTCGTGAAAGGCTCTAAAGGAACCTGAGTCCAACACGAACTAGGTGACCGAATACAGGTATTCCAGTAAGAGACAGAATCATATTAGAACTACGTGAGCTTGATCCCTATAAATACAAGGGTACGTAGGCACCTCAGGGTACGACGCATTAAGTTCTCTGATTTTCTCTAAAGGCACCTGAGATTATTGGAGATACCCTCGAGCTCAGCTCAACCCCCACAAACACAACCCAAACCTTTTCATAGAACAGTTGATCGCTAGCCTATACAACTACCTGTAAACCTCACATAAGTTGATTACGAAATCCACTCATCAACAGGAAGAAAGGTGGAGCTGGATGTGAACCTCTTGACCAAGGAGGTACCAATGAACCAGGAATGCAGTTGAAGCTGTTTATTCAATCTATTGGGTATGTGGATGTAGCTGTACCTAGAGATGGGAAAGGTGCAGCTAAGGAGGTGCTCAAAAAAAAGAACCTCCAACACTACTTTCGAGATACAGGCAACAAAGGCATAAGGAATGAGGATCATGGAAGAAGTTCAACTACTGGAATTAACAAGAAGTCGGATAACAAGAACCTCTACAGGAAGATAGAAGAGCAAAGGAAGCAATTTGGGTCAATCATGGCGGTTTTAGCACGTAACTTGAGGTTCGACAGTTGAACATGGAGCTTCCACTATAATAAGCTACTACAATTGATTGAGGTTCTCTAAAGGATCCACCTTATGCCATGAAGAAATTCACTACAGGAAGCTCAATGTAGAATAACAAAGGAAACATGTTACCAGGTAGCCTTAATGGAGGAACCTCACGATGAAGGTTCCAGTTTTTCGGGGGATAGTACTACCCATGGCATTGATGCAAATGGATGCTCTAATGAAGGATAATGAAGGCAAGGCGCACCATGTGGAAGTTATGACTAAGGATTAAAAAAAAAGTACAAGGGACCTTGCGGAGTTCTTGGTTGGTCATGTGGCAACACCTACAGAAGTTGGTGAAAGCAATTTATAGGGGTGCTCATAACGGAAGCTTCACCAATAGTGGAAGGTGGAAGCTCAGAATATCTAGTTGAAAGCATCGAGCAAAAGGTGTCAAGTTATGGTTTAAATGATGTTGAAGCTCCAGTAAAAAAGGCTATTCAGGAAGCTAAATGCGAACTGGTACCTCTTATAAACTGAAAGAGGAGAGTGGCACATTCTGAAAAATACAACATGAGGAACTTATGAAGCCTCTAAGGTGATCAGCTGATAGGGGATCCTACAATAAGGTTAAAGGAGGAAGCTCCTGGAAAGAAACCATCTCAGCTCGTGAAAGCTTCAAACAATATAACCATGGCATTCTTCATGATGAAGAATCTCGAGGAGGTTCACATACTGTAAGCCCCGTTGGCATGACAAGGCATGATAAGTTGGAAGGTGTTTCACAAAGAGGTTCTCCTCCTATGAGCTTCTCGAATATTGGAAGCAGGAATTTGGGAATACCTTATGGAAGGAATTGCAGAAGGAGTAGATTATAATAATCTCAATCAGATTCTGGAAAAGATGCTATTGGACAAAGAAGGAGGTACACATGACCTCTTAATTATTAAGGGAACTGGCGCGAGGTTCACATATGGAGCTACCTACCAATCGGCGAATGCAGAATGGAAATCTATGTTAAAGGCATGTAAGCAGGAACCTCACAAGGGAAAATTCACCAGAAACTATGAAAGCCTAGGAAAATAACAAAGTCGACATTGGAATTTCGGTTGGAGAAGATTTGGACTCTTGTATGTTGAGGCAATGGAAATTAGGTGGGACTGAAGACGTAATCTCAAAATTGGTAGATGTCAATAATCTTAAAGAAATATGAAGGATCGAAAGGCAACCTGGGTGGCACATGAGTGAAATATTCATCTCAGTTTCGAAGGTGAACCATACAAGGAGATTGTTATCTATCAAGAGGTAGCTCCCCCCAAGACACTATCATTGGCAGCTTTCTTGTTAAAGGGATGGAGGTTGATGGGTTTCAGCTGCAGGAGCATCTTCCTTGGTATTAACCTGCTGGTTGCAGGTTGATTGGTTTTAGTTGCAGGAGCAGCTTCTTCGAATTTAACCTGCTGGTTGCAGGTTGATTGGTTTCAGCTGCAGGAGCAGCTTTCTTGGTATTAACCTGCTGGTTGCAGGTTGATTGGTTTCAGCTGCAGGAGCAGCTTCCTTAGTATTAACCTGCTGGTTGCAGGTTGGTTGGTTTCAGCTGCTGGAGCAGCTTCTTCGGATTTTACCTGCTGGTTGCAGGTAGCTTCTTTGCTATTCACCTGCTGGTTACAGGTAGCTTCTTTAGTATTGACCTGCTAGTTGCAGGTAGCTTCTTTGGTATTGACCTGCTGGTTGCAGGTAGCTTCTTTGGTATTCACCTGCTGGTTGCAGGTTGATTGGATTTAGCTGCAGGTGCAGCTTCATTGGATTTTAGCTACGGATTGCAGTTTCATTAGGAACTTACCTATTGGTTGCAGGTTCATTGGCTTCACCTGCTGGCAGCAGGTTCATTGGTTTCATCTACAATATGCAGGTGCATTGGTTTTATCTATAGATTTTCGAGGATCTAGGTTCACATTCTTGTGGAGCTTCCTTGTATTCGCTAGCTCGCGATATTTAAGTGTGGCTTGGACGAATTTGGATATTGGAATTTTGGAGAAACCTCATCAGTATACACCTTTGGGTAGGGATTTGGTAGACCTCTTTAGGCTTAGGAGAAGTAAAAAGGCTTATTAGGTATGACTATCACGCTTAGGTTTAGGTTTTGATCTGTCACTAAAATGTGTCATTTTATTTGCATGACTTATGTGGATTATATGTTTACATGATCTATGTGGATTATATGTTTATGTGTTCGTTTGCTATTTGTGTATGTGAAAATGCTTTCTTGTTAATGGTTTATGTGTGAATCTTGAATGTTTGAATGGTTGGATCTAGTTCTTTATTATCGTTAGTCATATGTCAAATAAATAGGAGGGTAGTGAGAATATGGACCTGCTAGGTAGATCCTCTTAAATATGAACCTCTTAGGTACGAACCTCCACGGGGAGTATGGACCAGGCTCGCGAAGTTCCTATGCTTATAGGATTGCGAGGTGCCTTAATGGAGACTGGCTCGCGAAGTTCCTATGCTTATAGGATCGTGAGGTGCCTTAATGGAGTCTAGCTCGCGAAGTTCCTATGCTTATAGGATCGCGAGGTGTCTTAATGGAGTCAGGCTCGCGAAGTTCCTATGCTTATAGGATCGCGAGGTGCCTTGATGGAGCCAGGCTCGCGGAGTCTCTTGGCATATGGATGGGAATATGGATTGGCATATGGATTGGAATATGGATTGGCATAAGGATTGATATTTGGATTTTACTATGAGCTAATCAAACCCATAGTGAGGAAGGGAAGCTCTTTCCATATTAAAGATATAGTTTTTCTTTTGGAAAAACCTTATGGCAATGGAGTGATATTTAAAGGCATGTGGAGTTTCGATATGAGTTACAACTACATAAATTTAAAAGCTGATGGACAAGTTTTGGAGTGAGGTTCGGCTACAACTGCTTATGGTTTGTTGAGGTTCAGTTCGATGGCTCATAAGAAAGGGTGTGTTGGAAAGCTATACGTCAAAGAAATGGTGCCCCTAGAATTTTTTATGATTCATCATGTGCCCTATAGATTCTCTTTGTGCCCTCTTAAGGATTCACTTAGATCCTATAAGGATTCATTTGATGCCCAGTCGACTTCTTAAAGTGCCCTTCAGAAGACTCACTTGCCCTTCAGAAGACTCACTTAAAGCTATCTAAAATGTGGTGAAAGAATTATGGAAGCTGCCAGAGGAGATCAAAAAACTTATAGAAGAGGTGAAACAATTCAAGGCATCTCTCAGGGCTAAAACATATGGAGGACTCAGTTGTAACTCCCTTATCATTAGCAGTTGATGCGGCTGGACCTCCCGGAAGTAATCCACATCTTAGGAGCTTATCTCGGATTAATAAACTGGCATCATCTCTCAATTCTGCTAATAATTCTAAGGCCCTCTCTGCTCATTCAAGGAGGTGGCTTCTCAGGGTGTCTTTGCTGGAATCTCTATTAGGGACAACAACTTCTCAACAATTTTAAGATTCAAGTTGGAGAAGGTTTTACATGTCATATCGAAAGGAAATTCAATGGCTCGGGGGGTACATCAGATTTTCGTCGAAGAGCTGGCAGATTGTAAAAGAGGTTCTCACCATGAGCTGGCAGAGAGGGAGCTTCTACCAAGTAGGTTCGACGGCCGAACCTGATCTAAAGCGAAACCACAAGGAAAAGGATAAGTTCTACTCTCATGTTTTTACATATTCATTATCATACATGTTTTTTGTGCACATAAGGAAATTTTTCATAACCTTAAGCTAAAAACATCATTCGAACCTCATCTTTTCAAACGGATCATTATATGAACTCATGTTTATCTAAATGTGCATATCTCATGATTTCAAGAAAACAAGTTTGCATGGATTTATAAGAAAAGGTCGTCATTTCATATACATTTATTAAATTATGCATGATTTTCAAAAGGTGTTTTTAAAGTTGCTAGCTGAAGCTGTCAGGTAGGTACCTAGGCACGCTATATGCCCCATAATGTAACCACTTGGAAAGACATAGCGGCAATTGAGGAGGTCTACATGGCATTCTATTGGTCCCTCTTGTGATACGTATATGGAATCACTTATAACTTACAATACTTGGAGGATCCCAAGGTTTATGGGAAAGGTCTGGAAAGTCCCACGATTTATGGGCATTATAGGAGAAGTTCTCAAAATACTCAACAATTTCTTTGGAGGTCCATTGTGATGGGTTCATGAAAATTGTGGCATTATGTCTTGAAGAGTGTGTTCGCCAAGGTTCTACTTGATTGTAGAGGCAGCAACGAATTTATATACAAAATCATTTGCACTTGCATACTTGCATCAATTTTTTTATGTGTATGAGCTGTATGCATTATATAGGTGAGCTATTTATCTCCAACTACTAATCATCGTTTCTAGTTATTGTCGTAGCTCAGGTTTTGGAAGTTAAGGTATCTTTGCAACAGCAGGAGCTCCATAAGGAAGCTCCATGGTATGGCTCACAAGGAATTCTTACACGAAGGTCAACTTAGCAGGAAAAAGGAGCATCTCGAGGAATTGGATTATGGTTTTCAAGGAAAAAAGACTGGAAGCTGGTAGGTTTAGGTACGAAGTCGAGGAAGCTTATAACTGGAGATGGAACATCGTACGTGATCTATGGTATACGGATGGGTCTCATTTAAGGATTCAGATTGAGGTACATATGCAAAAGCATTGTGTTTCCTGTTTCTTATGCCGAGTTAGCTCATGTAAGCTTGAAAGTACAGTGTTGAAGCTATGTATCTGTCTGAGAAGGTAAGGAAGGATTGAGCCTCTTCTAGTATTAGTTCCTTTTGCATTCCATGACATCAAGGAACCGGGGGTAGTTGTTGTGCCCAAAATTTGTAATGGATTTAATTTTAGGCCCATGGATGTATGGAGGCCCAATTTGAGTGATATTTGAGGAGGATCAGTTTTGGAGGAAGCTTTGGAGGTGGAAAGTTTGGGGGAAGCTCTAGAGGTTCCGCTGTGGAGGTACGAATATGGAGGTAGCTCGGGAGATTCCACTGTGGAGGTATGGGTTTAAAGGAAGCTGTGGAGGTGTACATTTGAAGGGTAGCTCTGGAGGTGGAGGTTCGGTTCGGTTCAGAGGGAAGCTGTATAGGTGCAGGTGTGCTTACAGGCTCGACCTCTGTCTAACAGAAGTAAAGTTGGACAAGGACTCTTGTTCCTAAACTTTAGGAGCACGGAAATGGACTGACTTTGAGATGGATTCTACTACATCAAATGGGATATACACGTTATATACATAATATATGTGGATAATTACATGGATAAATGGACTTCTAGTGTTATACTTCGAGTAGGACTCTACTAGGCAGCTGGCTGATTCAAGGATAAGGCATATTTCAGAGGGAAAACACATCAAATTCGTGGCTTATTGATCAAGGAAAGGAGTCCGTGACCTAAAGAACTACATCGGGGCTTGATTCCTATAAATAGGATATGTAGGCAGTTGGCAAGGGGGTTCGGATATTCACTTCTCTACGCGTAAGGCACGTGTACCCTCGGTGATCATATTCTGGACATATTTGGCCGGAGTTTTGCCATTGTTGTCCGGTGACCTTGCTAATTCAGTCCCAAAAATACCACAAATCTCCACCCACTTCGGCAGTTGGAGCTGGAGCTGAAGCTACGGACGTGCGAACCTGCTTCAACGTCCGATATCCAAGGACAAATTCGGTTATTCCAGCGATATTCTCTCGGGGTGTTGTTGCGGAATTTTCTCACAACAGAGTCCAAATTCGAATCTTGAGTAGTCAAATTGAATCCCACAACCTGTAAATTCATCCTCTCGTATCACTTTTATCAAAGGATAATTATTCTGAAAGTTGATTTTTTTAATTTATATTCGAATTTTCTATGATTTATATATGTTGATCTTTTGATGTTAATGATAGCCTAGGATGATAGAACTGCTAGTGTAGAGTATGTAGGTATTTTGTTTTATGATTTTTATGTACGATTTGTGTTGGCCGGAAATTGGAGCTTCGTCACCGTTTTTTTATTTTTCAGTCAAGGAATTGGTTAGTGATTTGATTGATTTCAATGAGTTCCTGGAAGCTTAAGCTTCGATATGTTATAAGAAAATCAAAGTTTTATGTACAATTTGTGTTGGCCGGAAATCAGAATGTGGTCGGAATTTTTTAGTTGCCGGAGATTCTAACGAACATTAAGATTTTCATTAGCGAAAGGACTTGAACTAAATATTTGAAAAATTAAAGAACCCAAAATGGGGAATTTTTTATTTAGGGATCTGAACTAAAAAATCGGAATAATTCAGAACGTATCAATTGATTTTTCCTACAAAATTCTGTAACCTTTCTTTGAATCAAGAATCAAAATGCCCAGCTTTGAATGTTGGGCCTTAGCTTGTCTTCTGGAACCTTTCTCACTTATTAAATGGCTAGGGGAGAGCACGGTTCGGTTCGGGGCGGTTTTATCCCGAAATCGTTTGTATTCGATTTTAAAAATTGAAAATCGCAATCACAACCAAGCCATCGGTTTCGGTTTCGGTTTGAGTTTTAAGAAGCTCGGTTCGGTTTTTAACGGTTCAGTTTCGATTATTAAACCGAACGAAAAAATCATAAATATATTACAAGATTTTAAATCTATAAATTTATAAATTTACGAAGTTTTTTTCCTTCTTTCTTGATCCTTGATCCTGAGATCATCTTGTATGCTGTATTGCTGTTTTAATTCAAATTCATATCTGCATAAACAAGGCAAATAAATTTCATTGCTTTGGTGTAAATTTATTTACTAATTATTCACTTTATATATTACATATTTTAATTGTGCCTGACTACGTCCTGAAAACAAAGCAAGTCAATTACCATTTGGGGTTAATCATATCATAGTAATGATATTCTCATAACAATCTTCTTAGTCTAATTTTTCTACTGCTACATTTTTGCAGACACTTCTTATCCAGATGGTGACAATTTAGCTAACTGTGTACTTTATTTATCAAGTGTGAAGGATTAAAAGTGGGATAATCCCTCCGTCCCAAAATACATGTCCCTTTTCAAAAACAAATTTATCCCAAATTACATGTCCTTTTTCTCCTTTCAATGCAAATTTAAGTGTAGTTTTATAAAACTATCCCTACATTTATTGTATCAAAAATTTGACTTTTTTTAACTTAACTCTATTCTCATTTTCCAATGTATTAAATAAGGGTATTAGTTGGAAAAATTTATTCAACTAACTTTATCTTAATATGTGTGCTTTTTAGAAAAGGGACATGTAAATTGGGACGGGGGAGTACTTTCATATAACTTGACACTTATAAATTGTATAAATTTATATAAATTATATGATATTATATATTTATTAATTTCAAGAATACATAAAAAATATATAAATTATATATATATTTATTTATTTTAATAATCGGTTCGGTTCGGCTTTTTCGATTCGGTTTTGACCGATTTCAGTTCTATTTCGATTTCAATTTGATTTTTTGCTCATCCTACTAGTAGTCGATGCAACTGTGCAAGTAGTTCTGTAGTTGGTTGTCAAGTCGTTCTTAATGCTTCAGCTTGTCTTGTATTCTTAATTTTAACTCATGTCTCAGTTCTGCGTCTTCTGAAATGCAGTCCCATTTCGTGCATCGGGTCACGTAAAAAGGAATTGAACAAGGAACTGGGACTCTACTGGCGTTGGAGGAAAGGAGCAGCAAGTGGCCAGTCCCGGGGCGCTGCGCTCATCCCACTTTGATGCTTTTATTATTTAATGATTATTTTAGTACACATGCAAGGCAGTTTGATGTCATGTATAGATTTTCACTGGTACACATACAGCTAATGGGTCCTACAAAATGTGATAAATGGGTTTATACATTGGACGAGGTTGGCCATTTTTTCTTGAAACCTATTTTGAAATGAGATGGCATGCATGGGGACCCACTAAAAATGGGAAATGGGATTTAGCACTGGAGGTGCTCTAACGTACTAATCGATTTTAATGCTTCTAGCTGGACCGTATATAAAAAATTTCATAGATATCAGCTGTATCGAGTTCCTTTCTTAGTGCCTGTTTGGCTCTACTTATAAAATGGATTTATTGACTTATTTTCGGCTAAAATTTTGTATTTTAAGAATTTTTTTATACAAGTATTTAATGTATGTTTGAGATTCAATAAGTTGCAAAAATAAGTTGGAAAATAAGTTGAAAAGTTAGGAATCTCTAACTTTGTCTTAAAATAAGTTGATTTATTCTGAAAAAAAGTTTCCCCAAACACCCAATGAAATCCATGGATTAAAATCTTTTCAAGATAAAGTTGAAGAGTTGTAAGGATTTTTATTAGCGATACAAATTACAAACGGGTAGAAAAATTGAAAATGTAACTTATCGTATACAAAACTTTATTAGCATAAATGAGTTTTAATCATGGTTATAAAAATCGGTAATCGGTATAAATCGGTTGAGGTACCAATTTAAGATTAATCGGGTAATCGGGAATTAATCGGAAGCATTAATCGGAGTATTAATCGGATATTATAATAATATTTAATATATTAGTCTAATTTACAATTAAACATATCATTTTAAATAAATTTATAGGATTAATCGGATTTCAAAAATCGAATCGATTAGCTACCTTAAAGAGGATTAATCGGGGATTAATCGGTTAAATCGGGGATTTTTAGAACCATGGTTTTAATGTAGTTAAATAGCTGAAATGTAATTAAAGAAAAGTTTTCCAGTTTTATTTGTGGACATGATTGTCACAAGAAATCCAGTTCTCTCATCGTGAGGAATGAGGAATCCATTCAATACTCCTCAACCATTTTATCTTGAAGATTTATTGCTTTCTTCCATATATCTGCAATGCATGTTGACCACCATTAAAACTTTCACATTCACATTTTCCATTTCCTCCCTACTCCCACGAGAAATCTTATTTCCTTTTATGGATGGTAAAATTTCGTATGCCAACTTATTTATATATTATAGATTCAATATGTTAGAATCGGGTACGGAATGTCGGACACGATACATATTCGAGTGTTGGACTTCAAATTTCTAAAATTTTAGGACGTGGGAATGTTATCCTATTTTTGAAAATATTTCAAAATTCAGTTACATTTTCTTTTTGAAAATAGCTTATAAGTTAATAAGTAGTATACATTCTTAAACAAATCAATTACAGATATTAATAAAAAAAAAAACATAACAGAACATGGATGGCACAAAAAGGTCAATAGGTCATAACATCTTTTAAAAAAAAAAATCAATTACATAGAAACACATATTAATAGATAACTTCTACTATTGCAGATCACCAGCTGTAGTTACTTGCGCTACTCAAGGGTGTCTATATATGCACACAACAAGAGTGCATTAGCTACACGTCCTGCTATTCATTACTCGAACTCAAAAGCTAAAAGTAACCACCAAATACAATGAATGAAATGAGCCCAAGTCCCGCCAATTCAACACCCTTAACCCCATTGTCTTTATTAGAAAGAGCTGCTGTTGTCTATGGCAACACTCCTTCTCTAATCTACTACACAACCACCTACACTTGGTCACAGACTCATCGTCGTTGTCTGCAGCTTGCATCGTCGATTTCATCCCTTTCTATCTCTCCCGGAGACGTTGTTTCTGTACTGGCTCCAAATATTCCTGCAATGTACGAGCTACAATTTGCTGTACCAATGTCTGGTGCAGTACTCAACTGCATTAACACTCGGCTTAATGCACGTACCATCTCGATTCTTCTTAGTCACTCTGAATCAAAACTTATTTTTGTTGATGACCAAATGGCTTCACTTGTTCTTGAAGCTCTGTCTTGCTTTCCTCCACACTTGCGTCCAATTTTAGTTGTTATTACGGAAAACAATCAAGCTTCAGTTCCGGAGTTTGATTTTACTTACGAGAGTCTGGTTGAAAGAGGTGATCCGATGTTTGATTGGATCAGACCACGGTCTGAATGGGATCCGATTGTGCTAAATTACACCTCAGGCACAACAGCCTCGCCAAAAGGAGTTGTTCTTAGCCACCGTAGTGCATTCATTAAGACGGTAGACTCTTTACTCGAATGGTCTGTACCAAAACAACCAGTTTTCTTATGGGCTTTACCAATGTTTCATGCTAACGGTTGGGGTTATACTTGGGGTATGGCTGTTGTTGGAGGCACTAATATATGTTTGCGAAAATTCGACTCGGATTTGATCTACGCTAAAATAATTAAACATGGTGTGACTCATATGTGCGGAGCTCCTGTTGTTTTAAACATGTTATCCAATAATCCGAACCGTGAGAAGCTAACAAATCCTGTTCATATTCTAACTGCTGGAGCTCCACCTCCTGCGGCTGTGTTAATGAGGACAGAGGAGTTGGGATTTATGGTGAGTCACGGGTATGGTCTAACGGAAGTTGCTGGAATAGTAGTGATGTGTATGTGGAAATGGCAGTGGAATGCTTTGCCCCCAAGGGAGCAAGCAAGACTGAAGGCGAGGCAAGGTGTGAGCACGATCGACTGCACTGCAGTGGATGTGGTGGATCCTGAGTCAGGACTAGGGGTGAAACGAGATGGAGTAAGTGTTGGTGAGGTGGTGTTAAGAGGTGGATGTGTTATGTTAGGCTACTTAAAAGACAAGGGAGGTACTTCACAATGCATGAAGGGAAAGTGGTTTTATACGGGTGATGTGGGAGTCATGCACAAAGATGGATATTTGGAGATCAAGGATAGGTCTAAGGATGTGATAATTAGCGGTGGTGAGAATGTGAGTAGCGTGGAGGTGGAATCAGTGTTGTATTTGCATCCGGCTGTGAATGAGGCGGCAGTTGTGGCATGCCCGGATGAGTTCTGGGGGGAGACGCCTTGCGCTTTTGTAAGTTTAAATTGTGGAAAGACAGCAACGGAGAAAGAGATGATTGAGTTCTGTAGAGAGAAGTTGCCAAGATACATGGTGCCAAGAAAGGTTGTGTTTAAAGAGGATTTGCCAAAGACGTCGACTGGGAAGATCCAGAAGTTTTTGCTTAGAGAGATGGCCAAGGAATTAGTGAGTTCATGCTCCAGCGGAGGGAGAAGTAAGATGATGGGTTCTCAATCGGATTGGTGTGGGACAAGAACTTCAATTCGCATCCCCTCTCCGCACAGTTCTTCATTGTTCTGTACCCGGCCGGTTATTTCACGACAAGTTTTTGCTTATCCAAATCTCTGTTCCGAAAAAATGTCATATCTTCCCGTCACGCCCCATCCAGCCCGGCCTCATTGCAGAAATATGTACATCTTCTGATTTCTCCAAATCAGACCAACATAAGCTTCATCTTTTGTTAAAAGTTCTTTGAGTCCTGCAATTCCACAGCAGATATATCAAGCTTTTAATTTTTCAAAATCTTCGACTTATTCTCAAGGTTTAACTGCTCAGATCGATACTTAATGTTCCTGTAATCCTACTAATCTGGTTGGTTTAGCCAATGTCATATCTTTTCATGAGCATGTTTTGATGTTTCTAAGAATGCTTCACAATAGGTAAATGCAAGGAATTCATAATGGTTCTGTTCAGACTTCAGAGGTGTCAAACAAGATTTGTTGTCACAGGAATAATCAAAACAAAGATGAGCACTTATAGCACACATTCATTCATATACTGCAATTAGGATTCATATAATATTAATCATTTGCACCATTTGGACATCATTAATATCTTGCATGACTGTGTGGATAAAGAAATTCATATTCAACCTCCTTCCGGTTATAAGAAATCTCAGACGTTTCTAATTTTTGGATTAGGAAGAATTTAGTTTACAGTTTGTGACAAACTGCAACACAATGGAATATTGAGCTAAAGACACATTTAATTTGCAAATCTTCCTTGTTCCTTCCTTAGTTTCGAAATGGATCCCAAATTTCATGTGACATATCTTAATAAGTTATAGCACAATTAAATGCGATATCCCTTGATTCACATAAATGTAACAAATTAAAATCAACCATACCACTGCATTCAGTAATGCACCACAAATGCGAACTTATCTTTGCCACATAAGTTTGAACCTCTAGCACTAGTCACTACAAATTTCATTTAAGGGAAATAAATAAGTAAATCCTAGTAATTAATCCCAACAAATGTATTACACAAAAATTTACAGATGAGTAAGAGTAACTGTAATATCATACAAACACTTTGCACTGGTTCCTTACAAGAATCAAATAAGTCCTAACTCCTAATAATACAATCATATACTAATGATTTAGTGTTTCCATTTAATTATGATTAGCTTCATAATTAGTTTAGTCAGACTAAAATATAATTGGTTAACTAATCAAGATGAATATTAGACAGAAATATTTAGAATAGATGTCAATTACCCTGTAGAATCGATTACAAAGCACTTCAATGTTTAAATGCCAGTCAGTCTATTGGCAGAAAAAGAATGATAAATGATGCCATTTTTCGCAAATGATTTTATTGCTGAAGAAAACATTAAACATTACAATAAAAACTCGGTAAATGAATATTCGGTAACCAAATTACCTCGGCAAAAAAGCAATTTTTTCCAGTCCTATTATAGTACATTATAGTAGGGACCGTGTAATTTTGAACTTCGATAAATGAATATAGTTCAATAAAATGAATAAAATTCTCCATTACCGTTAAATGTTAATGTAATCACCTGCCTGGTCAAGTTCAGCATCCTCGATCCTTTTAAGAGCCTCAAATCTACGTACATATACCAGCAATCCAAGTAGTCAATAAGTAAAATAAATATATTTGGTGAAAAAAACCAAAATAATACTATAATTCGCAATCATCAATGAGCCTTACATTTGCTGACCTATTACGAAATGCCAAAAAGAAAACACTTAAAATGAAAGTACCACTAATTAAGAAATGGATTAATTTATCAAAGTGTCTGTTAAAATAATACCTAATATTGTTCTACTGACAAATCTTCGTCGGAATCGTTCAACCGTGCAGTGATGGGGGTTATAAGAGCATATATCCCTTACCAATATTTTTGCCACCTGGATGTATTTAGGAATTTTTTCCAAAAAACCAACTCCAACCACAATCATTCTTACCTAAAATTTTTAGGTGAGAGAAAATGGTTCCCTACATTTGGGGATCCATTACCAACCCCTAAAACTGAGCTAGGATCCTCTGTCCCCTTTCTCCGTGTGTCCTGTTGTTTTTGAAAAATGTTCTTGTGGAGCCCATTTTTATTATTTATTAAAATGGGCCCCGCAGAAGCACTCTTTTTGTATTAAAAAGAGCAGGGGACACGGAGGAAGGGGACAGAGGATCCCCTAAAACATGCCACATCATTAATGAGCTGGGATCCTCTGTCCCTTCCTTCGTGTCTCCTTTGTGTCCCCTATTGTCTTTAATACAAAAAAAATGTTCTTGTGGAGCCCATTTTTATTATTTATTAAAATGGGCCCCGCAGGGGCACTCTTTTTGTATTAAAAAAAGTAGGGGACACGGAGGAAGGGGACAGAGGATCCGGACCCATCATTAATATAGGTAAGCAATTTAGGTTGTATCATCTCCAACCATGCTACATATTAAAAATATGTAAGATATATATCTAAAATATTCTTTAAATATTATATTTAAAGTATAGGAAATAAATATAGGTAACACCATTAGAGTAAAATAATTTTTTGCTTCCTCATATTTTAGGAAATCATTATTTTAATATATTTTAGGGAACCATTTTAGGTAACGTTATTGGAATTGCTCTTAGTGGTCGACATGGCAGAGAAGATGAAGTGGGAAAGTTAATTAAAGAGACATGATAATGGGGAACATCAGAAAAACAATAATATCCCTATTTTGTTAAAAATAAAAATAAAAATTTGATTGAGTCAATTTTTTTTTTTTTTATCATTCCTAATTTATTAGAATAAATTGATATGCTTCACTGAAATATAAATGAACTTATTTTTATATGAGAAAATTGGGCATGAGGTTTGTATTCAGGGATCTCTCCTGAGATTATAACATAAAAAGCTTATAAAATAAGTGGTCTCGCAAGGACATTTTTATAAATATTAATTTTTTTCAATAATTTACCTAAATATCCTAAAATTTATATTGAAAATCTTTTAATATCATGTAGAACCTGTGGTACATGAGACACATCAATCATTTTTTATATTTATTGATTGATTCAACAAATTTGAACTTTTATTCCATTTTTAGAAAAATTCAGATAATTGGGGGTGTTTGGGGGAACTTTTTTCCAGAAAAAGTCAACTTATTTTAAGACAAAGTTAGAGATTTCTAACATTTCAACTTATTTTCCAACTTACTTTTGTAACTTATTGAATCTCAAATATACATTAAATATTAATATAGATTTTTTTTCAAAATATAAAATTTTTACTCAAAAATAAGTCAATAAATTCTTAAAAAAAGTTTTGCCAAAACAGGCACAGTTCACATCTTTTAAATGTGATTTCAAATTCAAGGCCTCTTGGATTTGGGTCAGGATGGGTTTCAACAAAAAATTGAAGGCCCGCTAAGAACCTTTTGGGCTGAGTTTTATATAATGGGTTGGCTAACCTGTGCCCATGTGTATTTATTAATTATTACACATCGTTTGTTGTATACATCTGTTGGGAAGTGGAAGGTTTATTACTTTTTCACATTTAACCAAATTTGTTATTTACTCTTCTCTTTTTCATCACCTTCAACTATTTTTTTTACTCTTGTTTATTTCACCCAACTAATTATACTTTAAATTTTATTTTAAAACATATCATACAAAATAAAAATATAATTTTGAAATAAAAAAGCAAGTATTTAAAAAAATCTATTTAACTATTTTTATCAAACATAATAGATTTTATTTTTAATGTCTTTTATAAAATAATTACAAAATGACGTGACAAAATGAAATCTTTTTATCAATTGATAGTGAATGCAACCGGAATTAAAGTAGTAGATCTTTTAGCCCCATATCGTCGTGGAGGAAAAATTGGACTATTCGGGGGGGGCTGGAGTGGGTAAAACAGTCCTCATTATGGAATTGATTAACAATATTGCCAAGGCTCATGGGGGTGTATCTGTATTTGGCGGAGTAGGTGAACGTACTCGTGAAGGAAATGATCTTTACATGGAAATGAAAGAATCCGGGGTGATTAATGAAGAAAATATTGCAGAATCGAAAGTGGCTCTAGTTTACGGTCAGATGAATGAACCGCCGGGAGCTCGTATGAGAGTTGGTTTGACTGCCCTCACTATGGCTGAATATTTTCGAGATGTTAATGAACAAGTATATAAAATAATTTATACATGTAAAATTTATTATGACTAATATAAATAATGAAAGAAAGTAGAAAGATTAGTAAATAAGTAATATAATAATAAAGTACACCAACAACAAGGCACCAACAATAAGACATGAAGTAAATAGTCAAGGCAATAAATACTTCTTAACATGTGCCCTTGGGGCACATGTTAGCCATTCCGTTTATATAATTGACAAGAAGGCACGCAATTCTTAGGGAGACTGTACTAAAAAACCTACTCACTTTTTTTTCTCTACACAGCCGCCTCACTTTTCCCCTCTTTTTTCTTACCTAATTGCCGGGGCTTTTATCGGTTTTCACCGGTGGAAAGTCCCAAATCTTTTAATTTTCTTTGTTTTTGTTCTTGTTTTTCAATAATCTCCCTTCTTGGTGAGAGTTTTCCCAATTTATTTGGGTATAGTTTATCTCTCCTTGTGAGAGTTTGGTGTGTTCTTTGTGTGTTTGATGTGTTTTAATATCTGGGATTTCAGATTTGTAGGATTTTTTTGATTTTGATGGATCTTTATGGTTTTGATTTTGTTATTCGCTTCTTAATTGTGAGCGGGGATCTTGATTTAGTGATGAAGTTTTGTATGGGATTGCAGTTTTGGTCGATAGCTCAAACGATAGCTTCATCGGGGCATGAATAAGGTACTAGTAATCCAACGAGGTTGCACGAAGTGGGTACTTGTATTTATATGTACTTTATCTTCAAAATATCGCTTAACTGTCTCTTCATCTCTTAATGAGAACAGACGATTGTAAATTACTGTTTGTTAGATGTCGTATGGCTTTTATTATTGAATTAACACCTTTCTTTCAAAAAAAAAAAACCACACAATTATTTTTCAAGAATTTAAGATCTACTAGCTTAAAATTCGTGCAATGCACGGATCTCTTTTAATATTATATGATTTTTTTAAATTAATTTGAATTACTTTTTTAAAATATAAAATTTGGAGGCTTAAATTTTTAAATGAGATGATTGGATAATAATTATAGGGACATTCTCTTTGGTACACTCGTGGAATTGGCTTTTGCAATGGTACTATCACATTTTTGGCTTCTATACGTGGTACCATCACATTTTTGGCTTCTATACGTGGTACACCTGAAATATTGTTTCTCTCTTAGTCATACCCTTTTTAAGTAAAACGTTAAAAAAACGTTAAACACCGTTTATTCACTGTTAATGAATATTAAAAATAATAGGGATATTCTCTTTGGTACACTCGTGAAATTGGCTTTTGCTAATGGTAAGTTGGTAACATCACATTTTTGGCTTCTATACGTGGTGCACCAGAAATATCAACAATTGTCTAACAGAAGGACATGACTAAGAGAGAAACAATATGTCAGGTGTACCATGTATAGATCCAAAAATGTGATGGTACCATTGGCAAAAGCCAATTCCACGAGTGTACCAAAGAGAATATCCCATAATTATATAAATGTTATCCGTGATATTTCTAGGAAAAGAGATATTTTAGTTAGAAAATATTGAAAAGATGATAATTTTTAGTTGAAAAAGGTAATCGGTTAAATATAAGTACTTATAAAATTATCATTTAATTTTATTAAATAGAATGTCGTGATTTAATTAGAAAAAAAGAGGTCTTAGTTAGAAAAAATTAAAAAGGAAACATGTTTTAGGTTAAAAAGATAATTGATTAGGTTATAGTAATTATAATTTAATTTTATTAATTTACTAAATAAAATTGCTCGTAATGTTTTAAGAAAAGGAAAAATTAATGCGCATGTGATATTTTTAGAAAAAGAGGGTTTTTAGTTAGAATATATTAAAACGATGATACATTTTAGTTGAAAAACTTAACCGGTTAATTATTAATATTTTAATATTGTTATTTATTTTATTAAATAGAACCGCTCGAGCTATAATTGAAAAAAGACAGGTTTTAGTTAAAAAAATAGAAAAGGTAATGTGAAAATTAAAAAGATGACATGTTTTAGGTGAAAAATGTAATTGATTAGTTTATAGTAATTGTAATTTAATTTATGTTATTTTACTAAATTAAATTGCTCGTATTGTCTTTAGATAGTGAGAAATTAATGTTGCCCGTGATATTTTTAGAAAAAAAAGGAATTTTAATTATGAAATATGGAAAAGATTGTACGTTTTAGCTGAAAAAGGTAATCGATTATTATTAGTATTATAATATTATTATTTAATTTACTAAATAGAACCACCCGTGATAAAATTGGAAAAGAGATATTTTAGTTACAGAATAGAGAAAAGGTGACATGTTTTGGCTGAAAAAGGTAATTTATTAGTTAGTAGTAATTATAATATAATTATGTTATTTTATTAAACAAAATTGTTCGTAGTGTTTATAAGAAAGGATAAATTTTAGTTAGATACAATATAAAAGATATTGTGTTTTACCAAAAAAGAGAAATTAATTAATTAGTGAAAATAGAAAAGGTAATATGTTTAATCTAAAAAAGGAAATTAAATAGTTAATAAGATGGATTTTATCTGTGATTAAGTAAGGGTAAATAAGTAAAATCAACAGATAAAAAAGAAAATTAATTAGTTAATAAGATTGATTTTATCTGTAATTAAGTAAGGGTAAATAAATAAAATCAACATGTACTGTATTGACCAACCAAATTTTTAATGTTTCGGCTTTTATATAATAGTATAAATTTTCCTATTGAGAAATTTCATTAACACAACATTTTTAAATTTTGCGCAAAATTGTTTAATTTTTTTAAATAGGCCTAAATTTTTTTTATTTTTCTAGAAAAACTTTGATTGTAAAATACAAAATTTTAATAAGTATTGTTAGTCACAGAGGCATGCCTGTATACATCTAATAACAAGCCTAATTGTTTGTAATGCTCTGCATTACCTACATGGCCTCTTAACTGAGGGAACCTCTAGTTGTAGAGTTTCTATTTGTTCTATACTTGTAATAGGCACCAAATCCTAGTTGTGTAACTGTACTTATGTAGTCAAGAATAATGCTTGAAAGAAGTTCCAAGGTTCATGCCTCGAGCAAGAAGATAAAGACTGTCAAATAATCACAGTTGGGATTTGAAGAAATGAAGAATTTGCTTAAGTACCAATTCGAGAAGTATATTTGTCTATTCGAGAAGTCCAGCATTCGAAAAGTCAGGGATTCGATATCTCAAGACACTATTTGATATCTCTGAATACACTGTTCGATATCTCATTCGATATCTCAGAGATTCGATATGTCTACTACTCTATTCGAGAACTCAAGAAGTCAACAAGTCAAAGTGGTATTCGAGTTCTCAAAGAGTCAACAAGTCAAAGTTCCATTCGATATCTCAAGGACTCAGAAAGCTATTCGAGATCTCAGGGATTCGACAAGTCACAATGCTCTATTCGAGAACTCAAGGATTCCCAGAGAAAAGAGCTATTCGAGAAGTGGTTCGATATGTCAATATAACAGTATTCGAGAACTCAAAGTTATCGATCAAGTCAATTCTAGTTCTCGAATCACTTACTTAGTCACTTCTCGAATACATTCTTGGAGACAAAATACTGAAGAAATTGTACAAGTCTGAAACCTGCAACAAGCCAATGCACTTTATGGACCACAATCTGTAACGTGCTCTGGAAAGCCTACAAGGAAGCTTGGAGAGATATAGAAGAGACAAAGGGCTAAAGAAGTGGATCTGAACAGGCTTTGCAAAGTAAAATCTGTAACCGTTTGGACACTTACTCAAAAAGGATAGACATACTAGAAAGTAATTTGTTTAGCTACCTTATTTGTAGTAAGTAGGTTGTATCCATGTTCTATAAGGATACAGCCTCACTTCCTTAGTTATGGACACACGAACAACCTTGTGAGTCAG
Organism: Kitagawia praeruptora; assembly: GCA_037693485.1. Classification (NCBI taxonomy): domain Eukaryota; kingdom Viridiplantae; phylum Streptophyta; class Magnoliopsida; order Apiales; family Apiaceae; genus Kitagawia; species Kitagawia praeruptora. The sequence goes on from CM075345.1 coordinate 138,841,178, forward strand.
GTTTTTCAGACACTGTAAGTGTAAGCTATATCTCTCTGAGAAAAACGAAGCTGAGAATACTATCTTTTGTATTCACAGATTGTAGAAACCTTTATCTAATAATACATTAGATTAAAGTGATATTGTGTCTTGTGTTGTTCTTTATCCGCACCTACACCTTTGCACACACAAACACTTATCTACTACATAGACTCGAGCCAAAGAAAAGTTCAAGAATCCATTCACCCCCCTCTGTATTCTTTTACTGTATTCAATACTCAACAAGTGGTATCAGAGCAGGCTGTTTATTCAAAAACAAAAAAACGATCATGAGTTCGAATACACCAAAGACTACAAGAACGGTGAAAGTCCCTAAGTTTGACAAGAAAAATTACAACCTCTGGAAGATAAAGATGATGTTGTTCATCAAAGCCTCTCATCCTTTGTATCCTGAGATTCTCAAGAATGGTCCATTTGTCCCACAACAAGAAATACCTGAAAAGACTGTTGGAACCACAACTGTTCCAAGATCTTATGAGGCCAAGGAACCATCCAAATGGACAGAATCAGAAAAGGAAGAAGGTTGCTCTTGACAGTCACCTCATGTTGCTAATTATTGATTCCATGGACATGTCAATGTTTGCAAACATTGCATCATGCACATCTGCCAAAGAAATGTGGGATCACATTGAGGTGTTATGTGAAGGAACTGATGAGGTCAGGGAAAACAAGAAACAGACACTGGTCACACAATATGAGGCTTTCATGGCACAGCCCAAGGAAAGCATTACTGAGATGTTTGAGAGATTTCACAAGCTAGTTACTGAGTTACAGATGAATTGCAAGGTTTACAGCACCAAGGAGTTAAACATGAAGTTTCTGCTATCTTCACCAAACCATCTAGAGCAAAGGGTCATCTCTCTAAGGGAAAGAGATTTGAACAAAATCACTTATGATGTGCTCTATGGTGTTTTAAAGACTCATGAGCTTGAGTTGCTTCAGAAAAGGGCTATCCAAGCCAACCAAGGCAGAATGATAAACACATCATGTGCCTTGATTGTCAACAAATCTATTCAAGACCTAGAAGCATCTACAAGCCAGCTAAGGATAGAGGAGATAGTAGATGATGAAGAAACTAAAGCTGAGGTAAGTGAACCTATTGAGGAGAAGGAGGAAGATGAGTTTTATACTCTTGAAGAACTAGATGGGATGGAAAACACTTCATATGCTTTTATGGCCAGAAAATTCCCAAACATCAGATTCAAGAGGAACCAACCCTTCAAACCTAAAACCCAAAACCATTCATTCAACAAGAGCAAGGCACCTGTGAAACCAAACAAGAATAAGTTCAAAACCAGCCATGTGGATAGGTCATCTGTAAGGTGTTATAGATGCAATGACCTAGGGGATTTTGCCAGTGAATGCACAAAGCCTAAAAAGAAGGATAGAGAGTTTCTTGAGCTCGAAGCTAAGTATGAGGCCCTTCTGAAAAAGTAGACACAATGTAAGGCCTACATTGCTGAAGGGAAGTGTTGGGATGATTCTGATAGTGATGGAGAAGAACAAGAATTTTGCAACTATGCCTTGATGGCCAACTCCAAGGATGACACATCTCCATCAAGCTCTCAGGTACCATCTCTCACTACTATAGATATGTCTGTTTCTGAGTATAAATGCATGATTGAACAACTATCTATTGAGATGTTTAATATTCATACTAGTATGACTGCTGCTAATGAAGAAATTGCTAAACTGTCTACTAGAAATGAAATGTTAACCAAAAAGAATGAGGAACTTGAGCTAACTGCTATGCAAGTAGAAAACCTTAAGAAAGAAGTTGAATACCTGCAGAATAAGGTTCTATGTGCTAGTCAAGTGGAAAAGGCTCTTAGGGATGAATTAGCTGAAAATGAATTCAAACTGAAAACATTTAAAAAATCATCTGGTCTAGTGCAATCCTACTATGAGAAAATTCAAGCAAAACCCAAGGCTGCTATTGGACTTGATTATGACACTCTTAAACAGAGAAAAGGCTATGAAGATGACACAGTTGTTCATGAGGAAGTGCCTCACATTTTGAAAAAGACTGAAAATCCAATTTTTAAGGAATCAACATTTGAAATTGATGAGGATGCCTTACTCATCAAACAAATGTTGAATGATGAGGATGAGGCACAATCCAATGAACAACAAGCATCTTCCAAGAGTGAGAGTGTCAAGTCAAAGACCAAGGAGCCAGTAGGTGATAGGATAAGACCCAAGAAGTTTGTTAAGTTTGTTTTAGCTGGGAAGAGTGAATCAGAGAAGAAAGTGACTAAGAAGAAACAGAACAGAAATGGCAAGTTAGGGATTAACAAAGATAACAACTATGCTTATATGCCTAACGCCCCTAGGAAAACTTGCCAGAACTGTTTCAGTACCAATCATTTAACTCATGCATGCAAGAAACCTGCTGGTAGTGTGTCTAAACCTTTCTATGATTGTTCTGTGCCTCTAAGACATAGAGATGCACCATTTTCTGATAAATTTGACTGTATGACATGCAATATGAATGTTATGACTAGTTGTTTCAATTTGAGAAGGCAATTCATTGATGATTGTATCAGTCACAATTCTCACACACACTACACCATGTCAAAGTCTTCGAGTCCTCCTAAATCTAGGAAGGTACCTCTGTCACCTAAGTCTGAAATCTCAGGTTCTAAGACTTCTAACAGTGACAAGAAGACTAACACAAAGAAAGTTGACAAGCATGTTGTTTATGATAAAACTGTTTCTAAGTCACATGGACCCAAACTTGTTTGGGTACCAAAGGAGAAGTAATACCTTTGTGTTTGTAGGGCAAAGAAAGTGAAAAGAAGGTCATGTGGATTTTGGACAGTGGATGCTCAAATCATATGACTGGTGATATGGCCCTGCTATCACAGTATGAGGAAAATGTTGGCCCAATGGTTGCTTTTGGAGATGATAGCATGGGTAACACATTGGGATATGGCAAGTTAAAAGTTGGAAATGTCATCATTGAAGATGTAGCACTGGTCAAGGGACTCAAGCATAATCTGCTAAGTGTTGGTCAGTTTACTGATAGAGGATTCAAGGTGGATTTTGACAAAGATGAATGTTTGATCACCCATAAGAAGACTGGTGATTTTGCTCTATCTGGAGTAAGGAAAGGAAGCTTGTTTGTAGCCAATATGGATTCTACAAACAAGGACAAAATTTGTTGCTTTTACTCAAAAGCATCAAATGAAGATTGTTGGTTGTGGCACAAGAAACTATCACACCTGAACTTCAAAGCCATTAATTCTCTAGTCAAAAGAGAGTTAGTGAGAGGCATGCCCACACTTGAATTCTGTCAAGAAGGAGTGTGTGAGGCTTGTCAAAAAGGAAAGATGAAAAGATCAAGCCACAAGTCACAGACAGTGACATCAATAACCAAGCCCCTACAGCTCATTCATATGGATTTGTTTGGGCCTGTCAATATTATGTCACTAGGAAGAAAGAAGTATGCCTTGGTGATGGTTGATGACTTTACAAGGTATACATGGGTGGAATTTCTGGCATCAAAAGATGAGGCTCCACAAGTAATCATTGAGCATATAAAGAAAGTTGACAAGGAAGCAAAGGCCAACAATGCAAGTGTGATTGCACTAAGAAGTGATAATGGAACAGAGTTCAGAAATGCCATACTTGAAGCATTCTGTAAAGAGAATGGTATTTCTCAGCAATTCTCAGCTCCAAGGACTCCACAACAAAATAGAGTTGTTGAGAAAAAGAATAGAACTCTAATTGAGGTTGCTAGAACAATGTTACTTGATGCAAGGATGCCTACATGTTTTTAGGCTGAGGCTGTAAGCACTGCATGCTATATCCAGAACAGAACCCTCATCAACAAAAACACTGGAAAGACACCTTATCACTTGATGACTGGAAAGAAGCCCACTCTAAAGTATGTTCATACTTTTGGAAGCAAATGCTTTGCATTGAAGGATAATTCTGAATATGTTGGAAAGTTTGATGCAAAAGCATTTGAAGGAATTTTTCTTGGCTACTCTATGGAAAGAATTGCATACAAAGTTTATGTCATCAGTCAAAAGAAAATTATGGAAAGCACAGATGTGACATTTGATGACAGCAAACTACCTGGACTAGAAGAAGCCAATGATGAAGATAAAGATCCATTAAGGTTTGATAATCTAGATGATTCTGATGAAGAGTTTGAAACTGAAGTTGAAACTCAAGTTCAACAAACTCAAGTCAAAGATGACACAAGAGAAGAATCTGTGCCAATCAACAGTGGAGAAACAAGCATCCAAGGCACACCTGTGAGTAGTAGCAATCTCACAGGGGGATGAAATGAGAATGATCATGATTTGGATGATGAAGCAACATCAAGAATGAGAAATCAGGCCGAGCACTCAAGGAAATGGGATAGATCACACACTACAGAGCAAATCATTGGAGATCCTAATGCAGGAGTAAGGACTAGGAGAGCTACTCAGAATGAGTGCCTCTATGGCCATTTTCTATCTCAAGTTGAGCCTAAGAAACTTGATGATGCACTGTTGGATCCAGATTGGATTGTTGCCATGCAAGAGGAGCTGAATCAATTTGAAAGGAACAAAGTATGGGAACTAGTGCCTGCACCAAAGAATAGAACCATTGTTGGAACAAAATGGGTTCTGAAGAATAAGATGGATGAAGATGGTGTAATAGTAAGAAACAAAGCAAGGTTGATTGCAAAAGGATACTCTCAACAGGAAGGCATTGATTATGATGAGACATTTGCCCCTGTTGCTAGATTGGAAGCCATCAGAATATTCTTGGCATTTGCTGCTCATTCAAACTTTAAAGTGTATCAAATGGATGTCAAGAGTGCGTTTCTGAATGGAGAGTTGGAAGAAGAAGTTTATGTGCAACAACCACCTGGCTTTGAGGATCCACACTTTCCAGAATTTGTTTACAGATTGCTTAAGGCACTGTATGGACTTAAACAGGCTCCAAGGGCATGGTATGATACTTTATCACAATTTCTTCTTGAAAATCAATTCACTAGAGGTACACTGGACACGACACTGTTTTACAAGAAGCATGGTGATGATCTTATCCTAGCTCAGATCTATATGGATGATATCATCTTTGGTTCTACAAATGAGAAGCTGTGTGAGAAATTTTCTAAACTCATGCTGAGCAGATATGAGATGAGTATGATGGGAGAGTTGACATTCTTTCTTGGGTTGCAAGTCAGTCAAAGGAAGGATGATATCTTTATCAGTCAGACCAAGTACATCAAGGATTTACTGAAGAAGTTTGACTTGGAAGATTGCTCACCTGCAAAGACACCCATGGCCACTGCCACTAAATTGGATGAAGATGCTAAAGGCAAGAAAGGAGATATCTCAGTCTATAGAGGCATGGTTGGTTCTCTACTCTACCTCACTGCAAGTAGGCCAGACATCATCTTTGCTACATGCTTGTGTGCAAGGTTTCAATCAAATCCAAAAGAATCACATCTGGTTGCTATAAAAAAGATCTTTAGATATCTGAAGGGCACTCCAAACTTGGGTTTATGGTATCCTAAGGACACAGGGTTCAATCTGGTTGGTTATTCTGATGCTGATTATGCTGGATGCAGAGTGGATAGGAAAAACACCTCAGGTAGCTGCCAGTTTCTTGGACAAAGGTTAGTCTCTTGGTATAGCAAGAAACAACAATCTGTGTCAACTTCTACAGCTGAGGCTGAATACATAGCTGCTGGAAGTTGCTGTGCTCAAGTGCTTTGGATTAGAAATCAACTTAGAGATTATGGACTTGTGTTGGAAAGAATTCCAATCATGTGTGACAACACAAGTGCAATCTCTATAGTTGCCAATCCTGTCAATCATTCTAGGACAAAGCACATTGACATCAGATATCATTTCATAAGAGAACATGCAACTAATGGAACTATTGAGTTACATTATGTTTCTACAGATAAACAACTAGCTGAAATATTCACTAAGCCATTAGATGAAGCCACCTTCACAAGGTTGGTTAGTGAGATTGGAATGCTGAATTCTTCAGATTCTGGCTAGGTGAATACACCATCTAGATTGTTGCAACAGTAAACACTTACTTTATCTAAATTCTCAATATTTTTGGAGTAAGTGTTGGCTGAAATATGATTTATAAATATTTCAAATCTGTTGCATATTTGGAAAATCATATTTTCTTGTTAACTTGAAATTTCTGCGAAATTTTGAGAAAATCACTGTTTAATTTGCTAGAATATTCTTGTATGAATATGGCTGGTAAATTTTAAAAAATAGTGAAAATTGAGTTTCTATGAGTAAAAGGAATAGTTCGATAAATTAGACTTCTCGAATGGTTCATTTCAGTGATGGTGGTCGACTTCTCTAACAAGCCTATTCAGGACACTCTTGAGTTCTCGAATAGTGTCTTTTAGAGAACTCGAACAGAGACATGAGTGAGTTCTCGAATAAGGTATTTCAGTTCTCTATTGATAGAGTTCTCGAATAGCATGTTTGAGTTCTCGAATCATTTGAAAAGGCTGATTTCTCGCTGAATTTTAACCGATTTTGGATTTTTATTCAGAATTCAGAATTACTCATAAAACATATTTTACCTAATTTAGATTTATTTTTAAGTTAGATAACTGCCAACTGTGAGTTACAACCTGCTTGAGTTATCGAATAAGCTTTTCTTGAGTTATCGAATAGTAGTTTTCTACTTCTCGAATGCCTGACTTGTCGATACAAAACATACATCTAAGCGACAATTCAAGTACTTCATACTTATACTATTTTACATCCATTCGATTCATTTCATTCGATTTCTGAAGCATCTAAACTCCCAAAACCTCTGAAAACCCTAACTGCCAAAAGCTAAATTTCTTCTTCAACCTTTACTTTTTCTTCTTTTCTCTCTGTATCAATGGCAACAGTGAAGTTCAACACCAATTTTATCGCCCTAACCAGTGATGTTGAAGCACCCAATGCGAACTTCAAGTGCTTTGTAAAGTGGATGGCTGAGTCATACATCAAGGATGCACTCTCTGCCAACCCAACACTGTATCTAGACATTCTTGAACAGTTTTGGGGAACTGCTATTGTGGAAGTTGTAGCCCTGGAAAGCGCAATAACTTCATATATAATCTACTGCAAGATTCAGGACCAGGAAATCACTATCACCACTACAGACATGAATCAAGCACTGGGCCTACAACAAGAGTCATATGACATACTGGCCACGAATGCAGAGTTAGAATAATTCTTTGAGTTCATCAACTACTCAGATGGGATCAATCTTGGAAAATTAAACAGGAAGAATCTGAGAAAGGAGTAGAGCTATGTGTTTGCAACTCTTCTTCAAGTCTTCACAAGAAGGAAATCAAGCTTTGATCAAATCAGTGCACCTGCACAACAAATTGGCTATGCACTGGCCTATGGAAAGAAGATATATAGATGTTGGTCAAATCATCCTACAAGAGCTGTATGGGAGACTTGGTAAGAACACAACCAAGAGAGGTACTGACATTTTCTTCCCTCGCTTTATTCAATCTGTTCTTAATTTTAAAAATGCTCAATTGATTGAACTGCCTGGGATAGATAAAAATAGAATAGGCTATCCTAAATCCATGACAAACTCATTTTTGGTAATTTGGAGACTAGGAATGATGTGGATGTAAGACTTAACATAACTCCCCATATGGAGAGTTTGTTTAGGACTTAACCCCACAACATGCCAACATTTGACTCAAAGTCACAGTTAGCACAGCCCAAGCAAGTAGAACAAAATGCTAACCCAGGGCCTGCTAACCAACCCTCTCAACCAAACACTCTACCACACAGTGAGCCAACTGCATCATCCTCTCAAAAGGGTGATGTTAGTAAAAAGAAGAGAAAGGAGGTAATGTCTGCACCTTTAACCATCTTATCTGAGGCAGCATTAGCTGTAGAATTAGAAAGTGAGGCACCTGAGTCACCCCTTATCAGGCCAAAAAAGAAGAAATCTAGGACCACCTCTTCAGTCACACAAATGGCTGAAGTTGTAAAATCAGGGGCACACAATTCACTAGATGTATCCTCTCAACAGGGTGCATCTATAGAATCAAGCATCCTCCCCAATGCACCTATTTGTACGGAGTCAGTACATGGGAGTGATAAGGTTGGCACAACACTAAGTGGAGAGCACATCACAATTGAAACTCCCTCTATCTCTCAGGGGGAGTTGCTAAACTCTAATCTAAAAGACACCTCTCTTCCAGAATCTACCACTCAAATTTCTTTGCAACCTGCAACTCAAGCAATTGAGGAGCAAGGCATTGATCATCCAAAATTCTTTTCTTTTGATGAGCCAATGAATTCAAGTGACTTGGTGCATGTCACCTTGCTCACCACCCAGGACCCACATTTAGATGGTGAGGGAATGCATGCTGGGGCATCTCCTAATGACACCATCACAAACACAATGGTTCCACTAGTTTTTATTAGAGACTCTGTGCCTGTGTCAACTGCTGGTGTAATTCATCCAACTTCTGTGGAGACACCAGTAGTAGAGTCAATCCATCCGGTTACAGAAGTTGCATCTGTAACTGAGGAGTCTAGCTTGCCTATCTCTAGCTCTAACTTTCTGTCACAATGGCTGAAGCCTGTGCAACATGACAGTGCTTCAGGATCAGGGTCTGTTCCACCACAATTGACGGTTGAAGCACTCCAAAGCTTAGTTGTGGATAAGATTCCTGAGTTTGTCAAGATTGCTCAACACTTAGTCACCTCCAACATCCCTAACCCAGACTATGATGCCATTCTGCTATGCCATAAGGATGATGTGGAGATGCAGAAGACAAAGATAGTTGATGATGCTGAGAGAGATGACAATGTAGATGCCTGGTTGCAAGGAAAATATGATATTACTCTTGATGAAGCACTTCAATATCTCAGGGAGGAATACATCACTTCACTAGGTTCCAATGCCAAATCTCTGACCCCTGGTGAAGTGTATGAGGCCATGAATGACTCTTACAAAGGAAGTCAATAAAGTATGTGATGCAACAGCCAAAGAAAGTAGGTGCAATTCAAAGGGAATTTGCTGCCAAATTTCCATCTTTAGATCCTGTCCTCAGAACCATTCAGGAATGCAAATCTTCCTGCACCAAGATGGATAATGGCTTGGCTTTGCTTCATGGAACAGTCAGCCACCTAGCAACTCATGTTCAGAGCCTATCTAATCAGACAACTGAAGCTAATGCCATGACCAGGACTCTTTTTGCTAATCAATATGGGGATAAGCTGGTAACTGAGGTCCCTGTGCATGACATGACCAAATATGAAGTACAAAGACTCAAGGAACAATCTATCTCTGGTTTCAAGGCCACTGAGTTATTCACCAAGGTGGATACTCTGGAAAAGGAGGTGGTCAATCTCAAGAAATCCAATGCTCAGTTAACAGACATTGTTGCTGCTCTCAATGAAAAGTTAGGCATTCAAGCCACTGCCAGTGCTGATGTTCTTCTCACCCAACAACAGATGCTTTCTGCCATAATGAAGCATATGGGACTCCCTCTACCTGAAGATTCTTCCAACCCAATGTCACTTCTATAGCCTCTGTGCCTGACAACAAGCTTAAGGGGGAGAAGAGGACATTAAGGAACTCAAAATCTAAGGGGGGGAAACCTAAGGAGAAAGGCATCACAATAAATGAGGGTGGTCAACCAAGAACTGCTAAGTCAAATCAGTCTGAGAAATTAAAGGCAACATCCAAGGAGGAAAAACTGAAGAAAGTGGCTGTAGATGAAGAGGCCAAGATTCTATCTATCCCTCCATCTGAAACTGAAGACAAGTCCCCAGAATATGAATTCGACATTGCTAAACAATCTTTTCAAGCTGAACCTTCAGAATTCAGAAATGTTCTTACTCAAAGGGTATGTCAAGAAACTGCAAATTCTAAACTATACCATGACATAGCCTTTCTGAAGCACCTAAATGAGCTGAGAAGAAGGGCAAACTTCCACTACTTTGACTACATCAAGCTTCTTGTGCAAGATGTGTTTCTAGTCACTGTAGTGGGAAGAGAAATTGTTCAAACTAATCCTTATGCCATCATCACTACTAATGATAGAGAAGTCCTAGTCCACACTGCCAAGAATCTCCTTCACATCCACATTGAAGCTTTGCAAATTCTATCCAGCTCTGAACTTGGAACAATTATCAAGAAGATAGAAAGGAATAACTCATCAGACAACAATATGCTCAAAGAGATTCTCACCAAGTGCATGAAATCTCAATTGCCTCAAGTAGTTCCTCAGCCTCACTGTATTTTATATGAAAAGAATCAAGACATTGTTGCCTTCAGATTTGGCCAACACCTCAAATCAAACAACATGTCTATAATAAAATTTTTGGCTGGAGTTATCTAAATTTGAAATAGAGGCTCTTGACATTCTGGTGAAGTTTATCAACTCTCAGTCAGACATCAAGCCTATTGCTAAAGAGGGAAAGTCAGACAAAGATAAGGATGATCAAGACAAGAGTGGCAGCAAAGGTGGATCTCAAGGAAGGAATAAGGGTGGTGATGACAAGGAGAAAAGGGATGGTAAAAGCAAGAAGAAAGATGATGACAGAGATGGTGGAAAGGTGCATGAGAGAAAGAGTGGAAAACAACAAGTCTCAGGCATTATTAACAGTAATCTCATCACAACACAAGACTCTGAGTCTAGGGTGAATGCTGTTAGCAATGACCTACCAAAATCTGAATCAATGGCTTCTGCAACTGTTTTGCCAACTCAAGAAAAGGAGATGCTAATCAAGAAACCACTTGTGTATATCAGAAAGCATACTGCTAATGGTATACTACAATGGTCCAAAGACAAAGGTCTTAAATTTTTTCAAGCAACAAAGGAAAGAAGCTGAAATGGAAGATGTCAGCCAGAAGGGCAAGAAAGGTGAAGACATATACATCTCAGGCACTCACAATCATTCCTGGACTAGACTTGCCCTGTCTCAACATAGACTATGATGAAGACGAGATAGCATATCAACTGGCTCAGAGAATCTATCATGTAGCTATAGTTGATGACTGCCTGGAGTTCAAATACACTGATGGGAGATTCAAGCAAGGCATGTGTGAACACTGGGGCAAGTTACATGATCTACAAAGAATAATGGTGCTACTCAACCTTGAGAATGAAAAGGAGAGAAGGTGGAAAATTGAGATAGCTCATTTTATCAAGATGAAAAGAGATCATGAGGAAGAGTTGAGAAAGAAGAATGAAGCCTTGAAGATAAAGAGAGAAGAAGAGTTAGATGCTCTAGAAGCCAAAGCTGAAGAATTAAGAGCTAAAGGGTTATGCAGAGTCAAGTATAATCCTTACATTGTGGAATACATGAAATATGGTAGAAATGTGAAGATTAGAATGGATTACATTAGCTCATACTCTGAAGCCAAACTGAATGAAGTCATTAGAGACCTATCTGGCTCACCTCTCATTGAAGAACTCACTGCCATGGAAGACATCATCCAGGCAATGAGTGATGCAAAGAAAGCCAAGGAAGAAAAAGAAAAGGAGGATCCACAAGCCAAATCTCAAGGAGGAGAATCAAAGGAAAATGGCTAGTATTTCTTCATAACTGTAAGAATGCTTTCTTTGTAAAAATATTCAATCAATTTCATACATGTACTTGTCAAGATTTATCTTCATGTATGTTAGGCTTGTTATCAGACATGAAATTGTGACTAAGGGTCTTACTCACAATTTGGGGGAGATTGTTAGTCACAGAGGCATGCCTTTATACATCTAATAACAAGCCTAATTGTTTGTAATGCTCTGCATTACCTACATGACCTCTTAACTGAGGGAACCTCTAGTTGTAGAGTTTCTATTTGTTCTGTACTTGTAATAGGCACCAAATCCTAGTTGTGTAACTGTACTTATATAGTCAAGAATAATACTTGAAAGAAGTTCCAAGGTTCATGACTCGAGCAAGAAGATAAAGACTGTCAAATAATCACAGTTGGGATTTGAAGAAATGAAGAATTTGCCTAAGTACCAATTCGAGAAGTATATTTGTCTATTCGAGAAGTCAGGGATTCGATATCTCAAGACACTATTCGATATCTCTGAATACACTGTTCAATATCTCATTCGATATCTCAGAGATTCGATATGTCTACTACTCTATTCGAGAACTCAAGAAGTCAACAAGTCAAAGTGGTATTCGAGTTCTCAAAGAGTCAACAAGTCAAAGTTCCATTCGATATCTCAAGGACTCAGAAAGCTATTCGAGATCTCAGGGATTCGACAAGTCACAATGCTCTATTCGAGAACTCAAGGATTCCCAGAGAAAAGAGCTATTCGAGAAGTGGTTCGATATGTCAATATAACAGTATTCGAGAACTCAGAGTTATCGATCAAGTCAATTCTAGTTCTCGAATCACTTACTTAGTCACTTCTCGAATACATTCTTGGAGACAAAATACTGAAGAAATTGTACAAGTCTGAAACCTGCAACAAGCCAATGCACTTTATGGTCCACAATCTGTAACGTGCTCTGGAAAGCCTACAAGGAAGCTTGGAGAGATATAGAAGAGACAAAGGGCTAAAGAAGTGGATCTGAACAGGCTTTGCAAAGTCAAATATGTAACCGTTTGGACACTTACTCAAAAAGGATAGACAGACTATAAATTAATTTGTTTAGCTACCTTATTTGTAGTAAGTAGGTTGTATCCATGTTCTATAAGGATACAGCCTCACTTCCTTAGTTATGGACACACGAACAACCTTGTGAGTCAAGTTTTTCAGACACTGTAAGCTATATCTCTCTGAGAAAAACGAAGATGAGAATACTATCATTTGTATTCACAGATTGTAGCAACCTTTATCTAATAATACCTTAGATTAAAGTGATATTGTGTCTTGTGTTGTTCTTTATCCGCACCTATAACTTTGCACACACAAACACTTATCTGCTACATAGACTTAAGCCAAAGAAAAGTTCAAGAATCCATTCACCCCCCTTTGTATTCTTTTACTGTATTTAATACTCAACAAATATGTGTAAAATTACTGTGTTTAATTCCAATTGTTGTTTTAGGAGCTGCAAGTGCCACAACAAAATGTCCTTTAGGTACCGCTTGATAAAAGGCCTGGAGTTGGTTAGAGTTGGGATGAAATTTGTTTAATATTTCAAATAATTTTATTAAAATCTACTTTAGAATTCTGAATAGCCGATTGCTTGATATAGCGAATGAGTAATGTTAGGTGCACATAAAAATTTATATAATGAGTTGGATTCCACTAATTAATGTTTTTATTGGTTGATATTAATGTGAATGTAGGAGGCCCATTGAATTATAACCAATCACATTGAGTCACTTACCATTCTATGAAATTTTTTGTGAAACTTTATGTAACTCTAGCATTTTCCATAACGAATAGTCCATTACTGATATAACATTGGTCTATTTGAATTCGAATTTAAACTCTCTTAAAGACTTACTCCCTCCGTCCCATTCCCACAATTAAGGTTTTAATTTTTTTCCTTTCAGGTTCCTAGTACGCATATAAAAAGAATATTCACAGATATTATTTTCTCAATTTTTGTTTTGTGTAAAAATTGGATATTCAAACTTTTATATGAAACAAAAAATTCGAAAAAATATTACCTATAATTATGTTTTTTATATACATAGAAATGTGTGCCAAGACACTTAAAAGAAATTAGAACATTTATTATGAAAACGGAAAGAGTATTTGAATTTATTTAGTAGTATTTGTTTGTCTATTCAGTTCGTTTAAATCTGCAAACAAGAGAGGGAAATAATATGCTCCATTCTTCAGCAAATTTAACCTCACCAACATGAAACTTGTGCGTGAAATTGGAACAAAACTCTCTTCTCTATCACTTCCCCTGCTTTGTAGACAAACTTGCCTATTGACTAATTTTATATTCGAGTGAATCTCCTCTTTTTTTTTTCTTTTTTTTTTTTTAATATTTTGGCTTATAACCTTTTACAATGAATATCTGTTAGGGGTGAGCAATGGTCGGGTTGGTCGGGTTGAAAGGATTAAACCACCCAACCCATATTTTACGGTTTTGGAATTTAACAACCCGTTACCAGAACCGTTAGTACTAAAAAAAACCGTCCAAATTATAACGGTTTGGTTTGGGTGGGTTGGGTTTTAAACCACTTAAAAAATTTAAACTTGTAAAAAATTAATCAACACAATTGTATAATGCATCAATGGACTAACATCACAAAATATCACCAAAATATGGTAATTAAGTTACAAAGTCTTACGGACGAGCAAAATAACGTTGTTTAGGTAAAATGATAGTTGAGAAAAATAGGGTTAGAAACTTACCGATTTAATCTTTTTACATATTGTAATTATTGTAAGCACATTTTTTTCTTTTTATATAATTATATATTAATTATTAATTTGAATTATATTTCTTAAATAACAATAAAAATTAATTATTATATATTATTATATATTCGGGTGGAACGGGTTATATTGGTCGGGTTGACAAGGCAAACCGAACCCAACCATTATTTTTCGGTTTTTAAAAATTCGAAACCGTTACCAACCCGAACCGTTACAAAACCGTAAATTCTGGTTTGGGCGGTTTGGATTGGACGGTTTGGGCGGGTTTGAAAAATTTTGCTCACCCCTAATATCTGTTCATTGACAAAAATGAGTATCGAACCCGGAACCTCTACCAACTAAGCTACCTCAGATTCTATAAAAAAACAGAAGAAAAAAAAGACAAAGATATGATTAAATTCAATTATATGGAACAGATATTTTATCTTATCCCTTATCATTATTTATTTCATGCAAATCTGATCCACACGGACCACACCACACCCTCCCCGCCCCCCTACAGATCATACAACTTTAATAATTCTCATGCACCAATGACTAAACAGTCAAACACCTATTCTAAACTCTAACCCCAATGGTCAGCCAGATCCAACTCGTTCGAGTCAACTCACCCCACCTCAGAACTCACATCTTACTCCTCCCCAACTCCTTAGCCATATCCCTCAACAAAAACTTTTGTATTTTCCCAGTTGAAGTCTTGGGCAACTCCTCTTTAAACACAACATTTTTCGGCACCATATATTTAGGCAACTTCTCCCTACAAAATTCGATTATTTCATTCTCATTTACCCTCATTCCCGAGTTCAAACTCACGAACGCGCACGGGGTCTCGCCCCAAAACTCGTCAGGCCGCGCCACGACCGCGGCCTCATTCACCGCTGGATGCAAATACAACACCGATTCCACCTCCACACTACTCAAATTCTCACCCCCGCTAATTATCACATCCTTAGACCGATCCTTAATTTCCAAATACCCATCCTCATGCATGACTGCCACGTCACCCGTATAAAACCAACCATTTTTCAAACACTTTCTAGTACCTTCCTTGTCTTTTATATAACCTAACATCACACTCCCACCTCGTAACACAACCTCACCCAGAGTCAACCCGTCGCGTTTCACACTGAGTCCTGACTCAGTATCCACCACATCCACTTGCGTACATCCTACCGTCCTCACACCCTGTCTAGCCTTCAATCTCGCCCTCTCCGTCTCGCTCAAACAATCCCACTCTCGCTTCCACAAACACATCACCACCAATCCTCCAACTTCAGTCAGTCCATACCCGTGGCTGACCACAAACCCTAATTTCTCAGTCCTCATCAGCACAGTTGCAGGAGGCGGAGCTCCTGCAGTTAAAATATGAACAGGATTTTGTAGCTTCACACCGTTGGAATTATTCGATAACATGTTTAAAACAACAGGAGCTCCGCACATATGAGTGACTCCGTATTTAACTATGGTTTCGTAAATCAAATCAGAGTCGAATTTTCGCAAACAAATATTAGTAGCTCCAACAGCAGCCATTCCCCAAGTATAACACCAACCGTTAGCATGAAACATAGGTAAAGTCCATAGATATACCGGTTGTTTCGGAACGGACCATTCGATTAGTCCATCAACAGACATAATAAACAATCCGCGGTGACTATGCACAACTCCTTTCGGTGAGGCTGTAGTGCCTGAAGTGTAATTTAGTACGATCGGATCCCAATCCGATCTCGGTCTAATCCAATTAAACATCGGATCACCTTTCTTAACCAAGTTCGCATAGCTATGATCAAAATCATGCGATAAAAGTGACTCGATTTCGTCTCCATCTTCCGTAATCAGGACCAAAACTGGACGCGTATGTAGTGGAATAGCAGAAATTGCTTCGAGAGCTACTGAAGCAATTTGATGATCGACGAACAATAGTTTCGATTCGGAGTGTTTGAGCAGAATCGAGATCGTACGTGCATCGAGACGAGTGTTGATGCAGTTAAGCACAGCTCCGGACATAGGAACTGCGAAATGAAGCTCGTACATGGCGGGAATGTTAGGAGCGAGTACAGAAACGACGTCGCCGCGAGAAATAGATAGTGATGACATTGAGGATGCCAGCTGGAGACAACGGCGGTGAGTTTGTGACCAAGTGTAGGTGGTTGTGTTGTAGATCAGAGAAGGTGTGTCGCCGTAAACGACGGCGGCTCTTTCTAAGAAAGACAGTGGAGTGAACGGCGATGAGTTGGCCGGGTTGGGGGCCATTTCATTCATTTTTTGTATTTCTGGATTTTGATAGTTGCAGAGCAGTGGTGAGTTTGAAGAGAGTTTTGGCTGAGAAAACTAGATAGAGTTGAATGGATGTGCAAGTGTAGCTGATGCATAAATACGTTACATACAGTAGCGTCTGTGTATTTAACTACTCCTAGAAGAGTTGGCAAATTGAAAGCCAAGTCATAGACTCATAGCCGGAATTCTTTAATTTGCATCGGATACCAACTTTATACATGGTTATGGTAAATTATACTTCGTCCGTCTGGACAAGGGTGTATAGACTATCCGCTCAACCGCAATTGAACCGCAAACCACTCGCAACCAAATTGTATTTTGCGGATAATCGCGAAATGCGGGTTGGTTGCGAATTGTATTTTTAAGAACCGCATATTTGCGGGTTGATTGCGGATTTGAATATTGAAAAATCGTAAAATCACAACCGCAACTGCAAACCGCACATATATATTTATAATAATTTATATTTTTATAAATATATTTTATATTATATAAATTAATAAATTATACACA
Organism: Kitagawia praeruptora; assembly: GCA_037693485.1. Lineage (NCBI taxonomy): Eukaryota > Viridiplantae > Streptophyta > Magnoliopsida > Apiales > Apiaceae > Kitagawia > Kitagawia praeruptora. The sequence continues at coordinate 138,858,330 of CM075345.1, forward strand.
CAAGACATAGAAGTTTCTTTTCCGGGAGTGGCTATACATTTTCTGGGAGTTGATATATGGATATAGCCTGCCCATTTACCAAATATATTTACCCAGCTCATTTACTCGAACCCAATTCAATATTTAACCTACAAATTGAATAAGAATAATGCTAGGGACACCAAAATTGGTTCCCAAAACTTTTCCCAAATACATGTGGCACATTCTGATTTGTTGTAATAATAAATGGGCCCCCTGTATTCACAACAACAAAACCAATCAAAAAGACCCATACTGCCACATCAGCCATGTCATGTCATTTGGTGGCAATTTTTTGTACCAAATTTTGGTGCCTCTAGCACTACTCATTGCATAATTATGTCTAACCAATTATGTTTATTCTGTTGCACTAGACATAACTACACCAGGAATTATTGATCATGCTTTGTTATTGTATTGATGAGCTATATTTATGTGCTTGCAGCCTTGCACCAAAAAAATTTGTGATATTGTACTGATTTTTTTTTACCGACTTGTAATTGTATTTTAATTTTTATTAAATTAAGCTTAGGTGGTTAATCGCAAACCGAACCGCATCAACCGCGGTTAATCGCAACCGCATTTGCAGCTGTGGTTGGAAATTTCCAAAACCGCCAAAATCAAAAACCCGCATCAATCGCTAAAAACTGAACCGCAACCGAACCGCGTACACCCCTAGTCTGGACCGTCTATATCATTTCATACAAATTTTTAATTTTTTCACGCATTTCAATATATTAGTTGAGTTACTTATAAATTAGAATGGAATCAAAAAAATTAAAAAATGAAAAAAATTATAAATGAAAAAATCAAAAAAATATTTAAATTAGAATGGAAGGAGTAAGTTTTAAATAGCCAAATTTCTTTAAATTCGTTTCATTAAATATTTTTGATATGATTGGATTATCTGGATAGTTGGTTCCTTATTAGGCATCATTTGATTTGGAAAATCATTATGGTCTAATAAATAATTTTTATTGTTTAATAAATTTCGAATAAGTAAGAATCGGTTATTAAAATAAGTTAGTGTCATCGAATGATGGCATTGTCATCTATTATGAACATTTTTAATGATATTGGTTAAAATTGTTGGTAAAAATAATATAATTATTGATTATGTAAAATTTGTTAAATCTATAAGATGGCGTGTTCCAATGGAATTGCTATAATAATTAGTTATATTTTAAAAATAATATATTAATATAATTACAAGTTGTCAATATTATTATTGTCAATATGATAATAGATGATGTGTTGTTTTACTTCTTTACAGATTCGATATAATCAATATAATTGTATTGGCGAAAATTACATAAAAGAAAATTATACCATTAAAATGAAGGGTTTTTTCAAAAATATCCAAGTTGCAATTTTTTTTCCCAAAAATACGATTGCAACCTTGTTCGCAACCCCATTCGCAACATTTGCAAATTCATTTGCAATCGATTTTCACCTACGATACCAACATTACAATCTCATTTACAATTTTAGGTAGTATTTTTGAAAATATTTTCAAAAAATTAGGTATTTTTGTAAATATCCCTAAAATACACAATTATTTATAAATTACGTATAATTTTATTTATGACATGCTAACTAAGCTTTTAGCTTGGCAAAAATCTTTAACAAAATAACTTTGGTAGAAATATAATCAAAATGATTTATATTTTATTGAAACTTGCCAGTTCGATACAAAATGATTTCTAAAATGTACGGGAGGTGATTGAAATGAAGTACTTCCTCCATCTCATTATACATGTATTTTTTTAAAAAAGAATTTGTTTCATATTAAATGTCATTCTCTTATTTTAATACAAATTTAAGAGTAATTTTAACTCATCATAAGTGTCCCAATTGGTTAGGACCGTAACTTAGGGACTTACGATCCCAAAATCATAGGTTCGAATTCATTGAAAGACATAGGTTCAAATCCATTGAAAGACACATAAGTAAGTGGGATGGGGTTCGAATTCATTGAAAGACATAGGTTCAAATCCATTGAAAGACACAGAAGTAAGTGGGATGCCATACTCGATGGATACGAGTGTACAGTCCTCCATATTAGTCGAGATGCGCGAAATCTAGCCCAAATATTTAAGGGTAATTTTCCAAAATTATTTATCAATTTATCATTTTTAAGGTGTGAAATGTAGCCCAAATATTTAAGGATAATTTTCCAAATTATTTCTCCATTTATCATTCTTAAGATTTGGCTTTTTTCAACCTTTTAAAAAGAGAATTTGTTTCACATTACATGTCACTCTCTTATTTCAATATAAATTTAAGAGTAGTTTTCCAAAACTATCCTTACATTTATTATCTTTATTTTGACTTTTTTAAAACATAACATTATTCTCATTTTTCAATATATTAATTAAGGGTATTAGTTGGAAAAATTTATCTAACTAACATTTTTCACATAATAAATGATTTTTTTTTAAAAATAATATATATTTTGGAACGAAAAAAATATCCAACTTATAGTTATAGTTAAACCTCGATAAATGAATATGCTCGGGACCGAAAAATTTTATTCATTAATCGAAATTATTCCTTTATCGAGATAAAAAATATACCATTTCTATTATATCAGGACCGAAAAAAATAATTCATTTAATAAAATTATTCGTTTATCGAATATTCATTTATCGAGGTTTTATTGTAATTGTTCTCAAGATTTTGATGAAATAATAAAATTTCACGTGAATTTGATATATCAATATATTCTTAATGTCTGCTAGTATTGCATTTTAAAAATTACTGCTTTTACCCTTCATTTTTTTAATCTTCTTTATTTATTTGATGTCCTTTTTTGTCATTACACAGAAAAATTACAGCTTTTATCCTTTATGTTTTTAATCTTCTTTATTTCTTTGATGTCTCTTTTTGTCATTACACAATATTTGGAGCGACCCAATTTAGATTGGATCGACCCAAATCTCCTTTATTAATCAAATTCCTTTTTCAGGTTAAATATATTACCTTTTCTATTTTTCAATAACTAAATAATTTACTTCTTAGGTAAAATACAATATCTTTTACATTTTATCTAACTAAAATTTCCCTATTTTTAAAAACTACGATCAATTTTGTATAATAAAATAACGTAATTATATTATAATTAGTATTAAATAATTAATTACCTTTTTGAGCCAAAATACGTTACCTTTTCTCTTTTCTCTAACTAAAATCTCTATTTTTCCAATTGTATCATGGACGGTTACCTTTTTCAAACACGTTACCTTTTTTCCCTTCTCTTACGAAAATCTCTCTTTTTCCAATTATATCACGGGCGATTCTATTTAATAAAAATAAAATAATAATATTATAGTACTAATAATTAACTGATTACCTTTTCAACTAAAACGTATCATCTTTTATATTTTTTCTAATTAAATTCCTTTTTTTTTCTAGAAATTTCAGGGGCAACATTAATTTCTCATTTTCTAAAAACTATGAGCAATTTTATTTAGTAAAATAACATAATTAAATTATAATTACTATAAAATAATCAATTACCTTTTTCACATAAATTATGTCATCTTTTTAATTTTCGCGTTACCTTTCTATTTTTTAAAACTAAAATCTATCTTTTTCTGATTTTATCACGGGCGGTTCTGTTTAATACAATAAACTAATAATATTATAATATTCATAATTAACCGATTGCATTTTTTATCTAAAACGTATCAATTTCTATTTAATGAAATAAAATAATAATTATATAAAAACTAATAATTAGCCGATTACCCTTTTTAAGTAAAACCTATAATTTTTTCTATATTTTCTAACTAAAATTCCTCATTTTCTAGAAATATCACGGATAACATTTATATAATTATTATCAAATATCATATAAAAATTTAAGCCTCCCAACTTTATATTTTAAAAAAATTAACTTAAATTAATGAAAAATTCATATAAAATTAAAAAAAATTCGTGCATCGCACGGGTTTTAAGCTTGTATAATAAAAATTCGTATACAACGAATAATATCCGTTAGATTTTTAGTTAAAAATTAGAACTGCTATATACTTATATAAAGGAGAAACGAGGGGAGGTAAAGTGGCGCCGGTCAAATAGCTCGGTTCTATTTTGTTAAATTTCTCAAATTTTTGAATTAATAATTCAAATGATTTAAAAAATCTCAATTCCATTTTAAAACTTTACTAATAGAGAAAAATAAATATATAGTTTCATTATTTTTTTACCTATAAAATCTTTACTAATGAAGTAAAGTAAATATCTAAATTGCATTTTAAATTTTTACTAATCGAGGAAACTAAATATACAATTTCAATATCCTTACCTTTAAAATTGCATTTTAAAACATTGAAAGTTTGGTCGGTCGGTCGGTACCTATTGTTTTTACTTAATTACCCTTACTTAATTATAAATAAAAATTTTCCTAATAACTAATCGATTTATGTTTTCAAGTAAAACATATTAAAATAATCAATTTCCTTCTAAAATATGTTACATTTTCTATTTTCTTTAGCTAAAATCTCTTTTTTCCAATTAAATGATGCCCTTACTTAATTATAAATAAACAATTTCCCAATAACTATCAATTTTCTTTTTCAAGTAAAACATATTAAAATAATCAATTTTTTTTTTAAAAAAATGTTACCTTTTCTATTTCCTTTAGCTAAAATCTATAGTTTTCCAATTATATGGCGCCGGTCGGTTGGTTGGTTGGTTGGTCGGTACCTATTGTTTTTACTTAATTACCCTTACTTAAATATAAATAAAATTTCTATTAATAACTAATCAATTTCTGTTTTCAAGTAAAACATATTAAAATAATCAATTTCTCTAAATTGAATTTTAAATTTTATTAATGGTGGAAATTAAATATCACTAACAAAATATAATAAAAATTCGTATACAACGAATAATATCTGTTAGATTTTTAGTTAAAAATTAGAACTATTATATAAATATATAAAGGAGATCCGAGGGGATCTAAACCTCTACTATTATCCTTCATTTTTTTATTAATAATATAATTAATGATAATTAGCCGATTGCCTTTTTCAATTAAAAGATGTTTACTTATAATTGATATAATATTACCTTTTATAAATACCTAAAATATCATATCTTCCAATCAATAATTTTTTTCTCTCTAATCAACATTTGGAGCGATCCAACTGGATCAACCCAATCTAAACCTCTACTATTATCCTTCATTTTTTTATTAATAATATAATTAATGATAATTAGCTGATTGTCTTTTTCAATTAAAAGATGTTTACTTATAATTGATGATATTACATTTTATAAATACCTAAAATATCATATTTTCCAATCAATAATTTTTTTTCTATTAATTAAAACACGTTGACTTTTAATTTAAAATATAATATTGCAATAATTAATACATACCCAAAAATATGACTTCATATCTTCTAACCACTAACAAAATATAACAAAAATTGGTATACAACGGATAATATCCGTTAGATTTTTAGTTAAAAATTAGAACTGTTAGATTCAATGATTAAATATATTACATGATTAAATTTATTTACTAATTGCATACCCAAAAATATGACATCATATCTTCTAACCACTAACAAAATATAATAAAAATTCGTATACAACGAATAATATCCGTTAGAATTTTATTTAAAATTAGAGCTGTTAGATCTAATGATTAAATATGTTACATGATTAAATTTATTTACTAAAATTTCAAGGTTCGAATTCTGTCAACGATACTATTATCCTTCATTTTCTTAATCTTCTTTATTTCTTTGATGCCCCTTTTTACCATTACACAGCATTTGGAGCGACCCAAATTAGATTGGATCGACCAAAATCTAAACATATACTATTTTTTGTCATTACACAACATTTGGAGTAACCCAATTGGATCGACCCAAATCTAAACCTCTACTATAGTATTATCCTTTATTTTTTTATCTTTCTTTATTTATTTGATTCTCCGTTTTGTCATTACTCAAATCTATCTCTGTCATTTTTCACCTTCAAGTCCAAGCCGCTCAAATCTTCACACTGCTGGATTTTGATGCATGTTTGCACTTTTCAGATTTGAAAGCTAGGTTTTTCACCAAATTAACATCTTAACCCCCTGAAGTAGGGTTAAGGTATGTGTACTAGACCTCCGTATGGGTCATATATGTTTGGTTCCAGTTTTCAGTTTGGCCAAAAGAGTTAAGTTTTTATTGATTTCACAATATTAAAAATTAGACAGGATAATATTTGTTTGGTTTTGATTTTGGTTTGGAATTTAAGAATTAAAGTTTTAATGAATTACCCGATGTTATAATAATATACAGGACACTAGAAAGGTACCTTTAAAATATTTGCTTGGCCTTTCAATTTTTTATTTTTCATGTCGTAATAACAAAGGTAGTTGGAAAGATTACCAGTTAATAACATTGACACAGTACGGACCATGTTATTTGTAGATAATCTTGGGACTCAGTTTGATACTTATAGACATTATTTTGTTTTCAAGCAAGTTTATGTTCTTTATGGATTTGTTCAACTTAATGTTCATGGGGTAGACATGCTACGTACAAGAAGGTCTTATGGAATAACATACTTTTTATCGGATGTCTCCGAAGGGAATATGGAATAGCATACTTAGAAGCTCAGACCCACGTCACAAGCCTCACCCTCTGGGTCAGGTAACATTGCTCTTATTTATGCTCTAAATATCTTCTTTACTCGCGTTCAATTTCACTTCATATATGATCTCATATGTAGCACTTTCACTTGAGCTCCATATTAAAATATAAAAGCACTAACTTTTCCCTTTTTCAGTTTAGTTGGCTTTTTAAGAGAGAATAGGTAATGGAAAATGTGATTGTTATAATTCGTAATCATACATTATTTGAAGATAAAAGTGAATAAGTGAGCTTCTTGCGGAGACCTGTGTTTTTGGTAAACAGTATTATCCTTCATTTTTTTTAATCTTCTTTATTTATTTAATGCCCCTTTTTGTCATTACACAGCATTTGGAGCAACCCAATTTAGATTGGAACAAAAAATTCTAATATGATATTGTACTTATTTTCAGTAATGTTGTAGTACTACGATTGTACCTCCGGCCTTTCTCTTCTCCTCCAGCTACATAATTTTAAATATTGAAAACAAAATACAATATAAGAAGAAGTTTGCATTTATAAATATAGATTACAAGCAGAGAGAGATGTTTAGTTACAGATAGACTACATAACAACAACATAAGTGATAAAAAGAAAGATGTTAGTTATAGATAGACTACATAGCAGCAACATAAGTGATAAAAAGAAAGATGGTCCACATGATGATCAAGCTAATGAAGTATTGAAGTAATTAACAAGTCTGAACCACATAAGCAACTTCCATTTTATAGGTATTGTTTATCATAACGTGGGTAATGGGTTTATGTATTCCAATTAATTTTATTTTTGGTTACCCCTCTAAGTTGATCACAAAAAAATTAACAACCCATCAAAATAAGTAGTTTAAAAATATATTCAAATTCAAATTATTATATTCATTTCAATAAGAACATATTTTTAATATAATAAAGTCACCCATGGTGAAAGACCTTAATTTGAACATGAACAATAAATCTACTAGAATATTTATCTGATATTTTGGCTTGCTTATTTAATTGTATAATTTACTTATTTTTAATAAAAGAATCTATATTAATAATATATATACACTGTTTTTTCATACATGAATTTACTAATACAGTTTAATGGTCACGCTCTGGTGAGAATGAGAACAGTGAGAACACACATATTCACTACATTTCAAGCTATTTTAAAGGGCCCCGCTAGGGGCATCTTCACCAAAAAAAGTCATATAATTCTACCCTCTATCCATTCATAAAAAAATTAACAAAAAAAATTTAAAATGAGAACAGTGAGAACACACATATTCGCTACATTTCAAACTATTTTAAAGGGCCCCGCTAGGGGCATCTTCACACAAAAGTCTTATAATTCTACCCTCTATCCATTCATAAAAAAAATTAACAAAAAAAATTAAAAATTGCTTGAAATGTGATCTCATTGTTCTCCAACATTTACACATTATATTAACTATGAGGTCTCATAGTTAATATAACATGTTCTTGATATTATATGAGGTTTAATGTTTTGGAGCCATTTAATGTTTTGGAGTCACTGGGGGTGAAGGAATTATTATTTCCGCATTTGAATAATGAAGACAATTTATTATTGTTTTCAATTAGAGAACAATATTTGTAAAAATGTTTATTATTTTTATTGCAGATTTTGATGGATTAAATAAATTTTCAACATTGTTAAAATAGAATTGTATGCTACTTTTTTATATAAATTTTAGCATATCATTATTTTATTAAATACTTATATAATTGTATATAATATCTTGCTAAGAATTGATTATTTATATAATTGCATACAATATCTTTTTAAGAAATCAATCAAATTTGTTAAATTTTTTGTATTGTCAATTTAAATTAAATAAGATGTTTTAAGAAATCAATCAAATTTGTTAAATTTTTGGTATTATCATTTTAAATTAAATAAGAAGCCGTGTACGAAGTACGGGCAAAATGCTAGTTATCTCCAATTTCCAAACAACGTTGGAGATAACGATGCCTGAAACTCGATTGCCGAAGCTTCGAGTCTAATTGCGTGGTCTAGTGCTGCCGTGCTGGACTTGCTAGTGATATCAGATATGTATAAGCAGACAGCGGTAACGTGTATTGTTTTTTTTTTGAATAAATGATTTACGGAGTAATTCATTAATAAAAAATCATACCACATCTACAAGAATAATCGAGTCGATTAAATCGTAAAAAGATACAATAATAGATTAATTCAGTTTTATTAGACTTCTTGCATATATCATCAAGTGATTTGTTGAAACTTGATATATGTACATGTACCCGTTTCGTTACATGTGGTTGCAATCCCATAAAAATTTTAATCGCTAAATCAAAACCTTGAAAATCCCGTAGATTTAACATCCCGGATATTAATTCACTGCAAAACAAACCAAAAACACACAAAGCTCTCAGAATGAGAGAATAAACAAAATCCAAATAAATTGGAATAACAAATAACAAAATTAAAATAAACAAAAGTCTAATATAAGACTCTTAAAATTGTAAAAAAGAAAATTTAAAAAGATGGATGGAGGGTCGAAGGAAAATTAAAAGGGATGAATGAGGCTTTGAGAAGACAGATCAAAAGAAAATGAGGGGTGGAGATGGAAGGAGGATTACTGACGCCAGCTGATTCGTTAGATCGCTATGTAGATTATAGACTACTGCTCTATCACTGGTAACGTGTATTGTTAAAATTCAATAAATTTCAACTCAATCATTTTCCAATTATGTAAATATTCCTTTTCTTTCACTTTCTATATACGCTCCAAAAAAACGAAGCAAAGATAAAGGAGACATGGGCTGAGCCTGGAGAAGATGAGAAGATTCGGTTGGTTGCTGAAAAAAACTGGAATTCGAAATTTTAACAACAGCAATAATGATGTGGATTGAATTCTTGTAATTTGAGACTTTCTAACCAAAATTTATATTATAAATTTATAATCATCATGTATATTGATAATCCTCACGGTCGATTAATGGCTTCCGATCACTGTTCCGATCACTGTTCCGGGGGTACTTCACCTGAGTTTGGGTATCTGCAAAATAATGCTCGTCCGGGGGTGGTGGCCGTCAAGCACCTCCGGTGTGAGAATCAGTAATCGAAATAATAATAATCGAAACGGGTGAAAATGTATCTGTGTGAAGGGAGAGAATGAGTAGTAAATTTTGTGCTATTGAAATTGTATATAACACCTTGTGTGTAGAATGGGGGTATTTATAGGCTAGGTCTTCTAATAACTGTTCACCCACTTGGTGACCCACTTGTTATGCTGTTAAAGCTACAGTGAGCCACTATTGGAACAGTGATTAGTGTTCCTTTCCCACATACCTCGATTCTAGCACAGCCGCTTTTGCTATAGTTGAATGCTTTTGTGTCCCCTTAGTTGCCTTTATGGTCCCCTGCCTTAGTGAGCAAGGTAACAAGATATTTTGCAAATGTATTTATGTGAAGATATTTGTTTGTCAAGTGGATTTCTTTTAGTAAAGATAATATGAAATGACACATGTGTAATTAATGAGTATTTGTTACAGGTGGATGTGCAATAGCGGACGGCGGGTTGCTCACAGCGGGTGCCCGCTGTAGGCTTTCAGCGGGTACCTATCATTGCCCCCCCACTCCTGCTGTGCGGTTTAGCGGACAGGAGGAGGAGAAACTAAAGATGCCGTTTGGTTTTGAAAATTTTTTTTTTTTTGAAAATGATACCTTGTGTGCCCCCCAAGTGTTGGCGGTCAACACTTAAGAGTTTAAAAAATATTTGTGAAAATCTGCCCCCCAAGTGTTGGCGGACAACACTTGGAGGTTAGGAAAAATTTGTGAAAATATGCCCCCCAAGTGTTGGCGGACAACACTTAGGAGTTAGGTAAAATTTGTGAAAATATGCCCCCCAAGTGTTGGCGGACAACACTTAGGAGTTAGGTAAAATTTGTGAAAATATGCCCCCCAAGTGTTGGCGGACAACACTTAGGAGTTAGGTAAAATTTGTTAAAAAATGCGAATTTTTGACAACGGGTTAATGTGCTTGACGGGTGTGTTATTTGAAACGTTTGTGTGAATAAATGTAATAATTGGTAATAAATGAGAATTTTGAAATAAATGAGGGAATAATATTAAATGTTAATAATAAGTGAAATGATAAGTTGTAGTTCGTATTAATGAGAAATGATCTTTGGGAGGAAAGAGAATGTACCTTTGTGGTGTAATGTGTCATGAGTGAGTGGGAAGTTAATACATAGTGGACAGTTTTGCTGGAAACGAGGCAGTTACCACCGGTTGTAAGAGTGACGTGGACCAATCCTATCCATCCACGAATATTTTGCAATTTTTTCACCCTTATTACACGCGCCGCACGCGTATAAAAGATGGGTTTGTGTATCATTTGTTAAGGTTTTTTATCGTCTTTCTTTACTTTTTTCTCTCCATTTTCTTTGTCTTCTTCGAGTACGTTGCCCTTCTTGTACTGGATTTGTGGAGTATTTCTGCCATTGAAGCCATATATAACCTCCTGATTTGAGGTATGCTTTCTTTGTATTTTTCTTTTGTTATTTCTGTTTCTTTTTATCATAGAATTTGTCTCTTCATATATGGCTGGTTTTGTGTTTATATCCTTGGTTTGCATGTCTCGAGTATTTGTAAGTGTGAGTCGATTGTGTAATCTGTAAAGGGTAGTAATCTGTGAGTGTTGGTTGTGTATTTGTTATTGGTGTTTTGGTGGTTTGAATCCGTTTCCTGAATCGTGTGAAAATAGGTGTATGATTTCGTATCGTTCATGAGGTGTTTGTAATTTGTATATAAATGTGTATATATTCATAAGTGTTGTGTATATGGGTTTTTGATTCTAGGGTTTTGTTGTTTCTGGAGGGAATGGAATACGAAATGTTTGTTTGGATTTGTAGAGTGAAAAAATGTTTAAAAATATATGTGTGTACCCGACATCTGTGACGGCCATCTTTGCTGTTAGCGGTAAAATCCGAAAAATTGTGCTTTTGTCTGCAGATGGGCGATGAATTTGTCGATCCCGCTACTGGAGAGAAAAGGCCATTAGTAAACATGTATGGTCGTTGGGCGGACATTGGTCAGTTGGGTTACACAGCAGTGTTACGAAGAAACCGGTATCAATACTTTGAAAGTTGCGAGAGTCTGTGGCGGGCGAGTAATGTGGTGCCAACCCCTTATTCGAAGGCGGAGATGGATGCTGAATTTGCCGAATTTGCTCATTTACAACAGGACAGCACGTTTAGAGGCGATGACTGGGGTGATTATGTTGAAAGGATGTTGCGAATTGAAGATGGGTATTTCTGGAGACTGCCGGTAGCCGGTGAGAAATTGTACCATCGTTTTGATGATGATTCTGCCTGCATTCCTGTAAGTCATTTCAGGGCGGGTTTAAGGTTCCCACCTCATAAGTTCTTGATGGATCTCTTTCGATTATATTTCCGCTGTCCGTTAGGTCAGATGTCACCCAATTCGATAAGGTCTATTAATTGGTTTATAGCTAGTTGCGAGGCGTTGAACAAGCAGCCAACATTTAGTGCTTTTTTCTGTTTATTTGATGTTAAGGTATCATTTTGGTTCAGGACGCCTATCTGGTCTTTGCGGGTTTAAGGGCCCTTGGCGGTCCCTGATTGGTGCTGATGGTTGAGATCTTTGGGCGGGCAGCGGCCCGTGAGTGGTCTGTACTTGATGCAAAGCGGGTGCTTGCCTTTGGTAAGGCGTGTACCTTTCTCTTTGGAAATATGGTGAGGGAGCGGGTGGAGCCCTAGATTGTTTAAGTACGTTGAGAGACTCGATTTCGTTGATGGCTTGAGATGCCAAGTCATATGCCTTTGCCAGAGTAGTGGGCTTAATTTCCATGAGACGGCATACGTATTTCTCGCATTCGTAAGGGTTGAGACCTCTCCTTAAATGCACCAAAGCCTCTGTTTCATTGACACAGACAACTTTGTTGACGGCTTCCTTGAAACGGTCAATGTAGTTTTGTAAGGTTTCACCATTACGTTGTGCAACGGTTTCAAGAAACACGGTATGAACTTCGTGTTGTTGGTTTGCTTTGAATTTGTTGAGAAATAATTTCTTAAATTCCAACCAAGTATCTATGGATCTGGTGGATATCCTGCAAAACCATCTTTGGGCGTTGCCGCGGAGAGTTGCGGCGAAGAATCGACATCGTGTTAAGTCATTATACTCGTAGTGGAGAGCCAGTTGGTCGAAATAGCTAAGGTGCTCCTCCGGGTCTCCCAGCCCGTCAAAAGAGTTGAAGCTGTGATGTTTGATGTATTTTTGTCGTGGCTCGGCCTCTAGCCTTGCTGTGAATGGTGTTCCACTCATATCTTGCTCGCTATTTCCTTCTATTTTATTCTTGAGTTCCAATATGGTCTGTAACATTTCCGCGTTTGATGGTTGTGTTAATTCGGGTTGCTTTGAGCGGACAGGAGGAAGCTCTTGGTGCTTGTGTGCTTCATACTCAGCCACTACCTTGTCGTAGGCGGCTTTTTTGTCAATGATTATTTTTCTCAGGTCCCTATGCCTTCTGTTCTGTTCCCACACTTCAGGGGGATGATGATTCTTGTTGTGCCTGTCATGCTTAGTATTTTGAGACGAGCCTAGGCGAGAGAAAGCAGAGTTCGCCTCGCGGGGTTGGCTGTTTGCCTCGTCATGATTGTCAAGCGGGTTTATGGGTATGCTTGCTTGTTTTGTCAAGGATTTTGGTCCGGCATGGGGGAGGGTTGCGGCTATTTGCATGATTAAGTCAATTTGTTGTTGGTTACAGCCTGTGAGATTAAGGCTAAGAATTTGCTCTCGCCCGTCATCTTTGGGCGGGTTCACTGGCGGGTTGACTGGCGGGACGCCAGTTGTATTTCCCTCGTGTTCTCGTTCATCTGGGTGTGGTATTGCGGTTTCCATTTAATGTTTTTGAGGTGTTTTTAATTTGTGTTTTGAGCGTGTAAGTAGCTACTGTGTAGGTAGAGCAGGTGGTGGGTTTTTCTTCAAGAAAAATCCCCCTCCTTCTAGCGCCAAATGATAATCCTCACGGTCGATTAATGGCTTCCGATCACTGTTCCGATCACTGTTCCGGGGGTACTTCACCTGAGTTTGGGTATCTGCAAAATAATGCTCGCCCGGGGGTGGTGGCCGTCAAGCACCTCCGGTGTGAGAATCAGTAATCGAAATAATAATAATCGAAATGGGTGAAAATGTATCTGTGTGAAGGGAGAGAATGAGTAGTAAATTTTGTGCTATTGAAATTGTATATATCACCTTGTGTGTAGAATGGGGGTATTTATAGGCTAGGTCTTCTAATAACTGTTCACCCACTTGTTATGCTGTTAAAACTACAGTGAGCCACTATTGGAATAGTGATTAGTGTTCCTTTCCCACATACCTCGATTCTAGCACCGCCGCTTTTGCTATAGTTGAATGCTTTTGTGTCCCCTTAGTTGCCTTTATGGTCCCCTGCCTTAGTGAGCAAGGTAACAAGATATTTTGCAAATGTATTTGTGTGAAGATATTTGTTTGTCAAGTGGATTTCTTTTAGTAAAGATAATATGAAATGACACATGTGTAATTAATGAGTATTTGTTACAGGTGGATGTGCAATAGCGGACGGCGGGTTGCTCACAGCGGGTGCCCGCTGTAGGCTTTCAGCGGGTACCTATCATATATAATGTACAAGGCAAATATTAAAATTAAATAATACTTTTTTAAAATTTTGGAATGGAGATCTATTTTAAAATTTTTACATAGGACCTTTTACTCATCAAAACCGGCCCCATGAATTAGTATTATAATACTAAACAAAATACTGTATTTGACAAAAGCAAAACAGTACTAAACACAAAATACGATGTGTCACGGATCCTAATCTAATGGCTAAAATTGAGATCATATCATCGCATTTTTTTATGGTTTCAACAAATACATATGTTATAAATTATTGCATCAATATAATATGATATGTCAACAAATTATAAATCAATATATGTTATATATGTTATAAATCAACAAATTATAAACTATATTATATTGTTTGGTAATGGTATTGCTCATCACTTAACAAAAATACTTATTTTGAACAATGTTGGGTAAATGAGTAAATCACACCCCAAATGAGTCATCGTCTTTTATAAGCATGAATTCAGCTCTTTTTCGATTAATATAATTTTCTTTGCTCTCAAAAAAAAAAAGAAAAAAGAAAAACCAATTCATCAAACAGATATCATTCACATGTTTAAGAAATACTTGGTGTAATCTTTTGCACTTGCTTGAAAATCAATTTTTATTTTTAAAGCAAATATATTAAAAACAGAGCCCACCAACAAGTATTAGCAACAAAATTCAAAAGCTGGGCTTAGGCCACAAACTACTAATGGGCATTATGATTCACCCTAATCCACAAAAAGCCATCAGACCACTTGCATTATCGACCCACTAAACACCAGCACCATCGATGATTCAACTAATTAGAAACTAGAAATTAAAAAGCTTGAAACTAATTTCGCGAACGGTTTTGGTCATGACAATCATTTGTAAGGAACCGGTTTTATAATAATCGATTTCTAAACCATTGGATACAATCGGTTTCTAAACCGTTGAATCATTGATCCAACGGCCCCCTGGATTATAAAAAGAATTTATTGTCCGCTATAATTTTCTGCGGATAGCCAGATTGCCTGTCCGCAGAAATTTTCCACGGATAGGAATTTACGCGAACAGGCAATCTGGCTATCCGCGAAAAATTATAACGGACAGTAAATTTTTTGTTTTTAATCTCAGCCGTTGGATCCAACGATTATGGAATCGATTGTTAAATAACCAATTCCTGATAAACGATTATGGGACCCGGACCCTTTCACTAATACCCAAAACGATTCAAGTTCTCCCCATGCAGAGATTCACACCCAAGAGTTTCTGTCAACATTTTTAATCCTCTTCCATTTCATCATCCCCAACTTCTCCTTCACCATTCCGTACTATATTTGAAAAAAGATTTGTCCCTAAATAACTCACTCGAATTTCAATAATTTTTATATCAATTTTTCATATCTATTCCTTTATTTCCAATTCCAATATTTAAATTTACAACTAATCTAATCAGCTAATATAATAATTAGGATAATACATGAAAAATAAATTATATCATTAAATTTTTTAATATATATATTTTTTCCAAATGTGATAACCATAAAAAAACAGAGGAAATATTAATCTAGCTGACATGTTAAACTCTCTTTTAATTGATGATGTCGATCGTGTCATGTTCTCATTAATTTGCTTATCAATTACTCCGTATCATTTTGGATCAACCTTTTCTCCCCTTATTTTATTCTAGCTTATAATTATAAATTATATAATTAAACAAAATAGGGTATGCTGACTTATTATGGATATAATTTAATTATATAATATTAATTAATGAAATTATTAGTATTATACTCATGTTTACTTATTAAGTTATTATAGTTAAATATAAAGTATAGATAGATTACACACGGTATCTTCCTTTTTTTTCAGTTAATAATCTTCACTAATTCTCCCTTCTTATTTCTTATTGTTCTCATTTTTTATGTTTTTTAATATTTTTTAATATTTTTTATACAAATATTTTCACTTTCTTTTTAACTTTTATATTTAACTAAAAACATTTGCAATTTAAATAATTTATTATTCTATTTATTAATTTAATTATAATATATGTAATATAAATTTAGTAACTAAAATAAAGAACAAATTTAACATTTGTTATTCCTGTGGCGGAGCCAGGAAGTTGGCTTCAGGGGCACTAAAAATTTGAATTAAAATATACAACTAAAATGTGTACAATTAATATGTAATATATTTACATTTTTTTAAATCACCATTTTTTAAAGATCGACGCATATATATTTAGATTAGGAAATTGATTTTTTTCATGCAAAATCAAGATAAAATCTTTTGTGAACATGCATACATGTGCCGAATATTTGACACAAATATTTTTAAATTTTGCTCATTTCAATACGTCAAACACAAAAAAATATAATAAAATTTACTATTATAATCAAAATAGATGGAGATCAGACTTTGAGAATTTCGGAAATGGGAACACAATATCAAAAGGTTGTAATTTTGTTACTGCACATGTGGATTTTATATAAATTTTTTTATTTTTTTATAATTCATGAGCCATGTTCGGGCAACACATACTTCCGCCATGACTCTCTACTATGGCTGAAGCGTTGGCTATTAAAGAAGCCCTTAGTTGGATCAAAAGCCAAGGCTGGAGTAAGGTGGTGGTGGAGTCGGATTGTCTTACGGCGATTCAGGCAATTCGAAGTAAGGTCCCTATGGTGTCTCCCCTTGGGCAAGTTATTCAGGATTGTCGGATTATGTTGATGGAGTTTAACACAGTATCTCTGTTTTATGTTAAACGATCTGCTAATATGGCAGCGCATGAATTAGCTCGTCTGTCATATTCTTTTCCAGATCGAGTTTTCAATAGGATTTCTATTCCTATTGAGGTTCAAAATGTATTGAGAAGTGATTTGGAGTATTAATAAAATTTCATTGTTCGTCAAAAAAAAAAAAGAAACATGATATTGTTATAATTGGAAAATATTATGCAAGTGATAATTAGAAACATGATATTGTTACATGGATCATTATTCTATATTCTATAGAGTACGTCCTTATATGGAGAATATGAGATAACTATTAATTTTATATGATTCTATAGTAGAATCAAAGTTTTAATTTTTGGTTCTATAAAAAAAAGTCCATTTTTTTTTGGTTTTATAAAAAAAAAATTCTGATTCTGTAACAGAACCAATGCCGGCATGACATGTGTGCTGACGTCATCTGCCACGTCATCAATGACGTCACGTGTCACTACCATATGTTACTGCTACGTGTCACTGTCAGTGAGCAGTGATGACATGGCAGTGACACGTCGATGTGACAGTGCCACGTCAACGATGACGTGGCGATGTCATTTTTTTTTGTGGAAAAATATTTTTGGGTTTTTTTTAAAAAAAAATGGTTTTATTGTAAAATTAGAAAAAATATATGATTCTCTCATATTCTCTGTATATAAATAGGTCCTCTCTAGAAGGACTCTTGTTATATTAATTCAAACTAGTCTCTCGAAAATATTAGAGCAAGTCGAAGAGATGCCCTAAAAGATGTCTTAAGTTCAAATTTAAGGCAATTGACAAAAAATAGTGCTCCAACAATGTCGTAGTGATGCCCTAAATCACTAGGACACTCTCTTCAATCCTTATTTTTAAGTCTTTCCTAAAGTTGTCCTAACTCATATTTTATAATAAATTATTACAAACACACTCTTTCTCCCCGTGCTTCGCACACGGGAGTTCAAATTTTAAATAAAGTTTATTTTAAATTTTAATAAATTATAGTATATAGTTTTACAATATAGAAATAAAAATTGGTAGTAGTATTAAAAAGTTGCCTACTTTAATAAATTAAAATGTTAAATTCTTTAAGAACATGAGTTTGTTTTGATAATTTAAATTACAATTAATATAAGCAATTATTAATATATTAATTTATTTTAAAAAGATCAAAAAATTGAACACTATAACATTATTTTAGTGATGTCAACTATATCATGAATGTAATAGTAGTAGATATAGAGAATAAATTAAAATAATTAAATCATAATATCAAAAAAAATAAAGTTATACTGCACTATAACCTAATCCTAAGCATATAATTTACTACTATAATGGGTCATGGATATCTATCAAACCTGAATAGGGATTAAAAAAAATTTAAAAAAATTTAAAATTTATGGAAGGAAATAATTTTTGGCAAGAAAGTTTTAATTGGATAGCCCTGGCGGGTCCATTATAATTATAATTGACAGTTGTTAGAAAGGAAATAATTTTTGGAAACAAAATAATTCGTGTTTTGTCAAGTGTTGGTCCAGGAAAGTATTGCAGAAGGGGGGTTGAATGCAATACTAATAAATTTCAAAAACTATTTCAACAACTTAAATAGAATTTGTGATTTACTAGTAGAAGAAATGCAAACACAAGTAAAATCAAATACGAGGATTTCACAAAATAAATGTTTTATTTATTTTGCAAAGTTTTGCTACAACCTTGAGAAAATAATTCTCAAGCTACAAATACTCAAGAGATTACAGTGGTTGAGTTATCTATTGTATAAATAGAGTGCTCTATTTATAGTGTGATAATCTACTGTACTATCATCATCATCATTGGTTGTTGAGTTGCTGTTATATTCCTTTTGCAGCTCATTCCATGATTTATTCCCATGTGATCATCACAAAGTAACTTAAAGATACTTTCCACATTTGAGCCACCCAGATCTAGCCGTATTCAATTTTATCTGCTCTAGACTTTACAGGTTGTTCCATGTGATCTCTCGAGCTTCAGTTATAGACTTTCCAAGCTTGCTGTAAAGGTTGAATATTACAACATACCTGCTTCTTTTGAACATGTACTCTGTCGTTTTAATTTGACTTAGAAAATTCCTAAATCAGGCTGATTCTATATGACAGTATGTTTGCCAAAAAGTTTGCTGTCAATGGATTACGCTTTGGTTGACAGTATGAATTTCCCGCAGATATTACTGTCAAGAATTTTGCTTTGGTTGACAGTATGAATTTCCCGCAGATATTACTGTCAAGAATTTTGCTTTGGTTGACAGTATGAATTCCCGCAGAGATTGCTGTCAAGAGTTGTGCTTTGATTGACAGCATGTTTTTCCCGCAGAGATTGCTGTCAGGAATTCCAAACTTACTGTCGCAAACTGTACATCAAAGTTGCTGTCATTAGAATCTCCGCCAATGTTGCTGTCAAGTTGAAACTTGCTGTCGACTTCGTGAAACTTGCTGTCGACCTAGGCAACATTATGTTTCCTTGTAACCTTACTGTCAGGGCTTGACAGTAACTTTTATTCCTTCTGTCGAACTTATGTATTTCTTGAGGCTTGAACATAATTGAACTTCTTCCAAGAATTACACTTATTACATGACAGTATTTATTTAAATTACAAGAATACATTTCAGGCTATGACAGTATGTTCTACTTAGTAAAAACTAAGTATACCAATAAAACTAGTTAAGTTGTCTATTCCATCACCCATAAATCCCAACAATCTCCCCCAATTTGTTTTTATGGACAATAAGGACAAATTTACAAATATCATGCTGACAACTTAACTACCATAGATCAGAAAGAATAAACTCTTCATTTCTGACCAATGATTAAACTGAATTGTTTTCAAACAATATATCACAAAAGTTCACAAAAAAAAACTTTACTTATCTTGATTTGAACTTTTCACTTTGCTCCTTTTCCCTTAGAGCTCTTCTGAGATTTTCAATTAACTCTTTTTCTTCAGGGGACTGTGCATCATCTTCATTTTCCACAATGTATTTTCTGATCATTGAGGAAGCAGTGTTTAATGTATCTCTGAGTTCCATCCAGTAAACATTTTGCTTTACAATTGATCTGAATTTTAGCACATCTCCCTCCATCTTGAATCTCCTGCCAGGAAACTGATTTAGAGTTTCCCTTCTTTGTTTGTCCAGGCTGGGATCCTCTCCTCTCCTCTGATCAAGAATCATATCAAGCTCCCAAGAACACAGTGTTTCAAGACTGTTAGTTGATCCAACCACTTGCCAGTATAATTCTTTTAACACACTGGTCTTCAATTTAGAGAAACTATCTACATAAATTTCTTCTTTGCCATACTTGATTCTCAAAGGATTGTCCAGTACGCATGGCTGATAGTTGGATTCTTCACTGTTGATCTTATTGATTTTACTGTAATTTTTCTTCATTTCAGCTTCAATCTCATCTTCTATCTGTTGACGAGATTTTTTCCTTGATGCTAATTCTTCTTTGAACCTTTGCTCTGCTTCATACATCTTCATTTCATGTTCTGAATAAGGTTTTCGCATTTTAATCCAGTTATAATCAGGAATAGGATTGTCTTCTTCATACTCCAAACCAAGAATTTGATAGACATCATCATCATTGTGAAGTGTCCAATCACCAAACTTCTCAATAAATTCAACATGCCTGGCTTCATAGTACTTGAGAACTTGATCCATGATCTTCTTTGAAACATTATCATAGGTTTGCAGTAGCTCAACCATCCTTTCCAGATTGAAGAAATCAATTCTTCGTTTTACTGTTTCAGAAGCTTGAATGAGTTTCTTGGAGATCACCTTTGATTTTGATATCTGAGTGAAGTCAGATTCCACTGTAATCAACTTTTCATTGTTTTGCCATAGAATGTATCTTGCAACTTCTTCTTTTGGTCCATCAAATTCTATGGATACAGAGGTGATTGTTTCTTTGGCATTCAGCTGCATCATTTCAAAGCTATTCATTCTTCTCCTCATGATAGGTTTCTTGAGTCCCAACCCTGTAGCTTTTCCTTCTCCTTTGTAGACAGTCTTTCCCTTTGTTGGTCTTTTTGATTTTCTCTTGATTCTTACTGTCTTGAATGATTTGACAGTAGGATCGTTGACAGTTTCTTTTATAGGGCTTCTGATAATGTCTTCTTTGACAGTATCTTCAATGACTGTTACTTCATCCTGACTGACAGCATCTTTATTGACATCCTTGACAGCATCTTTGTTGACAGTATCTTTTTCAAGATGTATACTGTCAATTTCCATTTCTTCTTGATTTCCTTTCAATGCTTCAAGTACTTCTTCCTCTTTCTTCTCATCAACTTTCTTGCTTGAGCTAGAATTTTCAGAAATTTCCTTTGATTCTGCTTCTTTGACTTGAGTTTGCTCTTTTGAAGAGTCTCTCAGTTCTGTTCTCTTAGGTACTCCGGCTTCACCTCCATCTTGACTGTCATCATCATCTTTCTCCAAAGTGTCATCAAAAGTGCAGTTTCCTCCTTGAGCATTTCTGCTTGAGTTTGCTTTGGCAATGAGCTTTTTAATTTTGGCACTGTACTCTATTTCTCTCTTTGCCAATAGCTTGTGAATATCTTTGACTGCCTGAATCCTTTCCTTGGTGATGGGTGCTTTCAGCAATAATTTAAGTACTTCCATGATGATTTTGCTTTTCAGAGATGTTTTGCCTTCAAGTGTTAAGAATCCCAGACCTTTAGTTCCTTTGGCTGTTGTCTGTTTAAAGCTTACACCATATGGCTGGGAACTTACTTCTGGAAGTTTGTTGTTGACCATTGTGCCCAGTTGCATATAGAGACTTTCATCAAAGATGGTAGAGTTTTTCTTCACTAGAATCCCAAGGATGTATTGCACTCTGGCAGAGAAAGTTTCCAACAGTTGAGTTGTTATGAATATTGAATGTCCACTCTTCAGATACACTTCAACTGCCCACCTCTTCTCTGAGCTAATCTTCACAGATAGATTTACAATCTTTTCTTTCAAAGCTTCTGCCAATTTAGCAGGTTTTCCTTTAGTCACTGTGATTGCTTCATTCACCAGATTGTTGAATTCCTCATCCTTATTATTCAAGGTGCTCTCCATATGACTTACTGTTATTGAGTCAGCTTCTTCTTGGGAATATGTACTTCCATCAGTCCAAATGATAGGCTCTGAAGAAAACACATATTCAGGCAACTTGTCTTTGCCTTTACCCATCCTATTTGATTCCTCTTTTTCTCTCCATAGCCTCTCCAATGTGGATTCTTTCTTCTCAGGAACTGGTTCATTGATTTTGATTGAGGATGCTTTAATTCCTTGTATTTGACTTAATACCTCCTTGGATACTAGCATTTGTTCCCCATCTACTTCAGCTTCAAAAAGCTCCTCAGTTCCAGAGGCTATTGCAGTTTTTACTCTCTCTTGCTCCCCCTTACTCCTTTGCTCCCCCTGTCTTTTAGCTTCCCC
Source organism: Kitagawia praeruptora (assembly GCA_037693485.1). Classification (NCBI taxonomy): domain Eukaryota; kingdom Viridiplantae; phylum Streptophyta; class Magnoliopsida; order Apiales; family Apiaceae; genus Kitagawia; species Kitagawia praeruptora. The sequence continues at coordinate 138,880,815 of CM075345.1, forward strand.
TTGTAACTCCACCTTTCTTCCTGGTTGCTCAGCCTCTTTCTGATCTTTTACTTTCTCCCCCTTAGTTAAGTTTGCAGCATGAATTAATGAAGAGAGTGACAGTAGTGTGGCTTGAATTTCAGCAAAACCAGTCTTCACAGTAGATGACAGGTTGTCCAGTTTGCTTTCCATTGTAGCACATCGATTTTCCAGTGCTTGGAGCCTGTCATGTGAGGATGCAGAAGGACCACCAGACCTAAGCCTTTTAGGAGGTAAGGGATAAGTCTGGGGCATGGAGGCTGTTGGGGTTCTCACACTCTCAGTGTTTTTATAGATGATCTCATCATCTCTCACAAAAGTTCCCTCAAGGCCTAATGCCTTTTGTTTATTGGCTCCCTCAAGTTCACTCTGGACATGCTCAAGTCCCTCTCCTTTTGCCAGCACATTTGGCTGCCTCTCATTTTTAGTCTCACCTCTCTGTTCTTTTATCTCTCTTTGATTTTTCACTCCCTCACTCATCCTAGATGCAGTAGTATGAGCAGTACTAACATGCAAAAGAGTAGATTTTACCTTGAAGGCCTTTGAAAGGGGCAAGTCATCATCAGAGATATCTTCCACTAATCCTTCTTGCAGTTGTGGTTGAACAGTACCTTTTGTCAGAATGGTACTGTCACTTGATTGTTTGACAGCACCTTCTGTTTTGTCTTTGACAGCATCTTTGGCTGTGACAGCAACTTCCCTAGGGTAAGATGCTTTGAGGGAATCGATCAAGATGCTGGCTGTTTCAATTTCTGGCAAATTTGCATCTTGATCTAATCCAGTGTTTGATGGGGTGGTATCCATTTCACTTTGAGAAATGGGTTCTTGTGGACCACTTGATGGGGGCTCATCCATGATTTGAGATGGATGATCAAAACCTGAGGGGTTGGTACTGTCCCCCTCTCTAGGTTGTTTAGAAGAAACAACAGATGTAGGAATGAAAGAAGAAGATTGAAGTTCAGATTGATTAAATGGCTGTTCCACAGAAAAAGATTGTGGAACATCAATAGTATGAATGAATTCCTCACTGTGTTCTATCTCAATGTGTGTATCTTCAAATACAGGTTCCTCAAGAGTGAGTTCTTGAGTTTGTGCAGACTCTTTACAAGGTGCCTTGGGAGACAGGCCAATTTCAATAGATGTCCCTTGTTGAGAAGAGACACCTAGAGGTGAGTTTATTTCCCTATCATCCTCTACAGTCTTTTGGGAAACTGTAGGGTGGCTGACAGTAACCTTGGCCCTTCTAGCTCTCTTCTTCTTAGGCTCAGAAGGGGCTACTGTGGGTTCTATTTCATTACCATCCTTATTTGCTGCACTTGGTGCAGTAACTCCCTCTTGACTCACCACATTGTCACCAGTTTCACTCTCCAGGGATCTTTTCTTGGATTCCTGTTTGGCAATTTTAAGGGCTTTTGGTAGTCTAGAGTCCCTAGGTGGAATGTATGGTGTAGAATGTGGGTTAACTGAATTTGGGTCTAATTCAGCTTCATTCTCTATTGTGAAAACAGTGTAACCTGTTGGAAATGGAAAATCAAGGTTGGGCACTTGATTTACCATGTGTTGTGTGAAACATAGTGGAATATGTGCATTCAAATTTTGTGTGTTAAGAGATGTGTGTGTGTTTTTCTTTAAAACAGGACATTCTTCAAAATCAGAATTGTCCTCAACATTTCCACAAACATTATTAATACACATAGTTAAAAAGCGAGGATAGATGGATACCTTCTTGCCTATTGCGCTTTTCAACTGTGTCATGATCAGTTTTCCGATGTTCACCTTGTATCCATGGACTAATGAATGAGTGAGCTTCTTGATATATGATGGTATTCCATTCCAGCCTGTAGTCTTGGTAGAGAACACCTTCACCATTACATCAAAAATCATACTCCACTCTTTTCTCAGAAATTTCCTGTCCATTTCTCCGGTTTGATACCACTTATCAGAAGTTTCTTCAAGTTTAGAACCAGAGTACCCAATCTTCAGAAAGAACTTCTTCAGAGTATCATCAGTTGCTAGTTCCTTAAAGCTTTCTTCACTGGTCAACACAATACCCAAAGCCTCATTGATATTCTTTACTGAAAGAGAATGACTTGTATCATCTATATTGAACTTGATTGTTGCATTCTCTCCAGTTCCTTGAGCACTTGCTGATTTCCAGAATTTTTCAATTCTAACAGCATCAATTTTGGGTGAAGAGGTTATTGCATGACCTAGATAGGATTTATTCAAGAACGAAATAAGTCCTTTGAAGTTTTCACCAGCATCACTAGGAGAAAAGATACCAGCAAAGTTGGTTTGAGCAATACTTTGTTTAGGTGCCATTGTTGAATGCTTTGAAAAATGAGAGAGAAAATGCGGTTTTTGGATGCAGAAGTTTGAGAGGTTTTTTTTTGCAAATGAAAGTGATAGTAGATTAAACGGTAGATTCAGTTTCTAATATGAATCGATTTAACCTCTCTTAAATGAACGTGTGATAATGATATTACCCATTAACTCCACTTGCTATATTACGTGGCAGTTGCTATTAGATCGTGGATTGGTGAAAAGAAATATACGTATATATATATATAAATTAATATATATATATATCTTTCCACTATCTTTGACAGCAACTTCTCGTGACAGCATCTTTCATTGACAGTAACCTGTGCGCTTTTCTTTCTCTACCAATTCTGACAGCAATTTCTTGTGACAACAACTTTCATTGACAGCAACTTGTGCGCTAACAACATTTCTGTCAATCAGCTTCATGAGTGACAGTAAGTTTTATCTGATAGTAAACTTATCATAAGATCATGCTGTCACTGTTCACACATAACTTAAGTTAAGGACACATGATTTCTTAAAATTAATTTAAGACAGACATGTAAAACTATTTTAGCATAGTCATAGCAAACATGATATCTAAAAATCCTTTTAGCATAGTCATAGCAAACATGATATCTAAAAATCCTTTTAGCATAGTCATAGCAAACATGATATCTAAAAATCCTTTTAGCATAGTCATAGCAAACATGATATCTAAAAATCCTTTTAGCATAGTCATAGCAAACATGATATCTAAAAATCCTTTTAGCATAGTCATAGCAAACATGCTGTCTGAACAAGTATCACAATGTACCTTAATTTCTCATGACAGTACCTTCTAGTGACAGTACCTTTAAAAGTTTCTGTCATGAGCTTCGACTCCTTATAATTGATAAACCAGTTAGATGATCATACCTGATTTAGCATTCCTAATTCACTCACCAACCTGGTAAATGTTGCTTCATCCAGTGGCTTGGTGAATATATCTGCAAGTTGCTTATCTGTTGGAACATAAACCAATTTTACATCTCCTTTTTCAACATGCTCCCTGATGAAATGATGCCTTATATCAATGTGCTTTGTTCTGGAGTGTTGAACTGGATTGTCTGATATGGCTATGGCACTCGTGTTGTCACAGTAGATAGGAATATTTGACAACTTTAGTCCATAATCCATTAATTGATTCTTCATCCAAAGAATTTGTGCACAGCAACTTCCAGCTGCAATATATTCAGCTTCTGCAGTTGATGTAGAAACTGAGTGTTGCTTCTTACTGAACCATGACACCAATCTCCCCCCAAGAAATTGACAGCTTCCTGTAGTACTTTTTCTGTCAATTTTGCAGCCAGCATAGTCTGAATCAGAATATCCAATTAGATCAAATCCAGTTTCCTTAGGGTACCAAAGACCTAGATTTGGGGTGCCTTTGAGATATCTAAAGATTCTTTTAATTGCAACTAAGTGTGATTCTTTTGGATCAGCTTGAAATCTTGCACAGAGACATGTAGCAAACATTATATCTGGCCTGCTTGCTGTTAAGTACAGCAATGATCCTACCATGCCTCTGTAGGTACTAGAATCCACTTTCTTGCCTTTAGGATCTAACTCTAATTTGGTGGCTGTTGAGATAGGTGTCTTGGCAGGTGATGAATCTTCTAAGTTAAACTTCTTGAGAAGTTCTTTGACATACTTAGATTGACAGATGAAGATTCCTTCCTTCTTCTGATAGATTTGAAGACCAAGAAAGAATGCTAATTCTCCCATCATGCTCATTTCATACTTGTTTCTCATTAGAGATGAGAACTTTTCACACAATTTTTCATTTGTTGAGCCAAAGATTATGTCATCAACATATATCTGCACAAGAATGATGTCTTTGCCATGGTATTTATAGAATAAAGTTTTATCCACCATACCTCTTATAAATTGATTTTCCAGGAGAAAAGTGGATAAAGTGTCATACCAGGCTCTTGGTGCTTGCTTTAAGCCATATAGAGCCTTGAACAGCTTGTAGACAAAATTATGCAGTTTGTCATTTTCAAATCCAGGAGGCTGTTCAACATACACTTCTTCTTCTAATTCTCCATTTAGAAAGGCACTTTTAACATCCATTTGAAATACCTTGAATTTGCAGTGTGCAGCAAAAGCTAAGAAAATTCTTATGGCTTCAAGTCTGGCAACAGGAGCAAATGTTTCATCATAATCTATCCCTTCCTGTTGACAGTAACCTTTGGCCACTAGCCTTGCCTTATTTCTTGTCACATTTCCACTCTCATCTATCTTGTTTCTGAAAACCCATTTTGTCTCAATGACTGATTTTCCTTTTGGCCTTGGAACTAGTTTCCAAACATTGTTTCTTTCAAATTGATTGAGCTCCTCCTGCATGGCCATCACCCAATCAGAATCCAACAATGCTTCTTCAACTATTTTTGGTTCCATTTGAGATAAGAAACATGAAAACATACTTTCAGCAGAGATATTCCTCCTTGTCCTTACACCAGTAGTGGGATCTCCAATAATTAGATTACTGGTATGATCTCTGTTCCACTTTGTTGATTGAGGCAAGCTACTTGTTTGATGAGAATGTCTTTCATCAATATGAGGATTTGATTCTCCACCATTTTCATTATTCTGCTCATTTTGCTCAAATTCTCCAGTCTCACATTCTTGTTGATTGACGCCTGAAATTGTCTGTGATTGAGCCGAGGTTTGATTTAGATTATGAGAATTGACAGATTCTTTCTCATATCCCATTGATTGAATGAGACTTGGTTCTTCATCAACAAATTCTTCTTTTTCCAAGTATCCTTGATTCTCAAATCTGAAGGGTTGCATTTGACCATCCTCATGTAGCCCTGGAAACTTGGTTTCATCAAACGTGACATTGACACTTTCTTCAATTGTTTTGTGCTCCATGATATAGACTCTGTAGGCAGTCCTTTCTATCCCATATCCCATGAAAATGCCTTCATATGCTTTAGTATCAAACTTGCCTTTTCTTTCATGGTTGTCTTTCATCAAAAAGCACTTGCTTCCAAAAATATGAAAGTACTTGACAGTAGGCTTCTTTCCTGTCAAAAGATAATAAGGAGTATTGCCATGAGCCTTGTTGATTAGTGTTCTGTTCTGTGTGTAACAAGCAGTGTTGATGGCTTCTGCCCAGAAATATGTTGGTAATTTAGCATTACTCAACATAGTCCTTGCAGCTTCAATAAGAGTTCTATTTTTCCTTTCTACAACTCCATTTTGCTGTGGAGTTCTTGCAGCAGAGAATTGTTGAACAATTCCTTGATCTTTGCAGAAGTTTCCAAGTGTAGCATTTCTGAATTCAGTTCCATTGTCACTTCTTAGAAATTGAACTTTTGCTTCAGGGGTCCTGTCAAGTACCCTTATGTGATCAATGATTTCTTGAGCAGCTTCATCCTTTGATTCTAAAAATTTCACCCAAGTGTACCTAGAATAGTCATCTATCATGACCAGTGCATATCTTTTTCTGGATAGTGATTGAACATTCACTGGTCCAAAAAGATCCATGTGAATTAACTTGAGTGCTTCAGTGTTAGTGTTAAATTGCTTTGATTTATGCATTGCTTTCCTCAATTTTCCCATTTGACAATCTTCACACAGTCCTTCTTGACAGAATTCCTGTTGAGGTAGTCCTCTCACTAATTCCTTCTTCATCAGCATGTTCATTGTTTTGAAATTGAGATGAGAAAATTTCTTGTGCCAAAGCATGCTATCTCCAACACTTGCTTTGCTGTAGAAGCAAAATATCCTTTCCTCATTTGTTGAGTTTAAGTCTGCAACAAATAGGCTTCCTTTCCTTACTCCTTTCAGAGATAGGCTTCTATCCTTCTTGTGGTGAATTGAACATTCCATCATGCCAAAGTTTACTTTGAATCCTTTGTCAGTGAATTGACTGACACTGAGCAGATTATGCTTCAAACCTTCCACAAGAGAGATTTCTTCAATGACAACATTTCCAGCTTTTAAACAGCCATATCCCACAGTGTAACCTTTGCTGTTGTCTCCAAAGGTTATTGTTGGGCCAGCCGTCTCAACATATTGTGATAGCAGGGATATATCACCAGTCATGTGTTTGGAACATCCACTGTCGATTATCCACATGACCTGTTTACCTTTCTTTCCCTGCAAGACAGAATGAGTTTAATTTGCATTTGGTACCCAAGTCTTGTTGGGTCCTGCATACTCAGTATCATCAGAAACTTTATCAATATTTGAAACAATATTATCAGAAGATGGTTCCTTGACTTCTTTTATTATCCACTTAGTTTTTGACTTTGACTTTTTCTTAGTGAGAGCAGACTTCTCACTTTCTTTAGTGGATTCAGAAGTCTTTGCAGTTTGCATATAAGAACATAATTCATTAGATGAAATTTGCAAATTAAAACATGTACTCATGGCAGTAATTTTGCATGGCATACAGTCAATGTTATTACAAACTACCAATTTTCTTTGCATAATGGGGGTTCTGTGTAAGTTCCCATTCAACTCTGTTGCATTAGATATGCTACTAGTTGATTTCTTACAAACATGAGTTAAATGATGTGAGGAGCCACAATTATTGCAAAGTTTCCTTGGTGCCTGCTTAACATATGCATAATTATTCTTTTTATCAATGCCTAGCTTCCCATTTCTGTTTTTGGACTTGGAGACTACTGTCTTGACAATCTGTTCAGAAGATGCTGTCGAACTATTTTTGACAGCATCTTTTGTACTTGCTGTCTTGACAGTAGGTTTGAAAGTTACTGTCTTGGATGACTTTTTGACAGTATCTTTTGAACACTTGGTTGGACTGTTTAAGACTGTTTCTGTCATAGACATTATGACAGAATCTCTTTCTTTCTTAGATTTACTGTCAATCCTCTCATCTTCATCACAGAGTTCTTGATTAATAATTAGGGAGTTTTCATTAACCTCAAACTCTGTACTTTTGAAAATTGGGTTACTCACATTTTTTAGGATGTGAGGTCTTACAGTATTATTATCATCATTTTTCTGAATAGCAGCCTCTTTACCAGGTCTCCTGCTATAATCATAGCCTATGCCTATCTTCTTACTTTCAGTATGTTTCTCATGATATTCTTGAACTAATTTAGAGGAATTTCTAAATGCCTTTAGCTTAAATTCATTCTCAGAAATTTCTTTTCTTAGATAATCCTCTATCTCTTTAGTACAGATTAAATCATTTTTTAGTCTTTCGTTTTCCTGAGCTAAAGAATCAATAGAACTGGTCTTAAGCAACAACACATCATTGTTAGATCTGAGTACTTCATTTTCTTTAGTTAATCTAGCAATTTCTTCATTTGCAGCAGATAAACTAGTATGAATATTAAACATTTCAGTACTCATTTCCTCAATGGTTTGCTTATAGTCATTTAAAGACATATCTAGTAATACTAGAGATGGTACCTGACTTGACGAGGTTGATGCTTCTTCATCCTCTCTAGCCATCAAGGCTAAATTCACAAATTCTTCTTCTTCTTCATTATCAGATTCATCCCAGCATTTTCCTTCAGCCACATAGGCTTTTCCTTGTCCTTTCTTAAATTGACTCCCAGTTCCTCTCTCCATTCTTTGTATTTGTTTTGGTCTTTTGCATTCAGTAGCAAAGTGACCAAGTTCATTGCAATTGTAGCATCTAAACTTTGACCTATCTACCATTCCTGTTTTGTATCCTCCCTTGGTGCCAGTAGCAGGTTTTGATGAGCTTCCTTGGTTATATTTTGGAAATTGACCTTGAGGCTTATATGGCTTGTTCCTCCTGAACCTTATATTTTTTAATTTTCTTGCCATAAAAGCCATGGTTGGATTATCCATTTTCTCCATTTCTTCTAGAGTGAAGAATTCTTCATCTTCAACATCTTCTAGTTGAAGTACAACCTTTTCTTCATCTTCAACCACCTCTTCTATTTTCACAGATGAAAATTGAGGTTTTTGATCATTTTGAATTTGCTCACTTGCTTGAAAATATGATGGTCCTTGAGCAACTAGAGCACCAGCCATGTTTGCCATCAATCCTTTGGATCCACTTTGTATAGCTTTCTTTTGATAATATTCAAGTTCATAAGATTTTAGAACTCCATACAATGTTTCAAGAGAAACAGAATTTAAGTCTCTCCCTTCTCTTATGGCTGTTACTCTGTGCTCAAGATGTTCTGGAAGAGTTAGCAGAAACTTGATATTGACTTCCTTCTTTTCATAAAACTTTCCATGAATTTGAAGCTCAGCTATCAGTTTGCTAAATCTTTCAAACATGTGGGTTAGCTCTTCTCCATGCTTTCCCATAAACGCTTCATATTGTGACACCAGTATTTGTTCTTGATTTTCTCTGACCTCTTCACTTCCTTCACATAACAGTTCTATCTTTTTCCACATATCCCTGGCAGAGTTGCATGCTATTATATTTCCACTCATAGCTTTGTCCAGGGTAAGTGCATCTAGTAGAATGAGTTGCAGATGATCATCCAGTGCTACTTTTTCTTTTTCTGAGTCATTATACTCAGAAGGCTTCTTAGCAACCCAATGAGCTGGGATTACTACATCATTCACTGTAGCAGCTGGGATTTCCTTTTGAGGAATGAAGGGGCCATTTTCCAGAATCCCTAGGAATAGTGGATTCTGAGCTTTGATAAATAACATAATCTTCTTTTTCCATATGTTGTAGTTTTCTTTATCAAAAGCTGGAATCTTGATATTACTTGACCTTTGAATACTTGCCATTTGGATCTCAGATATGTGTATTAATCTGATAGCTCTGATACCAGTTGTTGGTCCAGGAAAGTATTGCAGAAGGGGGGTTGAATGCAATACTAATAAATTTCAAAAACTATTTCAACAACTTAAATAGAATTTGTGATTTACTAGTAGAAGAAATGCAAACACAAGTAAAATCAAATACGAGGATTTCACAAAATAAATGTTTTATTTATTTTGCAAAGTTTTGCTACAACCTTGAGAAAATAATTCTCAAGCTACAAATACTCAAGAGATTACAGTGGTTGAGTTATCTATTGTATAAATAGAGTGCTCTATTTATAGTGTGATAATCTACTGTACTATCATCATCATCATTGGTTGTTGAGTTGCTGTTATATTCCTTTTGCAGCTCATTCCATGATTTATTCCCATGTGATCATCACAAAGTAACTTAAAGATACTTTCCACATTTGAGCCACCCAGATCTAGCCGTATTCAATTTTATCTGCTCTAGACTTTACAGGTTGTTCCATGTGATCTCTCGAGCTTCAGTTATAGACTTTCCAAGCTTGCTGTAAAGGTTGAATATTACAACATACCTGCTTCTTTTGAACATGTACTCTGTCGTTTTAATTTGACTTAGAAAATTCCTAAATCAGGCTGATTCTATATGACAGTATGTTTGCCACAAAGTTTGCTGTCAATGGATTACGCTTTGGTTGACAGTATGAATTTCCCGCAGATATTACTGTCAAGAATTTTGCTTTGGTTGACAGTATGAATTTCCCGCAGATATTACTGTCAAGAATTTTGCTTTGGTTGACAGTATGAATTCCCGCAGAGATTGCTGTCAAGAGTTGTGCTTTGATTGACAGCATGTTTTTCCCGCAGAGATTGCTGTCAGGAATTCCAAACTTACTGTCGCAAACTGTACATCAAAGTTGTTGTCATTAGAATCTCCGCCAATGTTGCTGTCAAGTTGAAACTTGCTGTCGACTTCGTGAAACTTGCTGTCGACCTAGGCAACATTATGTTTCCTTGTAACCTTACTGTCAGGGCTTGACAGTAACTTTTATTCCTTCTGTCGAACTTATGTATTTCTTGAGGCTTGAACATAATTGAACTTCTTCCAAGAATTACACTTATTACATGACAGTATTTATTTAAATTACAAGAATACATTTCAGGCTATGACAGTATGTTCTACTTAGTAAAAACTAAGTATACCAATAAAACTAGTTAAGTTGTCTATTCCATCACCCATAAATCCCAACATCAAGGATATTTTTTTTGGGAAGAATGTTTTAATTGGATGGCTCTGGCGGGCCCATTATAATTATAACCAATTATTTGACATTAATAATAACAACTGCCAAGAAAAATTGACAATTGTTAGAAAGGAAATAATATTTGGCAAGAAAATAATTTGTGGTTTGTGAAGGAAATAATATTTTGGCATTTTGAAATATTTTAATTGGATGGTCCTGGCGGGCCCATTATAATTATAACCAATCAAAATCATTTGTTAATAATTTTTGGTATTATCAAGGAAATAATTTTTGACAAGAGTGGTTTGTCAGGATGTGTATTTTATATAATATCGAGTCAATATATTTTAAAATATGGATTATATCATATAACTATTGGGTAATATAAACGGATTTGGCAAGAATGTTTCAATTGAATGGCCCTGGCGGGCCCATTATAATTATAATTGACAATTCTTATAAAGGAAATAATTTTTGGAAACAAAATAATTCGTGTTTTGTCAAGAATTTTTTTTTTGGCAAGATTGTTTTAATTGGATGGCCCTGGCGGGCCCATTATAATTATAACCAATTATTTGGCATTAATAATAACAACAGCCAAATTTTTGGTATTATCAAGGAAATAATTTTTGGCAAGAGTGGTTTGTCATGATGTGTATTTTATTTAATATCGGGTCAATATATTTTAAAATATGGATTATATCATATAACTGGATGGGTAATTTAAACGGATCCCGAACCTAATCCTAAGCATATAATTTACTACTATAATGGATCATGGATATCTATCAAACCTGAATATGGATCCCGAACCTGAGGAAAGGGTTATCCAGCAATTTATAATATATAGATTTTAATGATGAAAGATGATTTTAATAGTAAAATATTAAATTTAGGACATATTGTTGGAGATGAAATTAGCTACTCATGTCCTAAGTTACTAGGACCTAATTTTTTATATTATATTTAAGGAATGAGTTAGTGGACTTGCTCTTATGTAGGTGGCAATTTTCTACCAGACTTTTTTTGAGCATTTATGCGCGGATTGCTAGAAAAAAGAGGTTTTCTTGATAAATATATTGTTAAAAATAAATTTTTGCAATTTTACTTTTTTTTACTAACTCTTTTTTTTTTTCTTTTTCTAGTATCTCTCTTTTGAGCATAATCATAAGTGTTAAATGATTATCTATTTTCATCTTATCCTTAATTCAATTCTTACTCATAACAAGATTTGTTTGAACGTTAGAACATATATTTATTTATAAAATGTATATGTCCAATTTTTTGAAAATAAAATTATATCTCTTTTTTGTTTCTTATTTTTTAAATCCTTTTCCAAAATTAATTGTAAAAGTATTTATCAATTTATTTTATATTTTCATGTAAAAGATATTTATAATTTCCTTCTAATATTCGTGTACTACTATTTAATTATATATATTGGCAATTGAATAATTGATCAATAGAAACAAAAATTAGAATAAAATTTAGAAACTAGTGATCGTTATATTTATAATTAGTGATTATTAAATAATTTATATATAGTTTTATACTTGTTGACCCCTTATTTACGATCATATGTAATTTAGTGATTATAATAAATAATTTAGTGATCAGTTAATTTATAATTTATTTTTATATATGATGCTTGTCAGCAATAGTTTAACATTGAATTTGAGTGGAGTAAGGATAAACAATGTTATTTATAACTCATATTAATAAAACAAAATATGAAATACATCAACTAGAATTTATAAATAAAAATATATGAAAATGGGGAAATGTTATTTCCAGAACCGTTTTTTTTTATTTTCAGAGCTATATATATAGCATATTGTATCAGAATATACAACAATGCAGGAGGCATATACTACAAATATTGTTCCGGAAATAAAAAAAAACAGCTCGAAAATAACATTCTGTGGAGGAGCTAAATCCAGTTATGTACAAAACCAGGAGCACAGTAATTTAGAAATTCCTTTTAGGCGCATAGGCATAGCCCATAAGGAGGGCGTGAAGAGTGTGTGTATATCAACTTAATAATTACGCGTGTCAGTTCTTGTATTACATACAGCAACATCACGGCGCCGTGTTGTTGTTCATTTATTACAAAACATCCACATACTGACATACATGTATACATACAAGTTACAACAACAACAATTTCCCTAACAGAATAAGCCTTGTTTGCTAAGTTCAACCACCGAAAGCGATTAATCGGAACCTACAACAACAATTCCCTACCTTCGAAATGGTACATTTCAATTTTCACAGGTTACTATGTTATATATACATATACATATACATACATGCATGTATGTACTTGTTCTAGACTACTCTATTAAAACTTTGATCCGTCGTTTGATTTCATGTTGAATTGTATCTGTAATCCTATGTATAAACTCTCTCTCTCTCATAGACTCTGATCACGTGGTTCAATTTCATGTTGAGTTGTACCGTACTCTCTCTCTCTCTCTCTCTCTCTCTCTCTCTCTCTCTCTCTCTCTCTCTCTCTCTCTCCTCTCCCTCTCCCTCTCCCTCTCCCTCTCCCTATATATATATATATATATATATATATATATATATATATATATATACATATCTATGTGTATGTATCTTTTGTTAATTTTGAATTTGTGGAAGCAGATGTCGAGTGGAGATAGCGAGGATATCGATTGGAGCGATGATGAGGTTGAGGCATTTAGTTCAGTTTCCTCAGTTTTGGTTCCTATTCCAGTTTCCACTCCACAGACTTGTGAGGTCAATTTATGCTCTGTTCTTCTTTTCAATTTTGATGATAAAGCTCTAAAATCACTTGATTTTATTAGGTCTGTTGTATCACTTTTTGTGTGTACATGTGTATCCTTTATATGTAAATTATACTTCGTTACTGATTGGCGATGAATTAGCTGAGGCTGTAATACTGTTTATGTTGTTGACCTGTTTTACAAGTTGAAATGAAGGAACAATTGGGAAAATAATTTTATTAATGTGTGTTTTCCTAGTTCCTGTTAGTTATTATATTGTTATTTCCTTATGTAATGACATTATATGTGTTGTATTGGTTCGATTCTTGCTTGTTGTTTTTCTTCTTGTGGTAAATATATACCTTGTTTTTGTTGTTCAGTCAAGTACTTCAGGCAGCAAGATAAGTGACTGTTTTTTGGAAATGGGATACCCATCGAGAGTTGTGTATAAGGCAATAGAGGAACATGGTAATTAAGTTGTTCTTGTTTATTTTGATTGGATCGAAGTGGTCGTTCTTTGTGAAATTAGTACTCAGTTCAGCTTCTTCTAAATTGTACGTGTAGGTGAAGATGATGAAGAAGCTATATTGAATGCTATTCTTACGTACTTGGTGAGTTGTTTTTGTAGATTTCTTAATTACTCAATTTAACATTATATTTTGATACATTAAAAAAGTATTCTGTGCTCTGTTTTTGTCACATTTATGATCTGCTGCTTCAACTTGCCTCTTTTAGTGATCTCAACTTCTAGCGTTATGTGGGAATTAATGTATCCAAAATCATCAGTAGCGGCACTGGAAGACATGCATGTTTACAATTTTTCTATCATCAGTTGAGTGATTTTCATGTCGAGCACGCACATAGATAGATCAACTGCCATCTGCGTTTAGCTTGTAGGCTGTAGCGATAGTCTGTTTAGCACATATCTCAAATCAGATACTTGACAGGAAATGCCAGAAGTTAGGAGTCTTATTAATAGTTTGTGAAGACTCAATAGTGTTCTGAAAATATAAATACCAATGTGAGAAGTCTTTTAATGCAGTGCATAAGAAATGCATAAAAATTCCATGCATTCAATATTCATCTTTAGAGAGCATATTTCAGCGCAATATGTTATTGAGTTTGAACTAACCATGTATATAAATCAAGATTTGGAGTCCGATTACCTGTTTGGATAATTTTAAGCTTGAATGTTTATACATTGATTGTTCTCAGGCCCTTGAAAATCTTCCTGATGATGAAAATCATGTATCTAATGATCCACATATCTCTGACTCTCCAAGAACGTATATTGAAGACCTCTCAGATGTGAATAGTGTCTCGGGATCTCAGGTAGTCTTTACTCCTGTTTCCAGTTTTTAATAACAGGTAAGTATTATCGCAACTAGATTTCACTTAAGTAATTCTAGGAGTGTGCAGGAAGATAATATGTTGTCAATTAGTCATAAACATATATGTTTACAAACTGAAGTACAGACTTCATATATGTCAGGAAGCTGGAAGTCTGCACTGTAGTTTACAGGCCTGTCATCAATGAATTCATTTTTGTCGTACAAATTATCTATTATGTCAGGAAACTGGATTGCAGCAAGATATTCAGATGTAGTTCATATATGACAACTTTATTTCTAAGCCTGGATGAGAAGACTGCATACTGACTTGTTAAAAAAAGCCGCGTGCCAGAGTTAATGCAATTTTTATACGTGTCCACCTTTTTGCAGGGACAAAATAAATATTTTGAAACTATGAACCTTTTGGAGGATATGGGCTTTCCATATGACGAAGCATTCACAGCTATTAATAGATGTGGTTAGTATCTTGTGCTAGATACTACTCGCTTAATAGCGTTTTTACTATCAAATTCATACTGCATCTCTTCAATCTGATTAGGTTTGGAAACCCCAATAGAAGAATTGGTGGAGTTTATTGATGCTGCTAACGTTGCTAAGGCAGATGATCTTCAAGGTGCATATATGTCAAGTGGAACAGTAGAATGCAATTCATAGGTATAGTGCTTTTTATGAACTATATGAGCTGTCTGATGTGTTGTTTTTCTATGCAGACTTGCAAGTAGGGTTAAATGATGTTGGACAGTTAAGAAATGGAAAGAAGCAAAAACTTGCCAGAGAAGAGAGGTGGAAAAATAGTGGAAAACACAAGCAACTAATGATAGGATATGGAGTTCCTAATGCTGGGATCAAAACGATTCATAGAGAAATCCCAGCCGCAGGAAAGGGGCCTCCATATTTCTATTATGAGAACGTTGCTTATACACCGAAAGGCGTGTGGGAGAACATGAGCAGATTTCTCTACGAGATTGAGCCAGAATTCGTGGACTCAATGCATTTTTCTGCAGCTGCAAGAAAAAGAGGCTACATTCATAACCTTCCAATTGACGAAAGGTTTCAAATTCTTCCCATCCCACCATCCACCATACAAGAAGCCCTTCCATTTACAAATAAATGGTGGCCGAAATGGGATCTAAGAACCAAGTTAAATTGCATTCTTAGTCGTCATGGGAGTGCAGAAGATACCAAGAAGATTAAGGAAGTACTTGATAAATCTGGACCTGATCCTCCTGAGCATGTCAGGAAAAATGTGCTTGAAGAGTGCAGAAGGTATAACTTTGTTTGGGTTGGGAAGAATAAGGTTGCTCCTCTTGACCCTGACGAGATAGAGGTAATAATGGGATTTGCAAAGTACCACACAAGAGGCGGCGGGATCAACACTACTGCTCGATACCAATGCCTTGGCAATTCATTTCAGGTATGCACTGTGAAGAAAAATTAGAAGTCAGTAATTTTACATGTTCTGTGAAGAATTTGTGCTGAATCACAAATAAATTAATTTAGGTCGACACTGTTGCCTACCATCTTTCCGTCTTGAAGAAATTGTTCCCCAATGGCATAAATGTACTTTCCTTATTCTCTGGCATTGGTGGAGCTGAAGTTGCTTTACACAGGCTTGGTATCCAATTGAAGTTTGTTGTCTCTGTTGAAAGCTCAGAGACTTGTCGAAACATTCTGCAGAGCTGGTGGGAACAAAGTAACCAGCAGGGCAAGCTTATTCACATCCCTGATGTAAGAGATGTAACACTTAGTAAGCTGAAGGAGTTAATGGACATGTCTCACGGCTTTGATCTTGTGATTGGTGGAAGCCCGTGCACAAACCTTGCTGGAAGAAACCGTTATACCAGAGATGGACTATATGGTGATCAATCTTCATTATTTTTTGATTATTATCGAATTCTTGATCTTGTCAAAAAAATAACTATGTATAGAGCTCATGGTTGAATTAGCATAGGGCTATTGTATATGCTGCAATTTAGTTTAACTAATACAGCAGATTAACAGATTCTTACGGTTGAGTTTCTTTTTTTTGCTAAGTAATACTGATGGTTGAGCTTTGGATTAGCTAGCTCTTTGATATCAGTATCACTCTTTTAATTTCTTTTTCCTAGTTAAGTTTTATAGAAAGTTGACAGCGGGCTACGGTAGTGTTCTTTTGTTATGCTGTTTCGACTCTCTTGTTCACATGTATTGTGTTGGTGCTTTTCGATGCTGCGGTACAATATAATTGCAGTGCAGGTATTCAGTCAGACCGGATAATTAGGGTTTGTATTTGATTAGACCCCATAATTTGGTACACCTTGTAAAAACTAGTGTATATTGAGTGGAGTAAATATTTCATTAAAGATAATACGATTAACATGCAATATAGAGATGCATGGTTCATTATCCATGATAAGCGGCCAGATTGGCTGGAAATATTCTGATTGCAATCTGTGAACTGCATAATTTTTAGGCTAGAAGCTTAAGATCCATGATTTTCTGGTGACTAAACATCATTTACACTTCCGATGCAATCAGTACTGAGTTCACTACTTAAATTCTGTCTTGCTGCAAATTACTTGATTTTAGAGATGTGCCAGACATACTGTTGTGGCCCTTACAAAGTAATAATTGATGTATCTTTTTAAATTTTAGATGGAGATTCACTTACCAGATTATATAAAAATAAATGAAGTCTGGGTATCTACTTTTACCGCAACAAATCGTCTAGCACATTCATTCAAATTATACAAAATAAATCGTTCCAAAATCGTTTTATTATCAGTTTTAGACCTTGCAAGGACGAATTGATATTGAATTTTTCAGCAGGTACTAGACTATAGCCGCGACATTGTAATATGGTGATAACCCTCTAAGTGATAAGAGATTAAAGGTTCCATTAGCTACTATTCAGGACAGAGCAAACCAGCAGCAGCAATATATTTATCATATAAAGGCATTTCAAAAAACTGTATTAACAAAGGTAATGGCAATCCATGTTAAAGGAAGTATGAAGACAAGCATAACTATGTATAAATGATTAAAGAGAATGAGAATGAAGAAGACAGTAGATGTGATAGTTCATTGATCAAAAGAGTGAGTACCAATAATGGTTGCACTGAGTTTTTACAAGACAAATACTACCAGCTATATGAAGACAAACTAGCAGACAAAAACAAGTAGACAAGGACAGACAGGCCTGCCATGATAATGAGGACCACACATAGTTTTTAACAGACTGATTTGCTATCACATTATTTGATACATAAAGAGAGAAAATACTAGTGTATTTCCTTTACACTCCCCCTCAAGCTGCAGTCTATGAAGAGGCTGTCAGCTTGTCCAAGTGAGTTTGATGAAGCTTGACAGGAAGCAACTTGGTGAAGATGTCAGCGACTTGGTTTTGAGAAGTAACATGCTGAGTTGTAATGGTGCCAGCTTTGAGTTGATCACGAACATAATGGCAATCCAATTCAACATGCTTAGTTCTTTCATGGAAGACAGGATTTGCAGCTATGGCCAAGGCTGCTTTGTTGTCACAATTGAGCACAGTAGCTGGAAGATTTTTCAGTCCAAGTTCTTTGAGAAGAGCAGAAAGCCATGTGACTTCACATGTGGTGAGGGCCATGGCTCTGTACTCAGCTTCTGCTGAGGATCGAGCTACAACTTTTTGCTTTTTTGATTTCCAAGATATAGGAGACGTGCCCAAGAATATGCAATAGCCAGTTGTAGATCTTCGTGAAGTAGGGCAAGAGGCCCAATCGCTGTCACAATAGGCAGATAGTTTTGCAGCTGAATTGGAGGCTAGTAAAATTCCTTGAGAGACAGATCCAGACAGATATCTGAGAAGCCTTAGAGCTGCTTGGAGATGAACAGTAGTAGGGTGATTCATGTACTGAGAAAGGAGTTGGACAGTGAAGCATATATCTGGTCGTGTGATGGTAAGATAGATCAGTTGACCTAGGAGCCTTTGGTAAATTGATGGATTAGGAAGTGGATCGCCAATGTCTGGACTGAGTTTGATGTGAGAATCAAGAGGCAGTTGCAAGGGCTTGGAATTAAGAAGTTTATGCTCCTTTAATATATCAGTTGTGTATTTCTTTTGAGAGATGAATATTCCATCTGAGGACCTGGCAATTTCCAGTCCTAAGAAGTATCGAAGTTGGCCTAAATCCTTCATATGGAAATGCTGAGATAAGAATTGTTTGAGGGAGTCAATGCAAGCCAGACTTGATCCACAAATTAGCAAATCATCAACATAAATAAGAATTAGAGTAATGGAAGAGGATGTATGAAAACTGAATAGGCTTGGATCTGTTTTGGATTGCTTATAGTCCATTTGCAGCAAAGTACATGATAGTTTAGAGAACCATTGTCTAGGGGCCTGCTTGAGGCCGTAGAGAGATTTTTTAAGCTTACAAACCAGAGTTGTAGGATGCTTTGACAGCACCATGTTTGTAGAGATTCTGCAGCCAACTGAGGTATAGCCAGGAGGCAATTTCATATACACATCTTCTTGAAGATCGCCATGTAGGAAGGCATTTCGTACATCCATTTGAACTGTGTGCCAATTTTGCATAGCAGCAACAGCAAGCAGGGTTCTTACAGTTGTCAACTTGGCAACTGGAGCAAAGGTCTCTGAAAAATCCTCACCTGGTCTTTGATTGCATCCTAGGATCACCAGTCTTGCTTTATGTTTTTCTACAGAACCATCAGGCTTGTACTTTGTTCTGTAAACCCATTTGCTTGGAATTGCACGTTTGCCAGGTGGAAGTGGCATCAAATCCCAAGTTTGATTTAGCTCTAAAGCTTCCAGTTCATCATTCATAGCAGCTACCCAGTGTTCAGATTGAACAGCAACTTTGAACAAGACAGGATCATTATTTTGTTGAAGGGTAGTCATGAAGCATCGAAAATCTTGGTTTAAAGTGGTTGTAGCAGAGTTCGAAATAGGATTTGTTGGAGTAACAAAGTTCTTTAACCAGGCAGGAGGAGCATGAGTTCTAGTAGACCTTCTCAACACTGGAGGAGGCTGTGTGACTGGAGACATATCAGATTCTGTAGTGGTGTCTTCAGAATCAGAGACATCATGGCCAGCAGAAGAATTGTCACTGCAATTATCTGGAGTATTCACCTCTTCTTCAGTTTCAGAATAATTGTCAACATCAAGTATTATTGGCATTGATGGAGGTACTGGGGTCATGTACTTTGAGTAGGTGTTAGGATGATAGGGAAAAATTTCTTCATGGAAAATCACATCTCTGGCAATGAATTCTTGCTGAGTGATGAGATTCATGAGTTTGTATCCCTTAGTGAGAGGGGGATATCCCAAGAAGATGCAAGGTACACCCCTATGATCAAATTTATCAGAAGACTGAATGGGATTAGATGCAAAGGCTAAACATCCAAATACTTTCAAATCTTCATAAGTTGGAGATGACTTATACAACAGTTCATAAGGGGTTTTGTAGTTTAACACGATAGATGGAGTCCTGTTTATCACATACACTGCAGTCAAAACACATGCTCCCCAGAATTCCAATGGTAGACCAGAGTGAAATCTTAGTGCTCTTGCAACCTCAAGGATATGTCTGTGCTTTCTTTCTGCACGGGCATTCTGCTGAGGTCTGTAAGGACACGTTTTTTGATGAAGTATTCCATGAGCAGAGAAAAATTGTTGACAGGAAAGAGAGTCAAACTCTAAAGCATTATCAGACCTGATATGCTTTATCTTTTTGTTGAAGTGAGTGAAAGCATACTCAATAAAAGACTTCAAATGAGCAAGTGCTTCAGATTTGAGTTGAAGCAGATAGATCCAAGTGGTTCGAGAGTGATCATCCACCAATGTAAGAAAATATCTATACTTGGATTTATATGGAACCTTGTACGGTCCCCAAATGTCCATATGTATGAGTTCAAAAATATCAGAGGCTTTAGAGACACTTGTTGAGAAAGGAAGTTTAGTAAACTTGGCCATTGGACAAGAGGTGCATATTTGGTGGTTTTTCTCAGACGTGGAGTATTTTAGATTGGTGATTTTCTTAATAGCAGAAACAGAAGCATGACCAAGTCGATGGTGCCAGAGTGTCATAGATAATGTGTTTGTGTTAGCAGAAAAAGATGCAGATGCTATAGAGGAGTTAGCAGATATATAATACAGCCCATTCCTAGCACTACCCACAGCCTTAATCTGTTGTGTATCACAATCTACTACAGTGCAATGAGTGGTATAAAACCTAATGTGACAGTTACTATCCTTAATCAATTTTTGCACAGAGAGTAGATTATGTTTAAATGTAGGTACATAGAGGACTTTATCAAGCACAAGACCAGGAGCAAGAGGTACCTGACCAATGTGAGAGATAACCACAGTGTCTCCATTTGGCAGGTTTATTCTGTTGTTTGTAGAGAATGGTGCAGAGTTTTGAAGAGTGTCCAAGTTGTAGGTCATGTGGTCGGATGCTCCAGAGTCAACAATCCACTCTGTGGGTAGACTTTGAGCACTCAAACAGGAGATCATCCCTGAAAAATGGCAATCAAGTTCATCATCTGTATCTGGCAACTTACTCCCCCCCATTGTTAGTTGAGGAACCAATTTTGCAAGTTGTTCGAGTTGTTGAGGACTGAAACACAACCCTGAATTGGTTACTGGAGTATTCTGTGTTTGAGCACTGGCAGCCATTCTTGGTGTTGGCCCACCCTGAACTGGTGATTTGGTCCACCTTGAGCTAGAAGAGGCATTCACAGGTCTTCGTGTAGATGAGGTAGGCTTGTATCTTGAATGCCATTCGGGATAGCCTACCACTTGCCAACATCTGCTCCCAGAATGACCTTTTACTCCACATACTGTACATATAATGGGCTTGTCATTGTTGTTTCTGCTGAACATAGCCATCAAATCAGATGAGGGAGGAGTAACACCAAGAATTGAGCGTTGAGCCTCTTCTTGCTCAGAGAGGCACAAGCTGATTCAACTGTGGGAAGAGGTGTTTGTAAAAGGAGTTGGCTTCTCTGTGAGTTATACTGTTCACTCAGTCCATTCAAGAATTGAAATAACCTCGATTCTTCCCTTTGAGCATTAATGGCCGCCAATAATTTGACTACATCATCAGCAGGGCTGGCTACGACAGGCAACATATTTAAAGAATCTAGTTCTTCCCAAATGGCTTTCATACAGGTGTAATACTCAGTAACAGAGTTATTATGTTGTTTGAGTTCATATAGATCTCGACTTAGCTTGTACTTTCTACTGCCATTAGTCAAGGAGAAACGTGTTTCTAGATTCAGCCATATATCTTTGACAGAGGACATATACATGATAGATTTTTTTATAGAAGGAGAAACATTAGAAGTAAGCCAAGCAATAACCATATTATTACATGTTTCCCACATTTCAGCCTTACCTACATCATCTGTAGGGAGAGGGATAGTACCAGTAACGAAGCCAAGCTTTCGCTTTGATGACAGGTTGATTTCCATAGATCTTTTCCAGCTTCTATAGTCTGAAGAACCTTGTAGTTTATCCACCTGAATGGAGGTGGCATTATCAGAAGGGTGTAGAAAGAGAGGAGTCATCATTTCTTGGTATGTGATACGATTTCCAGCCATTGAGATGGTAGATGAGATTCAACAGAAAGGGGTATTAAGAAAGCAAGAAAGCAAGAGGGACAGAGTTTAAGAAAAAGAAGGAGACAAGAAAAAGGTTTGTAGAAAGTGAGAAGAAAAAGTAGATCTGAGATGGAGAGGCCGTGGCTACAACACCAACGAAGACAGTTACAACTGAAACTTCGAGCCTTTATGGCTCTGATACCATGAAGACAAGCATAACTATGTATAAATGATTAAAGAGAATGAGAATGAAGAAGACAGTAGATGTGATAGTTCATTGATCAAAAGAGTGAGTACCAATAATGGTTGCACTGAGTTTTTACAAGACAAATACTACCAGCTATATGAAGACAAACTAGCAGACAAAAACAAGTAGACAAGGACAGACAGGCCTGCCATGATAATGAGGACCACACAGTTTTTAACAGACTGATTTGCTATCACATTATTTGATACATAAAGAGAGAAAATACTAGTGTATTTCCTTTACAAAGTACATGACAAACACAAGTGTCTACAGGGCATTAATAAGAAAGAAACTTCTTTGACGTTGCAAACTTTACAAAGCATATTGCCGTTCTTCACAGAAGTCATCCTTCCTGGAAAGCTGAGAACACCAAGAAAGTTAACCGGGTAAATGTAGGAGGCAGTATCGTCAAGATCACAGTCTCCGAATCCTTTCGTCATTCGTGCAGCACCTTGTGATAATATTTGTTGGAGATTGGTTTCTAGTATATTAACAAGGGACTCGTTGTACTTGGCCCTGTAGTACCAATTCTGGGCATCAGCTGTTACCTGATTTATTCTCTTCATCAGTTCCCTGTTCTTGCGATTTATGTTTTCTATCTTGAAGTCTTTCTCATGCGCCTTTTTACCAACACCTTTCTCAATAGCTTTCATAAAAGATACCATCTGCCTCTGCTTTATGTCCTTCACACCTTTTACAAGGTGTTCCTCCTGTTTACAGAGCATTTAATCATTTAGATAAAATCGAAGTTATAAAGAATAGAACTAGTAGAAACTGCAAAGAGAAGAAGATAAAGGTAAAGAAAATGATAGAAACATTTATGCAGTAAAGCATGAATAACGAGCACAACCCAGCACGAAATAAGTATTTCATTTGTAGTTTTAATAGAAGTAAAATATTTTTTAAAACAAAAAAAAGATATTCAAAGTTAAATCCTAAACTCACAAGTATAACATATGACCGGCAAATTCACCTATGTAAAATGTAAACATGTGCCTGCATTTTGATATAGTGATTAAATTCTTCTTCCTATCTTTCAAGTTGATTCCTAAGGCTGTCACCAAGAGACAAGATAATAAGTGGTGAAGTCGCCATGCTTCCACTACCAGAGGTGAGTGAAGAGTCCCGCTCATCATCATCATCATAAGATGGTATTAGACCAGTGGATACAGGATTTTGAATTGGGATACTTCCAACTTGGTCAGCTTCAGCCTTGCAGGTGTTCTGATTTAAGGAAAACTGAAGCCTTTGCTGTATGGAAACAGTTTCTGCTTCCCTCCCTCGTTTATTAGGTCGAAACACAGCATTCTTATGCTCCCTCCCCAAAACATTTGATGGATCAGCAGTGCAACCAGCTGGAACTGTAGCACAAATTAGAAAATATTACATTAACAGTCAGTCTTATACTTTTAAAGGTGAAAAATAAAAAAATTATCTACATCTAAGGTTTCTCATTCAAAATTACTAATATAATCAGAAAAAGAAAACGGGTGTTTTCGCGTAAAATAATCATTTACTTCCCCATTGTTTCATTTACTAACAATCATAGCTGTCATCATGACGAGTAGTAGGCTTACAAAAACAATGCTAGGCGTTGCATCTCCAAAGTTTGTCGGCTTTAGTAGCACTAAACGAGTCTATGAGGGAAGAAGTGAATGCTAACACGGGTTAGCTAGTTTCTTTTTCTACAATCATGCATTACATCTTGTCTAACTATAGACTAAATTTAAAATGCTAAAACCTTTTAATTTATCTACTCAAGAATTATTTGTCTTGTTTAAATCAGAGATTCGGATCAAAAAGCAGTCAAACTCAAAGTGATGAAAAGTTTAAAAAATAGTAAAAAGAACTTGAAGCCGTACATCTATAACCAGCATCATAGTTACTCCTCAGAGAAATGGTTACTTACCATATCCAAATAGCTGCAGCTAATTAGATGCATTGGTAGGATACTGCACATGACTTTCATCAAGAATACAGGAACTGTTGTATTGCCATTTTTTCTGCCAAACATTTTTCGCAGAAAATAGTATTTGTACTTGTCACCAGTACAGTTTCTCTAGCAGACTTAAAACACTTTAGGGATTCACCTACAGAAAAGAAAAGTGAGTTAGACCAAATGCCTGATTAAAAACACCATCACTAAGTCCACACAGGAATGATCTTAAACAAGCGTTAGACGCTAACAACCATGGCAATTACGTTATTTATCCGACACTTAAATGTTACTATAACGAACCTAAATCTTTAACAGGTACGCGCTTTTACAAATTCATAGCTTTGAGCATCTTGGTTTCTTGCACAGATCATGAGAAAAATGAATTACAAGTCTAACAACAATCAAGTCCATCCCAAAACATGTCCATTATACCACCAAAAGATTTAATTAAGAAACCAAGATGAGTATACCAAAGAGAATGACATGATTATATCGAGATAAGCCAAAAGGAAAAAGATAGTTTATCTTGTTAAAGATTTTTTGGGCATACCTTCCCTCCACCAGCAAGAACCTCCAGTATTAATGTCTCTTTAAGCTTCTTATTAACGTATCTCAGAGATTCATAGCCAAGTGCAAGTTTGACCTGCAACAGATGAAATTGACAACACTAAATTCGAAGTCCTGTTCCTGTTGCTAAATTTTGGTATCTTAGCCGATATTGCAAAATTCTTGGCATCACTAGATGTCTAAACTCTAAATACCTATTCAATTTCAATTTTTGTCAGAACCTGGCAAGTATTTACATCATAAAGATGTAAATATACCAAACTTCTTTGAAAACTCAGTTACTAGTCGAAAAAGTTACAGAACTTCACTTCCTCTAAGCTGAAACACATTTATCAGTTAGGAATCTAGTGAACCAGAAAATTACTAGAGCATGTTTTTATGTCATGAGTGGGATTCAAACCTTGAACAATCTATAACCCAATGCGAGAGAATAGGGAAAATCAAATTAATAGCATCAAGAAAGTTGTAACAAGCAGTTGCGAAAGAAATTGAAACTCATTTAGCAGACATTTATATGGAAGGAATTAAAATAAAGTACCAGACCTGGAGTCTATGCTTATGGTTCGACAATTTGATTGACTTGCATACAACAGCTTATGTTCAGCATAAAGAAAGCAGATTGAGTGAAAGAAATTTCAAGTAACCCTATGAATATGCAAGGATGATCCTGAATTAGTGGGGAAAAAAAAACTCTTTCCAAAATACATCCCTCTAGATACAGAAAAAACATAGAACTATTGAAGTACAATAGGGCACACCTTTATCATCAGGATCACCAGACCACTTTTCAGCCGCATGCTTGAAATTGCCTGCTTTCCCTTCGCTTCTCTTCCAATCAGATTTTACCCATTTGATTACATTGATATTGCTTTATTAATTATTGAGACTTTATTAATTGTTTGAAATTGATTGCTGTCTATTTCGCTCTTTCGACAACCCTAAAGTGCGTCAAAGTAAAAAAAATTGTTCTAGAAAACAAAGCACAATTCCTTAGTAAACTTAATTAAACATCTAGCCGATAGGTACCCAACAAAACATACTTAACCTGAATACAATACACCACTCCACACACCACTCCACTTACTGTCAAGAAACTTGGTCTGAGCCCATTTGTGGATACAGAACAAGCCTCCATGATCAATTCAGCAACATCAAATTAGCGAACAGAAGTAAAATAAAATAACAAGAAACAGCGCATATGAAGGACTTGGCACATCAAGCAACATATGAGAGAACATAGAACAATACTGTGATTTCAAGATCCAAGTGATCATAATTCATACATACACAAATATAAGTAGTAAAATAAGCACACGAGAACATCAAACATAATATAAAACATATGTTCATTAAACGAATTAATCCTCAATTCCATAACAAGTACAGAAATT
This sequence comes from Kitagawia praeruptora, assembly GCA_037693485.1. Taxonomy (NCBI): domain Eukaryota; kingdom Viridiplantae; phylum Streptophyta; class Magnoliopsida; order Apiales; family Apiaceae; genus Kitagawia; species Kitagawia praeruptora. The sequence goes on from CM075345.1 coordinate 138,906,958, forward strand.
CTCCTTTCAAAAAAAAAAGTACAAGAAATCCTGAGAAAATCAACAATTGATAAGTTGATCGAATAAAAAGTTAGTACTATGTAAAATCATCAAAACCCCTTTCCTGCACATATTCTCATGGGGTCTATACCTATATACCAAGAAAATTCCAATAAATCATCTATAAAGATATCAGAAACATGGTATAATAAAAGCATCTAACTAAACCTGTATTTTTCCTTGCCCTAATCGATCAATTAACCCTAATCACCCAACCATCATCATTCAGTCTCCTCCTTTTCAAATTGTTGCTGCTGCTACAACTCTTACTCCTCTTCTTACGTGCGGTGACAGGAAGATCAAACACAGGCTCCACAGCTTTCGAACCAAATCTCCGCTCCGAAGTGATTACAAAACAGATTCTACCACTCACATTATGCCTAAACATCCAAATAGTAACCCAATCAAGAACCTGCTCCAACCCATGATCAACACAAAACTCAAACCAATTTCTCGTAGTAATGACATAAGCCTTTGTTCCCCAAAGCCTAAAAACCATCTCATACATCCTCCCATTACAATCATAAACACAAACAACCATTCCCCTTTTCTTGATTCTATCAAGTTCACTTGGCCTTAAAAGTGGATGCAAGAATTTCACCACATGATCATATTTCAACAGCAGTCTAAGTTGATCTTCTTGAGTATCGGTTCTAGTGAGTCTTTTGTTGAAAGGAGTGCTGCAATTTCCGATAACTTGGGCTAGAGACGGTGGGACCAGAGAGAGAAGACGGCTGTGGTGGTTCAAGAGAGGAGAAGGAGATGAAGGGTGTTGAAATTTGTGTTTCTTGAGAAGAAAAACTCTGGTTTTTTCAAGTTCAATAGCAGTTTCATAGTCTACTATGGAGTTTTTCATTGAACAGAGCACAAGGGCTGCGGATTCTTCTTCTGAATGCATTGTGTATGAATCAATGTATGTATAATTGTATATTATTCTCTAAAGAATGAAGAAAGAAAAAGAATTGGAAGGATTTATGATGGGTGAAATAAAAAAGAGGAGTGGGAAATTATTGTAGCAACAGATGAAGAATGAGGAAAAAAATGAACGAAGAGGTTCATATTTATAAGTTGGGGGTGTAAATCGATTTCTTGGCCCCAAAGAATGAGCTGTTCTGTCTGAGTTGTATCTCCGGAAGATCTGTCTGAGTTGTATCTCCGGAAGATCTTCAGACCGTTTGTGTACGAATCTACGTGGATTCTGCTGCGTAGTAACGCGTTCATATTAGTAGTAATGTCTAGTAATGTCTTGACGTTGTAACAATATTTAACTAATCCGGATTTAGTCAAAAATATTAATGGGAGCAATAAAATGACATGATTTAACATAATAATATTTTATTTAAGAAAAAACATAATAATATTTAGTATATTAGCCGTATCATCAATATCAATCAATCATCAATCATCAATATCAATCATCAATCATCAATATCAATCAATCATCAATCATCAATATATATATGAAAAATGCTAGAGGTACCAAAATTATGTACCAAAAGTTGTTACCAAATGATGTGGCTTGTTTTAATTGGTTATAATTATAGTGGGCCCGCCAGGGCTCTCCAATCAAAATATTTTAAATTGACAAGTGTCTGTTGCCATGTCATTTGGTACCCAATTTTGGTACCCAATTTGGTACCTGTAGCACTACTCTATATATATATAAAGGAGGGTACGCGGGAGTTTAGGTGGCGCTCTAAGATCGTCTCAATCTATTTTTCTAATTTTCTAGAATTTTTGAATTTTAAACATTAATAAATATAAAATATCATTTAACATATTAGAAGTAGAATATGTGTTCGAATTTATAGAGAAGAAGAGTTCGAATTTATAGGTAAGACATATGATTAGAAGTTCTATTGGAAGTAGAATAAGTTTTTATAAGGCATATGCATAAAAGTTCTATTGGAAGTAGAATTGGAGTTCGAATTTATAGAAAATAATAGTTCGAATTTATAGAAAAAACATATAAATAAAAGTTCTATTAGAAGTAGAATAGGTGTTTGAATATATAGAGCAGACATATAATTAAATATTTTATAAAAAGTACGATCTTCTTAAATTATATGATTAGAAGTTCTATTGGAAGTAGAATTAGTATTTATAAGGCATATGATTAAAAGTTCCATTGGAAGTAGAATAGGAGTTCAATTTTATAGAAATAAACATATAAAAAACGTTGTATTAGAAATAAAATAGGTGTTTGAATATATAGAGCAGAAATATAATTAAATATTTTATAGAAAGTATGATCTTCTTAAATTATAATTTTTTATATTACTCCCTCCGTCCTACCCAATTATTAACACTTTTTTGTCATTTTTTGGCACGCATTTTAAGGTGAATTTTAAGGACAGTTCATAACTTATTTTTAAAATTTTCTTTTTTGTATAAAAATAGGATTGTTCTACTTTTATACAAAAAAAGAGAAAATTTCAAAAATAAATTATGAAACTATCCTTAAATTCCACCTTAAAATGCGTGTCAAACACCCTATTTTGAAATGTTAACAAACCGACAGGAAATATATTCATAAATCCAAATACTATTGTCATAAAAAAAGTCATCGTATTTAAAAAGAAAAAAATTGATTTGTTAACATAATAAAAGAACATTCGCATGCAGGAATCCCAAATAAATACAGAAGTATCTTTAATATAAAGAGAAAATAAGATCTGTTTTCATTTTCTAAAACTCCATAAATTTTGTTAAGACTTAATTGCATGAGGATGGCCTCAACTATTTTTTTTTTGCATAAAAATGGCCCAAGTATTATTTTAAGCAGATGATTGCATTCCATCTAAATTAATGTAAAAATTGCTGTTTATTTTTATTTTTGGGCCATTTTTGTGTTAAAAAAAACATTGTTCAGCCATCATGTTGTAGTTAAGTCACAAATTGAATACACTCAGCTATTTAAAAAATATAGTTAGGCCATCACACTGTCTACTTTTATACTTTGGGGCCATTTTTGTGCAAAAAAACAAATAGTTGAGGCCATCCTCCTGCAATTAAGTCATTTTAGAAAGTCTAGAGAAAGTATAAATTGGATTCACTCTATTTTTTAGGTTTTGATTTTAAGGAAAAATTTTTTTGTGTAAGATAAGTATCATCAATAATATGTAATGAAGTTGGAATTTCGATCTCAAACGAGAGCGGATCGAAACGTTTTTAATGGGAAGACGGCTCACTATAAAAGATTGTATTAGCTATTAAAATGTCATATTGATGTTATAAATTTCATTTTATTTTTAGGATTTGACTTTTATGGATAAACATTGTCATACAAGTGATATATGTAAAAGTTAGGTTTTTGGTCTTTACGAGAGAGCGGACCAATAGTAATAACCGTGTTTAATGAGAAAACGGTTCATTAGAGAAGACCGTATAAAAGATGTTTGAATATATTAGGAATACATAAAATAAAATGTTTTATTGGAAGTAGAATACGAGGACGGTGGAGACGTTTTATACAATTTTTTTTAAAACTATGTATCTTTTCTTCCTAGAAACCTTTATTTTAACTTTTTTATAGAAGTTAATTATACTTGCATTAGAAAAATATATCCATAAATTTAATATTATTCCCGTCACGAAAAGTCTTCGTATTTTTTTTTGATATGTTAACATAATAGAAAGACATTCTCATGCGAAAGTTGTAAATAAATACAGGAATATTTATTATATACAGAAAATATAAAATGTTTTCATCTTTTAAAACTCCAAAATATTAGAAAGTTTAAAGAATATAAAAATTGGAATTTACTCTCTTTATATAATGAAGTTAGAATTTTGGTTCCAAATAAAAGCGGCTCAAAATGTATTTAACGGGAAGACGGCTCTCTAGAAAAGATTGTATTAGCTATTAGAATTTGATACTGATGTCATAATTTTTTTTTATTTTTACGGTTCGATTTTATGGATAATTTTTTTTATATAAGTCTTTATAATATATGTTAAAGTTGGGATTTCGGTTTTAACGAAAGAGCGGCTCAATCGAAAGAATTGTGTTTAACAAGAAATCGATTCATTAGAGAAGACTATTTAATTATAAAAATTTAATGTTAGTATTATAATATAACGTAAATATATTGATTTTTTTAAAAAAAAAATTGTAACGCCGCCGCGAAGCGCGGATTTATCGACTAGTCAATATATATATATAAAGGAGGGTACGCGGAAGTTTAGGTGGCGCTCTAAGATCGTCTCAATCTATTTTTCTAATTTTCTAGAATTTTAGAATTTTAAACACTTATAAATATAAAAATATCATTTAACATATTAGAAGTAGAATAGGTATTCGAATTTATAGTGGTGAAGAGTTCGAATTTGTAGAAAGACATATGATTAGAAGTTCTATTGTAAGTAGAATAAGTATTTATAAAGCATATGATTAAAAGTTCTATTGAAAGTAGAATATAGGAGTTCGAATTTATAGAGATAAGAGTTCAAATTTATAGAAAAAACATATAAACAAAAGTTTCTATTGGAAGTAGAATAAGTATTTATAAAGCATACGATTAAAAGTTCTATTGGAAGTAGAATAGGAGTTTGAATTTATAGAGAATAAGAGTTCGAATTTATAGAAAAACATATAAATAAAAGTTCTATTAGAAGTAGAATATGTATTTGAATATATAGAGCATCCATATAACTAAATATTTTATAGAAAGTACGATCTTCTTAAATTATATATTTTTTATATAAGTTAATTATACTTCTATTAGGAAAATTTATTCATAAATCTAATACTATTATCATAAAAAAGTCATCGTATTTAAAAGAAAAGAATTGATGTGTTAACATTATAAAAGAACATTCTCATGCAGGAATCCTAAATAAAAATAGGAGTATCTATAATATAAAGAGAAAATAAGATGTGCTTTCATTTTCTAAAACTCCATAAATTTTAGAAAGTCTAGATAAAGTATAAATTGGAATTCACTCTATTTTTTAGGTTTTAATTTTAAGGAAAAAAGTTGTTGTGTAAGATAAGTATCAATAATAATATGTAATGAATTTGGAATTTCGACCCAAATGAGAGCGGCTCGAAACGTGTTTAACAGGAAGACGGCTCACTATAAAAGATTGTATTAGCTATTAAAATATCATTTTGATGTTATAAATTTTATTTTATTTTTAGGATTTGATTTTTATGGATAAACATTATCATACAAGTGATACATGTAAAAGTTAGGTTTTTGGTCTTAACTAGGGAGCAGATAAATAGTAATAACCGTGTTTAACGAGAAAGCGATTCATTAGAGAAGACCGTATAAAAATGTTTGAATATATAAGGAATACATAAAATAAAAATGTTTTATTAATAGAAGTAGAATACGAGGACGGTGGAGACGTCTTACACGATTTTTAAAATTATATATCTTTTTTCCTAGAAATCCTTTATTTTATCTTTTTTATACAAGTTAATTATACTTTCATTAGAAAAATATATCCATAAATTTAATATTATTTCCGTTACGAAAAGTCTTCGAATTTAATTTTTTTATATGTTAACATAACATAAAGACATTCTCATGCAGAAGTTGTAAATAAGTACATGAATATCTATAATATACAGAAAAAATAAGATGTATTTTCATTTTTAAAACTCTATAAATATTAGAAAGTTTAAAGAATATAAAAATTGGAATTTACTTTCTTTATATAATTAGTTAGAATTTCGGTTCCAAATAAGAGCGACTCAAAACGTATTTAACGAGAAGACGACTCACTAGAAAAGATTGTATTAGCTATTAGAATTTGATATTGATTTCATAATTTTTTTTATTGTTCGATTTTATGGATAAAAAATATTATATAAATCTTTATAATATATGTTAAAGTTGAGATTTTGATTTTAATGAGAGAGCGGCTCAATCGAAAGAATCGTGTTTAACAAGAAATCGATTCATTACAAAAGGATATTTAATTATTAAAATTTAAAATTAATATTACAATATAACGTAAATGTATTAATTTTTTTTAAAAAAATTTATAACGCCGCCGCCGCGAAGCGCGGCTTTATCGACTAGTTAATAATAAAATAGAGCATTCAAAAAATATTTTTAGAGCTTATTGGATAAATTGGTGATTTTTAGAACAATACTACACAGGAGTGAGGACAAATTAGTAGGTTTAAATGTTTAATACTTAAAATAGGAGGATGTTGGTATTGAATGAGGATTAATTTTCTAATCCGAATTTAATCGACAAGATTAATAAGAGCATTAAAATTTTTCTCTCTCTTCTCTCTCCAGTCTCACAAGCGCAGCTTCTCTTCTCTGTTCTTTAATCGGCGGGGCTTTCACCGGTTTTTCCGGTGGAAAGTCCCAAATTTTTTCTTTTGTTTTGTTTGATTTGTTTCCTTCAATAATCTTCCTTTTTGGGTAAGGATTCCTACCTTTTGGTTTGCTTTGGATTGTTTTTCTAGATCTACATTATCGGAGCTTCCGATTTTCTTTCTTCTTCGATTCAAGGAGAGTTAACCGCCTATCTTGTGGTTTCAGTTGTTAGATCTAAATTTTTTTGGATTTTCTTTTGTATTTTCAGTTCGATTTTCAGCTTGTATTTTTCAGTTTGGTTTCTCTCCTTTGTGAGAGGTTTGTTATTCTTGATTATGAGCGGAGATCTTGATTTAGTGATGAAATTTTGTATGGGATTGCAGTTATGGTCGATAGCTCAAACGATAGCTCCATCGGGACATGATGAAGTGGGTACCAGTAATCCAATGAAGACGCATGAAGTGTGTACTTGTATTTGTATATACATTATCTTTAAAATATCGTTTAACTGTCTCTTCATGAGAACAGACGATTGCAATTTACTATTTGTTCGACTCGATCATTAATGTAGATGTCGTATGATTTTTTATTATTGAATTAACACCTTTGTTCTTCAGAAAAAAAGAGCAATAAACATGATTATAGATTTGTAAATCGGAAAAAATCGGTTTAGGTACTTAAATAAGATCGTTAATGTATAAATATAGATGATTATACACACACAGTCCTAAAAATGTGTTTAACTAAGAATGATTTGGGAGAGACACCAACAAGCCTTAATTAAAGCTTTCTTTACCAGCTCCACTGCCATCATGTGAATTTCAGCATCATAATAAGAATTGTTAAATCAAGATTTATTGGAATAATAAATTGGAACAAAAATCGGATAATAATTTAATAATATTTTAATAAATTAGTATAATTTATAATATAATATACCATTTAAAAATATTTCATGACGATAAATCGGATTTTAAAATCCAATCGGTCAAATATTTTTTAACGATTTATCGGTGATAATCTCACTTTCAAGAAACCAAATAAACAAAACCATTATATTGTGTCTTGTTTCAACATCCAGATGGACTGCTTCATCAAATCAATAGTTTCAAAAAATCGTTAGAAAATAAATAAATTTTTTAAGTTGTATTATATTAACCACAAATATATATCTTCAAATTTATTTATTTTTACAAATAATTTTATCAATGCATAATCATATTCAATTTAGAGAATAATGGCCCTGAGGTTGACCTCAGGAATCTTATATAAGTTTAGGTGATTTTCAATATAAATGATAGGTGACAATTTTGTAATAATATAACACTATTTCATGTATTTATAATATTAGCCCCGCTCTTGTATATATTTTGTTTTAACCTCAGGGTTGGTAATTGAGGATGACCTCAGGGTCATCAATCTCTTCAATTTATATATGTTGAAAAAATAATATATAATGATTGTAAAGTGATAAGATATATTTTTATATATATTTTAGATAATTTTATTCCCGTATTTAATTGCATTTTGCATTTATTTGGATATTTATTTAATAAATTTTAATGTTTTATTGTAGAAGACAAGAATTCCTAATTTTGGAAGAATTTGGGCTTAAAGAGCTATTTGGGAGCTAAAAATGGAAGAAATTCGGATTTATTGAGCTACACCCGCTTTCTACGGTATTTAATTCATATCCGGAGTTGTAGGAGTCGGATTTGGACGATCTTACAGTCCACGCGAAGCTTAGAAAATTATCTACAATTCAGAGGGATTAAATAAGCAAAAATCCGATTGGAGCAGCTCGAAATCTTAGGAGAAAATTCAGTTCCGAATTTTAGTAAAAAAATCTTTTTACTTTTGGAATTTTATTGTAATTTATTTAAAGTGTAAAGTGTGTGTATTGAGTGTTTAGCCATTTGGAATATTAGTGCAGCCGAAAGTGTGATGAAGTGGGGAAAAAAAGAAAGGAAAAATAATTTGCAAAGTGGAGCTAGTGATGAAGCTAATCATGGAGGCAATTATTTTATGCAAATGGAGGCTATAAATGAAGAGTTTGTGCAGGGGAATAGATCATCACATCTTAGTATAGACATTAGATTAGGGAAAGTACACAGTATTAGACTATACACACCACAGGCATTTCATCTTCATTCATTCGGCTGCTGCAAAATTTGTGGAATTAGGGGCTTGGTTTTCTTCTCTTTTATGTACATTTTCTTCGAATTAATTCTTCGTTAATGTAAGGTATTTTCTGTTTTCTCTTGTTTATTAAATATATATTTTAGATGAATTGTTATATAATTTTAGTTGTTCTTAATTTTTATATTAGTGAGTAGTTTGTCCTAGGGCATAAAAGGGAAGCCATGTTTGCACTATAATTGGCATGATTTTCACAGTGATTTGATTGATTATGGTTATTCTAGTTGATTATGTTTTAATCATTAATTTGTGTAATCGGCCGATATCATGAATTAATTCTATGCAAATATGGGTATGGATCGAGAGATTTACTCACTAGAGGCACACATACGATTAGCATAATTGAATTTGAGTGCGAGAGCATCATTGGATTTCTGAGGGCGTTAATGCTCGAGAGAGATTAACACAGCTCTAATTACTTGATTAATTGAATTACTAAAATTGGTTAATTGTGTTGAATGTTTCGAGAGTGTTAATGCTTGAGAGAGATTAGCATACTCTAGTTATATGATCACGTTAATTGATTTAGCTTAGAAGCTGGTTATTGTGTAAGCACGGTGGACCTAATTGCCCTAGATTTAAAATTCATTGTTTACCATTTAATTAATTAGTTAAATTAGTATAAATAATTAGTTAGTAAATATTTCCATAATTATCGTTTTTGCCCGGAAACAATTGAATTAAAATTGATAAAACCTGTCTTCCTGAGAACGAACAAAAAAATATACCGCATCAAATTTGGCGCCGCTGCCGGGGAGGCAAATAAAAAATTATCAATTTTAAATTAATTGTTTCTATAGTTTAGATTTATTTTGTTCAGTGAAAAAAAAAATTTTAAAACAACAAAAATATTAGTTTTATTTCTTATTTTTATATCGTTTTATCTGTTTTATTCGAAGCAAACGACCCATCTCCCCTGTTTTGTTCTGTTTTTCGAACACACCCAGCTTGTCTTCTTCATTTCTTCACCTTATTTCCCCTTCATTCCAACCCCCCATGCCTGCAGCCTCTCCCCTTACCTTCCTCCCATTCTCCTCTCCACCACCACATCACATTCACCAACATCACACCCACCTCGATCCGTTCTTCACCCCATTCACTCTTCCGGCAAGCAGCCCATCACCCGTCGCCTTCAACGAACGCCTCTGCTCTTCACATCCACACATCTTCTCGCCCTTTCATTCATTCACCGCTCTCCGTCTGCCACCTCTCTCTTTCATTCACCGCTGCAAAACCAACTCGCCCTCCCCTTTCTCTGTCTTCGTTTTCTTTCTCGTGTTCGCAATTTGCTACTTGAATTCTTGTAAACAAATTGTTAGTATAATTACATTGAATTTCCGAGTGGACTCAGAGCTTTTGAGTTGGTTGTGTTTGTTTGTTATGCGAGTTGCGAGTTTCCGGGTTTTTGCTAAGTTACTGAGTCAACTAGGCTTCGTTTTGGATTGCTGAACTTTGTGTTTCGAGTTTATGTTCTGCGTTTTATTGCGCTGAGTCCTGCTGTGTTCGAGTTGTGTTCGTCGTTCGAGTCATCGAGTTTGCCGTGTGTAGCTCAGTTTCTGAGTTCTCTAATTTTGCTCTGAGTTCGAGTTTCCCAATTTCGAGTTTTAGCTGGGAATCAGCCGTGTGTTCGAATTGTAATGTTTGTTGTTCTTGTTCGCTATTTTTGCCGAGTTGGTTTTGCCGCTTGTTTGTTTTCATGCTAAGTTTTTTATTTGAGTTGTTTTGCCAGTCTAAGAAGCCGAGTCGACATAGTCAGATTGCTGAGTTTAATGGTTTCGTTGGTTTTCAGTTATTTGTCTGTCAAGTTTGAGTCGACCAAGTTGTTGTAGCTGAGTTAATAGTGAGTTTACAGCGAGTTTCTATTTTGTTAATCGTATTGTTCGACTGAGTTGTTGTTCGTCTTTTTGATTTTATCTAAACTAAGTTTCTTTGGTTTTGTTTGATTCGCTGTGTTGATACTTTAATAATGAGCAAGTTCTGCTGTTCTGTGCATTTTTTTTTCTTTTGTATTATAGTTCGATTTTCCGAGTTCTAGCGTAGCGACTTTGAGTTCTGTTTTGTGGCCGTCTGTTATAACTACCTCACGTCGAATCTTCCTAAAATTTCTTTAAAAAAAAATAATAAATAAAAATAGTTAAATTCGAGTTTGTGTTGTTTGCTGGTTGCAATTACAAACAAGTCATGCTTAAATTTTGAATTTTCTGTAAATAGAATTTGTAAAAAAAATAATAATAATAATTAATAATATAAAAAAATACATATTTTATATTTAATTTAATTTGTTAAATTTTTAGTTCGTTATGTTTTCTTTGTCTCATTGGAACTTTAGTTCCAATTGAGACCGATTTTACTGCATTTCTTGGTTTTGTAGTGTGTTTACAGGTCTGTAATGGATGAAGTTGATACTTTTGCACATCTTTCTTTCTTAGTAGAGGCATATACTCGAGAAATTGCCTCGTGGAAAACTGCAGAGCCCACTACATGTCCGATGAGTACAAATGAGATGTCACAAGTGGCCCCTGAAACTTACACTGGATGTGAAGTTTGTGGAATTTATGGTCACTTTGGTTTTGAGTGCTCTTACAATTTTTACAATTCTCGGAGTGCTCAGTTGGGACAAATGAATTCTTTTGAAGAAGGATATGGGTACAATCAGTATTCAAACACTTTTGATCAAGAATGCATAAATCAACCAGATTTCTACTACCAGGACAATGGTGCTCAAAATTTTTCATATCATAATCAACAACAGTTTGAGCAACAATATTATCAGCCATATGAGCGGCCGCCACTGCAACAATATGAATATCCTCCACCGTAAAATTTCCAGGTTCATCAAACCAATGAAAATGCGCAACCTGGTCAAATGAGCGAAATGATGAAAATTCTAATTCAAATGCAAAAGGATCAAGAGGAGTTCATGCAAAAACTTGATGAGCTAGAAACTCATATTAAGATGAAGATGATGGAAGCTGAAATTGCAAAGTTGGATAGCTCTTCTACTACATGGCAACCTGATTCTTTCCCATCTCCATCTATCCAACCAGAAGAGGACTTGACTACTTTCATTCTCACAAGTGATCAGGAATATGATACTCTCTCGATGTGTGTTGATGATGTGACTGATGATAAAGAAGAGGAGGATATTCCTGATGTTGCAATTGAAGATTTTGTTGTTGTTGTTGCGGACAATGTCAATGAAGACAAGGTTGATGTGATAGGAAAAATTGTCCAAGATGATCTTTCTCAAATTTTGGTTGATGGTCCAGACAAAGTGGCTCTTATGTGTCAAGCTCGGGGAGAGGGAGAAAATGGAAGTGTCTACTTAATCAATGATGCGCAAGCCCAGATGTTCGAATGGCTCATGTGGAAGTGATGAGTGAAGAAAAGCCACCACCAGAGCCTCCACCTTATGTCAAGGGAGTTCGATATTTTCGTGGTGTCGAATTTTATCGTTGTTTTATCACAAAGTTTTCCAAAACTGCAGAAGCACTTAATCAATTATTGCTTATTGATGTCATATTTTATTTTATTAATGCTTGTTTGGAAACTTTTTGCAGGATAAATACAATTAGGAATGATACTCTTGATATTTTTTGTGGTGGTGAATTTTTTATCAAGAAAGTGGATGTGCAGCCTTCACCCGAGTATTTTTGAGGAGGTCAAGCTAATGACCTTTAAAAAAGAGCGCTTTTTGGGAGGCAACCCAATGGTTTGGACAAGCTTTTAGGGGAGTTTTTCTACCTTTTCTTATTTTTATTTATTTATTCTATAATTTTTAAGATTCTTTGTTTTTAATTTTTCTCTTTTATATATTTGTTCATTGAGGACAATGAACCACTTAAGTGTGGGGATGAGTTCTCGGTGATTAAAAATTCCAAAAAAATCAGAAAAATAAAAAATTAATTGCCTCGTCTCATAGTGTGTTAACAAGGATAGGTACACATCTTGTGAGCTTATTTTGCATGATTATTTGACATGTCATATCTCTAGAAAATCATTTGTTACTTGATGATTCCTTGTTTGTACTTGCGAAAATTTTAAAACTTGAGATACATCATTGTCAATTTTAGTGAGTACTGAAGCATGCTTTCACCTTGTGAGATTATTGAGCCTAATTTGTGATTGGTACATCTTATATCAATCGAATATTATTGTTGTGTGTTGTTCATCATTTGGCATGTTGCTCTAGAACTTGTTTTAAACCATTTTGAGATTACATGATATCTGTATGCATGAAAATGATAAAGGCACTAGGATTAACCGTATTTATCCAAACAGTACCAGTGAATCATTTATCCCTAGTGAACCCCTTTGAGCTTTTTATCCGTTATTTTTGTGTATCACCAATCTAAATTCTTGAGCCTACTTGTTTATTCTTCTCTTGATTTACTAGTAGAGCATTTTAATTCATCTGGAGGTTGGTGAGTGCATAGTATGGGATTTCTTTGTTAAAGTGTGAAAATTTGGTGGGAATAAAAAAAAGGGAAAAGAAAAAGAAAAAGAAAGAAAAAAAAAAGATCAAGTGGAGTTGTGTTCATTGGTTTGTGCAATATGAAAGTTAAAATGTACATGGTAATATGTGCTTGGGGTTTAATGCTTGTGAGAGTCTGATCAGCTTTTACATGATCGAAATTTCATGTTGAGTGCTTTAACTAGAAATGAACAATGTGCTCTATTAGTTTATCAAGTCAGCCACTTGTTAGCCTTTTTCTTGATTCCCTACCCTTCACCTTAGCCACGTTATAACCTTTAACAAAGACCTTTTGATTTATGCATGCATGTATGCAAAGTAGTGGAAATTTGGTAGGACAACCAAGCATATGGTAGCACATGACTTAATTGATTGAACTTGAGCGAATACACTTCACCTATACACATGTGTGATTTGAGAGTTTTGTGAGCTTCATTTATATCCACAGCATGTTACTCACTGAATGCGGCATTGATATATATTTCATTATCTTTTTGTCTATCTAGACTGTGTGCTTACTTGGATAGTCTTGTACATATGATGTGTAAGTGAACAGGCTTTCAGTATTGTGCAATTGAGGATTACTAGTGTGGAGTACTATGATATGTTGCATACTTGAGACTTGGCAGAAAAAAATGGATTTTGTGGGTAAATTCACTATAAACCCTCACGAGACAACACTCGTCCTACTAGGGCTGCCTAGGGGTTTAACGGCTTGTTGCATGTGCTCAATGCAATCGTGTCATCTACGAAAGTGATATTAGTTAGGATTTAGTTTTTATTTCGCTTATTTGCACGAGGACGTGCAAATGCTTAGTGTGGGGATGTTTGATAAGATATATTTTTATATATATTTTAGATAATTTTATTCCCGTATTTAATTGCATTTTGCATTTATTTGGATATTTATTTAATAAATTTTAATGTTTTATTGTAGAAGACAAGAATTCCTAATTTTGGAAGAATTTGGGCTTAAAGAGCTATTTGGGAGCTAAAAATGGAAGAAATTCGGATTTATTGAGCTACACCCGCTTTCTACGGTATTTAATTCATATCCGGAGTTGTAGGAGTCGGATTTGGACGATCTTGTAGTCCACGCGAAGCTTAGAAAATTATCTACAATTAAGAGGGATTAAATAAGCAAAAATCCGATTGGAGCAGCTCGAAATCTTAGGAGAAAATTCAGTTCCGAATTTTAGTAAAAAAATCTTTTTACTTTTGGAATTTTATTGTAATTTATTTAAAGTGTAAAGTGTGTGTATTGAGTGTTTAGCCATTTGGAATATTAGTGCAGCCGAAAGTGTGATGAAGTGGGGAAAAAAAGAAAGGAAAAATAATTTGCAAAGTGGAGCTAGTGATGAAGCTAATCATGGAGGCAATTATTTTATGCAAATGGAGGCTATAAATGAAGAGTTTGTGCAGGGGAATAGATCATCACATCTTAGTATAGACATTAGATTAGGGAAAGTACACAGTATAGACTATACACACCACAGGCATTTCATCTTCATTCATTCGGCTGCTGCAAAATTTGTGGAATTAGGGGCTTGGTTTTCTTCTCTTTTATGTACATTTTCTTCGAATTAATTCTTCGTTAATGTAAGGTATTTTCTGTTTTCTCTTGTTTATTAAATATATATTTTAGATGGATTGTTATATAATTTTAGTTATTCTTAATTTTTATATTAGTGAGTAGTTTGTTCTAGGGCATAAAAGGGAAGCCATGTTTGCACTATAATTGGCATGATTTTTACAGTGATTTGATTGATTATGGTTATTCTAGTTGATTATGTTTTAATCATTAATTTGTGTAATTGGCCGATATCATGAATTAATTCTATGTAAATAGGGGTATGGATCGAGAGATTTACTCACTAGAGGCACACATACGATTAGCATAATTGAATTTGAGTGCGAGAGCATCATTGGATTTCTGAGGGCGTTAATGCTCGAGAGAGATTAACACAGCTCTAATTACTTGATTAATTGAATTACTAAAATTGGTTAATTGTGTTGAATGTTTCGAGAGTGTTAATGCTTGAGGGAGATTAACATATTCTAGTTATATCACGTTAATTGATTTAGCTTAGAAGCCGGTTATTGTGTAAGCACGGTGGACCTAATTGCCCTAGATTTAAAATTCATTGTTTATCATTTAATTAATTAGTTAAATTAGTATAAATAATTAGTTAGTAAATATTTCCATAATTATCGTTTTTGCCCGGAAACAATTGAATTAAAATTGATAAAACCTGTCTTCCTGAGAACGAACTAAAAAATATACCGCAAGCATCATTGGATTTCTGAGGGCGTTAATGCTCGAGAGAGATTAACACAGCTCTAATTACTTGATTAATTGAATTACTAAAATTGGTTAATTGTGTTGAATGTTTTGAGAGTGTTAATGCTTGAGAGAGATTAGCATACTCTAGTTATATGATCACGTTAATTGATTTAGCTTAGAAGCCGGTTATTGTGTAAGCACGGTGGACCTAATTGCCCTAGATTTAAAATTCATTGTTTATCATTTAATTAATTAGTTAAATTAGTATAAAGAATTAGTTAGTAAATATTTCCATAATTATCGTTTTTGCCCGGAAACAATTGAATTAAAATTGATAAAACCTGTCTCCCCGTGAACGAACTTAAAAATATACCGCATCATAAAGTCTAGTCAAAAAATTCGTGATTTGGGTAAAAATATGCGTTCAAGAATATGAGTGACGTTAATTTAATTTATAAACATATTTATATTATTTAATGTGATGTGAGCTTTCATCAACAATAAAATGTTCCTGACTGACATTAAGCTTCCACCAGCCTAGTAAATTTGGCTGTGAGGAACGCAACACAAGGAGGGCTTAATTCATCTAAAGACAATTGCGAAAAAGAGCATTATGAATTTATGATACAATTACAATTTTCTACAATAAAAATGTTATTTTTTTAAGAAAGGTTACTTCCCCTTAAAGGAATGGGTGATTTTGATTATTTTGGTTTCTCATATGGGTCACTTAAAGTCTTGACAAATGGTGTCATTGAAACAGGTTTAGGGGATTTTTTAAAGGATAAACAAGATAATCTGGTATACATTTTCGCAGATCTCTCGATTGTTAAGGATGCTTTCACTTAGAGCTAAAAGCTCTTGTATACCTGGTTGAATCTTTTGGTAAGAGTTCAAAAGAGAGTGAGAGATGTCTCTTTTGTGTAGATAGTGTTGAGGTCTTTTTACTTATACAAAGGATGAAGGAGAAGGAAATGAAGGGTGTTGAAATTTGCGTTTCTTGAGAAGAAAAACTCTGGTTTTTTCAAGTTCTATAGCAGTTTCATAGTCTACTATAGAGTTTTTCCTTGAACAGAGCACAAGGGCTGCGGATTCTTCTTCGGAATGCATTGTGTATGAATCAATGTATGTATAATTGTATTGTTGGTCCTAGGAAAGTATTGCAGAAGGGGGGTTGAATGCAATACTAATAAATTTCAAAAACTATTTTAACAACTTAAATAGAGTTTGTAATTTACTAGTAGAAGAAATGCAAACACAAGTAAAATCAAACACGATGTTTTCACAAAATAAATGTTTTATTTATTTTGCAAAGTTTTGCTACAACCTTGAGAACATAATATTTCTCAAGCTTCGGTTTCTCTAGAGATTACTGTGGTAGAGATATATTTCTTATTGTATAAATAGAGTGCTCTATTTATAGTGTGATAGTCGACTGTACTACCACTATCAGCATGGGTTGTTGAGTTGCTGTTATATTCCTTTTGCAGCTCATTCCATGATTTATTCCCATGTGATCATCACAAAGTAACTTTAAGATACTTTCCACATTTGAGCCACCCAGATCTAGCCGTATTCAATTTTATCTGCTTTAGACTTTACAGGTTGCTCCATGTGATCTCTCGAGCTTCAGTTATAGACTTTCCAAGCTTGCTGTAAAGGTTGAATATTACAACACGCCTGCTTCTTTTGAACATGTATTATGTCGCTTAAATTGAAATCAATTTGATTCTTTATGACAGTATGTTTGCTTCAGAGTTTGCTGTCAAGGATTGTGCTTTGTTTGACAGTATGAATTCCCGTAGAGATTACTGTCTAGGAATTCCAAACTTGCTGTCGCAAACTATATTTGAAAGTTGCTGTCATCAGAATCTCCGCCAATGTTGCTGTCAAGTTGAAACTTGCTGTCGACTCAATTAAACTTGCTGTCGAGCTTTGCAACATGCTGTTTCCTTGTAATCTTACTGTCAATACTTGACAGTAACTTTTATTCTTGCTGTCGAACTTCTGTATTTCTTGAGGCTTGAACATGATCGAACTTCTTTCAAGAATTACAATTATTACATGACAGTACTTATTTGATTACAGGAATAAACTTCAGGCTATGACAGTATGTTCTACTTAGTAAAACTAAGTATACCAATAAAACTAGTTAAGTTGTCTATTCCATCACCCATAAATCCCAACAATCTCCCCCAATTTGTTTTTATGGACAATAAGGACAAATTTACAAATATCATGCTGACAACTTAACTAACATAGATCAGAAAGAATAAACTCTTCATTTCTGAACAATGATTAAACTGGATTGTTTTCAAACAATGTATCATAAAAGTTCATAATTAAAAATCAAGAAAAAATCTTTACTTAGCTTGATTTGAACTTTCGCCTTGCTCCTTTTCCCTCAGAGCTCTTCTGAGATTTTCAATTAACTCCTTTTCTTCAGGGGACTGTGCATCATCTTCATTTTCCACGATGTATTTTCTGATCATTGAGGAAGTAGTGTTTAATACATCTCTGAGTTCCATCCAATAAACATTTTGCTTTACTATTGATCTGAATTTCAACACATCTCCCTCCATCTTGAATCTTCTGCCAGTAAGCTAATTTAAAGTTTCCCTTCTTTGTTTGTCCAAGCTGGGATTCTCTCCTTTCCTTTGATCAAAAATCATATCTAGCTCCCAAGAACATAGTGCTTCAAGTTTGTTAGATGATCCTATCACTTGCCAGTACAGTTCTTTTAGCACACTGGTCTTCAACTTAGAAAAGCTGTCTATGTAGATTTCTTCTTTGCCATATTTGATTCTCAGAGGATTGTCCAGTACAATTGGCTGATAGTTTAATCCACTGCTGTTGACCTCGTTGAGTTTACTTCAGCTTTCCTTCATTTGAGCTTCAATCTCATCTTCTATCTGTTGACGAGATTTTTGTCTTGAGGCTAATTCTTCTCTGAATTTCTGCTCTGCCTCATACCTATCCATCTCTTGCTTTGAATAAGGTTTCTCCATTTCATTCCAGTCATACTCAGGGATAGGATTATCTTCTTCATTTTCCAGACCTAGAGCTTCAAAAACATCTTCATCATTTTGAAGTGTCCAGTCACCATGCTTTTCAGTGAATTCAGCATTTCTGATTGCAAAGTACTTTAGAACAGGATCTATGATCTTTTCAGAGATATCACCATAGCTTTCCAAAAGTTCAACCATTCTTTCTAAATTGAAATAATCAATTCTTCTTCTTACAAATGCTTGAGTTTGAACTAGACTATTGGATATTACTTTTGATTTTGATATCTGAGTGAAATCAGGTTCTACCATAATCAATCTTTCTTTGTTTTCCCATAGAATGTATCTTGTGACCTTTTCTTTTGACTCATCCAACTCTATAGATACAGAAGTGATTGATTCTTTGGCTTTCTCTTGAAGTTGTTCCAGGCTGTTCATTCTTCTGCTCATGATTGGTTTCTTAAGCCCTAGACCTGTAGCTTTTCTTTGACCAAAATAGACAGTCTTTCCCCTTTTTGGTCTGTTTGACTTTCTTTTGATTCTTACTGTCTTGGATGTTTTGATAGTAGGATCATTGACAGTATCTTTCATAGGATCCTCGACAGCATCTTTGTTAACATTCTTGACAGCATCTTTGTTGATAATATCTTTTTCAGAATACATACTGTCAATTTCCATTTCTGCTTGGTTAATTTCTAATGCTTCAAGTATCTCCTCTTCTTTCTCCTTTTCTTCATTTTTCTTGCTTGTTCCAGGAGCTTCTGAAGTTTCATTTGGCTCAGCTTCTTTAGCTTGGGATTGCTCTTTTGAAGAGTTTCCCTTTTCTGACTCTTTAGCTCCTCCAGCTTTACCTCCATCTTCATTATCATCACCATCTTTATCCAAGGTGTCATCAAAGGAGCATTTTCCACCTTGAGCATTTCTGCTTTCGTTTGCTTTGGCAATGAGCTTCTTAATTTTGACACTGTATTCCATATCTCTCTTTGCCATTATCTTGTGGATATCTTTAACTTCTTGAATCCTTTCCTTGGTGATGGGTGCTTTCAGCAATAACTTGAGTACATCCATGATGACTTTACTTTGTAGAGATGTTTTGCCTTCAAGAGTTAAGAACCCAAGTCCTTTAGTTCCTTTGGCTGTTGTCTGTTTAAAGCTTACACCATATGGCTGGAGACATATTTCTGGAAGTTTGTTGTTAACCATTGTACTCAGTTGCATATAGAGACTTTCATAAAAAATGGTAGACTTTTTCTTGACAAGAATCCCAAGGATGTATTGCACTCTGGCAGAGAAAGTTTCTAGCAGTTGCATTGTTATAAATATTGAATGTCCACTCTTCAGAAACACTTCAACTGCCCACCTTTTCTTTGAGCTAATTTTCACAGAAAGATTGACAATCTTTTCTTTCAAAGCTTCTGCCAACTTAGCAGGTTTTCCACCAGTTTCTGTGATTGCTTCATTCACCAGAGTGTTAAATTCCTCATCCTTATTATTCAAAGTGCTCTCCATATGACTTATCATTATAGAATCAGCTTCTTCTTGAGAATATGTGCTTCCATCAGTCCAAGTAACCAACTCTGAAGAATTCACATATTCAGGCAGCTTACCCTTGCCTTTACCCATCCTGTTAGACTCCTCCTTTTCTCTCCAAAGCCTCTCCAAAGTAGATTCTTTCTTTTCAGGAACTGGTTCACTAATTTTGATGGAAGATGCTTTATTTCTTTGTATCAGTTTCAATACTTCCTCAGATACTAGCATTTTCTCCCCATCTACTTCAGTTTCAATCAGTTCATCAGTTCTAGAGGCTATAACAGTATCTTTTTGCTCCCCCTTACTCCTTTGCTCCCCCTGTCTTTCAGCTTCCCCTTGTAACTCCATTTTCCTTTCTGGTTGCTCAGCCTTTTTCTGATCTATTACTTTCTCCCCCTTAGTTAAGTTGGCAGCTTGAATCAAGGAAGAAAGTGACAGCAGGGTGGCTTGAATTTCAGCAAAACCAGTCTTCACAGTAGATGATAGGGTGTCTAGCTGGCTCTCCATTGTAGCACATCGATTCTCAATAGCTAGGAGCCTGTCATTTGTGGATGTAGAAGGACCACCAGACCTAAGCCTCTTTGGAGGTTGAGGATAAGTCTGGGGCATGGAGGCTGTTGGGGTTCTCACACTCTCAGTGTCTTTTCTGGTGATCTCATCACCACTCACAACAAATCCCTCAAGGCCTAATGCCTTTTGTTGAATGGCTCCCTCAATTTCACTCTGGACATGCTCAAGTCCCTCTCCTTTTGCCAGCACATTTGGCTGCCTCTCATTTTTAGGCTCACTTCTCTTTTCTTTTATCTCTCTTTTCTTCTGCTCTCCCTCACTCATCCTAGATGCATGTGTATGAGCAGTACTAACATGCAATGAAGAGAAAGGTGATTTAGATTTTACCTTAAAAGCCTTGGAGATTGGCATGTCATCATCAGAGATGTCCTCAATTAATCCTTCCTGATATTGAGGTTGAGCAGGGTTGACAGCATCTTTCACCAATAAGTTACTGTCAGAAGGTGTGTTGACAGCAGCTTTAGAGAGACCTTTGACAGCATCTTTTGTCAGAATGATACTGTCACTTGATTGTTTGACAGCACCTTCTGGTTTGTCATTGACAACATCTTTAGCTGTGACAGCAACTTCCCTAGGGTAAGATGCTTTGAGGGAATCGATCAAGATGCTGGCTGTTTCAATTTCTGACAAATTTGCATCTTGATCTAATCCAGTGTTTGATGGAGTGGTATCCATTTCACTTTGAGAAATGGGTTCTTGTGGACCACTAGATGGGGGCTCAT
Organism: Kitagawia praeruptora; assembly: GCA_037693485.1. Classification (NCBI taxonomy): domain Eukaryota; kingdom Viridiplantae; phylum Streptophyta; class Magnoliopsida; order Apiales; family Apiaceae; genus Kitagawia; species Kitagawia praeruptora. The sequence goes on from CM075345.1 coordinate 138,928,065, forward strand.
CCATGATTTGAGATGGATGATCAAAACCTGAGGAGTTGGTACTGTCCCCCTCTCTAGGTTGTTCAGAAGAAACAACAGATGTAGGAATGAAAGAAGAAGTTTGAAGTTCAGATTGATTAATTGGCTATTCCACAGAAGAAGATTGTGGAACATCAACAGTATGAGTGAATTCCTCACTGTGCTCTATCTCTATGTGTGTATCTTCAAATACAGGTTCCTCAAGAGTGAGTTCTTGAGTTTGTTCAGACTCTTTACAAGGTGCCTTGGGAGACAGGCCAATTTCAATAGATGCCTCTTGTTGAGAAGAGGCACCTAGAGATGAGTTTATTTCCCTATCATCCTCTACAGTCTTTTGGGAAACTGTAGAGTGGCTGACAGTAACCTTGGCCCTTCTAGCTCTCTTCTTCTTAGGCTCAGAAGGGGCTACTGTGGGTTCTATTTCACTACCATCCTTATTTGCTACACTAGGTGTAGTAACTCCCTCTTGACTTACAACATTTTCACCAGTTGCACTCTCTAGGGTTCTTTTCTTGGATTCCTGTTTGGCCATTTTAAGGGCTTTGGGCAGTCTAGAGTCCCTAGGTGGAATGTATGGTGTAGAATGTGGGTTAACTGAATTTGGGTCTAATTCAGTCTCATTCTCAAGTGTGAAAACAGTGTACCCTGTAGGTAATGGAAAATCAAGGTTGGGCACTTGATTAACCATGTGTTGTGTGAGACATAGTGGAATAGTTGCATTCAAATTTTGTGTGTTGAGAGATGTGTGTGTGTTTTTCTTCAAAACAGGGCATTCCTCAGTATTAGGTGCATCTTCAACATTTCCACAAATATGATTAATACACATAGTTAAAAAGTGAGGGTATATGGATACCTTTTTGCCTATGGCGCTTTTCAACTGTGCCATGACCAGCTTTCCAACGTTCACCTTGTATCCATGGACTAAAGAATGAGTGAGTTTCTTGATATATGATGGTATTCCATTCCAGCCAGTAGACTTAGTAGAGAACACCTTCACCATAACATCAAAGATCATGCTCCACTCCTTTCTCAGATACTTCCTATCCATTTCTCCCGTTTGATACCATTTATCAGAGGTTTCTTCAAGTTTAGAACCTGAATACCCAATCTTCAGAAAGAACCTCTTCAGAGTGTCATCATTTGCTAGTTCCTGAAAGCTTTCTCCACTGGCCAAAACAATACCCAAGGCATTATTGATATCCTTGACTGAGAGAGTATGGCTTGCATCATCTATTTTGAAGGTAATTGCTTCATCCTCTCCAGTTCCTTGAACACTGGCTGATTTCCAGAACTTTTCAATTCTATCAATATTGATTTTAGGGGTTGAGATTATTGCATGACCTAGGTAGGATTTATTTATGAATGTTAGGTCCGGAATAACGTAGAAGGGGGTTGAATACGTTATTTAAAAAATATTTCGATTTTCGAGATGTGAAAAATGAGGTCAACAACTGAATCGAAATAAAACAATTGGTTCGGGAAAATATCTTTGAACTGATAAAAACCCAAGGGGTGTTACAACTTCTAATCCAACGGATTAGCTTCAAAAACTCGAACACTCCTAAGGATAGTTTAGGCACGAGGACCTTCTATCCGACACTTCCTGAAAGCGGGCTAAGCCGGCTTTCCTACTAGATGGACTGTCTAGCAGCTTACACAGAGAAGATATTTAAGAGAGAGAGAAAGTTGTGTGTTGAGGTGTGTTTTGAAATGAAATACAAGCAGCCTATTTATAGATTTCTTAAAGTTACTATGCTGCATAGTAACCAAATATTTACGTAAGGGATGATGTATATTTTTTTTTTGTCTGCTCCCTGCTGCTGCAATTCTCTTTTTCAAACATCTGCCGAACTTTGATTTTTCAAAGTTTCCAAAATCAAACATGTGGGCCCCACATGTTTCTTACTTTATGAATAGTACTTTTGGGTACTATTCATGAATAGTAATTTCGGTCACTATTCATATGAATAGTACTATTCATATGAATAGTGATTTCGGTTACTATTCATGTGAATAGTGATTTGGTTACTATTCATATGAATAGTGATTTTGGATACTATTCATTTTCTCTCTTCTGTTTATTCTGCTGTTTTAATTCACCTCTGAAAATAATTCAAGTACCAGATTAATTTAATTATTTTGTTATAAATAATTAATTAATCTGTTACTTATTTAATTTTCAGAGTAAATTAACTTTTGACAATACCTTGAGATATTATGTCTGTCCTTGATCGTCAATAGGCTTTGGCAATTCTTTCTATGAATTAATGTGTTGATCCTTCCCGTATGTGTTGACACTTGGTGCACTGGTCTGGTTCACAAGTGACTATCACTGATCTTGATCTTCACACCTTCGTTACATTCCAATTTATTAGCCTGCAGCAATATTTTCAAATACATGAAATCTTTTGGCCCTTCAACTGAATCATCTGTACATCTTATTATGTCACTGAGGCTTGATCATGTTAATGAACTTCTTTCAGCGACTTGATCCTTGTTGGTGCCTGTTCTTCAAATTTCACGATCCCTGTATAGAGTTAATATTATTTATCTTTTATCCTAGTTGAGTTATATATGTCCTCCATTACATATTACATTTCATTATACTTTACAATCTCCCCCTATTTGATTGTTAGGGTTTGACAAGCAAATACCTAGAGGATAACTCAACTGATACAAAATAAAATACAAAGATAAATAATATTAAAGTGCATTCTGGATCATATATATACATTTTCCAGATTTCTAAAAATTAACCAAGTGCAAGACAATTGTTCCTGTAGACTGAACATATCTTCAAGTTTGCCTTTGCTTTCTTTCCACATTGCACTAATACTCCCATTAGTTTTTCCTTTCCCAAAATAAAATTAATTCCGTGTCAACAACCTTTTCCTTGCCTTTACGCCTAGTAGATTTTTCTTGTTCATCCATCTTCTCCCCCTCAGTTGGGTTATCCTCCAGAGTAGTAGGATGTGGAGTTGGTAATTTAGACGAAAATCCTTTTACCAAGGAGTTGATTGCTTGACTAAACTGGGCTGCCATGGAACTTAATTGAACCTGGAATGCATCATGTTGAATGAGTTGTAAATTTTTTATTTCTGCAATGGACTTACAGATATTTGACAACTCTTTCTCCATTGTTTGGACCCGTGTAAGGAGTCTGGTGTATTCCTGTCTGGTTATAGGTGCATGTGGTTGAGTAGGTTGCTCACTCGTACGTTCTGCAGGTGTTTCACTCAACACTATATATTCACTCGGTTTAATGATTTGGGTTACACTTACATGTTCTGTTGATGTTTCCCTCAACTTTCCTCTAGAGCTTCCACCGATATGTGTACCTGCAAATGAAATCATCCTAGCCCCTTTTTCAGAGGTCACGGATGGTGCAATGAAAGTTCGTGAGCTTCCGTCCTCGTGTGAAGCGAGTTGCCGACCACTGGTAAAAAGTGGTAGATCTCGAAAGAGATCCAGAGATTTTCCCTCTGGGAGGTTAAACTTGAATCGATTAAATGGCACAAAACCCAAGTTTCCCTCGTATGTCTGTGAAGACACTTGGTTCATAAAAGAACCACCCACCAATGGATCATTCCGTAAAATGGAAGATTCACCAGCAGTTATTGAGGTAGGTAATTCCACCTCGGATGCCTGTGAAGGCATTTGATCTTTTGAAAGATCATCAACCACTCGTATGTTCCGTGAAATGGAACTCAAGATAGTTGCTCCCGTCAATTCAACCTCATTTACATTTGCACTCATTGGATAAGAAAGAATTGTTTCACTAACAGTTGCCGTTACCTCAGGTTCATTGGGTTTACTTCGTTTAGAATGAGGTAGAGCGGCTGTTGTAACTAACTCCTTATGTGGTGTTGCTGAGGCACTATCTCCCTCAATAATGTGGATGACTGGTCGTTTAAGTGACAATTGAGGTGTAGGAGTTTGTTGTGTTTGTGTTTGCATTTGTAGAATGGGCTCTTCGACATGTGTTAGAGTCAGTGGGATTTCCTGCTCTTGGTCGGGTAAGATGGCCACTGGGGGATGTAGAAACTGTATTTCCTGTGACACAATAGGGAATACAAAGGTTGGAATAGCAGGGATTGAAATATTAACTTGTCGTATACCTGCTCTCACTGGTCGTGGTAATAACGGAAGTGGGACAGTCTTTAGATATTCAGTTAGGACTGTAGGCACATCCGTATATTTCTTTTTGCTTATGTAATTAATTACATTCGTCTTCATGGAAGAACATTCCACCTTTTGACCATTTTCCAAGCGTACCCTGTCTTCATCATTCAAAAAATCATTCAATATTAACTGTAGAAACCTTGGATATAGACATTTGACATTTTGAGTCCGAACGTCTCTTGTTCCCAAGCGTTTCATTTTTAAAATGATTTGACCAAGCACAATTTTTCCAAGATTAATCCTCAAATTATTGGCGACCGCATACCCTATTATTTGAATAAATTCAGGTATTCGATCTTGATTTGTTCTATCTGAGGAAAAAACATGGTTAAGAGTGTGAAAGAAGAAATTCCAGTACTGGGTTAGAAACGTTCTACAAAGATTACCAGTATTGAAATTGCCATCTTGGTACCTTATAAATCGAAAGAACATTTCAATCTGTTCAGGTGTAGGATCAGAAACGAGATTTTCCATAGGAAAATGAAGAATTCGATTAACATCTCGTTCAGTGACCCTAATCGACCTACCAAATAGTCGATATGTGAATGCACACCCGTCCTGTCCAGAAGTGTTAACCGCACTGCAATATAATTCACACAATGCATCATGGTTAAGCTGCACCTGTGTAACTAAAGCATAGCGGATTAATGAATGTTCATTCAGAAATTGTGTCCAAGCCCGAAATTGCTCATCCTGAATGGTTTCAATTTGCTGAATGGAAACAGGATTAACTTTAGCAATTAAAAAGCTTCCCTGCAATGCCATTTTCAAAAACTTTGAGGAAATTCAAAAACAAGGGTTAGTGCGTATAACAAGAATATGAAATCTGCTCTAAAAACCACCAGCTAGATTGTGAGATCTTTCCGGTCAAAGCTTGAAATATTCAGCAATTGTGTGTATATGCTCTGTATATCTGAAAAATGATGATGTTAAACACAAACAAAAACTCATCATTCATAAGGTTTCAAGTAATAGTGGGTTAGGTGTAATAATGACAGGTTATGTTTGAAAAATAACACTGCTCAATAATTTCTCACCTAACTACCTAATTAGCCGGAAAAAAACATCTTATCACCGAAACCTGTCGGCCGAAAAAACATCTTATCGCCGAAACCTATCAGCCTATACACATACACATATAATACTTCTAATTATTATGGATTTAAAAATAATCACGCAGTGAATCAAGAAATAATCCACAATAATCAGATAAACTCACAATTAAATAGACATAAAATTAACAAAATATCATTAATTGATATATGTCAATAAAATATTTATTTAATTATGCTACAATTAACTCAATTATTTACTAACTAATTACCATAAAATATAGCATTTATAAGCATGGCAATTAATATAGAGATAACTGTAAGAAAATGATGGCTGGATGCAAAGTAAATTCACAAGTCCTAAAAATATGGACATTTAAAATACCTGTGAATTTATAACAAATTGCAGTTATTGATTATCCAAAATTAATTAGATAGATTTAACATCCCAAGTTCACCAACTAACCTGGAGAAAGTGGATTCATCCAGTTGTTTAGTAAAGATGTCTGCAATTTGTTGATCTGTGGGAACAAAATATAATACCACAGTTCCATTCATGACATGCTCTCGTAAGAAATGATACCTGATATCAATATGCTTAGTCCTTGTGTGTTGAACTGGATTGTTGGCAATGGCAATGGCACTCGTGTTGTCGCATAGAATTGGAATTTTGTCCAACATGAGTCCATAGTCCTGAAGTTGATTCCTCATCCACAGGATCTGAGCACAACAACTACCTGCCGCAATGTATTCTGCTTCGGCTGTCGAGGTAGATACTGAGTGTTGCTTCTTGCTGTACCAAGATACCAACCTTCTTCCTAGAAACTGACAGCTTCCAGAAGTACTTTTCCGATCAATCTTACAACCTGCGAAGTCAGAATCTGTATAGCCAACTAGGTCAAAACCTGTTCCTTTAGGGTACCAAATCCCAAGATTGGGGGTTCCCTTAAGGTATCTGAAAATACGTTTAACAGCTATAAGATGTGACTCTTTAGGGTTAGCCTGGAATCTAGCATATAGACAAGTTGCGAACATAATATCTGGTCTACTAGCAGTTAAATACAAGAGAGAGCTGATCATACCTCGAGACTTCGTGATGTCAACTGACTTACCAGATTTGTCTTCATCAAGCTTGACTGCAGTTGGCATCGGGGTCTTGGCAGTAGCTGCTTCTTCCATCCCATACTTCTTCAGAAGATCCTTTATGTATTTTGATTGGCAGATGAAAATACCATCAGGCTTCTGAACAACTTGAAGTCCAAGGAAGAAGGACAACTCACCCATCATGCTCATCTCGTACCTACTCTGCATTAGCTTAGCAAATCTCTTGCATAGCAAATCATTAGTAGAACCAAATATTATATCATCCACATATACTTGCACCAGAATTATATCATTTTTATGCTTTTTATGAAAGAGAGTTTTGTCGATGATACCTCTTGTAAAACCATTTTCAAGTAAGAACTTGGAGAGAGTATCATACCATGTTCGAGGGGCTTGCTTGAGACCATAGAGAGCTTTGAACAGAAAGTACACAAAACCTTCAAATTCCTTATCTTCGAACCCAGGGGGTTGTTCAACATAGACTTCTTCTTCTAGATCTCCGTTCAAAAATGCACTCTTCACATCCATCTGAAAAACCTTAAAGTTGGAGTGTGCAGCAAATGCTAAGAACATCCTGATTGCTTCAAGCCTTGCAACTGGAGCATAGGTTTCATCATAATCAATTCCCTCTTCTTGAGAGTAACCCTTAGCTACCAATCGAGCCTTGTTCCTCGTAACAATACCATTTTCATCCAGTTTATTTCTAAACACCCATCTAGTGCCAATTATAGATTTATCTTTTGGTCTTGGCACCAGCTTCCAAACTTTCTGCCTTTTGAACTGATTGAGTTCTTCCTGCATTGCAGTTACCCAATCTGGATCATCAAGAGCTTCATCAACCTTTTTAGGTTCAATTTGAGATAAAAATCCTGCGAAATTGCATTCATTCTGTGTTGCTCTTCTAGTCTGTACACCCGTGTCCGGTTCACCAATGATCTGTTCAAAGGGATGCGCTCTACTCCATACCCTTTGTCTTGGCAGATTTGATCTTGATGATTCTCCAAGTTCATGATTGTGTTGAGTGTGATGACTAGTAGATCCAAAATCATTGTTTGCTCCCCCTGAGCTGTTGCTTTCAGAGTTTGATGAATCAGAGTTTAATGAACCAGCAGATGCATTCTTTGATGTTTCTTCACTTGATTGGGGTTCATTTTCATTGTTCACTTGCTCCCCCTCAACATGTGCTGCTGTCTGATCTACTGGTATAGATTGAACAATAGAGTCTGAAAGAGTATCAGAATTTTGTTCATTCTCAAATCTCAGCTGGTCATGTTCATCAAAATCTTCAAGTCCTGTTATCTTTTTATCATCAAAAGACACATGGATAGATTCCATGACCACTTTTGTTCTCAGATTGTAGACTCTGAATGCTTTTGTGGATAGTGGGTATCCAACAAAGATTCCTTCATCAGCTTTTAAATCAAATTTGGAAAGCTGTTCTGGATGAGTCTTAAGAACAAAACATTTACATCCAAACACATGAAAGTACTTCAGGTTCAGCTTCTTATTTTTCACCATCTCATATGGTGTTTTACCATGCTTGTTTATGAGTGTAGCATTCTGTGTGAAACAAGCAGCTTGCACAGCTTCAGCCCAGAAGTAAGTTGGCAGCTTTGCTTCATCAAGCATGGTCCTTGCAGCTTCTATGAGAGTCCTGTTCTTTCTCTCTACTACTCCATTTTGTTGTGGAGTTCCAGGTGCAGAGAATTCTTGCTTTATTCCATTTTCTTTACAAAACTCTTCCATGACTACATTCTTGAACTCAGGGCCATTATCACTCCTTATGATTTTCACTGTATGCTTAGATCCTTTGTCCAGTTGTCTGACATGCTCTGTTAAGATTGATGCAGTTTCTTCTTTCTTGTGCATGAAATATACCCATGTATATCTGGTGTATTCATCAACAATAACCAAAGCATATCTTTTCTTTCCAATAGACATTATATTTACTGGACCAAATAAATCAACATGCAATAAGTGATATGGCTCAAGAATTGAGGATTCAGTCTTACTTTTGAATGAAGTTTTCCTTTGTTTTGCCTTTTGACATGAGTCACATAGGCCATATGGAGTAAAAACTGATTTGGGCAATCCTCTCACAAGATCTTTCTTCACGAGCTCATTAATGCTGTTGAAATTCAGATGAGAAAGTCTCTTGTGCCAATCCCAGCTTTCTTCAATTGATGCTCTACTCAGTAGACAGATTGTAGAGCCATCAGAGTTTATTGAAAGCTTGGCTTCATAAATGTTACCATGCCTGTATCCCTTCAGAACAACTTTTCCTGTAGATTTGCTTACAACTTCACCGTGTTCTTCAAGGAAATCCACATGATAACCTCTGTCACAGATTTGACTCACACTTAGTAGATTATGTTTGAGTCCTGAAACTAGAGCTACAGATTCAATGATGACATTCCCAAGTTTGATATTGCCATATCCCAGAGTCCTTCCTATGTTGCCATCTCCATAAGAAACACTTGGGCCAGCTTTCTCCACAAATTCTGATAGCAGGGCTTTATTTCCAGTCATGTGTCCTGAGCATCCACTGTCCAGAACAAGGATATTTTTCCTGTTACCCTGCAATCACAAAAACCACTAATGATTAGTTTTAAGGACCCAGACTTGCTTGGATCCTTTGGTCTTATTAAGTTTTTTAGCTTTTGCAGCAGAAGTCTTATCAGAGTTTGTGCTAACATTCTTTTTATCAGAATTTATACATGTAGAATCAATCTTGAATTTATTCAAAGAGGGTTTAAGTTTATAATAATCATAATACAACTTATGATACTCTTTGCATGTATAAATAGAATGCCAAATACTGCCACAGTGAAAACAAGGATTCTGTGGCTTAAACCTAACTGAACCACTCTTAACTCCTGACTTAGGAGGTATAGAGTTTATATTTTTATTCTTCCTACAAAAAGCAGCAAGATGGTTAGGACTTCCACAGTTATAACATTTCTTCCTAGGAGAATTGGGAATAGGCATATAGTTATTGCTTTTACTGATGCCTACCTTTCCATTTCTGTTTTTCCTAGGTTCTTTTACCTTGTTTATTCTTTTTAACTCCTTCAGCTCGTGTTTAAGCTGTTTCTGAGACATTGAACTAATATCTACTGATTTGGCTTTATCCTGTTTTGGTTTGTCAGATTTTGGTATAAACCTCACATGATTAATTTTGGGTTTTGCAGCTTTTTCAGTAAATACAGGTTTAGAGGTCTCAGCTTCTAGGTTGACAGTTTTCTTTTTATCAGTGTAACCTAGACCTTCTTTCCAACAATCATTGTCTATGATATCCTGAGTTTTCTTACCAGAGTTAGTCCAAATTTTAAGAATGTTTCTTTCTTTAGCAAGTTCAGATTCAAGATAAGCATGCTTTTTCAATAATTCAGTTTTAACAAAAATAGCATCATCTCTCTCTTTCTGAATTTCTAACATCTGGACTAATTCTGATTCTAGATAATCATTTCTCTTTCTAAGGTCTAGACTTTCAGATTTTATTCTTTTATTTTCTAAAGTCTGATCTCTATAGCTAACATGCAAGTTTTTAAGAAAGAGTCTTAACTCAGATATATCAGTAGTATCAAAAGCTAGAATAGAGTGAGGTACCTTGGTCTCAGTAGCTTCAGAGATACTATCAACATTTGCCATCAAGGCGTAGTTCACCTCATCTTTAGAGTCTGAAGTGTCAGCCCAGTCCTTCTTCTTTGTGATGTAAGCTTGACTTTTATCAGCTTTGGCTCTCTTGCACTCAGGTGCAAAATGTCCTTTCTCACCACAATTATAGCATGTGATCTTGGACTTGTCGACTTTCCCAGACCTGCTTTCCTTTCCCTCAGCTTTTCTGAAATTCTTCTTGTCAAAATTTGAATCTCTTCGTGTGAACTTCTTTCCCTTCCTGAAGTTCTTGTAAGCCATCTTCTTGAAGCCTTTCACCATTAGGGCTGCAAGTTGTATCATCTCAGCATCACTACCATCATCATCAGAGTCTGTGAGATTGTCAGAGTTTGAGTCATCATCAGAATTTGATGACTCAGTATCAGACTTTGTAATAAGAGCCTTTCCTTTGGATTGACTCTTTTTCACAGCAATTTCTTTAGAAGCTTTCTCCTCAGCTTTAAGAGCAATTGACTTGGTCTTGCTTCCATGCCTCTTGCTTCTTTGATCCATCTCAAGCTCATGAGTCTTAAGCATTCCATAGATTTCATCAAGGGACATGTCTTCTATATCATGATTGTCTCTGATGGAAGTGGCCTTTAAGTCCCATTTCTCAGGAAGAGCCAACAAGAATTTCAGATTGGAGTCTTCAAGATTATACTCCTTATCTACCAGTGATAGATCATTCAACAATTTCAGGAATCTGTCATATATGTTTGTTAATGACTCATCAGCATTTGAGTCAAAGTGCTCGTACTCCTGTGTGAGTATTGTTCTCCTGTTCTTTTTGATGGCTTTGGTTCCTTGACATCTGACTTCCAAAGCATCCCAAATCTCCTTAGCAGTTTTGCATCCAATGACCCTGTTAGACATAACATTGTCAAGGGCGTTATGTAATAAATGCCTTACTTTAGCATCTTTGCTAATAGAGGAGATATCTTCAGGAGTGTAGTCTTTCTTCTCTTTTGGAATCATTTTCTGTTCTTCTCCAGCAACTGCAACAGACAATTTTGTAGGCTTATGTGGACCATCATGGATTCTCTCTAAGTACTCTGGATCTGTAGCCTCCAGAAACATTTCCATCTTCACCTTCCATATGGGATATTCTGATGCCCTGAGTATTGGAACTCTAATTGATTCATATCTGCTTGTTGTTGGAGTTTGTGTTTTCTCTGTCATGATTGTATGGCTTTTTGTATAGTAACAGAGTGGCTCAAAATGAACAGTACGGTATTTATGAACAGTACCGTATCTGTGAATAGTACCGTATATGTAAATAGTACCGTATCTGTGAACAGTGACGTACAACACCGGATCTGATCTGTATATCGATCAACCTGCTCTGATGCCAATTGTTAGGTCCGGAATAACGTAGAAGGGGGGTTGAATACGTTATTTAAAAAATATTTCGATTTTCGAGATGTGAAAAATGAGGTCAACAACTGAATCGAAATAAAACAATTGGTTCGGGAAAATATCTTTGAACTGATAAAAACCCAAGGGGTGTTACAACTTCTAATCCAACGGATTAGCTTCAAAAACTCGAACACTCCTAAGGATAGTTTAGGCACGAGGACCTTCTATCCGACACTTCCTGAAAGCGGGCTAAGTCGGCTTTCCTACTAGACTGTCTAGCAGCTTACACAGAGAAGATATTTAAGAGAGAGAGAAAGTTGTGTGTTGAGGTGTGTTTTGAAATGAAATACAAGCAGCCTATTTATAGATTTCTTAAAGTTACTATGCTGCATAGTAACCAAATATTTACGTAAGGGATGATGTATATTTTTTTTTTGTCTGCTCCCTGCTGCTGCAATTCTCCTTTTCAAACATCTGCCGAACTTTGATTTTTCAAAGTTTCCAAAATCAAACATGTGGGCCCCACATGTTTCTTACTTTATGAATAGTACTTTTGGGTACTATTCATGAATAGTAATTTCGGTACTATTCATATGAATAGTACTATTCATATGAATAGTGATTTCGGTTACTATTCATGTGAATAGTGATTTCGGTTACTATTCATATGAATAGTGATTTCGGTTACTATTCATGTGAATAGTGATTTCGGTTACTATTCATATGAATAGTGATTTTGGATACTATTCATTTTCTCTCTTCTGTTTATTCTGCTGTTTTAATTCACCTCTGAAAATAATTCAAGTACCAGATTAATTTAATTATTTTGTTATAAATAATTAATTAATCTGTTACTTATTTAATTTTCAGAGTAAATTAACTTTTGACAATACCTTGAGATATTATGTCTGTCCTTGATCGTCAATAGGCTTTGCCAATTCTTTCTATGAATTAATGTGTTGATCCTTCCCGTATGTGTTGACACTTGGTGCACTGGTCTGGTTCACAAGTGACTATCACTGATCTTGATCTTCACACCTTCGTTACATTCCAATTTATTAGCCTGCAGCAATATCTTCAAATACATGAAATCTTTTGGCCCTTCAACTGAATCATCTGTACATCTTATTATGTCACTGAGGCTTGATCATGTTAATGAACTTCTTTCAGCGACTTGATCCTTGTTGGTGCCTGTTCTTCAAATTTCACGATCCCTGTATAGAGTTAATATTATTTATCTTTTATCCTAGTTGAGTTATATATGTCCTCCATTACATATTACATTTCATTATACTTTACAATGAAGGAAATAAGTCCTTTGAAGCTTTCACCAGCATCACTAGGAGAGAAGATACCAGCAAAGTTGGTTTGAGCAACACTTTTTTTAGGTGCCATTGATGAATGCTTTGAAAAATGAGAGAGAAAATGCGGTTTTTGGATGCGGAAAGTTGAAAGGTTTTGCAAATGAAATTGATAGTAGATTAAACGGTAGATTCAGTTTATAAGATGAATCGATTTAACCTGTCTTAATTGAACGTGTAGTAATGATTTTACCCATTAACCGCACTTGTTGTATCACGTGGCAGTTGCTACTAGATCGTGGATTGGTGGATTAAGTTTATATATATATATATATATATATATATATATATATATATATATATATATATATATATATATATATATAGGGTGTGGCTCAAAAGAGAACTCTTTTTTTGAAGAAAACTAAGGTACAAATCCTAATCATTGGATGTATTATAATCAATGGCCCCGCCAGGGGCACCCACACACTAATCAAATACACCTTCACACACACAATCCCACCTAATCCCCTCTGTTTTTAATTTGATTTTTCCCGTCAATCGGTGATATTTTTTTAAAATCTAATTTCACCACATTTTTCTCCATCTCCCAACGATCAGTTTGAATACCATATGTGCTATATTTTAATTTAGTTTTCTAAGTTCTCCTTTTAAAGGGGTTTTCTCTAGATCCCTACTCTATATATATATATATATATATATATATAAATTACTGTAAGTAAATTTATATCTCCCCACTATCTTTGACAGCAACTTCTCGTGACAGCAACTTTCATTGACAGTAACCTGTGCGCTTTTCTTTCTTTCTACTATTTTTTACAGCAATTTCTCGTGACAACAACTTTCATTGACAGCAACCTGTGCGCTAACAACATTTCTGTCAATCAGTTTAATGAGTGACAGTAAGTTTATCTGACAGTAAACTAAGTGCAAAATTATGCTGTCACTGTTCACACATAACTTAAGTTAAGGACACTTGATTTCTTAAAACCGTATTAAGACAGACATGTAAAACTATTTTAGCATAGTCATAGCAATCATGATATCTAAAAATCCTTTTAGCATAGTCATAGCAAACATGATATCTAAAAATCCTTTTAGCATAGTCATAGCAAACATGCTGTCTGAACAAGTAGCACCTAGAACCTTAACTTCTCATGACAGTACCTTCTAGTGACAGTACCTTTATTTTTTTTATTACAGTACCTTGAAAGTTTCTGTCATGAGCTGCGACTGAGAATTGACAAACCAGTTAGATAGTCATACCTGATTTAGCATTCCCAATTCACTCACCAACCTGGTAAATGTTGCTTCATCCAGTGGCTTGGTGAATATATCTGCAAGTTGCTTATCTGTTGGAACATAAACCAATTTTACATCTCCCTTTTCAACATGCTCCCTGATGAAATGATGCCTTATATCAATATGTTTTGTTCTGGAGTGTTGAACTGGATTGTCTGATATGGCTATGGCACTAGTGTTGTCACAGTAGATAGGAATATTTGACAACTCTAGTCCATAATCCATTAATTGATTCTTCATCCAAAGTATTTGTGCATAGCAACTTCCAGCTGCAATATATTCAGCTTCTACAGTTGATGTAGAAACTGAGTGTTGCTTCTTACTGAACCATGACACCAATCTCCCCCCAAGAAATTGACAGCTTCCTGTAGTACTTTTTCTGTCAATCTTGCAGCCAGCATAGTCTGAATCAGAATATCCAATTAGATCAAATCCAGTTTCCCTAGGGTACCAAAGACCTAGATTTGGGGTGCCTTTGAGATACCTAAAGATTCTTTTAATTGCAACTAAGTGTGATTCTTTTGGATCAGCCTGAAACCTTGCACAAAGACATGTAGCAAACATTATGTCTGGCCTGCTTGCTGTTAAGTAAAGCAATGATCCAACCATGCCTCTGTAGGTACTAGAATCCACTTTCTTGCCTTTAGGATCTAACTCTAATTTGGTGGCTGTTGAGATAGGTGTCTTGGCAGGTGATGAATCTTCTAAGTTAAACTTCTTGAGAAGTTCTTTGACATACTTAGATTGACAGATGAAGATTCCATCCTTCTTCTGATAGATTTGAAGACCAAGAAAGAATGCTAATTCTCCCATCATGCTCATTTCATACTTGTTTCTCATTAGAGATGAGAACTTTTCACACAATTTTTCGTTTGTTGAACCAAAAATTATGTCATCAACATATATCTGCACAAGGATGATGTCTTTGCCATGGTATTTATAGAATAAAGTTTTATCCACCATACCTCTTACAAATTGATTTTCCAGGAGAAAAGTAGATAGTGTGTCATACCAGGCTCTTGGTGCTTGCTTTAAGCCATATAGAGCCTTGAACAGCTTGTAGACAAAATTATGCAGTTTGTCATTCTCAAATCCAGGAGGCTGTTCAACATACACTTCTTCTTCTAATTCTCCATTTAGAAAGGCACTTTTGACATCCATTTGAAATACCTTGAATTTGCAGTATGCAGCAAAGGCTAAGAAAATTCTTATGGCTTCAAGTCTGGCAACAGGTGCAAATGTTTCATCATAATCTATCCCTTCCTGTTGACAGTAACCTTTG
The DNA here is from genome assembly GCA_037693485.1 of Kitagawia praeruptora. NCBI lineage: Eukaryota > Viridiplantae > Streptophyta > Magnoliopsida > Apiales > Apiaceae > Kitagawia > Kitagawia praeruptora. The sequence continues at coordinate 138,943,340 of CM075345.1, forward strand.
GCCACTAGCCTTGCTTTATTTCTTGTCACATTTCCACTTTCATCTATCTTGTTTCTGAAGACCCATTTTGTCTCAATGACTGATTTTCCTTTTGGCCTTGGAACCAGCTTCCAAACATTGTTTCTTTCAAATTGATTGAGCTCTTCCTGCATGGCCATAACCAAATCAGAATCCAACAATGCTTCTTCAACTATTTTTGGTTCCATTTGAGATAAGAAACATGAAAACATGCTGTCAGCAGAGATATTCCTCCTTGTCCTTACACCAGTAGTGGGATCTCCAATAATTAGATTACTGGTATGATCTCTGTTCCACTTTGTTGATTGAGGAAAGCTTCTTGTTTGATGAGATTGCCTTTCATCAATATGAGGATTTGATTCTCCACCATTTTCATTGTTCTGCTCATTTAGCTCAATTTCTCCAGTCTCACAGTCTTGTTGATTGATGCCTGAAATTGTCTATGATTGGGCTGAGGTTTGATTTAGATTATGAGTATTGACAGATTCTTTCTCATATCCCATTGATTGAGTGAGACTAGGTTCTTCATCAACATATTCTTCTATTTCCAAGTATCCTTGATTCTCAAATCTGAAGGGTTGCATTTGACCATCCTCATGAAATCCTGGACACTTGGTTTCATCAAATGTGACATTTACACTTTCTTCAATTGTCTTGTGCTCCATGATATAGACTCTGTAGGCAGTCCTTTCTAGCCCATATCCCATGAAAATGCCTTCATATGCTTTAGTATCAAATTTTCCTCTTCTTTCATGGTTGTCTTTCATTAAAAAGCATTTGCTTCCAAAGACATGAAAGTATTTAACAGTTGGTTTCTTTCCTGTCAAAAGATAGTAAGGAGTATTACCATGAGCCTTGTTGATTAGTGTTCTGTTCTGTGTGTAACAAGCAGTGTTGATGGCTTCTGCCCAGAAATATGTTGGTAATTTAGCATTGCTCAACATAGTTCTTGCAGCTTCAATGAGTGTCCTATTCTTTCTTTCTACAACTCCATTTTGCTGTGGAGTCCTTGCAGCAGAGAATTGTTGAACCATCCCTTGATCTTTGCAGAAGTTTCCAAGTGTAGCATTTCTGAATTCAGTTCCATTGTCACTTCTTAGAAATTGAACTTTTGCTCCAGGGGTCCTATCAAGTACCCTTATGTGATCAATGATTTCTTGAGCAGCTTCATCTTTTGATTCTAAAAATTTCACCCAAGTGTACCTAGAATAGTCATCTATCATGACCAGTGCATATCTTTTTCTGGATAGTGATTGAACATTCACTGGTCCAAAAAGATCCATATGAATTAACTTGAGTGCTTCAGTGTTGGTGTTGACTTGTTTTGATTTGTGCATTGCTTTCCTTAGTTTTCCCATTTGACAATCTTCACACAGTCCTTCTTGACAGAATTCCTGTTGAGGCAGTCCTCTCACCAATTCCTTCTTCATTAACATGTTCATAGTTTTGAAGTTGAGATGGGAAAGCTTCTTGTGCCAAAGCATGCTATCTCCAACACTTGCTTTGCTGTAGAAGCAAAATATTCTTTCCTCATTTGTTGAGTTTAAGTCTGCAACAAATAGGCTTCCTTTCCTGACTCCTTTCAGAGATAGGCTTCTTTCCTTCTTGTGGTAGATTGTGCATTCCATCATGCCAAAGTTAACTTTGAATCCTTTGTCAGTGAATTGACTGACACTGAGCAGATTATGCTTCAAACCTTCCACAAGAGAGATTTCTTCAATGACAACATTTCCAGCTTTTAAGCAGCCATATCCCACAGTGTAACCTTTGCTGTTGTCTCCAAAGGTTATTGTTGGGCCAGCCTTCTCAACATATTGTGATAGCAGGGATATATCATGTAAGAACCCAGATTTTTGGTAGAATTAAAACTTTTTATTATGTAATAATATGGGAATGAATAGTGGTTATGACTGCGATGTAACGAATGTCTATTAAATGAATGGAATGGATTTGAATTCAATTATTTATATGTCATGCAGAATACCCTTGGTTGACAACATAGATAAGAATGATCTATCTCCTAAGGATATAAGTATATTACTTCAAGTGAGATTATTCTTGTGTCATCCAAATCAATATCTATTATAAGTCCAGCGGTTCCGTAAAAAGGTTAAGAAGCACTCGAGGGTGAACCAGGTTCATTTTCCTAATTATAGGAATTAAATAAAAATAAGTGATGAATAGTGATTTTGGTGGAATTTGGAATATTATTATAATAATATTATACCCGGTATTCGGAACGGATTTCTGAGTTCGTATTAGTGATCCAGGAAGAAAATAAGTGTATGTAAAAGCTGTCGGATTCAGAAAAAGAGCACTTTTATTTTCTCCGAGATTTCCCTGGACACTGCAAGACTCAAGGGTTTATAAAAGGGAATTAAGGAATTTAAATTCGAGAAGTATTAAGAAAGATGAAGAATAGTATTAGAAATATTAAGAAGGTTTTCGGTAAAACCCTAACTAGAAACGAATGAGTTATTCCCTCGAACGATCAACGAATTAAGCAATAAACGGACAAAGAAACAAGCAGAGGGAGCAAGAGTCTTGTGCAAGCTACTAGAAAATATCTAGTAACCAACATAGTTACAAGAGTAACTAGAATCAAGAGATCAACCAAGTACTTAGCAAATCAAACTACTAGTTACATGACAACCATCCAAAGACCAACACTTGTCCATTAAGTGATGCATGCCATGACCAAATCACTTTATTAAAGTAGTTTTTAGCCAAGATATTATCTTACTCTCATCAATAATTCATTTTAACACATCCACCAAGCAAAAGATCAAGCAACCAACTCCAAACTCTCTCTAATATAGCCATCCGGCTTTTGTGGAAATTCAAAGGGGAAAATCCCACTTCCAACCATCCTTTGATCTTGAAACTTTTTATGTGAGTCCTATAATTCATAAAAATGATCTCCTCAAAATCCTAGCTTCAATCTCTTCTTTTTTCCATTTCCAAAAAAATCATTAAAGAGAAGGATGAATAGTGTTCTTCAAGAACTAACTTTGATTTTCATGTTTCTTTGGTTGATCTTAGGTTTGTTAAAGCTAGACAAGGACCATACCAAGCTTTGTAAGGCCATATCACACCCTCAAGAAGGTATAATGATCTTGAAACCCTAGGCCTACTTTGAGTTTTTGCATGTTCTTGATGGATTTAAGTGTTAGGAGCATGTTAGTGATGTTATAATCATGATTATGTGGTAGATCTAATGGATTTAAGAGATGATGATTATGTTGGTAAAATATTGTGTTCTTGAGATTGTTGAGATGAGAATCATATGTATAAGTTGTATTGGTGCCCGGTGTGGCTTGGTTTTAGTGTTACGATTAGTAGAACGTTCGATTTATAGCCGTCGTAATGCCCGATTTTTGTTTAACCTTGAAATTCGAACTTGACAGTAGATAAAACTCACTTCATAGCTTCGACTTATGCCATGATTAGCTAGATTATGTTATGAGCTTCGTTTTGATATAAAGATCGCATGAAACGGACTTACGGTTTAGGAGTTATGATTAAATTCGTAAAAGTGGTTCGGAACCGTAATCAAAAGTTCGTAACCGAAATTGGATCCCTTTAATATTGCGAAATCAGTGGCGAATCTTAATAATTAAATATTAGAGGTAAAAATGTAGGTGTGGGAGAAGACCACATGTCGAATGGATTGTTTTCCGAATTTATAAAAATGTTCGAATCATGGTTAAGTACGAAAGTACCCCTAAGAGGTATACTTGGTTATAACTTCGGTAAACCACTTAGAAAACGATCTTTAAATATCGAGGTCTAATATTTCGACTTTAAAACTTATACGATTTAAATACTTACCATATGTAAGTGTAATGTCATGCTTTAGTAACGAACAAGTATCGGGTAATAAAAGCAATAATAAGAGTGAATTAGAGGGGTATAACGAAACGACTTGAAAACGTGTTTCGATTTAAGTTAAGTTTATACTTAACCTTTTGAAAGGTGTTAAGTGATTAATCCCGAATGCCTTGGCTATTTATAGATCATCAGGCTGACCCGGGACCCGCTACCACTACCCCTACTCGTACTCGATTTCCAGGCAAGTTTCGAATCCTTCTTTAAGGCTGTTGTTGTGAATATATATATATATATATATATATATATATATATATATATATATATATATATATATATATATATATGTTTCTGTTACAGTACATATGCCATAGCATGCATGCCTACTTTAAAAGTCATATTGATATACTTGTTCCCTGAATTATTGTTGGCTTATAAGCTAGATAGTTATTATATCAGTTATAAGCCAGAAATTACTAAGACCCTTAAGCGAAGGGCATCTGAATCTCATTCTTTGACTATAGACCGGGAGTCGTTATTCCTTGATATATTAATATTATTTTCAGAGGAAAATAACTAAGTAAATATTTTCCATTTATTATCTGGTGAATATTATTGGAATATTCCCTTGAGATTATTTGATAAATATTATTCGGATTATCCATCAGATGTTTATTTATTCGAGTAATATTATATATTTAATATTCATCTAAAGTCGATTAAATATTCGAATATTATTTCGAACTCTCAGTTAAGTTATTTAATTAGAGAATATTCATTCTTATTTACTCGATAAATATTATTTTGAATATTCATTCGAGTTTATTTATTTAATGAATATTATCTTAATATTCATTCGAGCCTTATTTATTTAAATGAATATTAATTCGAATATTCATTCAATCTATATTTATTTATAAATATCAGTTGAACATTGATTCGAACTCCAGTTACTCGATAAATATTACTGTGAATATTCCCTTGAGATAAGGAATATTATCTTCGACCTTTATTTAAATTCGATTCAATTATTGAACATAATTTCAAATATTCATTCGATAATCATTTCTTCGATAAATATTATTAAGTTGAATATTCATTATTTGTTCAATGAATATTGTCCCAAATATTAAGTCGATAATTATTCCATCAATATGTATCCTTCTTGAGTTGAATATTCACTATTGATTCAATAAATATTATCTCCAATGTCCATCTGACGGTTACTCCATCAATAAACATTGTTATTGATTTGAATATTCATTATTTGTTCAATGAATATTATTCTGAATATTTATTCAAAGATTATTCCGAGCAACCTTTTTTTTTTCAATATCTGTGACTTAATAAATATTCTTGGAATATTTATTTAGTTCTTCTAACTCGTTTCAAAGATACTTGGTGTCATTCACATAGTATCATCGACCTTCGAACATTATATAATTATTACAGAGTCTTATTAATATTATTATATTATCAAGGAAGGTTCTCAGTGATTCCATTCTTCCTTCGATTCTATTGTAAGGGAACCTTACTTGAGAAATGTTATTTATCTTGTGACTGCCCGGTCATAAAATATTCGCTTCACTCGCAACTTGGTTGCTATTATTCATGGTATTATGTGTACCCACTCATTATTCGAGGGGTAAGAATGTTGGAACAAGTCATTATCCATTAACAAGCAGCAGCTTGGGAAATATTGGTAAATTTTCCTTTCCATTTAGATATGACTACCTTGTGGAGTCTTATCAACAAGTATTATACTTGGGGAAAGGGGGACGAACTTTACGTTTCAAAGTTATGGATGTGGAATGAACTAGGAGATGCATAAGTGACCCAGTGGCGCCGGTCCAGCAAATGGCCCAATCGTTGGCCGAGGGGGTTCCAGAGGGCGGTAGACAAGTAAATCCGTCGGTGCTTCCTTCTACATGTAGTAAACAAGAGGTGGGGAGCATAACATGCGACTGATCATCGTGTATATGCTATGTCTCCTGGCGCGTCAAACTCCAGTATTAGTTCATCACTCAATGTTGGAAATTTTCTGCAACACCATCATAGTTGGCAGAATTGAAAAGTATTTCAAACTGGAATTGCAATATCATTCTGCAAGTTCCTATTTTTATGAAAATGATGCTATCTTGCGTATTTTGGCATAGCATATGCTTCCACGAAATATATATCTGTTGAGTTACCTTGTAACTTCATCCTTTATATTAAACTGGCAATATTTTCTCTAATGCATGGCATATGATTTCAAAACATATCTTTGAACTGTCTTATATATATTACTGCACAGTTATATATTGTTGGTGGGCTGTTGCTCACCCTTGCTTATTTATTATGTCACAACAACAGCTAGGTCACATGGCCCGCGTCAGGCGCACTCGGCGCAAGCAGGTTACCCGCCCCACAGGGCTACCCGTTGATATCATCGCTGCCATTGCTGAGGTAGCATAGATCAGCAGCCTTTGATTACCAGTTTAATTATTTGTATCAATAATGATTAATCAACGGCAAAACTTTTAAACTTATGATGTTATCCTTTTGGCTTGTAATAACTTTTATTCGTAAACCAGTAATGCAAGACTTATTTCAATTTCATCTCTGGGACTATAACTGTGTGTGTGTGAGTGGTTATTATTGTGGGGTCACAGCAGGTGATTTATTTATTGTGGACTCAAGTAAAGTATTAATCATGGAAAATAAGACCGTAACGACCCGATCCCGGACCCCGGATCTGGGGGTGTTACAGAAATGGTATCAGAGAGAGAGTTATAAATCCCAAGAGATGATGTGACGCTATACAATAATAAATTCACTAAGATAATAAGAACTCTTGCCAAGTTCACTTAAAACCCTCATGGGAACTTTTAAGTATCATGATAGTAATATAATTCGTCATTGTGTAGGCGAGCGACGTCCCTGATCCGGAGGAGTATGAGAGACAGCACGATGAGGAGGTCCAGGTTGATGCTGATACTGATGTTGTTGAGTCAGAGGAGGAGGACCCTGAGGTCCAGGTTGATGCTGATACTGATGTTGTTGAGTCAGAGGAGGAGGACCCTGAGGTCCAGGTTGATGCTGATGTCAGTGAGTCTGAGGAGGAGGAGGACCCGAAGGAGGTCCAGGCAGGGCAGGACGTTGAGTTAGTTGATGAGGGTGCCGAGGGAGATGTTGATGAGCCCATGGCTGGTGTTGTAGGGGGTTCCGGACTTCATGTGCCACCCCTCTCTGAGGAGAGAGCCCCTACCCCGCCACCACTACCTATGAGCCCATTGTCAGATGAGTTTGAGGCATTGACCCCAGAGCCACAGCAGGCAGAGGCTGCCCTTCCAGCAGATCCAGCCCCTCCACCCCATGGTCCGACAGGGGACGTCCCAGCATGTTTTCACCACTACGTTGTGACCAGACTTACTACTGAGATAGCCGTGGCTGAGGCCAGGCTGGCAGAGTCCCGCAGAGAGCTAGCCGCAGAGAGAGAGGCCCGGTTGAGGCACCTGGGTGGTAGGCGTGCCAGAGCTAGAGATATGTATAGGCAGGTGACCGGCATAGAGCTGAGGGCCCGTGTGAGGGTGCGACGGTTACCCAGTGATGGGCATGGCATGGTATCCAGGGCTGATGCAGAGGAGATTTTCCGCCTTGCTATGAGGAGGGTTCTAGATTTGGCCCACCGTCGTGGCTGACTGCAGTGTTAGTGATGTATTGGTCTAGTTGTCTAGTCTTGTACGGTCATAGTAGTGCCGATTTTTGGTAGGGATAGTTTCAGCTTGTAGTTCCCTGTTGCAGACTAGACAGATAGACAGCTTATCTCACTTTTGACTAGTTATTATTCGGATGGTTGTATTTCCTTAAAACTGTTGTTGTATGTCGGATATTGTACCGTTTGGTACTTGGTATATAGTTATTTCCCTTTTCAGTCATTTCAGTTTTCTTATGACGCGATCACTAGTTTATTATATTATATCTGCCCGTACTGCTTTCGACTAAAACTGCCATGATATATAGAACTGTGGGATCCTAAATCCATTTATGCATCGATATTGTGAGGAAAACCCTCTAAAATAGGTGAATAAACCTAATGTATATTGTCCAAATTTTCAGTAAAATGCCTCCGAGAAGAATGGTACTAGGGCTAACCCTCACGAATCTACGGACCAAGAAAGTCACAATCAACATGAGGAAAATTTTGAGTATAATGAAGAACAGGATTAGGACTATAATGAGCAGGAGGATTCCCATTATGGGATGGGGGATGAAACTTTCTATACTGCAGAGTTTGAAGAGGAAATAGAAGAAGGGGAAACTGAAGTCGAACATCAGGGGGAGAACTAGGGCGGAAACCCCATGGGACAATTTATGGATCTGCTCAGGCAGAATTTGAACCAACATCCCCAACCACCCCAAGGAAACAACACCACTGTGGCCAATTCCTTTAGGGCCTTCAAGTCCCTCAAACCCCCAGAGTTTCACGGATCGGCTAACCCCGTAGAGGCAAGGGCCTGGGTCAAAGGAAATGGAGAAATCTTTCGAGATTCTGAGTATTGGGGAAGCCCAAAAGACTGTCTTTGCTACCTACTTGCTAAAAGAAGAGGCCAACTATTGGTGGGAAGCTAAGAAGAATATGGAGACCAATGCTATTGTAACCTGGGATAGGTTTAAACAATTGTTTCTAGAGAAGTATTTCCCAAAGTTTATGAAAACCCAGATGGAGCTTAAGTTTCTAGAGCTAAAGCAGAACAACTTGTTGGTGGCCGATTATGAAGCCAAGTTTACTGAGTTATCAAGGTTTGTGCCGGAATTTGTAGATACTGAGGAAAAGAGGGCTAACAGGTTTTAGCAGGGGTTGAAACAATGGATTCAGAACAGAGTGGCAGTTTTAGAGATTAATGATTATGCCACCTTGGTGCAAAAGGCGACCATTGTGGAAGCAGGTAGTGATCAGGCACAGAGAGAAAGAGAAAAAGGGGGAGTAAAGAGAAAGCATGCCAGTATGGGCGGAGGTTCCGCAGGAGGAAGACCCCCGAATAGGTTCAATCGAGGAGCAGTATCCCTACCTGGGAGGAATGTTGAGTTTAAACCATCTGTGAGTGCAACTGTGAGTCAGGGCGGCCAGTAGTTAGGAATGTCTCGTTCTCACCTTTCCAGACCTCCACTACCAGCATGCACAACTTGTGGGAAAAGGCACCCTGGAGTATGCAATCAGAAGCAGTCCGTCTGTTATAAGTGTGGACGAGTGGGTCACTACTCCAACAGGTGTACCGCGGTTAATCCTACTGCTAGTAAGAACAATACCTGTTTCCAGTGTGGACGTCCAGGGCACATGAGGAAGGACTGCCCAATGAACAAACCAGCAGCCTCAGGGGCAAGAAAAGCTGCCTCCAACAGGCCACCAACTGCTAGAACTTTTAACATGACAGTGCAAGATGCCGTGAGGAATACGGATGTGATAGCAGGTACATTTTCCCTCAATTCAGTCAGTGCAAATGTTTTATTTGATTCTGGGGCAACTAAGTCTTTTATATCTAGAGATTTTGCACATAAATTGAAATTTAAAACTCAACCACTAAGGGAGTCTTTGCAAGTAGAGATAGCTAATCATGAAGTCGTTCCAGTTAATCAGATTCACTCCGATTGCAAAATAGAAATAGGAGGACGATCCTTCTGTGTTGATTTGATCCCTTTTAAGCTAGGGGAATTCGATGTTATTTTGGGAATGGACTGGTTGTCTCGTAATAATGCGCAAATAGATTGTAAAGGGAAAAAGGTTAAGTTGAAAACCCCAGGAAAGAAGGAAATAGTGTTTAAAGGGTTACGACAGACCCAGACCATTCTAACCATGGCACAGACCAAGAGACTGCTACGAAAAGGAAACGAAGCTTATTTAGCTTACGTTATCGACACCCAGAAAGAGGCGCCCAAGATACAAGACATTCCGGTGGTTAACGAATTTGAAGATGTGTTTCCTGAAGATCTTCCTGGATTACCACCAGATAGAGTGATTGAGTTTGCTATCGAGTTAGCCCCGGGGACGGCGCCAGTTTCAAAGGCCCCATACCGATTAGCACCAGTGGAAATGAAAGAGCTAGCAAAGCAATTACAGGAATTGTTGGATAAGGGTATGATAAGACCCAGTGTGTCGCCTTGGGGCGCACCAGTGTTGTTCGTCAAGAAAAAGGACGGGAGTATGAGGTTATGCATCGACTATCGAGAGTTGAACAAGCTAACCATAAAGAATAAGTACCCGTTACCTAGAATTGATGATTTGTTTGATCAGCTAAGAGGAGCTGTGTATTTCTCCAAGATTGACTTGAGAACCGGATATCACCAACTGAAGATTAAACCTGAAGATATCCCAAAGACTGCATTCCGTACCAGATATGGACACTATGAATTCTTGGTGATGTCGTTTGGATTAACCAACGCCCCAGCAGCTTTCATGGATTTAATGAACAGAGTGTTCAAGGAATATTTGGATCAGTTTGTTATAGTCTTTATTGATGATATTCTGATCTACTCAAAGATAGAAGAAGAGCACGCTGAGCATTTGAGGATAACCTTGGAAACATTCCGGAAGGAGCAGTTATATGCCAAATTCTCAAAGTGTGAGTTCTGGACAAATGAAGTACAATTTTTAGGGCACGTAATCAACAAAGAAGGAGTGCTAGTTGACCCCTCCAAGATAGAGGCAGTTTCAAATTGGGAACGACCAACCACTCCAACAGAGGTAAGGAGTTTCATAGGGTTAGCAGGATATTATAGACGATTTGTTCAAGATTTTGCCAAGATTGCAGCCCCGTTAACTCGGCTTACCCGTAAAACTGAGAAATTTGAATGGACTGAAAAATGCGAGAAGAGTTTTCAAGAGCTGAAGAAAAGGTTGGTAACGGCCCCGTGTTGGCGTTGCCTGATGGAAAAGGAGATTTCGTAATTTACAGTGATGCTTCGCATAAAGGATTGGGATGTGTGCTTATGCAGCACGGCAAGGTAATAGCATATGCGTCAAGACAATTGAAGGATTACGAGATCCGATACCCCACCCATGATCTAGAATTAGCAGCAATTGTTTTTGCCTTAAAAATTTGGAGGCACTACTTGTATGGAGATAAGTGTGAGATTTACACTGACCATAAGAGCCTCAAGTACATTTTTACGCAGAAAGAGCTCAACATGCGTCAGAGAAGATGGCTAGAGCTAATCAAGGATTACGACTGTGAGATTCGTTATCACCCGGGCAAAGCCAATGTGGTGGCTGACGCCCTTAGTAGGAAAGAGAAGCTCAAAATGATAACTACGGAGAAAGAATTGATAAAAGACTTTGAGAGACTGGAAATTGAGATTAAGATACCTGAAGAAGGTCAAGAAAAGTTGATGGAAATTCGAATCCAGCCTCTACTGTTGGAAAAGATTAGGTTATGCCAAGAGCAAATGATGGAAGCAGAAAAGAACTCGACAGAGGAGTTAATGACTGGGGAAGAAATCAAGTGTGAAAAAGATAAAGGAGGAATTATGAGATACATGTGGAGGATATGGGTCCCAATTGATCAGGAACTCAAGGAAGAAATTCTATACGAGGCACACAACTCAGGATACTCAGTGCACCCCGGTAGCACCAAGATGTATAGAGATTTGAAAGAGTACTACTGGTGGCCCAACATGAAAAAGGACGTGGTAGAGTGGGTAAGCAAATGCTTGACCTGCCAGAAGGTGAAAGCAGAGCACCAAAGGCCTAGTGGACTTCTACACCCCTTGGAGATTCCCGAATGGAAATGGGAACATATAGCTATGGACTTCGTAGTAGGTTTGCCAAGGACCAAAGCGAATCATGATGCCATATGGGTGATTATAGACCGACTAACAAAGTCAGCTCACTTCCTACCGATCAACGAAAGGTACACGGTTGATAGGCTTGTAGATATCTACCTCAAAGAGATAGTGGCGCGACATGGAGTCCCAGTCGCCATAGTATCCGACAGAGATCCCAGATTTAACTCCAGGTTTTGGAGGAGCTTTCAGGACTGTGTGGGAACCAGGCTAAACATGAGTACAGCTTACCATCCCCAGACAGACGGGCAAAGTGAAAGGACCATCCAGACACTAGAAGATATGTTGAGAGTCTGTGCTATAGACTTTAAAGGAAATTGGGATGATCACTTGCCATTGATTGAGTTCTCCTACAACAATAGCTTTCATTCAAGCATAGGGATGCCGCCTTACGAGGCCCTTTATGGAAGGAAATGCCGATCTCCCTTATATTGGGATGAAGTTGGAGAGCGAAAGATGTTCGGACCTGAGATGGTCCAACGGACTAAAGATGCAGTGGATCTAATCAGAGGACGGCTGGTAGCAGCCCAAGACCGACAAAAGAAATATGCCGACTTAGCTCGAAAAGGAAAAGAATATGAGGTGGGAGACCTAGTGTTCTTGAAGGTGTCTCCTTGGAAGGGTTTAATGAGGTTTGGGAAGAAAGGGAAGTTGAGTCCTAGATATATTGGCCCATTTGAGATCTTAAGACGTATTGGAGAGCTAGCTTATGAACTAGCATTACCCCCGAATCTGCAGCAAGTGCACAATGTGTTCCATGTCTCAATGCTGAGGAAATATAACCCAGATGCCAAGCACATAGTGGAATATGAGCACGTGGACATGCAACCAGATTTGACCTATGTAGAGCAACCAGTGGAAATCATAGACAGAAAGGATCAAGTGCTCCGAAACAAGGTCATCAAGCTTGTAAGGGTTTTATGGCAGAACCACAACATAGAAGAATCAACCTGGGAGCTAGAAAGTGCAATGCTGGAAAAGTACCCCCATTTATTTTCAAACTGATTCCGGGACGGAATCCTTTTAAGCAGGGGAGACTGTAAGAACCCAGATTTTTAGTAGAATTAAAACTTTTTATTATGTAATAATATGGGAATGAATAGTGGTTATGACTGCGATGTAACGAATGTCTATTAAATGAATGGAATGGATTTGAATTCAATTATTTATATGTCATGCAGAATACCCTTGGTTGACAACATAGATAAGAATTATCTATCTCCTAAGGATATAAGTATATTACTTCAAGTGAGATTATTCTTGTGTCATCCAAATCAATATCTATTATAAGTCCAGCGGTTCCGTAAAAAGGTTAAGAAGCACTCGAGGGTGAACCAGGTTCATTTTCCTAATTATAGGAATTAAATAAAAATAAGTGATGAATAGTGATTTTGGTGGAATTTGGAATATTATCATAATAATATTATACCCGGTATTCGGAACGGATTTCTGAGTTCGTATTAGTGATCCAGGAAGAAAATAAGTGTATGTAAAAGCTGTCGGATTCAGAAAAAGAGCACTTTTATTTTCTCCGAGATTTCCCTGGACACTGCAAGACTCAAGGGTTTATAAAAGGGAATTAAGGAATTTAAATTCGAGAAGTATTAATAAAGATGAAGAATAGTATTAGAAATATTAAGAAGGTTTTCGGTAAAACCCTAACTAGAAACGAATGAGTTATTCCCTCGAACGATCAACGAATTAAGCAATAAACGGACAAAGAAACAAGCAGAGGGAGCAAGAGTCTTGTGCAAGATACTAGAAAATATCTAGTAACCAACATAGTTACAAGAGTAACTAGAATCAAGAGATCAACCAAGTACTTAGCAAATCAAACTACTAGTTACATGACAACCATCCAAAGACCAACACTTGTCCATTAAGTGATGCATTCCATGACCAAATCACTTTATTAAAGTAGTTTTTAGCCAAGATATTATCTTACTCTCATCAATAATTCATTTTAACACATCCACCAAGCAAAAGATCAAGCAACCAACTCCAAACTCTCTCTAATATAGCCATTCGGCTTTTGTGGAAATTCAAAGGGGAAAATCCCACTTCCAACCATCCTTTGATCTTGAAACTTTTTATGTGAGTCCTATAATTCATAAAAATGATCTCCTCAAAATCCTAGCTTCAATCTCTTCTTTTTCCATTTTCAAAAAAATCATTAAAGAGGAGGATGAATAGTGTTCTTCAAGAACTAACTTTGATTTTCATGTTTCTTTGGTTGATCTTAGGTTTGTTAAAGCTAGACAAGGACCATACCAAGCTTTGTAAGGCCATATCACACCCTCAAGAAGGTATAATGATCTTGAAACCCTAGGCCTACTTTGAGTTTTTGCATGTTCTTGATGGATTTAAGTGTTAGGAGCATGTTAGTGATGTTATAATCATGATTATGTGGTAGATCTAATGGATTTAAGAGATGATGATTATGTTGGTAAAATATTGAGTTCTTGAGATTGTTGAGATGAGAATCATATGTATAAGTTGTATTGGTGCCCGGTGTGGCTTGGTTTTAGTGTTACGATTAGTAGAACGTTCTATTTATAGCCGTCGTAATGCCCGATTTTCGTTTAACCTTGAAATTCGGACTTGACAGTAGATAAAACTCACTGTATAGCTTCGACTTATGCCATGATTAGCTAGATTATGTTATGAGCTTCGTTTTGATATAAAGATCGCATGAAACGGACTTACGGTTTAGGAGTTATGATTAAATTCGTAAAAGTGGTTCGGAACCGTAATCAAAAGTTCGTAACCGAAATTGGATCCCTTTAATATTGCGAAATCAGTGGCGAATCTTAATAATTAAATATTAGAGGTAAAAATGTAGGTGTGGGAGAAGACCACATGTCGAATGGATCGTTTTCCGAATTTATAAAAATGTTCGAATCATGGTTAAGTACGAAAGTACCCCTAAGAGGTATACTTGGTTATAACTTCGGTAAACCACTTAGAAAACGATCTTTAAATATCGAGGTCTAATATTTCGACTTTAAAACTTATACGATTTAAATACTTACCATATGTAAGTGTAATGTCATGCTTTAGTAACGAACAAGTATCAGGTAATAAAAGCAATAATAAGAGTGAATTAGAGGGGTATAACGAAACGACTTGAAAACGTGTTTCGATTTAAGTTAAGTTTATACTTAACCTTTTGAAAGGTGTTAAGTGATTAATCCCGAATGCCTTGGCTATTTATAGATCATCAGGCTGACCGGGACCCGCTACCACTACCCCTACTCGTACTCGATTTCCAGGCAAGTTTCGAATCCTTCTTTAAGGCTTTTGTTGTATATATATATATATATATATATATATATATATATATATATATATATATATATATATATATATATATATATATATATATATATATATATATGTTTCTGTTACAGTACATATACCATAGCATGCATGCCTACTTTAAAAGTCATATTGATATACTTGTTCCCTGAATTATTGTTGGCTTATAAGCTAGATAGTTATTATATCAGTTATAAGCCGGAAATTACTAAGACCCTTAAGCGAAGGGCATCTGAATCTCATTCTTTGACTATAGACCGGGAGTCGTTATTCCTTGATATATTAATATTATTTTCAGAGGAAAATAACTAAGTAAATATTTTCCATTTATTATCTGGTGAATATTATTGGAATATTCCCTTGAGATTATTTGATAAATATTATTCGGATTATCCATCAGATGTTTATTTATTCGAGTAATATTATATATTTAATATTCATCTAAAGTCGATTAAATATTCGAATATTATTTCGAACTCTCAGTTAAGTTATTTAATTAGAGAATATTCATTCTTATTTACTCGATAAATATTATTTTGAATATTCATTCGAGTTTATTTATTTAATGAATATTATCTTAATATTCATTCGAGCCTTATTTATTTAAATGAATATTAATTCGAATATTCATTCAATCTATATTTATTTATAAATATCAGTTGAACATTGATTCGAACTCCAGTTACTCGATAAATATTACTGTGAATATTCCCTTGAGATAAGGAATATTATCTTCGACCTTTATTTAAATTCGATTCAATTATTGAACATAATTTCAAATATTCATTCGATAATCATTTCTTCGATAAATATTATTAAGTTGAATATTCATTATTTATTCAATGAATATTGTCCCAAATATTAAGTCGATAATTATTCCATCAATATGTATCCTTCTTGAGTTGAATATTCACTATTGATTCAATAAATATTATCTCCAATGTCCATCTGACGGTTACTCCATCAATAAACATTGTTATTGATTTGAATATTCATTATTTGTTCAATGAATATTATTCTGAATATTTATTCAAAGATTATTCCGAGCAACCTTTTTTTTTCAATATCTGTGACTTAATAAATATTCTTGGAATATTTATTTAGTTCTTCTAACTCGTTTCAAAGATACTTGGTGTCATTCACATAGTATCATCGACCTTCGAACATTATATAATTATTACAGAGTCTTATTAATATTATTATATTATCAAGGAAGGTTCTCAGTGATTCCATTCTTCCTTCGATTCTATTGTAAGGGAACCTTACTTGAGAAATGTTATTTATCTTGTGACTGCCCGGTCATAAAATATTCGCTTCACTCGCAACTTGGTTGCTATTATTCATGGTATTATGTGTACCCACTCATTATTCGAGGGGTAAGAATGTTGGAACAAGTCATTATCCATTAACAAGCAGCAGCTTGGGAAATATTGGTAAATTTTCCTTTCCATTTAGATATGACTACCTTGTGGAGTCTTATCAACAAGTATTATACTTGGGGAAAGGGGGATGAACTTTACGTTTCAAAGTTATGGATGTGGAATGAACTAGGAGATGCGTAAGTGACCCAGTGGCACCGGTCCAGCAAATGGCCCAACCGTTGGCCGAGGGGGTTCCAGAGGGCGGTAGACAAGTAAATCCGTCGGTGCTTCCTTCTACATGTAGTAAACAAGAGGTGGGGAGCATAACATGCGACTGATCATCGTGTATATGCTATGTCTCCTGGCGCGTCAAACTCCAGTATTAGTTCATCACTCAATGTTAGAAATTTTCTGCAACACCATCATAGTTGGCAGAATTGAAAAGTATTTCAAACTGGAATTGCAATATCATTCTGCAAGTTCCTATTTTTATGAAAATGATGCTATCTTACGTATTTTGGCATAGCATATGCTTCCACGAAATATATATCTGTTGAGTTACCTTGTAACTTCATCCTTTATATTAAACTGGCAATATTTTCTCTAATGCATGGCATATGATTTCAAAACATATCTTTGAACTGTCTTATATATATTACTGCACAGTTATATATTGTTGGTGGGCTGTTGCTCACCCTTGCTTATTTATTATGTCACAACAACAGCTAGGTCACATGGCCCGCATCAGGCGCACTCGGCGCAAGCAGGTTACCCGCCCCACAGGGCTACCCGTTGATATCATCGCTACCATTGCTGAGGTAGCATAGATCAGCAGCCTTTGATTACCAGTTTAATTATATGTATCAATAATGATTAATCAACGGCAAAACTTTTAAACTTATGATGTTATCCTTTTGGCTTGTAATAACTTTTATTCGTAAACCAGTAATGCAAGACTTATTTCAATTTCATCTCTGGGACTATAACTGTGTGTGTGTGAGTGGTTATTATTGTGGGGTCACAGCAGGTGATTTATTTATTGTGGACTCAAGTAAAGTATTAATCATGGAAAATAAGACCGTAACGACCCGATCCCGGACCCCGGATCTGGGGGTGTTACATATCACCAGTCATGTGTTTGGAACATCCACTGTCGATTATCCACATGACCTGTTTACCTTTCTTTCCCTGCAAGACAGAAAGAGTTTAATTTGCATTTGGTACCCAAGTCTTGTTGGGTCCTGCACACTCAGTATCATCAGAAACTTTCTCAATATTTGAAACAATATCATCAGAAGATGGTTCCTTGACTTCTTTTATTACCCACTTAGTTTTAGACATTGACTTAGACTTTTTCTTAGTGAGAGCAGTCTTCTCACTTTCTTTAGTAGATTCAGAAGTCTATGCAGTTTGCATATAAGAACATAATTCATTAGATGAAATTTGCAAATTAAAACATGTACTCATGGCAGTAATTTTGCATGGCATACAGCCAATGTTATTACAAACTGCCAATTTTCTTTGCATAATGGGGGTTCTGTGTAAGTTCCCTTTCAACTCTGTTGCATTAGATATGCTACTAGTTGATTTCTTACAAACATGAGTTAAATGATGTGAGGAGCCACAATTATTGCAAAGTTTCCTGGGTGCCTGCTTAACATACGCATAATTATTCTTTTTATCAATGCCTAGCTTCCCCTTTCTATTTTTAAACTCGGAGACAACTGTCTTGACAATCTGTTCAGAAGGTACTGTCGAGCTATTTTTGACAACACCTTTTGTACTTGCTGTCTTGACAGTAGGTTTGAAAGTTACTGTCTTGGTTGACTTCTTGACAGTATCTTTGAAAGTTACTGTCTCATCCTTTGTGACAGTTTCTTTTGAACACTTGGTTGGGCTGTTTGATACGGTTTTTGTCATAGTCATTTTGACAGAATCTTTTTCTTTCTTAGATGCACTGTCAGCCCTCTCATCTTCATCACAGAGTTCTTGATTAATAATTAGGGAATTTTCATTAACCTCAAACTCTGTACTTTTGAAAATTGGATTGCTCACATTTTTGAGGATGTGAGGTCTTACAGTATTGTTATCATCATTGTTCTGTATAACAGCCTCTTTACCAGGTCTCCTACTATAATCATAGCCTATGCCTATCTTCTTACTTTCAGTATGTTTCTCATGATACTCTTGAACTATTTTAGAGGAATTTCTAAATGCCTTTAGCTTAAATTCATTTTCAGAAATTTCTTTTCTTAGATATTCCTCTATCTCTTTAGCACAGATTAAATCATTTTTTAATCTTTCGTTTTCCTGAGCTAAAGAATCAATAGAACTGGTCTTAAGCAACAACACATCATTGTTGGATCTGAGTACTTCATTTTCTTTAGTTAATCTAACGATTTCTTCATTTGCAGCAGATAAACTAGTATGAATATTAAACATTTCAGTACTCATTTCCTCAATGGTTTGCTTATAGTCATTTAAAGACATATCTAGTAAAACTAAAGATGGTACCTGACTTGTCGAGGTTGATGCTTCTTCATCCTCTCTAGCCATTAAGGCTAGATTCACAAATTCCTCTTCTTCTTCATCATCAGATTAATCCCAGCATTTTCCTTCAGCCACATAGGTTTTTCCTTGTCCTTTCTTAAACTGACTTCCAGTTCCTCTCTCCATTCTTTGTATTTGTTTTGGTCTTTTGCATTCAGTAGCAAAGTGACCAAGTTCATTGCAGTTGTAGCATCTAAACTTTGATCTATCTACCATTCCTGTTTTGTATCCTCCCTTGGTGCCAGTAGCAGGTTTTGATGAGCTTCCTTGGTTATATTTTGGAATTTGACCTTGAGGCTTATATGGCTTGTTCCTCCTGAACCTTATATTTTTGAATTTTCTTGCCATAAAAGCCATGGTTGGATTATCCATTTTCTCCATTTCTTCTAGAGTGAAGAATTCTTCATCTTCAACATCTTCTAGTTGAAGGACAACCTTTTCTTCATCTTCAACCACCTCTTCAATTTTCACAGATGAAAATTGAGGTTGTTGATCATTTTGAATTTGCTCACTTGCTTGAAAATATGATGGTCCTTGAGCAACTAGAGCACCAGCCATGTTTGCCATCAATCCTTTGGATCCACTTTGTATGGCTTTCTTTTGATAATATTCAAGTTCATAAGATTTTAGAACTCCATACAATGTTTCAAGAGAGACAGAGTTTAAATCTCTTCCTTCTCTTATGGCTGTTACTCTATGCTCGAGGTGTTCTGGAAGAGTTAGCAGAAACTTGATATTGACTTCCTTCTTTTCATAAAACTTTTCATGAATCTGGAGCTCAGCTATCAGTTTGCTAAATCTTTCAAACATGTGAGTTAACTCTTCTCCATGCTTGCCCATAAACGCTTCATATTGTGACACCAGTATTTGTTTTTGATTTTCTCTGACCTCTTCACTTCCTTCACATAACAGTTCTATCTTTTTCCACACATCCCTGGCAGAGTTGCATGCTATTATATTTCCACTCATAGCTTTGTCCAGGGTAAGTGCATCTAGCAGAATGAGTTGCAGATGATCATCCAGTGCTACCTTTTCTTTTTCTGAGTCATAATACTCAGTAGGCTTCTTAGCAACCCAATGAGCTGGGATTATTACATCATTAACTGTAGCAGATGGAACTTCCTTTTGAGGAACGAAGGGGCCATTTTCCAGAATACCTAGGAATAATGGATTCTGAGCTTTGATAAATAACATAATCTTCTTTTTCCATATGTTGTAGTTTTCTTTATCAAAAGCTGGAATATTGATATTACTTGACCTTTGAATACTTGCCATTTGGATCTCAGATATGTGTATTAATCTGAAGGCTCTAATACCAGTTGTTGGTCCTAGGAAAGTATTGCAGAAGGGGGGTTGAATGCAATACTAATAAATTTCAAAAACTATTTTAACAACTTAAATAGAGTTTGTAATTTACTAGTAGAAGAAATGCAAACACAAGTAAAATCAAACACGATGTTTTCATAAAATAAATGTTTTATTTATTTTGCAAAGTTTTGCTACAACCTTGAGAACATAATATTTCTCAAGCTTCGGTTTCTCTAGAGATTACTGTGGTAGAGATATATTTCTTATTGTATAAATAGAGTGCTCTATTTATAGTGTGATAGTCGACTGTACTACCACTATCAGCATGGGTTGTTGAGTTGATGTTATATTCCTTTTGCAGCTCATTCCATGATTTATTCCCATGTGATCATCACAAAGTAACTTTAAGATACTTTCCACATTTGAGCCACCCAGATCTAGCCGTATTCAATTTTATCTGCTCTAGACTTTACAGGTTGCTCCATGTGATCTCTTGAGCTTCAGTTATAGACTTTCCAAGCTTGCTGTAAAGGTTGAATATTACAACACGCCTGCTTCTTTTGAACATGTATTATGTCGCTTAAATTGACTTAGAAAATTCCTAAATCAATTTGATTCTTTATGACAGTATGTTTGCTTCAGAGTTTGCTGTCAAGGATTGTGCTTTGTTTGACAGTATGAATTCCCGCAGAGATTACTGTCTAGGAATTCCAAACTTGCTGTCGCAAACTATATTTGAAAGTTGCTGTCATTAGAATCTCCGCCAATGTTGCTGTCAAGTTGAAACTTGTCGTCGACTCAATTAAACTTGCTGTCGAGCTTTGCAACATGCTGTTTCCTTGTAATCTTACTGTCAATACTTGACAGTAACTTTTATTCCTGCTGTCGAACTTCTGTATTTCTTGAGGCTTGAACATGATCGAACTTCTTTCAAGAATTACAATTATTACATGATAGTACTTATTTGATTACAGGAATAAACTTCAGGCTATGACAGTATGTTCTACTTAGTAAAACTAAGTATACCAATAAAACTAGTTAAGTTGTCTATTCCATCACCCATAAATCCTAACATGTATATTATTCTCTAAAGAATGAAGAAAGAAAAAGAATTAGAAGGATTTATGATGGGTGAAATAAAAAAGAAGATTGGGAAATTATTGTAGCAACAGATGAATAGAAAGAAAAATTGAACGAAGAGGGTCATATTTATAAGTTGGGGGTGAATCTATTTCTTGGTCCCAAAGAATGTGCTTGTTCTGTCCGAGTTGTGAATGTGCTTGTTCTGTCTGAGTAGTATCTCCGGAAGATCTTCAGACCGTTGTGTAAGAAATTACGTGGATTGTAACACGTTCATATTAATGCTTGACGTTGTAATATTTCGATAATCGATCGACAATTTGAGAAAATTGTAAAAACCGAAAACCCTCTTGAAAAAAAAGTAAATATTGGAAATTCGAACCAATCAACCCTCTTGAAAAAAAAATATCGGAAATTCGAACTAATGGATTGAGTTACCGATTGGGAATTAATTAACTAATCCGGATTTAATCAAAAAGATTAATAGGAGTAATAAAATGACATGTTTTAATCTAATAATATTTAGTATATTAACCGTATTAATAATAAAATAGAACATTAAAAAGAAAATTTTAGCGTTTATTGGATAAATTGGTGATTTTTAGAAAGGTACTACAAAAGAGTGATGATAAATTAGTAGGTTTATTACATACTTCTCAAGCGGCCTATATTATTAGGAGGATGTTTGGTATTGAATGAGGAATAATTGACTAATCCGAATTTAATCCAAATGATTAATAAGAATAGTAAATGGGTATTATATCCTATTATATAATAAGAGTAAAAGGGATAATAAGAGAGTAATATCAAAGGTTAAAGGATCGATTCTCAACAAATACGTATTATTTAATAAATTTTTAATGCTGCAAACTAATGTTGAATTTGCATGAACTTATTGTTGAAAATTAAAATGAATAACATTGAGAATTGTTTGACATTTGTCTAATCCGTACAAAATAGTCTGGATCTGGCCTGATGGTCGAAAATTGAGCGACAGTGGCACTGATCATGGTTCTAGACATGACATAAACTAATTAACAGCTAAATTTTGTAGGGAAAGTCTATTTCCAGAGCTTGTTTTTAAGTTCCAGAGCAATCATCAGTTGAAATGACAGAAATATCCTTATTTTTGTGAATGCAGGGGCAGAGCTGATTTTACATTAAGGCATTTTTGTCATTTCAATTGCTAATTGCTCTGGAAGTTAAAAAAAGTTCTCGAAATAGTCTTTCCCAATTTTGTAACTTTTAAGAAGTATAATCGTTGAATCATGCTGCAAAACTTAAATTACTCAGAACCATGTATTTGAATGCGAGTTTTGAAGGGGAAAAAAACCTTCATTATAATACAGGTCAGGATTCAAGACTACCAGCTGATTACACTTAACATGTGAATCAACTCGTAAAAGTAAAACAAATCATTCCTAAAAGATGCTGTAAAAATAAATTTATAATCTATTATTATATCCTTATATATAATAAGCGTAAGAGGATCTTATCCATAATTTTGGTTTGGTCGGTGTACCGCCAAAATAATCTCAACCATCGAATATAATACTTTTAAAATAGACGATCAATATTATATCATATTAAAAAAATTATAATTTAAAAATGATATAATTAAAAAAATATCATAATTGAATTTTAAAAAGATGTTATAATCTGAAAAGGATATAAAATATTGTATTAGAACTGAATTTTATTTATTTATTTATTTATTTATTTATTAGTATTAAAAAAGGTTCATATTTATTATTTAGGCTCTATCTCGAGATATAGAAATCAGATTTGGATGATTTTATAGTCCATGCAAAACTCATAAAATTATCTTTAATTTAATGATTATTTAACAATTATTATCCAAATAAAAACACTCAGAATCTCAAAAGAAAATCTAATTACGAATTTTTATATTAATCCTATTTAGTGTAGAATACCTACATTAATAATCTTATTCAACATAGAAGGCCTAATTATATATGATCTAAATCATTCACAATTATTTTTTCGTATTTCAATATAAATATACTTTTTAGTTTACATGTTAAATTATTAAATATTTTTTATGCTAGATCCAACGTTTTTTATCTATTTCTTTAAGATCTAACTGTTCTTATTTATTTTATCGTATTAAGGACCATACTAGCAACCACAGACCATACTAACCACCAAAGTTTTGGACAAAATCCCTCCTACACTTATTATTAAAAAATTGTATTTGGTTGTTAATACAACAATCTTCAAATAATAAGAAAGTTATTTTGATAATCAAAACAAAATATAAGTTGATTTCCTAAATAGAATATAATTTTCAATATAAAACTTCGTCAATTTTATCTCTTTTTTGTTTCTTGGTAGTTTTAATTGGAGAAAATTGTTAAATCATCACCAAATCAAAGATTATTTTGTTAATTTCACGTAGGCTGTTAAATCATCTAAATCAAGTTTTAAGAATTCAAGATAAAACATATAATAAATTGAACGTGTAAAATCTTATATATATATCAATTTCATAACAACAATTTGATATGTAAACTAATAACAGATAAATAATAAATAATAATATAATAAATATTAGAAAAATAACCGTGCGTTGCACGGGTTATAAGCTAGTATTTTAATAAAATAACTAGTCGATAAAGCCGCGCTTCGCGGCGGTGTTATAATATTTTTTTTAAAAAAAATTAATACATTTACGTTATATTATAATATTAATATTAAATTTTAATAATTAAATATCATTTTCTAATGAATCGATTTCTTGTTAAACACTATTCTTTCGATTAGGCTGCTCTCTCGTTAAAATCGAAATCTCAACTCTAACATATATTATAAAGGCTTATATAATATTTTTTATCCATAAAATCCAACAATAAAAATTAAAAAAAAATTATGACATCAATATCAAATTGTAATAGCTAATACAATCTTTTCTAGTGATCCGTCTTCCCGTTAAATACGTTTCGAGTCGCTCTTATTTGGAGCCGAAATTCTAACTAATTATATAAAGAAAGTAAATTACAATTTTTATATTCTTTAAACTTTCTAATATTTATAGAGTTTTAAAAATGAAAATACATGTAAGAACCAAGATTTTTCGGTAGAATTAAAACTTTTCTTATTAAGAATGAGTATATACATGAATAGTGTTTGTCATGCGTGAATAGTGTTTGTAATGCGTGAATAGTGATTTTGGTGGATGAATAGTGAATTTGAGGATTAAGAAAATTTTTCATGTCATCTATGTACGAGACATAGGATGGATATTCTGAAGTCATATTAGTGATCTACAGAGCAAATAAGTGTATGCAAAGACAATCGGAATTCAGAAATTCCAATTTGTATTTCGGTGTAATATTTGACCGGGCAGTGAATTATATATTATTATATTCAAGAAATGAGATATTAATTTTGAGGAATTAAGGATTTAAAATGTTAGTATTTTATTATATTTGATTTGAGGATTTAGAACGAAAACCACTGAGACAGTGAAACGAACGTTCTAGAAGCCGCTCAGACTTTACAACGAGATTAAGCGATTGAGCGAACGAATCATTGATTAAGGATATGGTATATTAAGAGTCCAAGGAAGGATATATTATGAGAGGGAAAGAGGATTGAGAATAAACTCCTAGAATTGAGAAATGGAAAATGCTTGAGAAATCGGGAGAATGTTTTCTGAGATAAAGAGAAATAAACAAGGAATGTTGGAGTTAATATTCGTTCGAGGTATTGTGCCATATTAGGACATTAATATGCAACATATAAGTCGTAAGATATTAAAATGACACAAGAATTATATCAACAACAAGCTAGTAGTGCTTGGTGACTAGATTTCCACTAAACACAAGATTATTAGTGCATGATGACTCATTTCCCACTAACACAAGAAGAAGTAGTGCTTGGTGACTCATTATCCACTAACCACAAGATAAACCTGCCAAGTAAGATAATAACTAGCAATTAGAACAAGAAGCCAAGCAAAGAAACAAAGCAACAAACACCATTCTCTCCATTTCTTCAAAACTGCCCAGCAAGAACACCCATGAAAAGAAAATTCATACCTCCATTTCTATCCATGATAAAATCACCAAATTTTAACCACAGCCTCTCCACTCCATTGGCAAGATTCGCTCCAAATTTCATAGCAATCCAAGTAGTGTAGCCTAGGCAAATCACCTCCCCAAGTTGAAGAAACCAAACTGTCCAGTTTCTGTCCAGCAGAAAGATGGGGCTCAAAACCCTATCTCCCATGGCTGGATTCTTGTGTTCTATATCTCAAAAGAAAGCCCTTGAATGGTATAAGATGAGGTAAAAAGTTGAGCACCAAACTCTTATTTTTAGATTTGTTATGGATTTTACAAGATGATGATGAATAGTAACCTTCTAAGAACTAACTTTGATTTCTTGTTTTGTTTGGATGATCTAAGGGTTATTAAGGCTAGACAAGGACTAGATCAAGCTTTGTAAGGCTAGTACATACTCTCAAGAAGGTATAAACTTTGAAACCCTAGCTCTTTTTTTGAGATTAAAACATGTTCTTGGTGATTTTAGAGTAGTATGTTCATGATAATGATTATAAGCATGATTAGTTAAGTGGTTTAGTTAGATTAAGAAGCATGATTATTTTGATGCTAAGATCAGTAGCTTCTGGACTTGTGGAGGTGTATACCATGTGGATAAGTTGTGTTGATGCCCGGTGTGGCTTGGTTTGATGATTACGATTTTTGGAATGTCCGATTTATAGCCGTCGTAATGCCGAAATTTCGTTAACCTTAAGAAATCGTGTTTGACAGTAACTCTAACTCACTGCCCAGTTGAGTATTCTGCCATGATAAGTTAGATCATGTCATAAGCTTCGTTTTGATATAAAGTTCATGTGAAACTGATTTACGGTTTAGGAGATATCGCGAAATTCGCAAAAGTGGTGCGATCGCGTAAGTGCTAAGTTTATGACTTCAATTGAACCCCATAATGAAACAGTTTTGGTGGCGAATCAAATTTATTAAATACTAGATATCATAAGGTGTATGTGTGCGAAAGAATCACCTTAAAAGAGTAATCGGTTGATTTTATAGAAAAGTTTAAGCCAAGGTCGCGTAAGTGAAAACCACTGAAAACGAGACTTAGAAACCAACGTTCTAAATGGCTAAGTATAACTTGGAATTGCGGATGGATTTTGAACCAAACTCATAACGTAAGTGTTTGACGACCAACATGGACTTAGTATGACGCTAGAGCGAGCAAGTAATGCTTTGGTTGTGTTTGTTGCATGTTTACACCGTGAGTTAAGAATGGTTGTCCAGGGGTTTAACGGTATGCTTTTATTTGACTTTGTCTAGATGGACCGACATCGTCGCGAGCCCTATCATATCTCGAGTACCAGGCAAGTGTTCTAAACCATACTTTGTAGTATTGGTTCTATATTCCTGTTTTTCCATGTATAGAGTTACACAGTTTTGCAGTTATTGCTTATATTGCCATATATATATATATATATATAGGGTCCTACTCCACTACAAACTAAAATTAACTACAAACTAAAAACTAAACACTAATCTAATATTTCAAGCTAATCTAATGATCAAACTAGGGGTACCCCAATACAAAAAATGCTTAAAATAATTGGCTCTATCCAACAAAAAAAATAAAAAATAAAAAAAACAAAAAAAACACTGTTCACGTGATGACGTGGCAGTGGATTTCACTGGTTAACGGTGCTTCGCACCTTCTTGTACGGCGCTTCGCGCCTTTATCATTCTAAAGTTGTAAGGAATGGCAATCAATGGTAAAGGCAATAGACGTTTGACGGGTGTGTCGAGGACCTTCGGCCCTCATGACTACCTAACTCATCCGTTTACTGTCTTAAATGCTTCGCATTTCCACGGCAGGGATTTTTTTTTTTTTTTTTTATTTTTTTGTTGGATAGAGCCAATTATTTTAAGCATCTTTCGTGAAGGTACCCTTGGCGGGAAACTTAGAATAGATGAAATATAATTAATTTAGTGTTAGTTTGTAGTTTGTATTTAAGGATTGGTTTGTATTTGAGCAAAAGCCTATATATAGTTGGCCTTCTGATTCACATATAAGATTTAAGATGAATAGTTATGAACCGGTGGATCTTGTAGCTCTAAGTATAAGAGCATACTTCTTGTGTTCGACTCTAGACTGGGAGTTGGTATTTGGATATATGTAAATAGTCGTGGAAACCCGGAGGGATTCCAGCGGCAAAGTACTATGTACTCTGAGGAATGTTATTTAGTATTATTACTATAATTTCAAAAAGTATTTATTACTTGAGTCAGATTCAAGGATTGTTATTTGAGCATTATCTCACTTGAGGAATATTAATCAAATACTATTTCATTAAGAGTATTATTGAATATTTCACGATATACGATGCAAGGTATATGCATAGTTGTTTTGACTTAATATATTGTCATACTTGAAGTGAAAATTTTAATTAGACGACTTATAGACTAGAGGTGATCTAGTAGCTATAAGCCGGGTTTATGATAGCCCTTAGTATAGGGCATATGTTTCGACTAATTTGTTACGAACCGCGAGGCGGTATATCGTGTACGTATTACAATTATTTTCTGAGTATTCTTTATTTAGTAAATAATATTCGAGGATTATAATTACATGGAAAACATCGTTTCAAATGTTTATTTAAAGTATGATTTCATAATCATACGCGAGTTATTTATTTAAATGAATCTTAATTCGGATTTTCATTTAAAGGTTTCTAGTTATCTTTAAATGTCTATTTACTTAACGAATATTATCCTAAATATTCATTTAAAGTTTTCCTTATTATTAATAAGGGTTGTTTATTTGACGAACATTATTTCGAATATTCATTTAAAGTTAATGAATATTATTTTGGATATTCATTTAAATACTTTATCATTATTATTAAGGGCTATTTAATTGATGAATATTATTTCGAATATTCATTTAAAGGTTGTTAATTATAAATTATTTCATTATTTATTTATTAAATGAATATTATTTTGAATATTCATTTAAAGGCTTTTTGAATAATCATTTAATGATTATTTATTTAATGAATATTATTTTGAATATTCACTTCTGGGTTTAAGCGTAATTATTTTATTTAAATATATTCTTTAAACATTCTTGATTTAATAAATATTATCTGAATATTTATTAAATACTTTTAATATAGATGGAATAGTTTATGTATTTAAAAGCATATTTGACTTCAATAATTATAGAGTATATTTCTGAGTTTTATTAAAAGTATCTTGAATACTTTCGATCTTCTGGGTTTTCCCTAAATAACGTTGAGCACCTAATCTATGTTGCTTAACAACGATTTTCCAAAAGTATTATAAGGTTTCCCTGATGATCTTAAATCAACTCCTAGCCTGCAATGGCGTCGTTTTCCTTCAAAACTGGGAAACTCTATTTGAGAAATTCTATTTTACTTGACTTCTGAGTCACGAAAAATGTCGAGAACTTATTTTGAGCCCAGTTATTATGAGTCAGGGGACTCTGGCTACTTCCTCAACACTCGAGGAGTAGGATTGCTGTAACAAGTGTTAATCCATTAACGAGCTACTGCTCGGGAAATATTGGTAAATTTTCCTTTCCAATTAGATACAACTACTTTGTGGAGTTGTATCAACGAGTTATTACTCGGGGAAAAGGAGGACGAACTTTACGTTTCAGAGTCATGGATTTTACTCGAACTAGGAGTATGTGTGTATGAGGCTGTGAATCAGTCCATCACTGATAATCGTGTAAGAGGCCGTGGGACGGTCCATCATTATTAAAAGGGGTCCGAGTTGCGCCGGTCCCGATTATGCCCAACCGTTGGCGGGAGATCAAGAGGACGGTAGACAAGTAAATCCGTCAGTTCTTCCATCTAC
This sequence comes from Kitagawia praeruptora, assembly GCA_037693485.1. Lineage (NCBI taxonomy): Eukaryota > Viridiplantae > Streptophyta > Magnoliopsida > Apiales > Apiaceae > Kitagawia > Kitagawia praeruptora. The sequence continues at coordinate 138,972,519 of CM075345.1, forward strand.
ATGTAGAGAAACAAAATTTGGAGATGCACAACTTATGACTGATCATCGTAAGGTTGTGACATCTGGCGCGAGATACTCCCGTATTAGTTCATCATCCAATTGTGGATATTTCTGCAACATGTACTGAAAGGTTTGCCGGTCATGTTGGCAGGGTTTTAAAAAGTGTGAAAACTGATGTTACAATAACCTTCCTTATAACTTCATCTTTTAAGTTATATGCTGATATTCTGCTTATGGTTGATATAGCAGACATGATTTTACAAAAAGGTTATTGGTGTGTTTTGAAACCTCATCCTTTTATAAAATGCCAGAACTATTCATATTGCGATAAAGATTATAGATATATCATGAAAGATGATATTTATATATTGATTTTCTGCTTATCTTCTTTTCATAGCAGATATTTTGACGGAAAGGTCATTATTGTGATTATGAACTTATCATGTTCATTTAATGATTATTTTAATCATTATACTTTCCCTATTGAGGTTTCTTGGATACATATATTTTATTAATGATATTAAGTATCCGTGGTATTATGAAAACCCCATGTATATGATGGGAGATTTTTGTGAACACTAGTAACCACTTGCTGAGCAATTCTTTCGCTCATACTTGTTTGTTGTTTTATATATTAGCCTTTCAGAAAGAGGTAAACGAATGAGAATTATCTGCATAGCTCGGAAGAAGCAGGCAGACAAGGTACCCTTATGAAGACGACGTGATCCAGAACAACTATAGCTGGAGTAAGTTACATATGGTTTTATTAATGTGTAATATATATATCACATTGTATAGAGTAGAACTAGTTGCTGGTATACTTCTCAACGAAGCTATACTAGCGGAATAAGATTTGTAAGATACGGTGTAATTTGATTCAATGGATGTAATGAAGTGAGTAATGTAAAGACTTTAGTTCTTGTTTCTAGCCCTATAACCTATAAGATGCTTGGTAGTTGGGGTCTCAATGATTGTATTTCAGTTATCAAATGATTACAGATGGATTAATGTTGTTAAGCAGGTGAATTGTTAATGAGAATTTTCGCGTGATGACCAAATCCCTGACCCCGGATTTGGGGGTGTTACAGAAATGGTATCAGAGATGAGGTTATAGTAAACTAGAAACGAGAGTGAGTAGGAGTGTGTATAGTTATGTGAGAACGTCAGAACTCATGTAGAGTTCATGTTGGACTATTGGATATAGTACCAACGGTTAAGTTAAGGTATGAATGCTACGTTGAAGAATATGATGATGTAGACCTCGCTTCTTGTGGTGATGAATATCTACCAAAGAATGCTCAGAGATAAGTATTGGTCGGCAGGGGCATAGATCGCCCGAGACATGAATTTTAGATGATTTGAGGGAATTCATGGATGCAGTTATGTATTCCCCGAACTATAGGGAATTTTCAAAATGATGATGAAGTATAGAAAGTTGACATCGGATATTGTGGTAGAGAGGGTTGAGATACCGAATATGCCAGACCCCGAGGCCTCCGAGCAGACACATAATGATGTGTTCCTTGAGATGGACGCTGGCCCGATAGAGGAGGATCCAGAGGAGGATCTAGAGGAGGATCTAGAGGAGGACCTCATGGAAGGTCAAGGGAATAATCTTGTAGAGAACGAGCCGATTGATAAAGATGTGATATGTTTACTTGAGGACCGAAAGAGTCCTTAGAGAGTGATTAAGTGACAAGACAAGAATTTGGAGTCGATTATGATTCATCAGGAGATATGATGAAGTGAATGGAGTAGAGATTTAAGAATAGATGAGATAGAGGTGGTATCAACTGTTGCCCACGACTGGATCGTTTGGAACTTGGCTGTTGATTTGATTGGAATAAATACAAGGACAAATGAGTAGAGGACCCGGCTGACGGCCGAGGAGGAAATTACGAGGATAGAACTGAGAAGCCGAAGTCAGATCCGGGTACTGCTGGTTTTGATGAATGACTAGTTATAAAGTAATGTTCCCTTTAAGTGGGGGGTTAAGTAAACTGACTGTTGGTAATATAGACTACTCGGACATATATGTATGAGGAAAATGTGGCATGTTCCGTGTGAAACTTTGGTTTTCCCTTCTATGGGAGGTGTATATTTGGTTCCTTTCTAGTGGTTAAACTTCCAACTTTATGTCGATTATTCCGTTATTATGATTGCTTACGATTCTACCTATTTGGATGTTCATAGAATTGTTCTTCAGGTTTCGAAATTGAATTCCTAGTATTAACAGTGGATAAATAGACTGACCAAATTTCCCTGATATTGGGAAGAGATTCGACAAATTTTTGGCAAACCTTGTCTTTCTGATTATCAGAGAATGTCGCCAAAGAGAGTGAAAACTAGAGCAAACCTGGTCGATTGGTTAAGGTAACCGCCATGTGGGTTGGTGGACAGACCCGGATTGTTAAAATGGATTGTAGAGATAAAGTGATGAAGTTGATATTGGATGGTAAAGACAAAATATAATTAAGGGCCAAGACGGACTAAGCAGCTGTGGGATTGATTTAAATGAAAATGTTATCATGCCAAAAGTGTTAAGCTTATGTGGCACACGGGATTGATATAGGAAAAAGGAATATAGGATATAAAGATGATTGAAATAGATACCGGATTTAAGTATGAATTTTCTAACGATCTTCCGGAATACCGCCTATTCGAAGGATAGAATTCGTCATTACCAAGGGCGACACCTATAAGGAAGTCTTTGTGTGGAATGGAACGTTGCTTGAGATGATTGCGCCGAGTTTGGTATAACTCTCTACGATTGTAAATACTGATAGTTGAGACTGTGGTGACTAGTACGAGTCGATAATGACTTAAGTTATCGAGCCCTATAAGGTGTGCATGAGGGAGAAAACTTTATAATCAAACGATTATCTATTAAATGAGGCAACATAGAAGGCATCCGTAGAGACGTTGGCAGTACCCTCCCCATTTGTGAATCGTTTTGATTACCTCCCTGACCTATGAATTATTTGACATCTCTCCAAGCGAGAGCTTCCTTATATGGGATATGCTTCTTCTAAAGATACATTGTTGTACTTGTGTTCACCCGTACTGGGTTTCAATTGTGCCAGAGGCTATCATGATACCTACTTTCAGGTTTCTGAAGCCCTGTGAAATGATGCTATTCAAACTTCCACTTTCCTTCAATAGTGGATAGTCTTAAGGTGGTACAACACCATTTGCTTGTTATAGATACCAGTATCTTTCTGGATATTCTTTACTTTTGGAATCACACCTGGGAAATTCCTTCCAGGTGCCCCTTTGAGAATTATTTGTCGAAAGACGATAATTTATTACCTTGATTAGGTGAAAAAAATTAGGTGAAAAAATTAATAATAATAATATTAATAATCTTAGTCTTAGTGAATGTTTAAAAATTAAAGAGAAAAGAATTAGGCGAAAAAAACATGTTTCAGTTAAATTCTTGAATATTAATAATAATAATAATTTTGAAGATATTGACGAACCTATTTTGTCGCATAAAAAATGCTTTTGAAATCCAATATTGACAAGCATTTGCAAAGTTTGACATTGAATAAGTAAAAATAACATTTGTGAATCTTTTCTATTGTCGATGACATCATAAAAGACGTGATTGCTTAATTTGTTATTAAATTATTTGTTAGTAAAATTGATTGTACGGTGAAAAGAATTAGAATGTAAATGTGATGAGAGGTGTGATTGATTTCACTTGTCGATATATTTGGTTTTATGACGAAAAAAAGCAGAATTCAAATGCATATTGTAAGTCATGCTTCATGTTTTTTTGGAGTGATCCGACACCCGTATCTCTACATTTAATTAATTTTTTAGAGCATTTTATAAGAACTGTTTTGTTTGTAACATTAAAATTAAATTCATGGACACATCAAAGTGATACTCACATATTCTAATATTCTTTTATTAAATTTTATAATTAATTTGTACATATAATTGTTTTTAAAGCCGATGCTCGTTTTATAACACCCTTTCTTAATGCTCAAAAAGTGAGAATTTATTTAAAATAGCAAAAATCAACTCCTTAAACACCTTTTACTTTTTTCCATACCAAAATACAATGTCAACATAATTCCTATAATAAAAATTTGTAAATATTAAATATAACTAATTAACGATTTTAAACACCGTCTCCCATCTCATAACATACTTGCATGATTAATTGATTAGTAATAGTATAAGAATGTGTTTAATTAGAATATTAATTTTTCCAACACAAAATAATCAAACAACGAATATGTAATTTTTTTATTGATTTAATTGACGAAAAAAAGGATCAACTTGATTCAATTTAATCGAGTTGGTCACACCTCGTGTATAATTTATTGAGCTATAAATGTAAATTCTACGATATTACTTTTATTTAAATTGTGGATGTTAATCGAAAAATATATATACTTATGTATCTTATCATGATTCTCACGATCATTGATTACGAATTCATCGAAAAGTTAAAATCGTCTATTAATTATTGCCAAAAAAATTTGCAATGATTTTGAATAAGGATTAGAAATGGCGATAAAAATTATTTTATTTATTGTTTTACCTTAAAATAATGGTATTTTTGTATAAATCATTAATATTTTATAACAAAATAATAATAATAATGTTCTAATAAAATTGTTAAACTTTTATATTAAATATGAAATAAAGTGTATTCAATATATATTTAATAGGTATACTTAATTATTAATTAAATGCAAGAAAATTATTTTAATAAAAAATAAAAAATGTGAAAATTCAAGAAAAAATTTTTGAAGCTTCTGAGTGCAAGTCTCTCCAATTTCCTGCTATTATAATAAATTTTTATATAAAAGTACTTTAATAGATAAATTAATTTCTATTATTTTTAAAAATTGATTGGTTTCTTATGAATTTTCTATTTAAAATTAATTTAAAAATAATTTACATGAATTATTAATTGGAAAAATATTTTCATTATATATATCTAAAATTTTGATAATCTTAAAAACATCACAAACATATAAAAATAAAAATTACAATATGAACGTAATATTTACAATCAAAAGTTACAAATATTGAATACAACTTAATAACGTTTTTTAAAACCGACACCCCTCTCATAATATACATGTTCAATAATAGTTTAAGAATTTATTTAATTTGAATATTAATTTATTTTGACACAATATAATGAAACAATGGGCATATATTTTTTTTTCAATTTAATCTTCTGATAAAATGGTTGAGTTTGTTCAATTTAATTAATTTGGTCATAACTCATGTGTGTATGCGCATGATTTGTTTACAAATTTCAGATATTAAGTAAAGATCCATGTACTTCCATAATTTACTACGATTCCACAATCATTGATAATAAAGATTATTTGAGAAGTTGGTTAATAATATTTTTTAAAACCGACAGCTCTCTCATAATATACATATTCAATAATTGTATAAGAATTTGTTTAATTACAATAAAAAATCATTTCAACACAACATAACGAAACAATGGGTGTATAGCTTTTTTAACAATTTTATCTTCCGATAAATGACTGAATTTGTTAAATTTAATCGATTTGATCATAACACATGTATTATTTATTCATGTGCAAAATTGAAAATTTATCTGTATTGTTTTTATACAATTCCAGATATTAAATAAATATCTTGTACTTCCATAATTTATTACGATTTTCACAATTATTGATAATAAAAATTGCTTGAGAAGTTAAGGTCGTGTACCCTATAATCATCCGAAAAGAAATTATAGTGATCTTGAATAGGGAATAAAAAATAACGCAATAAAAACAATTGTTATTCGTCATTTTAACTAAAAATAAACATAACTATATATAATTAATATTTAATATTGAAAAAATAACTATAATGTTCAACTAAAGTTTGCTAATTTTTTAAAAAAATTAAATAGAGTAAATTTAATATATGTTTAATACGTGTAATTAATGACTAATTAAAATGTCATTAATAGCTATTTAATGCAAGAAAAGAATTTTAATAAAAAAATCAAAAAAATGAAAATTCAAGAAAAATACCTTGAACTGTTCTGGTGCATTTCCGATCTCCAGGCATTATAATATACTAGGCAACTTATCCGCGCTTCGCGCGGTTTATAAATTTTATTTTTAAATATTGAAAACTGATAAATTAATTTTTATGATTTTTTAAGATTTTTCTAAAAAAAGTGATTCAAAACAATTTACATGAATTATAAGTTTGAAAATACTCTCATTATATGTCTAAAATTTTGATTATCTTAAAAAATATCATAAACAAAAAAAAGTAGCAATTACAATTCAACGTAATCTTTACGATCAAAAGTTAAACTATTAAATATAATAACACTTTTTAAAGCCGACGCCCCTCTTAAAACATGAGAGAATTACCAAAATGCCTATTTTTCACAAGTTTTTGTCCAAAATACTGATTTTGAAAAAAATGGCCCGAAATACCGACGGGATACGGAGAATCGTCCTCCGTATTAGCATAATACGGAACACGCATGATACGGAACACCATCTTCCGTGTTAGCATGATACGGAACACGGTGTTCCGCAACACCCCATGATACGGAACATGGTGTTCCGCAACACCTCATGATACGGAACACGGTGTTCCGCAACACCCCATGATACGGAACACGGTCTTCCGCAACATCCCTTATATCACGGTAGACGGTGTAGCGTTTTCAGTCAGTAAAAAGGGCCAGCATGGCTCCCATATGAATATTTTGGGCCATCACCCTTAAAACATACATATTCAATAGTGGTTTAAGAATTTATTTAATTACAATATTAATTTATTTCGACACAATATAATGAACAGCGGGTATATAACTTTTTTATCGATTTAATCTACCGATAATATTGGGTTTTTTCAATTTAATTGATTTGGTCATAACGCACCTGTAATTTATTCATGTGTAAAAACAAAAAACTATTTGTATTACCTTTATTATTGGTGTTAAACGGAGATTATATATTTTCATAATTTATTACAATTTTCATAATCATTAATAATAAAGATTACTTAGGTAGTTTGATGTTTATAGCCGAATGCGATAAGTTAATGATCGTCTGTACTACAATTGTCCTAAAAGAAATTGCAATGGTATTCGATAGGGAATAAAAAAAGGACGCAATTAATGTAAACAATTTTAGGTCGTCATTTTACCTTATGATAAACTTAATTATATATGTAATTAATATGTAATATTGAAATAATAATTATAATGCCAAAAGGTTTTCTAATTTATTAAATAAATAAAAAATTAATATATGTTTAATAGGTGTAATTAATGACTAATTAAAATGTCATTAATAGCTATTTAATGCAATAAAAGAATTTTTAATAAAAAAATTTAAGAAAACGAAAATTAAAGAAAAATATCTTGAACGATTCTGGTGCATTTCCGATCTCCAGGCATTATAATATATATAGATATAGATTCTGCTAGTACAAGTAAACATTCTACTAGTACAGTAAAAGAGTCAAAGTTGGGTCTTTTAACATATGTTTCTGATAAGTCATTAAGTCCTGCTTCAACTTAATTAAAGATTAATCTGCTCTACTAGAATGATAGGACTGTTGCAGATCATGCTTCAGTCTATTTCGTTCCTTGCAAATGCAACAACCTTAGTATATTAGTAACTTTTATCCCTGTAGAATTCAAACTGAGACAAAGAATCAAATTTTCCTAGTGCAAACTCAAAGCATTGCATCTGGAGAAGACTCCGAAAGATAGATAATACAGTCCCCAAGCATAAAAATTAAAGGTTTCCCATTTAACCAAGGGTCTCGCCAGAGAGAGGTATTGTTTCCATAGACGACTTGGAATCAAACTTGTGTTGCTAATTCTCTAGCACTGAGAAGTATCTGAATGCACCAGGAGCTACCTTTTGGAGTTTTCATAGTCCAGAAATTGCAATCCTGCACCTAAACTTGTGAAAATAATTAACCCAAAGGAAATTGGTGCTGAATTGACTAGAGCGATACAGCTGATACAATACTGAGGTAGATTTCCAGCTGTAAATATCACGTAAACCCAATCCACCCTCTTCTTTAGGAGCACAACAAAGTTTCTAGGAAATTTTATAGGAGCACTTGTCTTATATCCAGCCCATAGAAATTTTGACACTAAAGCTTGAATTGGGTAGAAAAAAATATGTTTGAATGGCGAAAAGATCGAATTGAACAAATCAGCTGAGATCTTCCAGAGTAAGATAAGAAACGATTTATCCGAAGCAATAATCTCGAACACAATTTATTAATAAGAGGAATACAATCAGACTTCTTTAACCTATATGTAATAAGTGGAAGCCCCATGAAGGTTATAGACACCTCACCCCACTGAAAACCAGAAGCTGATAGCACCTGATGAATGACTCCCACCGGCACATTAGAAAGAAGCATTGAGACTTTCCCGAATTTGGTGTTAGACCTGAGAGTTTGGAGAATGAGTCAACACAATCAAGCATCAGGTTAATAGAATTCATATTTCCCTTGCAAAACATCAAGACATTGTCATTCTACTCTCTATATCCTTTACTAAATTCATCCATTTTTTCAATCATCCTTAAGTTTGCTTAAACTCTAAAGTCAGCCTTACAAATGATTGGTCGCAATAAAGAAAGCAATATTCAGCATTAAATCACATGAGACATAGGAGCATGGCATCCGGAAGTGCTAATTTTGCTATATTGACATAGTAAATTATGACACTAAAAGAACTTTATTTAAGCAGGTTGGTTGCAAAAAATCATATAACCACAGAAATAAGAACAGAGCATCAACTGAAAATGCAATCAGGTGCTCATTTCATTCAAACTATCTTTTTAGCCCGTGCAAGGCACTGGAATCTAGGGGTTTTGAGGTCATATTATGCTTAATTTGTTAGAATTCGTGAGTTATATGAATATAGATGCACTTGATCATAACTTTATCCTGATTGTTACTATACCACACAGCCTCTGAGGGATAGTCATGATATAAGTAATTTACACATCTCTGGGGGATAGTCATGATAAAATTAATTTACAGAATCTTTGTTTGAACTTGACAAATACCTGTATACAGCACGTCAGCACACTTCGCAGAGACCTACCATGCACCTGTTTTGACGGTCAAACATTTGCATAGGACTTGGTAGTGAACACAAAACCTGAAGAAGAGCTACAGAGTATAAATCCTACAGAAGTTGAGATGATCAATAAGTAACCAGTAAACCTGCCACTCACACCAGCACTGAATGTGTAGAACATCTAAATGCTTAGAACATGAGTCATGATGGGGAATCAAACTTAAGGATACAACTAAACACTAAGCCTTAATTTCTTATGATAGCAAGTACAATCAGCAGGAACTTCAATTGATATGTTTCAATTCTTTCGTTTTAAATTATATCTTGGCCATCAACAGTTCCCACAACCTTCCTCGGAGAGAGGAAAATCTATGCTTTAGTAATAAAAGTGATCCTTCGCAGTGAGAACTGAGAACTAATCAAGCAGCCTATAAATGGGACTACATTATCTATACCTTTTGCATCACTCCTCCACTGCTATTTGCAAGACAAGTCTGGTTGAACATTTGAACTTTCATGGGAACTATAGTAATATAATAGACAGTACGCGGTTTAACCTTTGTAAAGGAAGTTTAGCATCCCTAATGAAGTTAGATTTAGAACCTTGTCGCAAAGCGAAGCAAACATATATCACCAAGTCAATTCAGTGTTCCTGTTCTACTACTTTCATCGTTTCTATCACTTTGGCAAGATGACAAGTTAACTATCTCACTGTTTCTCTCAACTGAGATTGGTGCTGATATTTGATCAGAACTTCGTACAGATGAATCCACCCATCTCGAGTTGACAAGCTCCTCAAACTCATATAACCAGCTTACTTGGAGATTTTTATCATGTTTAGGCATTTCTTCATTTGGGTGTCCTAAAGAAAAAACTCAGCTTTGTTCTTCTCAGTGATGTCGTTCTGATAAGCCACAATGTATATTAAAGAAAGAGAATATACAATATAATACCAGGGATAGATCACATAAAGAACTAAACAAGATTCTACAATTTCTACCACTGCATTTGTAATTTGAAAATACTGTGTATTAATACAGACACATAGAGGGAAAAAAGATGACACCTCCAAAACTACAAGAGCGGCCAACCTGGATTCTATGGACGAGTCTGCAAGCAAGATTTCTCTTCTCAAGTTGAAGCTCCATGTTAAGGCCCGACAACTCCACAACTTCCACCTCAAGACTATTCCATTGTGCAGCTGGCTTTAAAACATCTGTGTTTTCTCTATTTAGTATATGCTCCTGCCTCTCCTCCAACACGAGTTGCCTTTGAAAGGCTAGTATTTTCTGATTCTAAATGCATTATCTTCCTCACAAGATTATCATATTCAATCTTTTTAATTCTGAATCCTTTTATGATCCAAAATTTTAAGGCTTCTTTGCAATCCAATACCTCAGCTTGCAAATTTAACTCCCTTTCTTTTAAGTCTTGAAGCCATCCTCTTAAATGGTCAAGCTCCAAATACAAATCGCTGAAAGCCTGATAAATTGGTTTATTGAAATGTGGATGAGCTTGTGTGGAAGTGACAAAACAAGATGAATCACCAAAGAGAGATTGTTTTACTCGCACTTGTGAAGACACCGACACACTTTTTTAATTTTTTTGCTGTGAGCTAAGGTCTGTAGTATTGTTTACTTATTCCCTTCCAACATTTATCTTACACCATCACTGCCAAAACTTTCCTAAATCTCTATTATGGGGATTGCTTCCCCTGCACGTATTTAATGAAACAAAGCTTCATATTTGCCAATGGTCTCAGCAATATGAGAAAGATCATGACTGGAAAACACATCCTCCACAACTGACCTCAGTTGAGTTAACCCAGCCGCATCCTACTTACATGCTGATAACAAGAAATAACTAAGTAGCAATATAGACACAAGATGAAACCAAACGAAATTAAATTAACCATAAAAAGAAATGCAACAAAATAAAGAACAGAATTTAGGTATTTTTCTTCCCTTGCAGAAAGGATCATTTGATACGTAGACATTCCCGATTAAATATCAAACCATGTCAGCCTACAACTATACATTAAACCATGTCAGCCTCGGAATGAAGTATCACTATTATATAAGTTTCATAAGCTTCTTTCATCCATAGCTTGACTGTATCAACTTCCGCAAGAGTAGCTATTGATTCTAGTAAAGAACCCTCTGCCTGCAGAAAATAATGCACACATACATTTTACATATATGATATTTTCAAATTATCGCATATTAATTTTCTATATCACTGTTCAAAATTTTTCCACACTGAAAAGTGTGGTTAATACTAAACTTACATTCACATTGAATCAAACTGAAACTGCAAGTAAAAATATGTTAATATATATACATACTAATTACTCATGTGCTCTGAGTTTTAAAATAGGAAAGAGAATAAGACATGAAGCTGTGTGAAAAATAAGATGAAAGAACATGGAGCAATACATTCTCCAAATTTTAGTGAAAAGAAGGGAACTACTGCAGCTGCTTAAATAGGGAAAGATACATTTTCACTATTATATTCCATGAACATGTAAATTGATAATTTCCAACTTATATGTCATTTTGGGAAGTTATTTCTGTAATTGGGTTGTTTTCGTTCGTATAATGAACTTTTCTTGCACAGTCTGTGGTTTTGCTTGTACAACATCGATGACATCTTGGTACCTGCAGTCATGCAAGGAGGAAGTGCAGTGTAGCATACAATGGACTCAATGGCGTCTTGGTACCTGCAGTTATGTAAGGAGGAAGTGCAGTGTAGCATACAAATGATACAATGGACTCTCAACTAATAGTGTGCCTTTTTGTCGAACTTCCTCGAGAGCAAAAGATAGAGGTTTGCTGTGGATGTCTTCTTTTTCTGTCTCTTTAATAAAGGAACCGGTTTAAATGTCTCCCTGATGTGCCATGCTTCTCTTCCAGAAGTTGTAGCTGCACAAGTACAACCAAAGGTGGCTTAATTATGGACAAGTTTTCCATCAGGGTAATTAACAAAATCATGTTGTCAAGGCAATTTACTCATTAATTATAAGAGATCTAAAGCAAACTTTGGCTCTCAGAGTCTCATATGTTTTGCCTGATTAATCACAATAATATCCTACTCATTGCAAAAGATTCTCGCAGGACCTGGTGAGGTAAAGCTCACAGACAGAGAAGCAGTGGTCCGCGAGTACTGACAGATCCGCGGGGGAGGGGGGGTGGGGTTGTGGAAATTGAAATCTCTGCCCGTAGTGATGCAGATTTATATGGTTAAAACAATGAAAAATAATACTTTTGCTTGTAATTTTACGGACACTTATAAAACAGAGAGATTGAGAAAGTGGTACCAGGCGATCAAGGCGATCGAGTCTCGGAAGAATTGGCATGGGTGCTAAACTCGGCTCTTGCTTCCCATCTTCGTTCATTATTTCCATAATTTTGCAGACCCTGGAGTTTTTTGTGTGTCAAAGATTACAGCAGCAGCTCTTGTTTTCAAGCGATAGCTTTCCTCCAGGTTATTTAAGAAGCTAAGCCGTTACATATAAGATGACACTTCAAGATGTTATACTGAGTAAATATAATGCAGTATCATCTTATATAACTTTTATGCACATCCCATTCCCTCTATATCTATTGCAGGTAACTATTTTAATCATGTCTAGTCCTTTGCAGGTAACTATTTTAACAGAGGTGTTTCTAGTGCAAGTTTAAGTTGGTTTTATTTCTTGTTTCTCTAGTCTATTACTCTTTTCAACAACACAGACATACCACTTAAACATATGTACTCTGCGTACTTGATGTAATTCTTTTTGAGATAGATGTTATACTTATTCAAAAACAGATGATGATAATAAAATCAAAGAGATAGATGACAGTGAACATACCTCTTGAGTGGTGGGTTGCGGATTTCTCTTTAACTCAATTGGTTTACCAACCACCACATGTATTGGATTGCGAAATGGTAGAGGAGATCTGCAACAATGACATGACAATGTCAGCAGCAGCTAAAGAAACTACAAACAAGTCAGTGAAGGCAGCGGCGAAGACTATAATGAACTCATTCCTAGTTTGGGATAGGCGATTTGATACCCACAATGAACTCAATCTTTCACCAATTCTCTACATTAAAAATATATGACATTTCCCTATTATAAATAATATTTTTTCTGGTAAGGGGATGTGGACAGAAGAATCACTAGATAGAATGTAAATATAAAATAAAAGAATTCCATATGAAGGAGATGCTTGAACTACAAACTTTAGACACACCCGTAGATGCCCCAGAAGATGATTGGCGCAGCCCTCATTGCTCTACCATGCAATTTGCTGGAAAAGATTACCATTTGGCTTCCATCATTTGAAGACATCAGTCTGAAGCAATTGAATAGACAGAATATTAGCTTCAATATAAATAGAGATGCATAATAAGATTAACACAGTATAACAGATATGCATTAGACAATATAAACAGTTAAAATTCTATAATTTAACAAGGTACATTGACAATTAGAAGGCACCGATTTTGCTAGCTACAAACTTTAAATACTTAAAAAGGACTCATAAGGAAGCACAAGAAAAAGCTAATCAATACCTGACCAAAACCAAAAACTGGCACTATAGGACATCCCTTCTCCATAGCTATGCGAACAAATCCCCGTCTTGACTTGAGGAAAGCTACCTACAATTAAATAAAAGCATGAGTCACACAGTGGAATTTTTTTTGAAGAAAAGAGTATTCTCTATTATGAACTTGACAAACGAAGACTACAAGATGTTAGTTTAAACATCTAAACAAGCCAGAAAATGCATAGATAGAGGCACTGGAGATGCCCTGTCCACAAAATGAAAATTATTTTTAAAGGTCTTGAACTTTAACTAGGTGGAAAGGCACATTAAATCAAGAAGAAAACCATAAGACGTAAAGACTAGTAGCACCACAGTAGAAAGTCTCAACTGTTCAGGCATAATTTGCAGACAACAAGTTTGCGACAAAAGTGTCGAGTTTGAGTATACTGAGCTATTGCCATTTACATTATAATTTTCATTGCTTCAGTCCATGGAAGAATTAGGGGAGAGATGCGACTTATTAGTAGAAGCAACAAAAAAACAGGGATATGGAATTTCCTGTAGGTTCTATATCTAGATATCAAACATAAGAATTACAAGTTTTAACCTCCGAGCCATGCTCCATGTAAAACAGCTCTTGCACAATGCAGCATCAAAACCAAAATACAAAATTCCTAAATCTAGGAAAACCCTAGAGGCCTTCTACGACGGACATCCCCCTCCTGAGATACGACAGGAAGGAATTCTTCAATAATCAAATACAAAATTGACTTTATTATTATCTTGGAATTCCAACATATCCCAGGGCGCGGCCTAATCCCCCCCAGGGCGCGCCCTAACTCTCAAAAAACCGTAATTTGTTCTCTGAAATCCCAAATTGAACCCGTTATTAACTCGAATCCATCTTGAAAATACCCGAACCGAATTTTGGCTATAACAAAAGCCAACACCAGCAAAAACCACAAGGTCTGGCTTCCCATCTATTAAGGTAAATGCTCCACTACATAATTCTATTCCTGCCAAAGAAAGTCCACCTGGTAATTCAATCTTTTTACCTGTGAAAGGATTAAGCAATAAGAGATGATGATAGCTTATCACTAAATACTCATGAGTCGCCCACAGGCGCCGTTCAAAATCTTTGGTCTGTAAAAGCAACCATCCTTGCTTGGTGAACAAAGTTTTTGTTTTCCTTGCATTGCAAAGATCAGGGTTTTTTATAAAGTAACTCTTTCCAGTTGAGGTACTAATAAATTCACATGTGCCAGATCCTGTTTCATCTTTAATCATGAGCCAGGGAGGTGACTGATCCCCATATAATTTAACATCTTTTGAGTATGACAATGTTGCGTCACGCCAATTAATGCAGACAGAAGCAAAACGAAGATTGTTGGGGAAATCTAGCCTATCCATTATCATCCATAGAACTAGGGTTGGCAAATTTGAAAAATCCACGTGTCCATCTTTACGATCTGCATCTCCACTACTTCGGTTAAGCACCTTGTGATACGATACTAGGGGCAGAAAAGTCAGGAAAGTCAGCAGAGTCAACAAGCCAAGTGAATGAGGTGTCAAATGTCGATGCTGAGGTGGACAAGGGCTGGGAATGTGAGGACTACGAGGTTGATACATACCCGATGACAAGTGGGAAATGAAGTTTTTCCTTGATGCGGGTATCATCCCCAACCAAGTCCAGATATGCCTCATTATTGGAGTACAAAACACCTAAACATTCATATTTCAGTGTCTTGTCATAAGTTTAATCAAATTGATAAGTGAAGCACCAAAAAGTTTAGGGGGAAAAATCAAAGAGTAAGAAGTATTACAGCAGTGCTTGCGAGGACCTTCACTTTTGGGATAGGCATTAAACCTGTTACGTTGAAAAGTGAAACAGAGCCGATTGGTAAAACAGAATGTGGCTCGTAGCCAGAAACTGCACATAACAAGATTAACATCATTAGTTCTAAACAAGGGAACCACGTAGTTATTTAAATGCCAAGGGAAACTGCTCACTAGCCAATAAGTTTACTCCAATGTGGATTATAAAATCACAGAACCCCAATTTCGATAAATATAGATATATAATATCCATTCGAGTTCAATCTATCTGATTCGCAGAAGGTGGGCAGCAATGTTCAGTGCCGTTGTTCCAATATTCTGATGGTGTATAAATACAAATGTATGTGCTCAAATCTTGGTAATATCTAACTAGTCTAATTTCAATTCATATCAGGAAAATGCCAAGAACAGTTATATTTTACAATGTGCATTAACAGTAACACCAAAGTTAAAATAATGAACGCCATTTATTAGTTATTACCAACAAATAGCTATCAATACAAAAGCTAAGTTTGACAAGTGATTTTTTTTTTTTTTTTGCTAAGCGGACAAGTGAATTTTAATACTTGTTGAACAAAAGTAGAGAAATAAATTTGAATAGAATTATATTACCATATGCCTGACTGGGATCAAATGCATTCATATCCTCAACATGTAAAGTCACCGGAAAATAACCGCAGACATGTTTGGACAGATACCTGAATTAGTCATAATAATATACTACGATATTCTTTAAATTCCGATAAAAAGAAAACACATTTCTTTTAAATAATCGAAAAGCTAAAATGGTCAATAAACCTGGCTAATCTGCGTCCCAATTTGCTTTCACCATTAACTGGAATTAAAGCAAGTATCAGCAGCAATCCCAGTACTCTGTAACAACCAATGAATCACTTAATAAACCTGGCCTAGTGCAATCACTCTGCTAACCTTTGGAAATCAATAAATAAATAAATAAATTAACACCTCTAGTTTTTTTATTAAATTAAATATTTTTAAAATTCTAGTTCCTTCACTGTCCAGAAAAGAAAGGAAAGAGAGGAGGAAAGAACAAACATGGAGGCATTGAAAGTAGAGAGGAAGAGAAGAGAAGCCAAAACAGCAAAGACACCGAAGTAAATAGAGTGAAATCTCGATACTTCTTTTCCGGTGAATACAGAAGGCTTTTCCTCATTTTCCGGCAAGGTTCCGTTGGGTAGCACAGCCTCTTTCACCATGAAATCAGATAATAAACGAGCTGGCTCTTCCTCAGCTGTAAATTGTGTGTGTATAATTTATAATAAGTGTTGAGTCAAATGTATTTATATTACAAACTTCCTTCAATAATAAAATCAGATTCAAACATCACAGGAGTTGTCTGAGCTTTAAAAAATATATATAATCCAGTAAATTTGAGTTGCAGAATATTTCTGCAGAACAAGTCAACAAGAACCTAAACTTTCTACTTTCCATCAATCTTTTCCATAATTTCTACGTTTTCCTATCATTCTTCACTATTGTTCTCCTTTCCAGTTGTATTGCATCGTCTATTTATGGTACAATGCCATTATAAAAAAAACGTAAATACACTCGATTTCATTATTCTATCTATTTATGGTACATTGCCATTGTGAAAGACACGTAAATATACATGATATCATTATTTAAGCTCCATACTTCCAAGAGGTCCACACACGAATGTAAGAAGAGTAAACAATTACAAGAACGTCAATTTTCAATGAAATTAGGTGCTCGTTTCATTCAAATTACTGCTGACATATAAACAAAAGATATTTTCAAACAATTTAGCAACTGATAAGTTGATTACCTTCGGTCCATAAAAAGTTAGCACTTTTAAGTACACCAAAAACAAACTAAACATGAGCAAGGCATGAGAAGGCTAAATATAGACTTAAGCAGTAGAGAGACATTTTTCATGAAGATCCTCGACTTCTGTGATTAATGCTATTTTGAGAATCCCCCCCCCCCCCCCCCCCCCCAATAAGACTTTGCCATATATAAACTATGTATCTAGATAAATCATTTAGTAAGATATCAGAAGCATTGGTCAAAAAATCACATCCAGTAATACACATGCTCCGCTAATGCAAGTTCACTACATAATAATTACATATAAATAGAATCAAATTAGGGGATGTTTCATTCAAATTACTGCTGATACACGATCAAAACAATCAGAAAAATTAACAACTTATATGTTGATCACCTTCAATCCAATAACAAAACAAAAAAATAGTACAATTCTATGCATTCCAGTACTCACAGAGGGACCAGAAATTTATGGAACAGGAGAAATAATGCCCCTGAGTTGAGGGAAAAGATATATTTTACTATCATTTGAGGTAAGCTTACAAAATGACAGTTCCTTAATCTTACTGTTCAAATGCCGAATTCTTTACCTATGTTGACAGTTTAATAGGCGTTCTAAATAAATGTTCTTCGGACTAGTTTCAACAAGAATGAATTTCTGGATATGCAGACATGAGATTATTATCATAAAGTATGATAAACTACAAATAGTTTATCATACCAAGTTGGTTATATTGCTTGTACAACTTTGATGGTGTCTTATTACCTAAGGTCATGGAAGTAGGAATTGTAAAAAGCGTACTAGGACCTAGGTGGACTAGAAATTTCTACTTTGACACCAGCTAAACATTATAAACATCCTTCAAAGTAAAATCGGTTTCAAACATTACATTAGAAGTCTCACATTACTAAAAAATATACAATCCAATTGACCCTGATGCTGACAACAAGAAATTGTATAATCATTTTCTACATTCATCCCTTCTCTCTATCATCCTTAACTTTGCTAAAACTCTAAACTCAGCCTCACACATGATGGCTCATTAAAATGGATGGAATATGCAGAAATCACATAGAAAATAGGAACAGTGAAAACCAGCTGCATTGCATCCAACAATTCCGTACACGATAATATTGGTACATTGGCATAGTGAATAATTACAAACAAGAACTTTATTTAAGCACTTTGGTTGCAAGAAATCATACATACGCAGAATTTTAAAACAGATCGTCGACCAAAAATGCAAACAGGTGCTCATTTCATTCAGATTACTCCAGAAATAAAAACAAAGGAATCATCACAGAAAATATCCACTGCTATGATATTTCTCTCCACTACTACTTTTATCTCTCCTTAATAGGACACATAGGTATATATACTGATAGCGATTCTTCAGCTTTTTCTCGTCTTATTTCCTTTTATAAAAGCCCGATTCTTCAGTTTTTTCGTCTTATTTCCTTTTAAAGAAGCACAGTCAAGGAGCTAACTGGAAAAAAAACGTAGTCCACCGTCTTCCAACCAGATGTCCATTTTACCGTCTTTTTATTTACCATCTAAAACTAGAAATATAGTGACAAAATTCAGACAAAACATGAAGAACGAGATATAGCTACCAACATCTACAATGTCTTTAAACTCTAATTAATAATGCTGCATTGGCAAAGTATAGACTTCAATCTGATTAAAGCCAATTGCAGTACTTAAGTTCTGTTCTTCCAAGTTTCAAGTGATCATACTTCATACATAGATAAATATAAAAAGAAAAATAAGCACATGAACATCAAACATAACATAAAACCAATTCCAAATATACAATTACAAGAAATACTTTGAGAAATCAACAATTGATAAGTTGATCCAATAAATGTTAGTATTATTTAAAATCGCCAAATCTCCCCTTTCCTGCATATTATCTAATGGGGTCCATACTATAATCTAGACATACATATATTACATATACCAAGAAACTCATTTAGTCATCTACCAAGAAAATTCCAATACCTCATGGCTCATCTACCAAGATATCAGAAACATGGTAAATAAAAAATATTTTAACCTGTATTTTCCCTTGCCCTAATCAATCAATTAGCCCTAATCACCCAACCATCATCATTCAGTCTCCTCCTTTTCAAATTGTTGCTGCTGCTACAACTCTTACTCCTCTTCTTACGTGCGGTGACAGGAAGATCAAACACAGGCTCCACAGCTTTCGAACCAAATCTCCGCTCCGAAGTGATTACAAAACAGATTCTACCACTCACATTATGCCTAAACATCCAAATAGTAACCCAATCAAGAACCTGCTCCAACCCATGATCAACACAAAACTCAAACCAATTTCTCGTAGTAATGACATAAGCCTTTGTTCCCCAAAGCCTAAAAACCATCTCATACATCCTCCCATTACAATCATAAACACAAACAACCATTCCCCTTTTCTTGATTCTATCAAGTTCACTTGGCCTTAAAAGTGGATGCAAGAATTTCACCACATGATCATATTTCAACAGCAGTCTAAGTTGATCTTCTTGAGTATCGGTTCTAGTGAGTCTTTTGTTGAAAGGAGTGCTGCAATTTCCGATAACTTGGGCTAGAGACGGTGGCACCAGAGAGAGAAGACGGCTGTGGTGGTTCAAGAGAGGAGAAGGAGATGAAGGGTGTTGAAATTTGTGTTTCTTGAGAAGAAAAACTCTGGTTTTTTCAAGTTCAATAGCAGTTTCATAGTCTACTATGGAGTTTTTCATTGAACAGAGCACAAGGGCTGCGGATTCTTCTTCTGAATGCATTGTGTATGAATCAATGTATGTATAATTGTATATTATTCTCTAAAGAATGAAGAAAGAAAAAGAATTAGAAGGATTTATGATGGGTGAAATAAAAAAGAGGAGTGGGAAATTATTGTAGCAACAGATGAAGAATGAGGAAAAAAATGAACGAAGAGGTTCATATTTATAAGTTGGGGGTGTAAATCGATTTCTTGGCCCCAAAGAATGAGCTGTTCTGTCTGAGTTGTATCTCCGGAAGATCTGTCTGAGTTGTATCTCCGGAAGATCTTCAGACCGTTTGTGTACGAATCTAAGTGGTGGATTCTGCTGCGTAGTAACGCGTTCATATTAATGTCTTGACGTTGTAATAATGTATATCGAATGGAAAATGGTACTCCGTCTGTCTCATATTACATTTCTGGTTTTGACTTTTTACACTGTTCATTACAAGCGGTTGACTACTAATTTATGCATAATTTACAAGACAAAATATAGTCATGAGTGATTTTGTTTGATTCGTATTTATGAGTACTTTAATATAATGAAGTTTTTATATTTAGTACTAATACGAAATTAAAAATATTAACGATCAAAAGTATGTGTTGGCAAACGTGTCCAAAAAAACAGGAAAAGTATTTTGAGACGGAGGGAGTATTTATTTCAAATGGTTTCCAAAAAAAAAAATTAAAATGTCAAGTGTAGATTATAATAATAATAGATCCTCCTGCATTCATACCAACCATTCATTCAAAAAATTTTACTATTTCATGTAAGTTTTGCCATATTATTTGAGAATAATTTTTGGGTACCAATTTGGGGTATCTAACATTACTCTGGACAATTTGAGGAAATCCGAAATCAATTGAGTTATCAATTAATTAATTAACTAATCCCGATTTAATCAAAAATATTAATAGGAGCAATAAAATGACATGATTTAGGGTGTGTTTCGAATTGCTGTTGCAGACAGCAACAGCAGATTATTTCTGAAAAGCAGCTGAAAAGATGTTTGGTAAAATTTAAAAGCTGCTTTTCTGAAAAGTGCTTTTGGCCTAAAAATCGCTTTTAGAGAAAGCAAGTCTCACGTGCTTTTGAAAAAAGTTGCTTTTCAGCTTTTGCGGAAAGCAGTAGCTGATTTCAACATCAAACCTCATCAAAAACATTATTTTTAACATATTTTTAC
Organism: Kitagawia praeruptora; assembly: GCA_037693485.1. Classification (NCBI taxonomy): domain Eukaryota; kingdom Viridiplantae; phylum Streptophyta; class Magnoliopsida; order Apiales; family Apiaceae; genus Kitagawia; species Kitagawia praeruptora. The sequence continues at coordinate 138,993,718 of CM075345.1, forward strand.
ATTAAAACATGCACATATCAAAAATATTATCAAGAGTAAAGTGCATTTTGTGTACTTGCAGTTAGGCTGTCAGACCACTTGGGATACTAGACTTTAGAAAGTACCACGTGTTATACTGCACTTCACTTTTTGTTACGAGATGCCCCTTTCCGTTAAATGCCTCTAACGCCGTCTGCTGGGCTGGGGGTAAAAACGTCATTTCAGTAATGCAACGGGTCTTTAGTGTATGTATAGCTTGCTGTACCCCCAATTCACTTTCAATCCCTAATTTCTTCATCTCCCTCCTCTCAAATCACAGAATGGAGCACAAATATAGCGAGGCTGAAGTTGATGATGTGTTCGAGCTCATGTGTCATTGCGATGCAATGAGTGTTGTGAAGACGCACTGGTTTGGGGAAAATGCTGGTCGAAGATATAGGGTATGTCCTCAATCGCTGTGTTCATACCATATGTGGATCGACCCACCTCTTGGACCTCGTGCTGTTGAGGCCATAGCAGAGTTGCAAGGACGGATAGTTGAAACGGATGGGAGGCACATGCGCAGGTTGGATCGTATGGCAGAGAGGCATGAAGCTGAAATGAGGTCTCTGAAAACCAAGCAAGGATTTATGGTGGTGTCAATGTTTATGGTATTCGCTGTGATGATGGGTAGGGCACTGAGTTCAGTTGCTCCTGATGATGTTGATCAGGGCTATGATACTGATGATCTTGTTTAGATTGTTTTAGTTACAAGTTGTAGTTTGGGATGTTTTAGCTTGAGTTTGGCATGTTTAAGTTGTAGCTATGTTATTGTATCAGTGCAATTCAAAGTATCAATGAGAACTTTGCTATTACTCTTTATCGTTGCTTACAAAGGATGTGACATGAATGAGAAACGAACAGAAAGAAGAAGCAAGTTAGGCAAAGGCAAATAACTACTTAAGATAACATTGTCTTCTTGACCACATAACAAAAGTAGATAGAGTTAAGGACATAGAGTTTTCACAAAGCAACAAACCTAATTGTCTTCATGACAACATAACAAAAGTAAATAGAGTACTAGGCCCACAATGGACAATAATTCAAGTGGAATACATAAGCCACAAGGCAAAAACATGTTAACTTGTAAAGTTCTTAAATTTTCCAAACAGGATTTTTCTTCAGTTTAGCCTGCATTTCCCTCCTTTTTGCCTCAATGTTTTCCCTGCTAGTTTTAGAACCACTCCCCCCTTGCTGTGGTTGAATACCAAGTGGAGTGTTGTTAACCTTTACTTGATCTGCTTTCTTCTTTAAAACCCCAGCATTTGTACCTTCATTTGGGTTAGAAGCTGTCTTAGATGTAGCATTTGGGTTAGAAGCTGTCTTAGATGTAGCACTTGGATTCTCTGCAGAAGGTGTGGGATTGTGAACATCACCTCTGTCATTATGTGCATCAGTTGTAGCCTCAGAGCTTGGATTCTCTCCTGTAGGATTGCTTGTGGCAGGAGCTGCCTTGGGTTTTAGTTTAGGCCCGGTCTTCACTTGTTTCTCACACTCATTGGCTCTATCAGCAACCTGTTTCAAATTACCTTATTAGTATAAGAAAATAAAATACAAATATGACTACATGACTATAAGCTCACCCTTGCTGGACAAGTCCTCATGTTATGGCTATACTCAGTGCAATAGCTACACTTCACTTTTGTATTCTGTCTTTTCAATCTTGTTGGATCAGCATTAACAACATCATTAACCTTAATCCTCTTCTTCTTAGGTCTGCCAGTCTGGACCTTAACCTCAGGAGGCAATGGTTTGGGATAGCTTGTTTCCTCCCATTCTTCTTCACCACATATTGGCTCTACAATGTATTGATAGCACTCCAGGAACATGTCCTTCCTGTAACATTGGTGGATAAAAGGTTCATATGCATGCTTACTCCAAGCAATACAGGCACATGCATGGTAGCAAGGGATGCCTGATAGCTCCCATTTTCTGCAAGCACACTTCCTTGCTTCAAGATCCACAACCATCTCATACCCCCCTGTTGTCACTGTGACCAAGTACTGATGTGTTAAATTATACCTAACCGCAAGCGCACGGTGTCTATTGCTAGTACAGATGGCAAGCGGGTCGAATCCACAAGGAGACAGGTTCTACTAATTCCTTTTCAGTTATCGCTAATTGTTTCAAGGGTCATACGAATATGTGAAATTATTAATTAACTAATTAAACTAAATTAACACTAATTAAACAGATGATAAACAAATTATTTAAAACCTAGGGCAATCAGGTCCACCATGCTTACACAATTGGCTCTTAAGCTAAAGCAATCAATGTGATCCTATAACTAGAGTATGTTAATCTCTTTCAAGCATTAACACTCTCGAAACATTCAACAAAATTAACCACTTTTAGTAATTCAATCAATCAGGTAATTAGAGTCAAGTTAATCTCTTCCAATAATTAACGCTCTCAGAAATCCAATGATGCTTCCGCACTCAAATTCAATTCTGCTAATCGTATGTGTGCCTCTAGTAAGTAAATCTCTCGATCCATACCCCTATTTGCATATAATTAATCCATGATATTGGCCAATTACACAAATTAATGATTAAAACATATCAATCAGAATTAACCATAACCAATCAAACCACTATGAAAATCATGCCAATATTAGTGCAAACATGGCTTCCCTTTAAGCCCTAGAAATAACTACTCGCTAATAATTAAACAAGTAAAACAACTAGTAAAACAAGAAAACATAATTAAACTAATAAGAACAAAGAAAAGATTAAGAGAACAAAACCTTCAAACTTCAATGTTGTCACCCAAAAGAAGAGTCATGGTGTTTCTCTACATCTCCAACTAATAATATTAATCTACTCTAAACTATATTATCTGATCTAAATTTTTATATATTTTAGATGATTTTATTCTCATATTTATTGTGTTTTGCATTGATTTGGATTTTTATTTAATAGATTTTATTGTTTTATTGTAGGAAATAAAGAATTCATAACTTGGAAGGATTTGGAGCAAAAAGAGCTATTTTGGAGATAAAATAGGAGAAAATTCGTAATATTGGGCTATACGGGCTGCCTGCACTGTTTGGGCCATATCTTGAGTTCCAGAAGTCAGAATTTGACGATCTTACTGTCCACGCGAAGCTTAGGGAATTATCTTTAATTCAGAGGTGGTCCAATAAGCAAAATCCAACTGGAAGAGCCCAGAAACAGAGGAGAAAAAGAAGTTACGAATTTTAATTAAGGAATCCTATTCAGTTATGGAATCCTACTTGTAATTTATTTAGAGTATTAAAATACTTTTATTGGGCAAGACTTTTAGAGCCTATATAAACACATCTAGGGTATTATTTTAGGGGAGAAAAGAAGAAGAGGGATGTAATATTAGATCAGATAATATAGTTTTAGAGTAGATTAGTATTATTATTAGCTGGAGATGTAGAGAAACACCATGACTCTTCTTTTGGGTGACAACATTGAAGTTTGAAGGTTTTGTTCTCTTAATCTTTTCTTTGTTCTTATTAGTTTAATTATGTTTTCTTGTTTTACTAGTTGTTTTACTTGTTTAATTATTAGCGAGTAGTTATTTCTAGGGCTTAAAGGGAAGCCATGTTTGCACTAATATTGGCATGATTTTCATAGTGGTTTGATTGGTTATGGTTAATTCTGATTGATATGTTTTAATCATTAATTTGTGTAATTGGCCAATATCATGGATTAATTATATGCAAATAGGGGTATGGATCGAGAGATTTACTTACTAGAGGCACACATACGATTAGCAGAATTGAATTTGAGTGCGGAAGCATCATTGGATTTCTGAGAGCGTTAATTCTTGGAAGAGATTAACTTGACTCTAATTACCTGATTGATTGAATTACTAAAAGTGGTTAATTGTGTTGAATGTTTCGAGAGTGTTAATGCTTGAAAGAGATTAACATACTCTAGTTATAGGATCACATTGATTGCTTTAGCTTAAGAGCCAATTGTGTAAGCATGGTGGACCTGATTGCCCTAGGTTTTAAATAATCTGTTTATCATCTGTTTAATTAGTTTTAATCTAGTTTAATTAGTTAATTAATAATTCTTCAATAATCGTTTGACCCTTGAAACAATTAGCGATAACTGAAAAGGAATTAGTAGAACCTGTCTCCTTGTGGATTCGACCCGCTTGCCATCTGTACTAGCAATATAAAAACTTGATGTGTCAAATTATACCTAACCGCAAGCGCACGGTGTCTATTGCTAGTACAAATGGCAAGCGGGTCGAATCCACAAGGAGACAGGTTCTACTAATTCCTTTTCAGTTATCGCTAATTGTTTCAAGGGTCAAACGATTATTGAAGAATTATTAATTAACTAATTAAACTAGATTAAAACTAATTAAACAGATGATAAACAGATTATTTAAAACCTAGGGCAATCAGGTCCACCATGCTTACACAATTGGCTCTTAAGCTAAAGCAATCAATGTGATCCTATAACTAGAGTATGTTAATCTCTTTCAAGCATTAACACTCTCGAAACATTCAACACAATTAACCACTTTTAGTAATTCAATCAATCAGGTAATTAGAGTCAAGTTAATCTCTTCCAAGAATTAACGCTCTCAGAAATCCAATGATGTTTCCGCACTCAAATTCAATTCTGCTAATCGTATGTGTGCCTCTAGTAAGTAAATCTCTCGATCCATACCCCTATTTGCATATAATTAATCCATGATATTGGCCAATTACACAAATTAATGATTAAAACATATCAATCAGAATTAACCATAACCAATCAAACCACTATGAAAATCATGCCAATATTAGTGCAAACATGGCTTCCCTTTAAGCCCTAGAAATAACTACTCGCTAATAATTAAACAAGTAAAACAACTAGTAAAAAAAGAAAACATAATTAAACTAATAAGAACAAAGAAAAGATTAAGAGAACAAAACCTTCAAACTTCAATATTGTCACCCAAAAGAAGAGTCATGGTGTTTCTCTACATCTCTAACTAATAATACTAATCTACTCTAAACTATATTATCTGATCTAATATTACATCCCTAATAATTTACATCCTCCAAAATAATACCCTAGATGTGTTTATATAGGCTCTAAAAGTCTTGCCCAACAAAAGTATTTTAATACTCTAAATAAATAGGATTCCATAACTGAATAGGATTCCTTAATTAAAATTCGTCACTTCTTTTTCTCCTCTGTTTCTGGGCTCTTCCAGTTGGATTTTGCTTACTGGACCACCTCTGAATTAAAGATAATTCCACAAGCTTCGCGTGGACAGTAAGATCGTCAAATTTTGACTTCTGGAACTCAAGATATGGCCCAAACAGTGTTAGACAGCCCGTGTAGCCCAATAATACGAATTTTCTCCTATTTTATCTCCAAAATAGCTCTTTTTGCTCCAAATCCTTCCAAGTCATGAATTCTTTATTTCCTACAATAAAACAAAAAAATCTATTAAATAAAAATCCAAATCAATGCAAAACACAATAAATATGAGAATAAAATCATCTAAAATATATATAAAAATATACTCTATCAAACATCCCCACACTAAGCATTTGCACGTCCTCGGGCAAATAAGTGAAATAAAAACTAAGTCCTAACAAACATCACTTTCGTAGATGACACGATTGCATTGAGCATATGCAACAAGCCGTTAAACCCCTAGGCAGCCCTAGTAGGACGAGTGTTGTCTCGTGAGGGTTTATAGTGAATGTACCCACAAAATTCATCCAACCATGCAAAAGATCAATGCTAACACAACACCACACACACAAGTCCTCTCATGCCACATCAACTTAAGAATCAAAGTAAACATACGATGTCTTGGTGTCGAAAGTGCAAGTATTCACGTAGTCTACTCAACCAACATGCAGAAGGTCATAAAAATTCATGTCAAGTGTAAAAATCGTTGGTAATCATGCTAAGCCCACAAGAAATACATCTTTAAGTCTAAACCCGGGATCTCCTATGCCAAAACAAGTAATAACTCACCTTTCACTCAAAAACGAATATTCACTCAAGAACAAGGTTAAGTGTATCACTCAATTCCAACAAAATCATAAACACAACTTGACACTCGCAATCAATCTCACTCTCAACACAACATACATCACTGATGACAATCATAAGGTCTTTATTCGGGTTGTAGCGTGGGCTAGGGACCAGGTATGTCAAGTAAAGCTAAAACAGGTTAATATCAAAAGCTAGTACCCAACAATAATCATTATTCAATTCCCTTTCTATTAAAACAAATACTTCCCCACACTTGGATTTTTCAATAACCCTTACATAATAACTTGACTAGTCGAATGAAGAAGGATCATACAAACATAAGAATGCTCTCAAATTTATTCTTTTTTTCTTTTTTTTTTTCTATTTTTTTTTCTATTTTTTCTTTTCTTTTTTTTTTCTTTTGAGAGCTAAGGAATAAGCACAATGATCCATAGATATTTTATGAATTTCGACTAGCAAGCATCAACCAAAATCAATATTCCCCAATGGTATGATCATCAATAACCCCCCCTTTTATGAACACCTTATTACTCCCTTAAGCACGATACTAGCCTTTGACAATTTAGGTTCAAATTTAATGTAAGGCCAATAGAATAAAAAGGATAATGGCAAGTAATGTGGTGTGTCACCGAAAGAATAGGATTAGGCTCAAAGGGTTAACTAATTGATCATGTTTAAAAGGTGTGAAAATATGGGAAATACGAGGTCATACCTAATTGCCTTTATCATCTCATCATCAAGTAATGTCATGCATTTCAAGAAAGATCTCAAGTAAGTGCTAGCAATGTAAACAACATGTGGACACTCAAGCAAACGAAAAATCATGCAAAAGATATGCATATAGGCTCAAAACTCACTTGGTGTGACAAAACATAATCAATCCCAAGTAACAAGACTCTCTAACGCATCTACTTGTACTCAAAGCATGAAAACCAAGTCATCTTGCACATATTCATGTCATTCTAATCACTTACAACATCCAATTAAGTCTACCAGCTTCAACTTGCTAGTGAAAGTGTGTGCACAAGAACAAAGCACGTCACTTCTCATACAAAAGCGTCAAGAACACAAGAATTCTACGCATGCATGGGTGTATCAAGCAAAATACAACAACTAATCAAATTGCATGGCTAGAATTATTTTTGGTATTTTAAATTTTTTTAAATTTTTTTTGAAATTTTTTTATAAAAATTCTCTAACATTAAGAACCCTTCCCCACACTTAAGCGGTTCATTGTCCCCAATGAAGTAATGAACAAAATACACTAAAAAGAAAAGAAAGAAAACTCCCCTGGAATCCATGTAACCTCCGCCTATAAATTCAACCTCCGCCGTCGAAGACGAAAATTTCACAACACTAGAATCACCTCTCCCACGCTTAGAAGCCATAAGAATCAATACCCAACTCCCAAGAAGCTCAACCAATAATTTCCAAACAATATCACACCAAAAATAGCCCAAATTCCAAGAATAATACAAAATCCCAATTTACAAGAACACAAATTCGTAATCAAATAAGATTTTAGAGAAGAAATAATCCCACTACGAATTGGAGAGGTGAACTTGCAATTAATTCCTCTTCAGAATTGAATTTTTAGAGATTTAAAGAAATAGAAAAGGAATTGGATTTGTATGTATAGGTGTGCATATATATAAGATGATGGATAGGTTGAATAAAAAAAATTTAGAGTGTAGGAGAGATTTAGGATGGTATGGAATTGATCTAGGATAGATATAGGATTTAGGGAGGGAAAGAATTTGAGTTAGAATTGAATTTGGTGGAATTTTTGTTGGAAAAACAAAAATTTTCGGGAAAAACAAAAAAAAAATTCTGGCAGAAGGGATGAGTAACGCAGCTGGCTGCTGCGTTACAGGTGCGCTGGACGGAAACAATGGAGACACGCAGTACGTGAATGCGTGTTAGGGGGGTATATACAGGGTGTAACGCAGGAGCAGCCTGCGTTACCCAGGCGCAAATTGCGCTGAATGCAGTAACGCTGGCGCAGGTTGCGTGACTGGGGCGCAGGTTGCGTGACTGTTCACTGTTCCGTTTTTTTTTTTATATAAGAAAATGAAATAAAAAACCTACTAACCTTATAAAAATCATGGGTTGCCTCCCAAGCAGCGCTTATTTAGAGTCATTAGCTTGACCTCCTCAAAAAATACTCCGGTAAAGGCGTAATATCCACTTTCTCGATCATAAACTCGTCACCACAAAAAGTATCAAGAGTGTTAGTGATTGTCTTTATCCTGCAGAAAGTCTCCAAACAAGCATCAGTAAAATAAAATATGTCATTAATAAGCAATAGAGAATTAAGTGCTTGTGCAGTTTTGGAAAACTTTGTGATAAAACAGCGATAAAATTCAACACCACGAAAAATATTGAACTCCCTTGACATAAGGTGGAGGTTCTGGTGGTGGCTTTTCTTCACTCCTCACTTTCACTGGAGTCATTCGGACATCTTGGCTTATCACATCATTGGCTAATAAGACACTTCCATCTTCTCCCTCTTCTCGAGCTTCAAACGTAGGAGCCACTTTGTATGGATCCTCAACCAGAATTTGAGAAATATCATCTTGGACAATATTTGTCATCACATCAACCTTGAAATAAGTATTCTTGAGCAAAGAAGCCTTGTAAGTAGAGGCTAGATCGAGAGCAAATTTATCAATACATGGTAGCTTAGGCACAGGTTGTGGAAGAGAAACAACAACCATCTCTGTATTGCTTTCCTTTGTAGCCTCATCATCAGTCACATTGTTCTCGGTAACAGCAACATCATTGATCTCGTCATCGGTGGCATGCTCCTTCTCTTTATCAATGGCCTCATCATCAACATACATGGAGAAACTATCATATTCCTGATCGCTTGTGAGATTGATAGCAGTCAGGTCCTCTTCGGATCGGATAGATGATGATGGTAAATAGTCGAGCTGCACTGTAGTAGAAGAGTTAGCCAACTGTGCAATTTGAGATTCAATCGCCAAACTTTGAGTCTTTAAGTCTTTGATCTTCTCGGCTTGTTCTTCAGAACTCTTTAGCAGTTTATTCAGGATATCCCACATCTCATTTGTCTGATCAGCTTGCACATCTACACTGGATTGAGAAACATGTAGATCTTCTTGTAGAGGAGGATATTGATATTCTTGCTGTGGCGGCTGCTCATATGACTGATAATATTGTTGCTCAAACTGTTGCTGATTATGATATGAAAAATTTTGAGCACCATTGTCCTGGTAGTAGAAATCTGGTTGATTCACGCATTCTTGATCAAAAGTTTTTGAATACTGATTGTACCCATATCCTTCTTCAAAAGAATTCATTTGTCCCAACTGAGCATTCTGAGAATTATAGATATTGTAAGAGCATTCAAAACCATAGTGACCCTGCACACCGCAAATTTGACAGAAGTTGTAAGTTTTAGGGACCACTTGTGACATCTCATTGATACTCATTGGACGTATAGTGGGCTCTGTAGGGCTGAATGAGGCAATTTCTCGAGTATGTGCCTCTACTAAGGAAGATAAGAGTGCAAAAGTATCAACTTCACCCATTGCAAACCTGTAGACACTCAACAAAGCCAAGAAACGTAGTAAAATTTGCCTCAATTGGAACAAAGGTTCCAACGAGACAATGGAAACAATCTAAACAACTAAATTAAAATCAATAGAAACTCGCTGTCTCCCCGGCAGCGGCGCCAAAAACTTGATATGTCAAATTATACCTAACCGCAAGCGCACGGTGTCTATTGCTAGTACAGATGGCAAGCGGGTCGAATCCACAAGGAGACAGGTTCTACTAATTCTTTTTCAGTTATCGCTAATTGTTTCAAGGGTCAAACGATTATTGAAGAATTATTAATTAACTAATTAAACTAGATTAACACTAATTAAACAGATGATAAACAAATTATTTAAAACCTAGGGCAATCAGGTCTACCATGCTTACACAATTGGTTCTTAAGCTAAAGCAATCAATGTGATCCTATAACTAGAGTATGTTAATCTCTTTCAAGCATTAACACTCTCGAAACATTCAACACAATTAACCACTTTTAGTAATTCAATCAATCAGGTAATTAGAGTCAAGTTAATCTCTTCCAAGAATTAACGCTCTCAGAAATCCAATGATGCTTCCGCACTCAAATTCAATTCTGCTAATCGTATGTGTGCCTCTAGTAAGTAAATCTCTCGATCCATACCCCTATTTGCATATAATTAATCCATGATATTGGCCAATTACACAAATTAATGATTAAAACATATCAATCAGAATTAACCATAACCAATCAAACCACTATGAAAATCATGCCAATATTAGTGCAAACATGGCTTCCCTTTAAGCCCTAGAAATAACTACTCGCTAATAATTAAACAAGTAAAACAACTAGTAAAACAAGAAAACATAATTAAACTAATAAGAACAAAGAAAAGATTAAGAGAACAAAACCTTCAAACTTCAATGTTGTCACCCAAAAGAAGAGTCATGGTGTTTCTCTACATCTCCAACTAATAATATTAATCTACTCTAAACTATATTATCTGATCTAATATTACATCCATCCTCTATAAAATAATACCCTAGATGTGTTTATATAGGCTATAAAAGTCTTGCCCAATAAAAGTATTTTAATACTCTAAATAAATTACAAGTAGGATTCCATAACTGAATAGGATTCCTTAATTAAAATTCGTAACTTCTTTTTCTCCTCTGTTTCCGGGCTCTTCCAGTTGGATTTTGCTTATTGGACCACCTCTGAATTAAAGATAATTCCACAAGCTTCGCGTGGACAGTAAGATCGTCAAATTCTGACTTCTGGAACTCAAGATATGGCCAAAACAGTGTAGCACAGCCCGTGTAGCCCAATAATACGAATTTTCTCATATTTTATCTCCAAAATAGCTCTTTTTGCTCCAAATCCTTCCAAGTCATGAATTCTTTATTTCCTACAATAAAACAATAAAATCTATTAAATAAAAATCCAAATCAATGCAAAACACAATAAATATGAGAATAAAATCATCTAAAATATATATAAAAATATACTCTATCAAACATCCCCACACTTAGCATTTGCACGTCCTCGGGCAAATAAGTGAAATAAAAACTAAGTCCTAACAAACATCACTTTCGTAGATGACACGATTGCATTGAGCATATGCAACAAGCCGTTAAACCCCTAGGCAGCCCTAGTAGGACGAGTGTTGTCTCGTGAGGGTTTATAGTGAATGTACCCACAAAATTCATCTAACCATGCAAAAGATCAATGCTAACACAACACCACACACACAAGTCCTCTCATGCCGCATCAACTTAAGAATCAAAGTAAACATACGATGTCTTGGTGTCGAAAGTGCAAGTATTCACGTAGTCTACTCAACCAACATGCAGAAGGTCATAAAAATTCATGTCAAGTGTAAAAATCGTTGGTAATCATGCTAAGCCCACAAGAAATACATCTTTAAGTCTAAACCTGGGATCTCCTATGCCAAAACAAGTAATAACTCACCTTTCACTCAAAAACGAATATTCACTCAAGAACAAGGTTAAGTGTATCACTCAATTCCAACAAAATCATAAACACAACTTGACACTCGCAATCAATCTCACTCTCAACACAACATACATCACTGATGACAATCAAAAGGTCTTTATTCGGGTTGTAGCGTGGGCTAGGGACCAGGTATGTCAAGTAAAGCTAAAACAGGTTAAATGTCAAAAGCTAGTACCCAACAATATAATTCATTCCATTCCCTTTCTATTAAAACAAATACTTCCCCACACTTGGATTTTTCAATATCCCTTATAATAACTTGACTAGTCGAATGAAGAAGGATCATACAAACATAAGAATGCTCTCAAATTTATTCATTTTTTTTCTTTTTTTTTCTGTTTTTATTTTCTTTTTTTTCTTTTTTTTTCTTTTTTTTTAGAGAGCTAAATAATAAACACAATGATCCATAGATATTTTTATGAATTTCGACTAGCAAGCATCAACCCAAAATCAATATTCCCCAAAAGTATGATCATCAATAAAACCCCCCCCCTTTTGCACACCTTATTACTCCCTTAAGCACGATACTAGCCTTTGACAATTTAGGTTCAAAATTACGGTAAGGCCAATAGAATAAAAAGGATAATGGCAAGTAATGTAGTGTGTCACCGAAAGAATAGGATTAGGCTCAAAGGGTTAACTAATTGATCATGTATAAAAGGTGTGGAAATATGGGAAATACGAGGTTAAACCTAAGTGCCTTTATCATCTCATCATCAAGTAATATCATGCATTTCAAGAAAGATCTCAAGTAAGTGCTAGCAATGTAAACAACATGTGGACACTCAAGCAAACGAAAAATCATGCAAAAGATATGCATATAGGCTCAAAACTCACTTGGTGTGACAAAACATAATCAATCCCAAGTAACAAGACTCTCTAACGCATCTACTTGTACTCAAAGCATTAAAACCAAGTCATCTTGCACATATTCATGTCATTCTAATCACTTACAACATCCAATTAAGTCTACCAGCTTCAACTTGCTAGTGAAAGTGTGTGCACAAGAACAAAGCACGTCACTTCTCATACAAAAGCGTCCATAAACACAAGATTCCTAAGCATGCATGGGTGTATCAAGCAAAATACAACAACTAATCAAATTGCATGGCTAGAATTATTTTTGGTATTTTTAATTTTTTAATTTTTTTGGATTTTTTTTTTTTAAATAAGTAATACACTACGTTGAGAACACCTCCCCACACTTAAGCGGTTCATTGTCCCCAATGAACTAATGAGCAAGATACAAAACTACAACTAAAAACAAAATAAAACTACACTAAAAAGAAAAGAAAGAAAACTCCCCTGGAATCAAGGTGTCGGGTGTGAAAACCACCCCTCAGTCGCTTAGAAGCCACCCACTCACCACCAACAACCACCAAGAAATATCCTACCAAAAATCACCAAGCAATATCACACCAAAAATACCCAATTAACAAGAATAATACAAAACCCACAATTTACAAGAACACAAATTCGTAATAAAAAATAAAATAGAGAAGAGATATCCCAACTACGAATCAAAGAGGTGAACTTGCAATTAATTCCTCTTTAGAATTGAATTTTTAGAGACTTAAAGAATTAGAAGAGAATGAATTGGGTGTGTATGTATGGGTATATATAGATAATGGAGTGATAGGATGGATTTAAGAATTTTAATGTGAAAAGGAAAAAAAAATTGGTGGGAGTTGAAATTTGATATAAGATAGAAATAGGATTTAATGAATAAAAGAAAAAAAAAATAGAATGGATATAGGTTTAGAATTTTTAAGGGAGAGATGGGAGGTTTTGGATTTGATTTAGGATTTGATTTGGGTTTTGAGATGAGAAAATAAGAGATATAAATAAGATTTGGGGGTGGTAAGATTTTTTTTTTTTTATATATATACAGAGGCTGAAACAATCGGCAAAAGAATTGGACAACACATGCAACACAGCAGACCGCGCGCGCGTGAGGCACATTGCTGAAGAAGCAGATGCGCGGGAGCAACCTGCGCGACAAGGGGGCAGACTGCGGCTAATGCAGTAACGCAGGAGCAACCTGCGTTACAGGGGGGCAAACGGCGCGGAAGGCAGTAATGCAGGCGCAGCCTGCGTTACAGGGTTGCTGCCTGCGAAAAAAACACTGTTCACATTTTTTTTTTTTTTTTTTTTGAAAAAACAACAAATTTTTTTTTTTTTAAAGAATGAGATGAAGGATCACAACAAGGCTTGGGTTGAACAAATAACTAAGCAATTCTACTATATATGAAAGATAAAGAAAGAAGTACTCCCCTATGCAAAAGCATGAAGTGCACCGATCCTACAATGAAATCTTGGGTTGCCTCCCAAGCAGCGCTTATTTAGAGTCATTAGCTTGACCTCCGGTAAAGGCGTAATATCCACTTTCTTGATCATAAACTCGCCACCACAAAAAGTATCAAGAACATCTGTGGTTGTCTTTATCCTGCAGAAAGTCTCCAAACAAGCATCAGTAAAATAAAATATGTCATTAATAAGCAATAGAGAATTAAGTGCTTGTGCAGCTTTGGAAAACTTTGTGATAAAACAGCGATAAAATTCAACACCACGAAAATATTGAACTCCCTTGACATAAGGTGGAGGTTCTGGTGGTGGCTTTTCTTCACTCCTCACTTTCACTGGAGTCATTCTGACATCTTGGCTTATCACATCATTGGCTAATAAGACACTTCCATCTTCTCCCTCTCCTCGAGCTTGAAACGTATGAGCCACTTTGTATGGATCCTCAACCAGAATTTGAGAAATATCATCTTGGACAATATTTGTTATCACATCAACCTTGAAATAAGTGTTCTTGAGCAATGAAACCTTGTAAGTAGAGGCTAGATCGAGAGCAAATTTATCAAGACATGGTAGCTTAGGCACAGGTTGTGGAAGAGAAACAACAACCATCTCTGTATTGCTTTCCTTTGTAGCCTCATCATCAGTCACATTGTTCTCGGTAGCAGCAACATCATTGATCTCGTCATCAGTGGCATACTCCTTCTCTTTATCAATGGCCTCATCATCAACATACATGGAGAAACTATCATATTCCTGATCGCTTGTGAGATTGATAGCAGTCAGGTCCTCTTCGGATCGGATAGATGATGATGGTAAATAGTCAAGCTGCCCTGTAGTAGAAGAGTTAGCCAATTGTGCAATTTGAGATTCAATCGCCAAACTTTGAGTTTCTAATCCTTTGATTGCCTCTGCTTGTTCTTCAGTACTCTTTAGCAGTTTATTCAAGATATCCCACATCTCATTTGTCTGATCAGCTTGTACATCTACACTGGAGTGAGAAACATGTAGATCTTCTTGTAGAGGAGGATATTGATATTCTTGCTGTGGAGGCTGCTCATATGACTGATAATATTGTTGCTCAAACTGCTGATGATTATGATATGAAAAATTTTGAGCACCATTGTCCTGGTAGTAGAAATCTGGTTGATTCACGCATTCTTGATCAAAAGTGTTTGAATACTGATTGTACCCATATCCTTCTTCAAAAGAATTCATTTGTCCCAGCTGAGCACTCTGAGAATTATAGACATTGTAATAGCATTCCAAACCATAATGACCCTGGACACCACAAATTGGACAGAAGTTGTAAGTTTTAGGGGCCACTTGTGACATCTCATTGATACTCATTGGACGCATAATGGGCTCTGTAGGGCTGAATGAGGCAATTTCTTGAGTGCGTGCCTCCAACATGGAAGAGAGTAGTGCAAAAGTATCAACTTCACCCATTGCAAACCTGTAGACACTCAACAAAGCCAAGAAACGTAGTAAAATTTATCTCAATTGGAACAAAGGTTCCAATGAGACAATGGAAACAATCTAAACAACTAAATTAAAATCAATAGAAACTCGCTGTCTCCCCGGTAGCGGCGCCAAAAACTTGATGTGTTAAATTATACCTAACCGCAAGCGCACGGTGTCTATTGCTAGTACAGATGGCAAGCGGGTCGAATCCACAAGGAGACAGGTTCTACTAATTCCTTTTCAGTTATCGCTAATTGTTTCAAGGGTCATACGAATATGTGAAATTATTAATTAACTAATTAAACTAAATTAACACTAATTAAACAGATGATAAACAAATTATTTAAAACCTAGGGCAATCAGGTCCACCATGCTTACACAATTGGCTCTTAAGCTAAAGCAATCAATGTGATCCTATAACTAGAGTATGTTAATCTCTTTCAAGCATTAACACTCTCGAAACATTCAACAAAATTAACCACTTTTAGTAATTCAATCAATCAGGTAATTAGAGTCAAGTTAATCTCTTCCAATAATTAACGCTCTCAGAAATCCAATGATGCTTCCGCACTCAAATTCAATTCTGCTAATCGTATGTGTGCCTCTAGTAAGTAAATCTCTCGATCCATACCCCTATTTGCATATAATTAATCCATGATATTGGCCAATTACACAAATTAATGATTAAAACATATCAATCAGAATTAACCATAACCAATCAAACCACTATGAAAATCATGCCAATATTAGTGCAAACATGGCTTCCCTTTAAGCCCTAGAAATAACTACTCGCTAATAATTAAACAAGTAAAACAACTAGTAAAACAAGAAAACATAATTAAACTAATAAGAACAAAGAAAAGATTAAGAGAACAAAACCTTCAAACTTCAATGTTGTCACCCAAAAGAAGAGTCATGGTGTTTCTCTACATCTCCAACTAATAATATTAATCTACTCTAAACTATATTATCTGATCTAATATTACATCCCTCCTCTATAAAATAATACCCTAGATGTGTTTATATAGGCTATAAAAGTCTTGCCCAATAAAAGTATTTTAATACTTTAAATAAATTACAAGTAGGATTCCATAACTGAATAGGATTCCTTAATTAAAATTCGTAACTTCTTTTTCTCCTCTGTTTCCGGGCTCTTCCAGTTGGATTTTGCTTATTGGACCACCTCTGAATTAAAGATAATTCCACAAGCTTCGCGTGGACAGTCAGATCGTCAAATTCTGACTTCTGGAACTCAAGATATGGCCAAAACAGTGTAGCACAGCCCGTGTAGCCCAATAATACGAATTTTCTCATATTTTATCTCCAAAATAGCTCTTTTTGCTCCAAATCCTTCCAAGTCATGAATTCTTTATTTCCTACAATAAAACAATAAAATCTATTAAATAAAAATCCAAATCAATGCAAAACACAATAAATATGAGAATAAAATCATCTAAAATATATATAAAAATATACTCTATCAAACACCTTGCCCCTCCACTCCATACAACATGACATCCCCTACTTTGTTCAACTGCCCTAACAAAATAATACATGTTCATAAAAGCATTCTATTTGTTTATGAAAGACTAAAGAAAATAGGTCAAATTAAAAGGAACAGCTCACTTGTGAAGTCTCCTCATGGCATTAGGGCAGATAGGGTTAAGTGCATAGCTATTCTGCATTTTATCCCTCCTTTGTTGTATTCTTCTCATCACATCTTTATGAATAGCTTTGAACATGGATATTATAGGAAGATCCCTATACTTTCTTATGCTGTTGTTAAAAACCTCACAATGGTTATTAACAAACATGTCAGACTTATAGTTGGTTCTGAATGCACTCCTGCTCCACTGTGATCTAGGTTTTTCAATAAGCCAGTCATGACACTTCCTTGACAACTAGAAAAGTAACAAAAAGGTATGCATTAAAATCCAGTTAGGGCAGTCATAGAAGTATGCATGCATAGATAAATGAGAGTATGTACTAACCATCTTCAGCTCCAGCATGTGTTTATTAAAGGTATATTCAGTGGTGGCCCTAGCTGATAACCATAACAGCATCCTCACTCCTATCCCCTTGTGGTCCTTCCACATATTCCTATAGAGGTGCATGACACAGAATCTGTGTTCTGCTTCAGGGATCACAGCTTCTAATGCATTGATTAGACCCTGGCAAGTAGATAAAGTTAGGTATGCATAAATAAGTGTAGTCAAGGACTGTGATAAAGTTGTCAAGTGGAACAATGTGCATACCTTTTGCCTGTCTAATATAAAAGTGAATGCCCCACCATTTTCAATGCCTAGATCACTTCTAAGGTTGACCAAAAACCAGCTCCAACTATCAGTGTTCTCAGCCTCAACTACAGCCCATGCTATGGGGTACATGCCATCATTGGCATCAGTACCCACAGCAGCTAGTAGTTGACCCCCATAGGGTCCTTTTAAGTGGCACCCATCTAGTCCCACCAAAGGTCTGCACCCACTTCTAAAGCCCTTTTTAAGTGGACCAAAACATGTGTAAAATCTCTTGAATCTCTTTCTCCCATTCTGAAATTCTTGATCTTCAGTCATAACTTGGATTGTACTATCTGGCATAACCTTCAACAATTCATTCCCATATTCCCAAACCTTGCCATACTGATCTACATGTTTGCCATTAATTTTTTTCAGTGCCTTCCTCTTAGCCCTAGCTACAGCATATATGGATACATGGCAATGCCAGTCATTTACAACTTTCTGCAAGAATGATGCCAAAGGCCATGTTGGATTCATTCTTATATCATCTTCATACTGTTCTGCAATCCAGGTAGAGTTAATCTGCTTCTGTTGGAAGGTTGGTATGCATGTATGCATAGGGTTGTAAACCTTGATTTGATATGTGTCAGTCCTTTGCATTTTAGAAGCATATATCTTCCATTCGCATGGTGCTTCACAAACAAACCTCACCCTGGAACCATAGTTTCTGCACTGTTTTATAGGCCTTCTGTGTAGAATGGCATGTTTTTTGACTGCACTCCTGAATATTTTTGCAGTTGCAAACATTAGCCCTAGCTGAAACTTAGGATCACCCATTTCCGTGTTGTGATCAAAAGCTGGATATGAGATTTCATCCTCATCTGTAGAGTTCCCAGCCATCCTTTCTTCATCACTGCCAGCATAGTGACTTGACACATCAGAAGCCATGTCCCATTCATCATCACTAACAATGTCCTTCTCTAGTTCTTTTTCAGCATGACCTGCATCACTTGCTTTCTCCTTCTGTTTAGCTTTATCCTTGTCCTTACCTTTCTCCTTGTCCTTCTCCTTTTGCTTAGAAATTTCTTTATTCTTCCTCTTCAGTTGCCTTTCAGTCTTATATTCACACACTTCTTCATCTGTTGAATCCATATTAGAGGAATCTGAATCCCAGCTTTCATCACTCAGTTCATCATGTCCCTTGTCTTCCCAGTCAGGATCATCTTCCTCCTCATCATCTTCATGTTCGGAGATGGGATTGTCTACAAATTCTAGATTGGGATCTTGAGATGGTGCATACTCCTGAGTAGGTGCCCCTTCAAGTGTTAGGCTGGCTAATGCTTTATCAGTGACTGAGTATATGTAAATTATCCTCGAATCTGGCAACAGCTCACACATATCTACAACATCAGAATCTGATTCTAACATCCACATTCCTCTTTCCATATCAGTACCAGGATGCTTGTAATAATGACTGATGACACCACCCGAAACCCCACATTCCTTTGACATTGTCAGCAACTCAATTAAGCTCATAGTATCACCATCACATAAGTCTATATAATCTACACTGCCTCCAACATATCTTTTAGGATTTTCCATAAACTTGCCTCCATGATGCAATTTAATACTAAACAGATCTGGGGCAGCTGAAATAAACAACTCAAACACATGAATAAAGTAGTCGAACACATGTTAACACATCCAGAAAATAATGCACTTCACATGGTAATTTAACAAGATTAGAGACACAAGGGACCACAATTACACTATATTCACTGCAACTGCTACTTTAAACAAACAGCAAGGGTCCACTCTTCACTATATACAAAGACACTATATAAAGCAAAATCCAAGCAATATTCCTAACTGTGAAGTTCAAATAATAAAGCACGGTTCTCTTACAACAGAACCCCAAAGAAAATACTTAGAACCCTAGTTTTTGCAGTGTAAACTAACATCGATAGATAAATTACCTGAATAATCTGGATGTTCTCTCGGAGCGTAGGCGTCTTTGTCCGCACGATCTCGTACCGCCCACACCATTGTTGAGTCCGCTCGAGTTCCTCAAATCCCAATTATGCACTAAGATGAAAACCTAATTGAAGTGTGTTATTGTTTTGGTAAAGTAGCGATACATATACTGCAGAAACGATACGTATTACTGAAATGACGTTTTTACCCCAGCCCAGCAGACGGCGTTAGAGGCATTTAACGGAAAGGGGCATCTCGTAACAAAAAGTGAAGTGCAGTATAGCACGTGGTACTTTCTAAAGTCTAGTATCCCAAGTGGTCTGACAGCCTAACTGCAAGTACACAAAATGCACTTTACTCTATTATCAAACAGTCTTCAGCTTTTTACAACGGCACTTTTTTTACCGGCCAGCACTTTTTCTAACAGCAAAGCAATTTTTAGCAGCAATCCCAAACAGAGGCTTAACCTAATTCATGAGATAAGACGATTTCAATTTTTTGTTTGTTCGACTCGATCATTGGTGTAGATGTCGTATGACTTTTTATTATTGAATTAATATCTTTATTTTAAAAAAACGTAATAATATTTAGTATATTAACCGTATTAATAATAAAATAAATCATTTCAAAAAATATTTTTAGAACTATCGGATAAATTGGTGATTTTTAAACAGTACTACACATAAGAGTGAGGACAAATTAGTATGTCTAATACATACTTCTTAAGCGGTCTATTTTATTAGAGCAAGTTTAACATAGACCTGTCAATTGTGTCGTTTCGTATACTTTCATTTTGTGTATTTTATTGTTTTCGTGTACTCAAAGTTAAAATCAAAATGACCCAAAAGTATTTCGTGTACTTGGCTACCCAACCCGAACCCAAAATGAAATATTTCGTGTAAACAAAAAACGAAACGAAAGTACACGAAATAATTATATAAAAAATTATTATATAATATTTCGTGTACTTTCGTGTACCTAAAACGAAAGTACGGGAAATAAAAATGTAAAAATTATAATATGTACTGTATTAGATATATAAAAAATAAAAGTTATATATATAATATTTCGTGTACTTTCGTGTACCCAAATGAAAATCTATATTGACACTAAATATTTCGTGTTCGTGTACTTTCGTGTTTTATGTACCAAAAATTAAAACCCAAAATCAGATTTTTCGTGTCGTTTCGTGTCGTGTTCATGTATCACGTGTCAAATTGTCAGACCTCCAACAGCTTCTCTATTTAAGTTCAAGTTCTTAACTTGGAATTTAGGGAATTTTGTATAAAATAGTGCTCCAACAATGACTTAGTGGTTTCCTAAAATACTAGGAACTAGGGTTGCACATGGGTAGGGTTGGGTCGAGTTTTCGTCAAACCCCAACCCAACCCACTTAATTCGGTTTTATAAAAAATGAACTCATTAACTGGAAAAAAAAAATTGTAACCCAACCCCGATCCAACCCAATTAGTTGAGTTTGGTTCGGGGTGGGTCGGGTTATATTTGCTAATCGGAAGAACTTTGTAGAAAATCCTGCACATTGCAGAAAATTCTACACTTCAGAGAAAATTTATAGAAAGTTTATATAGTGCATAAAATTTATAGAGTACAGAAAGAATAAAGGCCCCCAATATCACAATTTTAGAGTAATTGATCCAAAATATCACAACTCAAAATATTGGTCCCAAATATCACTTCAAAACAAAGGATCGTATAGCGTTTTAAGAATATTTTTTTTATTATTATTAGAAACGCTATTATAACGTTCTTGTTGTTTTATTATAATTATTTTTTTTAAAAAGTGTCAAAATGCAAGATAAATTGGCGTCTCCTGAAACGATTTCTTAAATTACGTTTCCTTTGAGGAGTGGCATTGAGAGTGGCGGCGGGGGGGGGCAAAAAATCAATTCTTAAATAGCGTTTTCATGACTGGCGTTGGGAGTGCCCGGGGGACGTTTTTGCAAAAAAAAAAATTCAACTATTATTTTTTGTTTTTATAGATACTAGCTTCAATTCCCGTGTAAGGCACGGGATTGCTCTATTTTTTATATTGCATTTTTTCTTGTTACGTTTTAATATTAATATTAGCAATTGATATTGTGACAGATTAAAATTCTTTTTAGTTTAGCGCGTTCTTTTTTAACTAACGTTTATTTTGACCCTGTTTCAAGATCTCCCATTTTGATTAAAACATTCAAATGTAACCTTTATTTTTCCCAAGTGCTCATAGTCTATTTCTTGTATTTGATACTACAGAATGTCAAGTAATGCTCCAGAGCCAAGAAAGTATAAAAAAATATTGTATTAGACACATTTCTATAAAATAAAAATATACAGTACACAAAAATAATTTATTCTGTAGATTGCATAGCAAAAGTATGTAGTTAGCAATCTGAAGTTAATGTTCCAATATTATTTCTTCAATAATGTTAGATCATTTATAATGAGTTCCGAGGCTTGTATACTCGTGCGAGGTACAAACTTCTTCAAATACTTACTTAATTGCAATGTAATGAAAGTGTTATAATTAAGTAGATAGTATTAAATCAACATATTAAATATAAATTTTAATTAATGTATATTAATGAGTGCACATATTAAATACGAATTTTAATTGATGTGTATTAATGAATGTAGAGGGTCAAAATAGTAATTTAAGATGGATTAAAATGGTACATGTTGTGGTATTATATATATAATAGATTTTCATTGGGGTTAAATAATTTCCATTTGGGGTTTAATGGGTTTTATTTGGGTTTTGGAAATATTCAATTTTTTAATTAAATTTTTTAAATTTTATTTGTATTTCCTTAGGATGCAATAATTAACTTTTGGGGTTCAACGTTTCCATTTTGGGTTTTAGAAGTATTTCGAACGACAAATAAATGGTATGCGAACTTAGGGTTTAGGGTTTAGGATTTAGGGGTGTAAACAACCCTAAATCCTAGATCCTAAACCCTAAATCAGGACGCCGGATACAATTTTTAATTTTTTTTTAATTTTATATGTATTCCCTCGGAGTTTCAACGGTTAACTTTTGGGGTTATATAGTTCCATTTTAGGTTTTAGAAATATTCAGAACGACGTCTAAACCGTATACGAACTTAGGGTTTAGGGTTTGGGATTTAGGGTTGTTTACAACCCTAAATCCTAGACCTTAAACAACCCTAAATCCGAGACCTTAAACCCTAACTTATCCTGATTTTTAAACGCGTAAGCGTTAAAAATCTGGCCGCCGGAATCAATTTTTTAATTAAATTTTTAAATTTTAAAAATACAATTTTAATTAAATTTAGGAGTTCAACAATTAATTTTTTGGGGTTCAACGTTTCCATTTTGGGTTTTACAAATATTTAGAACGACGAATAGACCGTATACAAACTTTAAAAAATATAAATTTATGTTTTAATTGACCATTTATAAATAAGTTTTTTAATATTTTTTACAAATATATATTTAGAAGAAAAAAAAACAAGACAAAAAGACAAAAAAATATTAAAACACCCAACCGCCACTACGCCACATAAAGTGGCGTTGGGCCTTTCAAAACAAAACATCAATTAGCATTTATGTCAAAACACCACACGAACTTGCGTTTCAACCAGTGTTCAAGAAATTGCTGGGCGATCCAGGGCGGTTGGGGTACCGCCTAGCGCCTCATCGAGTAGGCGGGGATTAATCGGACGGATTAATCGGAGCATTAATCGGATATTATAATAATATTTATTATATTAGTCTAATTTACAATTAAACATATCATTTTTAATAAATTAACAGGATTAATCGGATTTCAAAAATCAAATCGGTTAGTTAACTTACAGAAGATTAATCGGTTAAATCGGGGATTTTTAGAACAGTGGTTTCAACAAAAAAAAAACCTTAACGCTATACGCATTAGCGTTACAAAAAAAAAAGTAGAAACACTATATTATACTGTGTTTTGAAATGATATTTGGGGCCAAGTTTTTGAGTTGTGATATTTGGGGCCATTTTCTTTTAAATTGTGATAGATAGGGCCAACACCCGAAAGAAATTTGTATAAAATATGTAAAAATTATAAAAAAATATGCAAAAAAAAAAATTGCATTTAGTGTAAACGAGTTGGGTTGGGTTAGGTAAGAGTTAAATATTTTTAAACCTTTGCTCAACCCAATTAGTTCGGGTTTTTAAAAAATTAACTCGTTTAACCCACAATTTTAATTAAAGCCCTTAGTTTTAAGGAATTTTTTGTTTTAAGTTCAAAAATGTTTCTTCGTGTAATAAATCAATGAACAATTGAAAGTTTAAAAAATTATTTAAGTTCAAAGTTGGTAGGAGCTATTTTTTGAACTACTTATTTTATTTTTATAATTTTAATTGATAAAAGTTAGTATCATCATTCACATGTTAAATTTAATGATTATTTTATTATTTTTACTTTTTTTAATAATTCATAAGTTATGTTAAATAATAATAAGCATAAAAAAAGATTTTATCCATAATGTTGGTGCATGTACCGCCAAAACGATAAGGACCGTTATATCATTACATATATATAGAATTGTTATATTTAATTGTTATTAGAATTATTAGATTTAATTGTTATATTTAAATGTAGAAAGGTTTTAATTGTTATATTTAACGGTAGAAATTTCCACTTTAAGAATTATATTCAATTTTTCATGTGGATGTAACATTAAAAAATATATTTAATTGTTATTAGAATTATATTCAAATACTGATAAACGTATTATAATAATTTAAATCAAATATAAGTAGATTTCATAAATTGAATATAATTCTTAAAGTGGAAATTTCTACATTTCTTTTCTCTTCAGTTTGAGAATGATTCTAGTTGGATAATTATTAAATCATTACTAAATTTAAGATTTTTTTGTAAGTTTCGTGTGTTTTATTAAATCGTTCGAATTTGATTTTTAGAGCTTAAGATATGGACAATAATTGTTTAACCATCACTTGATTTTAGATTATTTTGTAAGTTTCATGTGGATTATACAATCGTTTGAATCTGATTTAGAGAATTTAAGATAGAGAGTCGAAAGAGTAAATTGAGCGTTTAAATTGTAATTAATATCAACTTTTTATTAATTTTAACTCCAGTTTAATTTTTTTATAAAGGAATATGTATTTTTTAGGGTGAAAAACCAAAATACCCACCATTTAATTCCACATAACCAAAATACCCACCGGCGGAAAGGTCCGCCTTTTTTACCCACGGACCACGCATTACACACATGCGTATACCCTATACGCATGTCTCACTTGCGTATTGTAAGACCACGCAGCTTTACAATGCGTGCACAGTGTAAAATTCGAATTGTGTGATGTGAACAGTAACCATGGATACGCATTCTGTGAATGCGTGGTTTGAGTTGCGCATTTGAAAAATGCGTATTACCAGTACTATTCATCTCCTTTCCCAACCGCCGGCGAAGCAAATTACGACCAAACTTTGTGACCATTCGTTTAGTCCTTTCTAGGCTTCGTTCACTAGCATAGTATACACCAAAATGTTCGCCATTTCACCCTCTACAATCCTATATCACTCGTTTTCCATTTGTTTCAACGGATTAAAAATCCCCAAATCCAAGCTTTTTACCAACTTCGTTTTCCGATCTACCTGTACACGCCCCTGCGGGGCCAAACAACAATAAACTAATGGGGGAAAAGGAAGAGCAAGGTCTGGGCAGCATTTGGATGTCCTCAAAATGACTGGAGGTTGCCAGAGGATTGAGAACGGAGTGAGGCGATTTCGAGGGCGATTTTGAGAGAGACGGTCAACCGGAGCTGAAAGTGTGATAATGACGTTAGCTGACGTCATTGCGCATTCCTGGAATGCGTTACCTGAGATACACATATTAGAAATGCGTATCATAGGCAACGCATACCAGGCATGCGTAATTCGTGGGTAAATAGGGCGGACGCTCGCTCGCGCCTACGGGTATTTTGGGCAGTTGAAGTCCAAAAGTGGTGTATTTTGGTCATTTTTTCTATTTTTTATTAGATAAATGAATTTTTCGAAAGTAAGAAACCACATGCCCAACATAATAAAAACAAAATTTTAAATTGCTAAATTAAAAAATCATAATAATATTTAAAATTTAATAAAAAAAATTAGTATTAAGAAAAAATCGTAAATTAATAAGCATAAATATGAACAAATAGCGTTATGCTAGTAACTTAAAGTACAATTAAATCATAAATTAATGTTTTAAGTTTAACCAAACGAGTTCTCACTTTCAAAAAAAAAAACCAAACGAGTTCTCACTTTCAAAAAAAAAAACCAAACGAGTTCTCTATAAATATTTCCAAAAGAATAAGTAGGATTTTAAGGCCACTCCGTATTAGCTTTTATCCCAATGGAATTCAAACTGAGATAAAGAATTAAATTTTCCTAGTGCAAACTCACAGGAAGAGGAGCATGATGGAGAACCTCCTTTGAGTAGGTACACTCGAAAAAAAGATGGGCATGGGATTCCGGTGAGCTCTTACAAAGCAAACATGTAGCATAGAAACCTAACTGAGATAGTCTATACAAGGTGGACAATCGACGATGAACTACAAGACACAGAATAAAACAGAATCTGGGGACGTGAAGACAGTTCCATGGAATTCTGAACCAAGGGAGTACTAATTCTGCAGGATACTTAGGGATCACCATTCACCAACTAGTTTTTTTCGGTAACCATCTAATTTATATAAATGAAACATGCCATTACAGCATGATAACTTTATGCGAACATATAGTAAGAGTCATTACAACACAAACGAAATGAGTTCATTGCCATAGGCTTAGTTACACAAACAAGTTCAATGAAACAGAACAAGACTTGTTGCTTGCATACACTACTCGCCTTTTCCTTCGTTGCTTCTACCTTCCGCCTGTGCAGGTGGTGTTAGTGGCCTTGAACATTCCACCCCTCTTGGTCAAGTTCCCTGATTCTTCCTCTCTCTCGTCCCATCCATTGTTCCTAATGGTAGCTCCTTCACAGGAAATGAGTTCCAAACTTCCTCTGTCCCATCGAGGCCCTCAAATGATCCCTCCCTGCACATCAGCTACAAGCTCATTCAGATGCTCCTTAACACCACCCTTTAGTTAAATTGATCCCTAGTGTCAACACTATCAATAAGAATGAAACTTCTTTGACGTTGCAAACTTTAATTACAAAGCATATTACCCGTTCTTCACTGAAGTCGTCCTTCCTGGAATGCTGGGAACACCAAGAAAGTTAACCGGGGTCATGTAGGAGGCAGTATCGTCAAGATCACTGTTTCCGTATCCTTCTTTTATTCGTGCAGCACCTTGTGATAATATATGTTGGAGACTGGTTTCTAGTAAGGTTTTGAAAAAACGCACCTGATAGTATATTTTTGCCCAAAAATAAAAATCAACAGCGCATATGAAACACGTGGCACATCAAGCAACATATGAGCACATATAACAATGACTGTAATTTCAAGATCCAAGGTTCAAGTGATCATAATATAAGTAGAAAAATAAGCACATGAGAACATCAAACATAGAATAAAAACATGTTCATTAATCAAATTAATCCTCAAGTACAACAATTCCTCAGAGAAATCAACAATTATTGATCCCATAAAAATCATCAAAACCCCTTTCCTGCATATATTCTAAAGGGGTCCATACCATACTCTACCCCTATATATATACCAAGAAACTCATCTAGTCATCTACCAAGAAAATTCCAGCAACTCATCTACCAAGATATCAGAAACATGGTAAAAAAATTCTGTTAGACCTGCTGTATCTCCCTGCACTAATCAATCAATTAAATCTAATCACCCCATCATCATCATCATTCAGTCTCCTCCTTTTCAAATTGTTGCTGCTGCTACAACTTTTAGTCCTCTTCTTACGTGCTGCGACAGGAAGAACAAAGACAGGCTCCACAGCTTTGGCAAGAAATCTCCGCTCCGAAGTGATTACAAAACAGATTCTACCACTCACATTATGCCGAAACATCCAAATAGTAACCCAATCAAGAACCTGCTCCAACCCATGATCAGCACAAAACTCAAACCAATTTCTCGTAGTAATGACATAGGCCTTTGTTCCCCAAAACCAATTGGAGACTAGTATTTTCTGATTCTAAATGCATTATCCTCCTCACAAGATTATCATATTCAATCTTTTTTAATTCTGAATCCTGTTATGATCCAAAATTTTAAGGCTTCTTTTGCAATCCAATACCTCAGCTTGCAAATGTAACTCCCTTTCTTTTAAGTCTTGAAAGCATCCTCTTAAATGGTCAAGCTCCAAATACAAATCGCTGAAAGCCTGATAAATTGGTTTATTGAAATGTGGATGAGCTTGCGTGGAAGTAACAAAAAAAGATGAATCACCAAAGAGAGATTGTTTTACTCGCACTTGTGAAGACACCAACACACTTTTTTAATTTGAATTTTTAGAAAGAGGCCTTTTTTGCTGTGAGCTAAGGTCTGTAGTATTGTTTACTTATTCCCTTCGAACATTTATCTTACACCATCACTGCCAAAACTTTCCTAAATCTCTATTATGGGGATTGCTTCCCTTGCACATATTTAATGAAACAAAGCTTCGTATTTGCCAATAGTCTCAGCAACTCGAGAACGATCATGACTGGAAACTGGAAAACACATCCTCCACAACTGACCTCAGTTGAGTTAACCCAGCCGCATCCTACTTACATGCTGATAACAAGAAATAACTAAGTAGCAATATAGACACAAGATGACACCAAAAGAAGTTAAATTAACCATATAAAGAAATGCAACAACATAAAGAACAGCATTTAGGTATTTTTCTTCCCTTGTAGAAAGGATCATTTGGTACGTAGACATTCCCGATTAAACATCAAACCATGTCAGCCTTCAACTATACATTAAACCATGTCAGCCTCGGAATGAAGTATCACTATTACATAAAGAAATACAAAAGCATAAAAAACAGAACCTGCAAAGTTTCATAAGCTTCATTCATTCGTAGCTTGACTGTATCAACTTCCGCAAGAGTAGCTATTGATTCTAGTAAAGAATCCTCTGCCTGCAGAAAATAATGCACACATACATTGTACATATATGATATGTTCAAATTATCGCATATTAATGTTCTATATCACTGTTCAAATTTGTTCCACAGTGAAAAGTGTGGTTAATACTAAACTTACATTCATATTCACATTGAATTAAACTGAAACTGCAACTGACAAGTAAAATTATGTGAATGGATATATACTAACTGATGTGCTCTGAGTTCTAAAAAGGGAAAGAGAATAAAACATGAAACTGAGTGAAAAAGAAGATGAAAGAACATGGAGCAATACATTCTCGGAATTTTAGTGAAAAGAAGAGACTCCAGCTGCTTCAAAAAAGAAAGATACATTTTTACTATTATATTCCATGAACATCTGAATTGATAATTCCCGTTATTCCTGTAAGAGGGTTGTTTTCGTTTATGTAATGAACTACTGATTTTCTTGCACAGTTTGTGGTCTTGCTTGTACAACTTCGGTGACATCTTGGTACCTGCAGTCATGCAAGGAGGAAGTGCAGTGTAGCATACAATGGACTCAATGGCGTCTTGGTACCTGCAGTCATGTAAGGAGGAAGTGAGGTGTAGCATACAAATGATACAATGGACTCTCAACTGTATTTACATTACAAACTTCCTTCAATAATAAAATCAGATTCAAACATCACAGGAGTTGTCTGAGGCTCTGAGCTTTAAAATATATATATATATATAATCCAGTAATATTGAGTTGCAGAATATTTCTGCAGAATAAGTCAACAAGAACCTAAACTTTCTACTTTCCATCATCCTTTTCCTATAATTTCTATGTTTTCCTATCATTCTTTACTATTATTCTCCTTTCCTCTTATGATCTTCCAAAATCTGACTTACAAATGACAGGTCATAAAAAAGAGAGCAACACTCTGGTATTAAATCATATAGAAGATGGAGGCTACCAGTTGTATTGCATCATCTATTTATGGTACATTGCCATTATAAAAAACACGTAAATATACTCGATTTCATTATTCTATCTATTTATGGTACATTGCCATTGTGAAAGACACGTAAATAAACTCGATATCATTATTTAAGCTCCATGCTTCCAAGAGGTACACACGCGATGTAAGAAGAGTAAATATTCAATGAAAAGTTATTCAATGAAGAGTAATTACAAGAACGTCAATATTCAATGAAATTAGGTGCTCGTTTCATTCAAACTACTGCTGATATATAAACAAAAGATATTTTCAAACAAGTTAGCAACTAATAAGTTGATTACCTTCGGTCCATGTTAGCACTTTTAAGTACACCAAAAACAAACCAAACATGAGCATGGCATGAGAAGGCTAGATATAGACTTAAGCAGTAGAGAGACATTTTTCGTGAAGATCCCGACTTCTGTGATTAATGCTATTTTGTGAATCCCCCAATAAGACTTTGCCATTTGGCCCTTTGCTGCAGACTATATTGTTATTAAATGGGGTCTATATATAAACAACGTATCTAAATAACTCATTTAGTGAGATATCAGAAGCATTGGTCAAAAAATCACATCCAGTAATACACATGCTCCTCTAATGCAAGTTCACTACAGAATAATTACATATAAATTGAATCAAATTAGGGGATGTTTCATTCAAATTACTGCTGATACATGATCAAAACAATCAGAAAAATTAACAACTTATATGTTGATCACCTTCAATCCAAAAAAAAAAAATAGTACAATTCCATGTGTTCCAGTACTCACAGAGGGGCCAGAAATTTATGGAACAGGAGAAATAATGCCCCTGAGTTGAGGGAAAAGATATATTTCACTATCATTTGAGGTAAGCTTACAAAATGACAGTTCCTTAATCTTACTGTTCAAATGCCGAATTCTTTACCTATGTTGACAGTTTAATAGGCGTTCTAAATAAATGTTCTTCGGACTAGTTACAACAAGAATGAATTTTTATCATACCAAGTTGGTTATATTGCTTGTACAACTTTGATGGTGTCTTATTACCTAAGGTCATGGAAGTAGGAATTGTAAAAAGCATACTAGGACCTAGGTGGACTAGAAATTTCTACTTTGAAACTAGCTAAACAATGTAACCATCCTTCAAAGTAAAATCGGTTTCAAACATTAACAGTCAGTCTTATACTTTTAAAGGTGAAAAATAAAAAAATTATCTACATCTATGGTTTCTCATTCAAAAATTACTAATATAATCAGAAAAAGAAAACAAGTGTTTTCGCGTAAAATAATCATTTACTTCCCCATTGTATCATTTACTAACAATCATAGCTGTCATCATGACGAGTAGTAGGCTTACAACCCAAAGAGCCGGCCTCACATCATCAGTCAGAGACACATCCTCACCCCTAACACTTAGTACTCTAACAATGCTAGGCGTTGCATCTCCAAAGTTTGTCGGCTTTAGTAGCACTAAATAAGTCTATAAGGGAAGAAGCGAATGCTAACATGGCTTAGCTAGTTTCTTTTTCTACAATCATGTGTTACATCTTGTCTAACTAAAGAATAAATTTAAAATGCTAAAACCTTTTAATTTATCTACTCAAGAATTATTCGTCTTGTTTAAATCAGAGATTCGGATCAAAAAGCAGTCAAACAGTCAAACTCAAAGTGATGAAAAGTTTAAAAAATATTAAAAAGAACTTGAAGCCATACATCTATAACCAGCATCATAGTTACTCCTCAGAGAAATGGTTACTTACCATATCCAAGTAGCTGCAGCTAATTAGATGCATTAGTAGGATACTGCACATGACTTTCATCAAGAAATACAGGAACTGTTGCATTGCCATTTTTTCTGCCAATCGCAGAAAATAGTATTTGTACTTGCCACCAGTACAGTTTCTCTGGCAGACTTAAAACACTTGAGGGATTCACCTACAGCAAAGAAAAGTGAGTTAGACCAAATGCCTGATTAAAAACACCATCACTAAGTTCACACAGGAATGATATTAAACAAGCGTTAGACGCTAACGACCATGGCGCTTACGTTATTTATCCAACAGTTAAATGTTACTATAACGAACCTAAATCTTTAACAGGTACGCGCTTGGACAAATTCTTAGCTTTGAGCATCTTGGTTTCTTGCACAGATCATGAGAAAAATGAGTTACAAGTCTAACAACAATCAAGTCCATCCCAAAACATGTCCATTATACCACCAAAAGATTTAAACAAGAAACCAAGATGAGTATACCAAAGAGAATGACATGATTATATCGAGATAAGCCAAAAGGAAAAAGATAGTTTATCTTGTGAAAGATTTTTTGGGCATACCTTCCCTCCACCAGCAAGAACCTCCAGTATTAATGTCTCTCTAAGCTTCTTATTAACGTATCTCAGAGATTTATAGCCAAGTGCAAGTTTGACCTGCAACAGATGAAATTGACAACACTAAATTTGAAGTCCTGTCCCTGTTGCTAAATTTTGGTATCTTAGCCGATATTGCAAAATGCATGGCATCACTAGATGTCTATACCTATTCAATTTCAATTGTAGTCAGAACCTGGCAAGTATTTACAAAATAAAGATGTAAATATACCAAACTTCTTTGAAAACTCAGTTACTAGTCGAAAAAGTTACAGAACTTCACTTCCTCTAAGCTGAAACACATTTATCAGTTAGCAATCTAGTGAACCAGAAAATTACGAGAGCATGTTTTTATGTCATGAGTGGGATTTAAACCTTGAACAATCTATAACCCAGTGCGAGAGAATAGGAAAAATCAAATTAACAGCATCAAGAAAGTTGTAACAAGCAGTTGCGCATGAAATTGAAACTCATTTAGCAGACATTTATATGGAAGGAATTAAAACAAAGTACCAGACCTGGAGTCTATGCTTATGGTTCGACAATTTGATTGACTTGCATACAACAGCTTATGTTCAGCATAAAGAAAGCAGACTGAGTGAAAGAAATTTCAAGTAACCCTATGAATATGCAAGGATGATCCTGAATTAGTGAAAAAAAAAAAAACTCTCACCAAAATACATCCCTCTAGATATAAAAAAAACATAGAACTATCGAAGTACAATAGGGCACACCTTTATCATCAGGATCACCAGACCACTATCCAGCCGCATGCTTGAAATTGCCTGCTTTCCCTTCGCTTCTCTTCCAATCAGATTTGCCTGCTTTCCCTTCGCTTCTCTTCCAATCAGATTTTACCCATTTGATTACATTTATATTAATTTATTAATTATTGAGACTTTCTTAATTGTTTGATATTGATTGCTGTCTATTTCGCTCTTTCGACAACCCTAAAGTGCGCCAAAGTAAAAAAAATTGTTCTAGAAAACAAAGCACATTTCCTTAGTAAACTTAATTAAACATCTAGCCGATAGGTACCCAATAAAACAAACTTAACCTGAATACAATACACCACTCCACTTACTGTCAAGAAACTTGGTCTGAGCCCATTTGTGGATACAGAACAAGCCTCCATGATCAATTCAGCAACATCAAATTAGCGAACAGAAGTAAAATAAATAACAAGCAACAGCGCATATGAAGGACTTGGCACATCAAGCAACATATGAGAACATAGAACAATAACTGTGATTTCAAGATCCAAGTGATCATAATTCATACATACACAAATATAAGTAGTAAAATAAGCACACGAGAACATCAAACATAATATAAAACATATGTTCATTAATCGAATTATTCCTCAATTCCATAACAAGTACAGAAATTCTCCTTTCAAAAAAAAAGTACAAGAAATCCTGAGAAATCAACAATTGATAAGTTGATCCAATAAAAAGTTAGTACTATGTAAAATCATCAAAACCCCTTTCCTGCACATATTCTCATGGGGTCTATACCTATATACCAAGAAAATTCCAATAAATCATCTATAAAGATATCAGAAACATGGTACTATAATAAAAGCATCTAACTAAACCTGTATTTTTCCTTGCCCTAATCGATCAATTAACCCTAATCACCCAACCATCATCATTCAGTCTCCTCCTTTTCAAATTGTTGCTGCTGCTACAACTCTTACTCCTCTTCTTACGTGCGGTGACAGGAAGATCAAACACAGGCTCCACAGCTTTCGAACCAAATCTCCGCTCCGAAGTGATTACAAAACAGATTCTACCACTCACATTATGCCTAAACATCCAAATAGTAACCCAATCAAGAACCTGCTCCAACCCATGATCAACACAAAACTCAAACCAATTTCTCGTAGTAATGACATAAGCCTTTGTTCCCCAAAGCCTAAAAACCATCTCATACATCCTCCCATTACAATCATAAACACAAACAACCATTCCCCTTTTCTTGATTCTATCAAGTTCACTTGGCCTTAAAAGTGGATGCAAGAATTTCACCACATGATCATATTTCAACAGCAGTCTAAGTTGATCTTCTTGAGTATCGGTTCTAGTGAGTCTTTTGTTGAAAGGAGTGCTGCAATTTCCGATAACTTGGGCTAGAGACGGTGGCACCAGAGAGAGAAGACGGCTGTGGTGGTTCAAGAGAGGAGAAGGAGATGAAGGGTGTTGAAATTTGTGTTTCTTGAGAAGAAAAACTCTGGTTTTTTCAAGTTCAATAGCAGTTTCATAGTCTACTATGGAGTTTTTCATTGAACAGAGCACAAGGGCTGCGGATTCTTCTTCTGAATGCATTGTGTATGAATCAATGTATGTATAATTGTATATTATTCTCTAAAGAATGAAGAAAGAAAAAGAATTAGAAGGATTTATGATGGGTGAAATAAAAAAGAGGAGTGGGAAATTATTGTAGCAACAGATGAAGAATGAGGAAAAAAAATGAACGAAGAGGTTCATATTTATAAGTTGGGGGTGTAAATCGATTTCTTGGCCCCAAAGAATGAGCTGTTCTGTCTGAGTTGTATCTCCGGAAGATCTGTCTGAGTTGTATCTCCGGAAGATCTTCAGACCGTTTGTGTATGAATCTAAGTGGTGGATTCTGCTGCGTAGTAACGCGTTCATATTAATGTCTTGACGTTGTAATATTGTAATATTGTATATCGAATTATCGATGGACTATTCTGGCAAAAAAATAAAAAAAAATTATCGATGGACAATTTGAGAATTAACATCGGAAATCCGAAATCAATTAAGTTATCAATTGGGAATTAATTAATTAATTAATCCCGATTTAGTCAAAACTAGTTGATAAAGCCGCGCTTCGCGGCGGCGTTACAATATTTTTAAAAAAAATCAATACATTTACGTTATATTATAATATTAATATTAAATTTTAATAATTAAATAATATTCTTTAATGAATCAAGAAAAAATTCTTGTTAAACAAAATTTTTTCGATTGAGCCGCTCTTTCGTTAAAACCGAAATCCCATCTTTAACATATATAGTATAAAGACTTATATAATAATTTTTATCCATAAAATCGAACCGTAAAAATAAAAAAATTATGACATAAGTATCAAATTCTAATGGCTAATATAATCTTTTCTAATGAGCCGTCTTCCCGTTAAATACGTTTCGAGCCACTCTTATTTGGAACCGAAATTCTAACTTTATTATATGAAGAGAGTAAATTCCAATTTTTATATTCTTTAAACTTTCTAATATTTATGGAATTTTAAAATATGAAAATACATCTTTTATTTTCTGTATATTATAGATATTCTTGTATTTATTTATAACTTCCGTATGAAAATGTCTTTATGTTATGTTAATATATATATATATATATATATATATATATATGAAGACTTTTCGTTACGGGAATAATATAAAATTTGTGACTATATTTTTATAATGCAAGTATAATTAACTTGTATAAAAAAGTTACAATAAAGGATTTCTAGGAAAAAAGATATAAAATTTTAAAAAATTGTATAAGACGTCTCAACCGTCCTCGTATTCTACTTCCAATAAAACATTTTATTTTATGTATTCCTTATATATTCAAACATTTTTATATGATCTTCTCTAATAAACCGCTTTCTCATTAAACACAGTTATTATTATTGATCCGCTCTCTCGTTAAGATCAAAAATCTAACTTTTACATATATCACTTGTATGATAATATTTATCTATAAAAATCAAATCCTAAAAATAAAATAAAATTTATAACATCAATATACTATTTTAATAGTTTATACAATCTTTTATTGTAAGTCATCTTCCCGTTAAACACGTTTCAAGTCACTCTTATTTGGGATCAAAATTTCAACTTCATTACATATTATTGATAATACTTATCTTACACAACAACTTTTTTTTTGAAATCAAAATCTAAAAAATAGGGTGAATTCCAATTTATACTTTCGCTAAACTTTCTAAAATTTATGGAATTTTAAAAAATGAAAACACATTTTATTTTCTCTTTATATTATAGATACTCCTGTATTTATTTTATTTAAACATCTTATATACGGTCTTCTCTAGTGAACCGCTTTTTCGTTAAACACGTACGATTATTACTATTGATCTGCTATCTCGTTAAGACCAAAAAACTAACTTTTACATATATCACTTGTATGATAATATTTATCCATAAAAATCAAATCCTAAAAATAAAATAAAATTTATAACATTAATATGATATTTTAATAGCTAATACAAGCCGTTTTCCCGTTAAACACATTTCGAGCCGCTCTCGTTTGGGATCGAAATTCTAACTTCATTACATATTATTGATGATGCTCATCTTACACAACAACTTTTTTTCTTTAAAATCAAAACATAAAAAATAAAGTGAATTCCAATTTTTACTTTCTCTAGACTTTCTAAAATTTATGGAGTTTTAGAAAATGAAAACGCATCTTATTTTTTCTTTATATTGTAGATACTCCTGTATTAATTTAGGATTCCTGCAGGAGAATGTTATTTTATTATATTAACACATCAATGATTTTATTTTTAAATACGATGATTTTTTTTATGACAATAGTATTGAATAAATTTTCCTAATAGAAGTATAATTAACTTATATGAAACGACATATTTTAAGAAGATCGTACTTTCTAAAAAATATTTATTTATATATCTTCACTATATATTCAAACACTTATTCTACTTCTAATAGAACTTTTATTTATATGTTTTTTTTTCTATAAATTCGAACTCTTATTCTCTATAAATTCGAACTTCTATTCTACTTCGAATAGAACTTTTAATCATATGTCTAATAAATACTTATTCTACTTCCAATAGAACTTCTAATCATATGTATTCCTTATAAATTCGAACTTTTCTTCTCTATAAATTCGAACACCTATTCTACTTCTAATATGTTAAATGATATTTTTATA
This sequence comes from Kitagawia praeruptora, assembly GCA_037693485.1. NCBI lineage: Eukaryota > Viridiplantae > Streptophyta > Magnoliopsida > Apiales > Apiaceae > Kitagawia > Kitagawia praeruptora. Next base: position 139,030,552 of record CM075345.1, read on the forward strand.
TTTATTAGTGTTTAAATTCTAAAATTCTAGAAAATTAGAAAAATAGATTGAGACGATTTTAGAGCGCCACCTAAACTCCCGTGTACCCTCCTTTATATATATATATATTGATTATTAATAAGGAGCAATAAAATGGCATGATTTAACATAACAATATTTTGTTTTTAAAAAAAACATAATAATATTTAGTATATTAGCCGTATTAATAATAGAATAAATCATTCAAAATATTTTTAGAGCTATCGGATAAATTGTTGGTGATTTTTAAACAGTACTCCCTCCGTTCCTTTTTATTAGTCATTTTAGAAACTTTGTAGAAATCAAGGAAGTGTAATTAATACACTTTTATATTATTAATGATTTTACAAAATTACTTAAATAGCCTTATAATTCAATGTATCTAGAAATAAATTGAAAACACATATATAAACAAAATTACTTAAATAGCCTTATGACATGTTTTAATATAATAATATTTAGTATATTAACCGCATCAATAATAAAATAGAACATTAAAAAATATTTTTAGAATTTATTGGATAAATTGGTGATTTTTAGAACGGTACTACAAAAGAGTGATGATAAATTAGTAGGTTTATAATACAGTAGTACTATATTGCTAGAATTATAGATCTAAAAGAGATAATAGAGAACGACCAGAGAGAGATATTCAGAGAGATAAAGAGAGAGAGACCGAGAGATTGAGAAGTTTATTATATTTTTCATAAAACTGAAATGTTTACAAATTAGAGATATATATATATATATATATATATATATATATATATATATATATATCTTTTACTGAAAATGCTAAAAACAGAATTCTCAACAATTTTTCCCGCCAAAAGCATTTTGACAACTTGACAACTAAGCTCAGCCACATGAGCACACAAAGCCACATCAGCACACAACTCAGCATCCTATATCATACCATCCCCCATCAAAAGAGACTTGTCCACAAGTCTCATGGTAAAGCTGTAAAACCTGGAAATTTCTGCACAAAATGCTTAGCTATCTCCCAAGTAGATTCATGATCTTGCAGACCTCTCCACTTAACCAAATACTGAACATGCGCTGCATTATTGACTTTAACTATCCTCTTGTCTAACACCTGTTCAGGCTGCAAATCTGTTTCTCCCTTATTGAACCAAGCAGGCACATTAGCCACAATAGGAATAGGTCCATGATAAGCTTTTAGCTGTGAGACATGAAAAACATTATGAACCTTTGATGCATCAGGTAGTTCTAACTTGTAAGCCACCTTCCCAATGATATTAATTACCCTGAATGGTCCATAATATTTTAAAGCTAACTTGTGATTTCCCCTGAACTGCACAGTATTTTGTCTATAGGGTTGCAACTTCAACCAAACCCAATCTCCCAACTGAAACAGTCTATCTGATCTTCTCTTGTCAGCCTCTTGTTTTATACGATTTTGGGCCTACACCAAATGAATTTTAAGGACAGCAATCATTTGTTCTCTTTGCTGCAAGCTTCTATCTACAACGGCTACTTCACACTCCCCTGGCAAATAAGGCAGATGTAATGGTGGAGGCTGACTGTAAACCACCTCATAAGGAGTCTTTTGAATTGAAGTATGGTAGTGAGTATTGAACCACCACTCTGTCAATGGTAACCATAGTGACCAATCTTTTGGAACATCTCCACACATACACCTCAAATAGCATTATAAACACCTATTCACCACTTCTGTTTGGCCATCAGTTTGAGGATGGTAAGCAGAAGATAATAGTAAATCGGTCCCATGTATAGAAAATAGAGATTTCCAGAACTGACTTAAAAATACAGAGTCCCTATCACTCACAATGGATCTAGGCCATCCATGCAACTTGAATACATTATTCATCTAACTCTGAGCTACTTGAACTGTTGTAAAAGGATGAGTCAAAGTCATAAAATGAGCACACTTGCTTAGTCTGTCAACAACCACAAATATAACATCACAACCATGAGACTTAGGTAGCCCTTTAATAAAATCCATCGAGACATCTACCCATACTTCTTGTGGTATTGGTAAAGGCTGCAAATAACCAGGATAAGGACTGTTGTCATATTTGGATGCCTGACACACTTGACATAACCTCACCACCTGTTTAACTTCTTTAGACATCCCAGACCATTGAAAAATAGCTTTTATTCTTTTGAGAGTATTATCTCTGCCAGAGTGACCCCCTTCAGGTGAAGCATGTTGCCAAGAAATTATTTTATCTTTCAAAGATTTGTCTGGCCCAATCACTATTTTCCCATTTTTCCTTACTAAGCCATTTTGCACAGTATACTTTTCCATGCTTTGTCCTTGCTCCAACTGATTTTTAGTCTCCAGTAATTTCTGATCATAGCTGTCTTTAATCAGTTGGACAAAATTTGAATCCACCACAGAAATGGCCAACAACAATACCTCAGCTCCTTGAACTCTAGATAATGCATCTGCAGCCACATTTTCTTTACCACCCTTATATTGAATTTCATAGTCAAAACCCATCAATATGGACAGCCAAAACTGTTGAAAAGGTGTAGATATTCTTTGCTGCAGGAGCCACTTAAGACTTTTCTAATCTGTCTTAATGATGAAATGTCCTCCCATCAAGTACTGTTCCTATTTCTGGACAGCTCACATAATGGCTAGTAATTCTTTTTCATACACAGACAACTTCTGCCATTTTGGTCCCAAAGACTTGCTTATAAATGCCAAATGATGATGTTCTTGCATTAAAACTGCTCCAATACCAGTTTTAGAGGCATCTGTTTTCACAACAAAGATTTTATTAAAATCAGGTAAAGCTAACACTGGAGCAGTGCTTAAAGCTTCCTTTAACCTTTCAAAAGCAATCTGAGCTTGCTCACTCCAACCAAAACATCCTTTTCTCAACTGATCAGTCAAAGGCTTACTGATAATGGCATAATTTTTAATGAATTTTCTGTAATATCCAGATAGCCCCAAGAAACTTCTGAGCTCCTTCACACTTGAAGGAAGTGGCCAATTAACAATTGAACTGATCTTTCTAGCATCAGTTTCCACTCCATTTGCTGATATAAAATGGCCCAAATACTCCACTCTATCCATCACAAAACAACACTTGGATTCCTTGGCATATAAAGAATTATTTTTCATAAGATCAAATACATGTGCTAAATGATGCCAATGTTCCTCCTTATTCTTACTATATATAAGAATATCATCAAAAAATACCAGCACACACTTCCTTAATAATGGCTTGAAAATTGCATTCATCCGATCCTGAAAAGATGGAGGAGCATTTGTAAGCCCAAATGGCATTACAAGAAACTCATAATGCCCACTATGTGTCTTGAAAGCTGTTTTAAAAACATCCTCAGAACACACCCTCAACTGATGATAGCCAGCCCATAAATCCAATTTACTGAACACTGTAGCACCTGTCAATTCATCAATGAGCTCATCTACTACAGGTATAGGAAATTTGTCTTTTACAGTCTTCTTGTTAAGCTCTCTGTAATCTACACATAACCTCCAACTACCATCCTTCTTACCCACAAGCACTATAGGAGATGCAAATGGACTAGCACTTGGTTGAATGATACCTTGTTGCAGCATTTCTTCAATTAATTGTTCAATCACATCCCTCTGTTTAAGAGGATATCTGTATAGTCTAATGCTAATGGGATTAGTTCCAGTTTCTAAGGGTATCCTGTGATCAAAAATACCCCTGGAAGGTGGAAGAGAATCAGGAGGTTTAAACAACTCAGCATACTTATTTTTGAGTTCAACTAACTCCACATCAGTTTCAAGTTGATTCTGCCCTGTACCTGACAACTCCACTTTTGATTCTAGCTGATTACAGGTCTTATCTGCAATTGATGCAGGATCCTTAATTTTTCTCACTTGTAAGAAGCATAGTTGAGCTGCAAATTGTAACATCTTAACAGATTGAGCCCCCTTTACCACTTTTACTCTTTTATGAGAAATTCCTCTTAGCTTAACCAATTTCTCTTGCCACACAAATTCCATTTCCAGCTTCTTAAAATCCCAATTTATACTTCCCAAAGTACTCAACCATTGCACTCCCAATACCATGTCACACCTTCCCAATGCAATTACCAATACATCTGTAGTAAACACCTGACCTCCAAGTTGCCAACTGAAATCTTTAATCACATGTTGACAGGCAATGTGATTACCATCTGCAACAGTAATGGCTTGTAACTCAATCTTATCTAATTTACACTTCAGTCTTTTTGCCATATCCATATCAATAAAGTTGTGTGTACTTCCAGAATCAATCAATATGTGCAGCTCCTGATGATTTTGGACTCTTCCTTTTACCCTCATTGTATTAAATGTATAATTTCCAGCAAGTGCATTAACTGATATGCAAGGTACACAGTTCTCACAGTTAGCACTTTCTTCTTCAATCAACTCAGTTTCTTCTTTCAATTAACACAGTTGGTTCACAGGGTATCTCTGAAAATACACACCTAGAGGGGAGGGGTGAATAGGTGTTATGACTAACAATGATCTAATAAAAATTCTGCCTGAAAAATTAAACTGGCAGTTAGCTGGGTACGATAGACAGCTAACTGAGTTAACCAAAAATAACAGATTAATGAATAGGCAGCTAGCTGTGATATGCAATGCAGAAAGATAAAAGGTGCAGTAAGTAAAGAACACCAAGAATTTTAGCTAGGTTCGACCCCTAATCTTCTATGGTCTACGTCCTAGTCCCTTACCAACTTGGTAAGAGAATATATTATTGATCACAAATAAACCAATTACAAGATCCAATAAAATATCACCCAATTCACTGATAACAGCTAGCTGGAATGAACTTTTCCCCTGAGTAAAGCAGCTCCCTTGAACCTCAATGCCTCTCTAACAGCCTTGCTCCCTTGAACATTGAATTCCTTGAAGTCCCACTTCGTGAATTCCTCTAGTTCCTTGAACAACCTGTTGTATAGACCAATGGGTTCCCCTTGAGCACAATACTCCGTGATAACCAAGATCCCCTTGCTGTTATGCAGTGAAACCAATCCCCAGTTCCTGATTGCAGCTAGCTGGAACCCCTTGTTTCCTGAACACAGCTCTTTAAGTTCTATACTAAACCAAGTATAAACTTTTCTAGCCTAATGCTCCTTGAACCCTTGTTCTACAAGCTTGGCAATCCAGCAACTACCAACTTTACAAGTTGAACAATACAATGAATATGAAGATTTACAACTCAAAGACTATGAACTCTAATATCTCGATATAGAATATAATGCTTGAGCTCGTTTGTTGAATATGCAATGAAGGTGCAGAGTTGTTTGTTGTATGTTCTTGAATTTTGCTTGAAGGTTCTTGTTGTGTAAGCTGCTAAGAAACACAACCAACAAGTAGATATATAAATAGTGAAGCAAAAGAGGTTAGAATTAATGAGCAAACATGCAACGGTCTTGAAGAGCACTTCTCACGTTTTTAGTTTTGTTCCATTAATCCCCACTACTAACGTTCACATGGCAGGTTTGTCATGGAGTGGTTAACAGATATCATGATTCTCATGTAAAGGAATATAATCAGTGGAGAGAGAGAGAGATGAGAATGTTTAACCATTTTGTTCTTGAAAACAAACCGTTAGTGATACATGAAGAAAACACTAGATATGATAATGAATATGTTTTCTTTTGAAATTTCTCCACAAGACAACAGATGGTGGAGTTTGTAAAAGTATGGAATATTTGTTAATTAATAGTGCATGCTTGACAAGAGCACGTGGGTTGTTTTTAGTGGAGCATTAAAGAAATAAAAGGATTCATTTAATGAGTGGAAGTTGTTTAGCATGATTCCTGCAAGTGATGGGTGATTTAATATATATCATATCAAGTTTAAATATATTACACCAATCTAACAACTGATTTCCACAATGTTTCCTATAAGAAACGTACTCCCCTTTATATTCTGGATAGACTGCCAGCTTGCTGTGTTGAACTGCCAGCTAGCTGAGTTGCCCTGCCAGCTAGCTGAGATGCCCTGTGTTTTGCTATGAATTGATATGAATAATGAACCTGTAAAACAATATTAGTCCAGAACAAATACCCAGCTTGCTTCCTATGTATGATCATCAAAATTATAGAGTTTCAATCTCCCCCCTTTTTGATGATTATACACCAATTTGAGATTGAGCTAAAACTCCCCCTCAATCAAAGCATCCTGCAAAATAAAATTTGATAGCATGCCAATATATATTTAGTAACAATCAATCAGCTTGTTGCATTATCATCTTCAGAACCAATCAGTCAGCTTCCTATGAATTGTAACATCATCAAAAACTAAGCTTGCTGCATTGTGTCATCATCAAAACCAATAGGGTTTCAATCTCCCCCTTTTTGATGATTACACACCAATATTCAGGAGTTAAATAATCCCCCTAAATTTATGCTTCTCCTGCAAAAATTTTAGCATTCTATACAAGCAGCTAAGCATACTAAGTATAATCGAATTGCATCACATAAGCATTTAGCATTAAACCATACGATCCCAGCAAAGTACATGAAGTAAAGAGTTATAAGAATAAATATCAACTCCCCCTAAATCACACAACTTTTAATCCTGAATTTTCCCCCCCTTATTCATCAAAAAAGATATCCATATGCAATCATTTAATATAAAAATTCAAGTAAGTGTACCACACTTCCATACAATGCTTTCTGATTTATCACCAATAATCAACTCTGGAGGATGGTCTTTTACTGTCCTTGTTGACTTTGGAAAATGATGATGAGCCATAACTTCTTCATTTGCTCTAATTCCCTTAGATGGTGGAGAGGATTCATCCCCATTATAAATTGGCATCTTTTCTTATGATCTCTGACCTCTAGAATCTTCCAAGGTGAGCTTTGACATCTTCTCACATGTTTCATCTACTGGAGGAGAGATTTCAGCTTGATTATCATTAGCTGAACTTGATTCAGTTTCTATTGCAGCTCGCTGGGTTGCTGCATTTTCGGAATCTGCTTCATTGACAGCTCACTGAGTTGCTCTATTTTCTGAGCCTGCTTCTTTGTCAGCTTGCTGAGTTGCTGTATCTGACCTTGGCAGCTCGCTGGCATCCTCTGAACCTACAATTTCTTCCTCATCTCTTGACAGATCAACATTAGATTCTTGAAATGAAACATCAATTGATTCTTCAACACTACGTTAGAAATATTATAAACTCTATATGCACGACTTGTTAAAGAATAACCCAAAAATATTGCCTCATAAGATTTAGCATCAAATTTACCATCTCTATCAATAGATTTGAGTACAAAGCACTTGGATCCAAAGACCTTTAAGTGGCCTATGTTTGGCTTCTTATTCTTCAGCAGTTCACATGGAGTCTTGTTGAGAATATGCCTGATTAGTACTCTGTTAAGAACATAGCTAGCTGTGTTGACAGCTTCTGCCCAAAAACTCCTTGGCAGCTTGCTCTCTTGCACAACTCCATTGTTTTGATCTTACTTTGACAACACGACATACCTACAAAACAACTCAACGTTTTGGTACCCATATTTGCTTGGGTACAGAATGGTTAGTTGATAGAACATATAAAACATTTAAATCAGTTTTCTTGATCCACATTTGGACCACTTTAGAAGCTGTATTTCTTGTTCCAGCTGTTCTGTCAGCTAGCTGCCTATGAGATGTCTGTCGGTTCCAGCTAGCTGGGTTAGCATTCTGAACTTTGCAATGATTTTCCAAATGACCTTTATTTCCACATTTGTGGCAGATTCTCCATGGCATGGCATAGTCATAAGGAATTCCATGTTTGCCATCATACTTTAGATTTGATGTTGAAGCCAATCCAACTCCTTCTCTTTCGATTGGAACCTTTGCATACCTCATCATTGTTTTGAGTGTATCTTCTCCTTGAACGAATTTTCCCATTCCTTTCTGGAGATTCTTGATTTCAGTTTCCAATTCTTTGATTCTTTCAGCTTGTTGAGATACTTCCATTGAGCATGATTCCCTTGGACTAAATGCCTCTAAACATGCATCTTGAGCATCTATTTCTGCTCTTAGCTCGCTGAGTTCCTTCATGAGAGCATCATTTCTTTTGATAAGCACTTTGTTTATCCCTTCAAGCTGGGATACTTTAGCTTTAAGATCAGCAATGATTTGAGCATGGTTATTTGTTGGAGTCTTCTCGCCCATAAGATCAAAAATTATCTCTCTAAGTTGAGTAATCTTCTTTTCTAGTTCATTGTTCTTATTCTTTAACTCCATGAACTCCACAACAGATATATTTCTATATTCCTGCATGGTTAGTGATTCCAACATATTATTTTCAGAAGATGTATTAAAATGAAACGAGTTTACCGCACTAGATTCCGCATCCGAGTCCGAATCTTTGCTTTCTACAAGAATGTCTTTTGTGTTTCCTTGAACCATGTCATTGTCAATGCCAACCAATGCATAATTGATCATCTCTTCAATTGAGTATTCACTGGAATTAGATTCTTCATCATTCCATGTCATTTGAGCTTTACATTCCTTTTTATCCGTTGAGGCAGCTAGCTGCTTGTGACCATCAACTTGCTGTCTTGGATTGACACATACTTTATCTAATTTTGTTGAAGCTTGATAATGCATTTTTAAGGTACCCCATATCTCCTTTGCTGTTGTGCACGAAGAGACATTGCCAACATCAGAATTTGAAAGACCACAAATTAATGTGTACTTGGCATTTCCATTATAGCTTGCTTTTATCAATTCTTCCCCGGTAAAATCATCAACATTTTTTGGTTTTCCGTTTTCATCCATAAAGGTAAATGGACCATCTTTAACAACCAACCATTCAAGCGTATTTCTGCTCAGAATCAACTTCATCTTTATCCTCCATAAATCATAATTTTCTTTACCAAAGAGAAGTGGTGGCATGTTTGATGATTCTCCCTCTCCATAAATGTGTGCCATAGGATCTGTACTTTCCTGTTACAGAAATGTTAGTACACCAGGCTCTGATACCAAATGAAAATACACACCTAGAGGGGAGGGGTGAATAGGTGTTATGACTAACAATGATCTAATAAAAATTCTGCCTGAAAAATTAAACTGGCAGTTAGCTGGGTACGATAGACAGCTAACTCAGTTAACAAAAATAACAGATTAATGAATAGGCAGCTAGCTGTGATATGCAATGCAGAAAGATAAAAGGTGCAATAAGTAAAGAACACCAAGAATTTTAGCTAGGTTCGACCCCTAATCTTCTATGGTCTACGTCCTAGTCCCTTACCAACTTGGTAAGAGAATATATTATTGATCACAAATAAACCAATTACAAGATCCAATAATATATCACCCAATTCACTGATAACAGCTAGCTGGAATGAACTTTTCCCCTGAGTAAAGCAGCTCCCTTGAACCTCAATGCCTCTCTAACAGCCTTGCTCCCTTGAACACTGAATTCCTTGAAGTCCCACTTCGTGAATTCCTCTAGTTCCTTGAACAACCTGTTGTATAGACCAATGAGTTCCCCTTGAGCACAATACTCCGTGATAACCAAGATCCCCTTGCTATTATGCAGTGAAACCAATCCCCAGTTACTGATTTCAGCTAGCTGGAACCCCTTGTTTCCTGAACACAACTCTCTAAGTTCTATACTAAACCAAGTATAAACTTTTCTAGCCTAATTCTCCTTGAACCCTTGTTCCACAAGCTTGGCAATCCAGCAACTACCAACTTTACAAGTTGAACAATACAATGAATATGAAGATTTACAACTCAAAGACTATGAACTCTAATATCTCGATATAGAATATAATGCTTGAGCTCGTTTGTTGAATATGCAATGAAGGTGCAGAGTTGTTTGTTTTATGTTCTTGAATTTTGCTTGAAGGCTCTTGTTGTGTAAGCTGCTAAGAAACACAACCAACAAGTAGATATATAAATAGTGAAGCAAAAGAGGTTAGAATTAATGAGCAAACATGCAACGGTCTTGAAGAGCACTTCTCACGTTTTTAGTTTTGTTCCATTAATCCCCACTACTAACGTTCACATGGCAGGTTTGTCATAGAGTGGTTAACAGATATCATGATTCTCATGTAAAGGAATATAATCAGTGGAGAGAGAGAGAGATGAGAATGTTTAACCATTTTGTTCTTGAAAACAAACCGTTAGTGATACATGAAGAAAACACTAGATATGATAATGAATATGTTTTCTTTTGAAATTTCTCCACAAGACAACAGATGGTGGAGTTTGTAAAAGTATGGAATATTTGTTAATTAATAGTGCATGCTTGACAAGAGCACATGGGTTGTTTTTAGTGGAGCATTAAAGAAATAAAGGGATTCCTTTAATGAGTGGAAGTTGTTTAGCATGATTCCTGCAAGTGATGGGTGATTTAATGTATATCATATCAAGTTTAAATATATTACACCAATCTAACAACTGATTTCCACAATGTTTCCTATAAGAAACGTACTCCCCTTTATATTCTGGACAGACTGCCAGCTTGCTGTGTTGAACTGCCAGCTAGCTGAGTTGCCCTGCCAGCTAGCTGAGATGCCCTGTGTTTTGCTATGAATTGATATGAATAATGAACCTGCAAAACAATATTAGTCCAGAACAAATACCCAGCTTGCTTCCTATGTATGATCATCAAAATTATAGAGTTTCAATCTAAACTGTGAATAATTGTGACTCTGCAAATTGACATTTGTGGCCTTTTTCATACTTCTGGTCACAATAATAACACAAACCTTTAGCCATCTTTTCAGCTCTAACACTTGCAGGGATGAACTTATAAGGTCTATCCTTATTAGCCACTTGTTGTACAGGTTTGAGTTGAGGTGTGGGTAATAATGGAGCTTTTGTCATTGAAGAATTATACACAGTAGGAGAAACAGTTTTGGTAAAAGCACCAGAAGTAGTGCTGCTAGATTTAAACATCTTATGTGAATTAACCAAAGTCTCCTCTTGCAACCTAGCATATCGAATAGCTTCAGTAACAGTAGTAGGCTTAAAAGCTATCACAAATGGCTTAACAGCTGGTTTCAGTCCTCCAATAAAGCTCTCTAACACATATGCATCAGGTAAATTGTGGCATTCTTGAAGCAATAAAAACCTCAGATTCTCAAATTCATCTATATAAGTTTCAATAGTTGAGGACTGTTGTAGCCTATTAAATTGTTCTACAATACTATAGCTACAATCATCCTTAAATCGGGCAGTTAAATCAGCTGTAAATTCACCCCAATCAACCTGTTTCCTAACCGATAAGTAATTGGACACCCACGTCTCAGCCTTATCAGACATATACAAAGAAGCCAGATCTACTCGTTGGTCCTCAGGAATTTTACACAACGCAAAGTACTTAGCACATTTCTTAATCCAGATTTTAGCACCAATTCCATTAAACTTTGGAAACTAAACTTTTGGATTAAAACCTAAAGTTTTAGGGTTACCTCCCTAATTTGCAGCTCCAATATGATCTGGATTTGGAGTTTCAGCAGTATCAATGGTGCGTACGGACGAATCATCTCGGCTTCTTATTATTGACAATAGCTCTCCCAGTTTTGCATCCAGAGTTGCGAATTTCGCATCAAACGTGGATGCCTGATCTGAAATTCGACGATCCATAACGATAAAATGATCGTTGATTGCTCGAAATTGTTCGTCCATTCCTGAATTTGTAATCGAATTGCTTCGAGTTTGTGGCATCATGTAATTAGCAAATCAGTAGCGAATAACCGAACGGCTCTGATACCATTAATACAATAGTACTATATTACTAGAATTATAGATCTAACAGAGATAATAGAGAACGATCAGAGAGAGATATTCAGAGAGATAAAGAGAGACAGAGAGAGACAGAGAGATTGAAAAGTTTGTTATATTTTTCATAAAACTGAAATGTTTACAAATTGGAGATATATATATATATATATCTCTTTTATTGAAAATGCTAAAAACAGAATTCTAAACAACTTTTCCTGCCAAAAGCATTTTGACAACTTGACAACTAAGCTCAGCCACATCAGCACACAAAGCCACATCAGCACACAACTCAGCATCCTATATCAATTTATTACATACTTCTCAAGCGGCCTATATTAGAATTATGGCCCTTTATCTCACAATTTGGAGTCAAATGGCCCTTAATCTCACAAATTGAAAAAATGGCCCTTTTTATCACAGAAAAACGCAACATTAAGTCACGTTTTTTAAAAACGCAACGGCGTGTTGCGTTATTGCTTTTTTATTTTCTGAAATCGATTTTCCAAACAAAAAAAATTGTCAAAAACGCAACATTATGTTGCGTTTCTGAGAAACGCAAGACCAACTGACGTATTCAGCTGTGGGCCCCGCAGGGGTGATGAATTTTCAGAAAAAAAAAAAGGTGAACACGCATCTTCATCATGCGTGATTGAAAAAAATAATAAAAAAAAAATGGAAACGCAACATGAAGTTGCGTTACTCCCCCAAAATCAAAAACGCCAGACGCCTTTGCGTTTCTTTGTAATAAAAAGGACCATTTTTTAAGATTGTGATAATTAGGGCATTTTACCCCCAAATTGTGATAAAGAGGGCCAACACCCCCTATATTATTAGAAGGATGTTTGGTATTGAACGAGGATTAATTGACTAATCCGAATTTAATCTAAAAGATTAATAAGAGTAATAAATGGATATATTTTAATAAAATAATATTTTGTTTATTAGTTTTATTAATAATAAAATATATTATTCAAAAATAATTTTTAGAGATTAGTTGAATTGTAAAAACGTGCTGTCAAAAAAAATTATAAAAACGAATTTGACAAAAAAAATTAAGAGTTAATCAGGAATTTTTGGAAAAGCAATAGAACAGTATTACATAAGAGTTTTTTTTTTTTTTTTTGAAGCAGTATTACATAAGAGTTAAGACAAAGTAGTAGGTCATTTTGTCAATACACCTACATACATCTAATTATCTAGCAGCCTATTTTATTAAATAAATATTTTTAAAATATATATTTAGAACATGAATAAAATGTACAAACATTATATTAAAAATCTGAGATTACTTAAATGAAGCATCCAGCTGACTCGGATGCAGACATGAATTTTGCTTAAGTAAGAAATTTCTCAAAACTTGCAAAAAATAAAATACATCAGGATGCTTCAACTTAATTAAAGATTCTGCTAGTACAAGTGAACATTCTACTAGTACAGTAAAAGAGTCAAAGTTGGGTCTTTTAACATCTGTTTCTGATAATCTGCTTCAACTTAATTAAAGATTAATCTGCTCTACTAGAATGATAGGATGTAAGGCCACTGCTGCAGATCATGCTTCAGTCTATTTCGTTCCTTGCAAATGCAACAACCTTAGTATATTAACTTTTATCCCTGTAGAATTCAAACTGAGACAAAGAATCAAATTTTCCTAGTGCAAACTCAAAGCATTGCATCTGGAGAAGACTCCGAAAGATAGATATTACAGTCCCCAAGCATAAAAATTAAAGGTTTCCCATTTAACCAAGGGTCTCGCCAGAGAGAGGTATTGTTTCCATAGACGACTTGGAATCAAACTTGTGTTGCTAATTCTCTAGCACTGAGAAGTATCTGAATGCACCAGGAGCTACCTTTTGGAGTTTTCATAGTCCAGAAATTGCGATCCTGCACCTAGACTTGTGAAAATAATTAACCCAAAGGAAATTGGTGCTGAATTGACTAGAGCGATACAGCTGATACAATACTGACGTAGATTTCCAGCTGTAAAAATCACGTAAACCCAGTCCACCCTCTTCTTTAGGAGCACAACAAAGTTTCTAGGAAATTTTATAGGAGTACTTGTCTTATCCAGCCCATAGAAATTTTGACACTAAAGCTTGAATTGGGTAGAAAAAAATACGTCACCCATTAACTTTGAATGGCGAAAAGAATTGAACAAATCAGCTGAGATCTTCCAGAGTAAGATAAGAAACGATTTATCCAAAGCAATAATCTCGAACACAATTTATGAAAAAGAGGAATACAATCAGACTTCTTTAACCTATATGTAATAAGTGGAAGCCCCATGAAGGTTATAGACACCTCACCCCACTGAAAACCAGAAGCTGATAGCACCTGATGAATGACTCCCACCGGCACATTAGAAAGAAGCATTGAGACTTTCCCGAATTTGGTGTTAGACCTGAGAGTTTGGAGAATGAGTTAACACAATCAAGCATCAGGTTAATAGAATTCATATTTCCCTTGAAAAACATCAAGACATTGTCATTCTACTCTCTATATCCTTTACTAAATTCATCCATTTTTTCAATCATCCTTAAGTTTGCTTAAACTCTAAAGTCAGCCTCACAAATGATTGGTCGCAAGCATTAAATCACATGAGACATAGGAGCATGGCATCCGGAAGTGCTAATTTTGCTATATTGACATAGTAAATTATGACACTAAAAGAACTTTATTTAAGCAGGTTGGTTGCAAAAAATCATATAACCACAGAAATAAGAACAGAGCATCAACTGAAAATGCAATCAGGTGCTCATTTCATTCAAACTATCTTTTTAGCCCGTGCAAGGCACTGGAATCTAGGGGTTTTGAGGTCATATTATGCTTAATTTGTTAGAATTCGTGAGTTATATGAAAATAGATGCACCTGATCATAACTTTATCCTGATTGTTACTATACCACACAGCCTCTGAGGGATAGTCATGATATAAGTAATTTACACATCTCTGGGGGATAGTCATGATAAAATTAATTTACAGAATTTTTGTTTGAACTTGACAAATACCTGTATACAGCACGTCAGCACACTTCGCAGAGACCTACCATGCACCTGTTTTGACGGTCAAACATTTGCATAGGACTTGGTAGTGAACACAAAACCTGAAGAAGAGCTACAGAGTATAAATCCTACAGAAGTTGAGATAATCAATAAGTAACCAGTATACCTGCCACTCACACCAGCACTGAGTGTAGAACATCTAAATGCTTAGAACACGAGTCATGATGGGGAATCAAACTTAAGGATACAAAAATTACACTCATGTTTCCTCCTTGAAGTCCCAACTAAACACTAAGCCTTAATTTCTTATGATAGCAAGTACAATCAGCAGGAACTTCAATTGATATGTTTCAATTCTTTCGTTTTAAATTATATCTTCGCCATCAACAGTTCCCACAACCTTCCTCGGAGAGAGGAAAATCTATGCTTTAGTAATAAAAGTGATCCTTCGCAGTGAGAAATGTGAACTAATCAAGCAGCCTATAAATGGGACTACATTATCTATACCTTTTGCATCACTCCTCCACTGCTATTTGCAAGACAAGTCTGGTTGAACATTTGAACTTTCGCGGAAACTATAGTAATATTACGAGGTTTAACCTTTGTAAAGGAAGTTTAGCATCCCTAATGAAGTTAGATTTAGAACCTTGTCGCAAAGCGAAGCAAACATATATCACCAAGTCAATTCAGTGTTTCTGTTCTACTACTTTCATCGTTTCTATCACTTTGGCAAGATGACAAGTTAACTATCTCACTGTTTCTCTCAACTGAGATTGGTGTTGATATTTGATCAGAAATTCGTACAGATGAATCGACCCATCTCGAGTTGACAAGCTCCTCAAACTCATATAACCAGCTTACTTGGAGATTTTTAGCATGTTTAGGCATTTCTTCATTTGGGTGTCCTAAAGAAAAAACTCAGCTTTGTTCTTCTCAGTGATGTCGTTCTGATAAGCCACAATGCATATTAAAGAAAGAGAATATACAATATAATACCAGGGATAGATCACATAAAGAACTAAAAAAGATTCTACAATTTCTACCACTGCATTTGTAATTTGAAAATACTGTGTAATAATACAGACACATAGAGGGAAAAAAGATGACACCTCCAAAACTACAAGAGTGGCCAACCTGGATTCTATGGACGAGTCTGCAAGCAAGATTTCTCTTCTCAAGTTGAAGCCCCATGTTAAGGCCCCTCAACTCCACAACTTCCACCTCAAGACAATTCCATTGTGCAGCTGGCTTTAAAACATCTGTGTTTTCTCTATTTAGTATATGCTCCTGCCTCTCCTCCAACACGAGTTGCCTTTGAAAGGCTAGTATTTTCTGATTCTAAATGCATTATCTTCCTCACAAGATTATCATATTCAATCTTTTTAATTCTGAATCCTTTTATGTTCCAAAATAATAAGGCCTCAGCTTGCAAATTTAACTCCCTTTCTTTTAAGTCTTGAAGCCATCCTCTTAAATGGTCAAGCTCCAAATACAAATCGCTGAAAGCCTGATAAATTGGTTTATTGAAATGTGGATGAGCTTGTGTGGAAGTGACAAAACAAGATGAATCACCAAAGAGAGATTGTTTTACTCGCACTTGTGAAGACACCGACACTTTTTTAATTTGAATTTTTAGAAAGAGGCCTTTTTTTGCTGTGAGCTAAGGTCTGTAGTATTGTTTACTTATTCCCTTCCAACATTTATCTTACACCATCACTGCCAAAACTTTCCTAAATCTCTATTATGGGGATTGCTTCCCCTGCACGTATTTAATGAAACAAAGCTTCATATTTGCCAATGGTCTCAGCAATATGAGAAAGATCATGACTGGAAAACACATCCTCCACAACTGACCTCAGTTGAGTTAACCCAGCCGCATCCTACTTACATGCTGATAACAAGAAATAACTAAGTAGCAATATAGACACAAGATGAAACCAAACGAAGTTAAATTAACCATATAAAGAAATGCAACAAAATAAAGAACAGAATTTAGGTATTTTTCTTCCCTTCATTTCCCGATTAAATATTAAACCATGTCAGCCTACAACTATACATTAAACCATGTCAGCCTCGGAATGAAGTATCACTATTATATAAAAAAATACAAAAGCATAAAAACCAGAACCTGCGAAGTTTCATAAGCTTCTTTCATTCGTAGCTTGACTATGCAAGAGTAGCTATTGATTCTAGTAAAGAACCCTCTGCCTGCAGAAAATAATGCACACATCATTTTACATATATGATATGTTCAAATTATCGCATATTAACGTTCTATATCACTGTTCAAAATTTTTCCACACTGAAAAGTGTGGTTAATACTAAACTTACATTCACATTCACATTGAATCAAACTGAAACTGCAAGTAAAAATATGTTAATATCTATACATACTAATTACTCATGTGCTCTGAGTTTTAAAATAGGAAAGAGAATAAGACATGAAGCTGTGTGAAAAAGAAGATGAAAGAACATGGAGCAATACATTCTCCAAATTTTAGTGAAAAGAAGGGAACTACTGCAGCTGCTTAAATAGGGAAAGATACATTTTCACTATTAATTCCATGAACATGTAAATTGATAATTTCCAACTTATATGTCATTTTGGGAAGTTATTTCTGTAATAGGGTTGTTTTCGTTCGTATAATGAATTTTTCTTGCACAGTCTGTGGTTTTGCTTGTACAACATCGATGACATCTTGGTACCTGCAGTCATGCAAGGAGGAAGTGCAGTGTAGCATACAATGGACTCAGTGGCGTCTTGGTACCTGCAGTCATGTAAGGAGGAAGCGCAGTGTAGCATACAAATGATACAATGGACTCTCAACTAATAGTGTGCCTTTTTGTCGAACTTCCTCGAGAGCAAAAGATAGAGGTTTGCTGTGGATGTCTTCTTTTTCTGTCTCTTTAATAACGGAACTGGTTAAATGTCTCCCTGATGTGCCATGCCTCTCTTCCAGAAGTTGTAGCTGCACAAGTACAACCAAAGGTGACTTAATTATGGACAAGTTTTCCATCAGGGTAATTAACAAAATCATGTTGTCAAGGCAATTTACTCAATTATTATAAGAGATCTAAAGCAAACTTTGGCTCTCAGAGTCTCATATGTTTTTCCTGATTAATCACAATAATATCCTACTCATTGCAAAAGATTCTCGCAGGGCCTGGTGAGGTAAAGCTCACAGACAGAGAAGCAGTGGTCCGCGAGTACTGACAGATCCGCGGGGGAGGGGGGGTGGGGTTGTGGAAATTGAAATCTCCGCCCGTAGTGATGCAGATTTATATGGTTAAAACAATGAAAAATAATACTTTTGCTTGTAATTTTACGGACACTTATAAAACAGAGAGATCGAGAAAGTGGTACCAGGCGATCGAGTCTCGGAAGAACTGGCATGGGTGCTAAACTCGGCTCTTGCTTCCCATCTTCGTTCATTATTTCCATAATTTTGCAGACCCTGGAGTTTTTTGTGTGTCAAAGATTACAGCAGCAGCTCTTGTTTTCAAGCGATAGCTTTCCTCCAGGTTATTTAAGAAGCTAAGCTGTTACATATAAGATGACACTTCAAGATGTTATACTGAGTAAATATAATGCAGTATCATCTTATATAACTTTTATGCACATCCCATTCCCTCTATATCTATTGCAGGTAACTTTTAATCATGTCTAGTCCTTTGCAGGTAACTATTTTAACAGAGGTGTTTCTAGTGCAAGTTTTAAGTTGGTTTTATTTCTTGTTTCTCTAGTCTATTACTCTTTTCAACAACACAGACATACCACTTAAACATATGTACTCTGCGTACTTGATGTAATTCTTTTTTAAATAGATGTTATACTTATTCAAAAACAGACGATAATAAAATCAAAGAGATAGATGACAGTGAACATACCTCTTGAGTGCTGCGTTGCGGATTTCTCTTTTAACTCAATTGGTTTACCCAACCACCACATGTATTGGATTGCGAAATGGTAGAGGAGATCTGCAACAATGACATGACAATGTCAGCAGCAGCTAAAGAAACTACAAACAAGTCAGTGAAGGCAGCGGCGAAGACTATAATGAACTCATTCCTAGTTTGGGATAGGTGATTTGATACCCACAAATACAATGAACTCAATCTTTCACCAATTCTCTACATTAAAAATATATGACATTTCCCTATTATAAATAATATTTTTCTCTAGTAAGGGGATGTGGACAGAAGAATCACTAGATAGAATGTAAATATAAAATAAAAGAATTCCATATGAAGGAGATGCTTGAACTACAAACTTTAGACACACCCGTAGATGCCCCAGAAGATGATTGGTGCAGGCATGCAGCCCTCATTGCTCTACCATGCATTTTGCTGGAAAAGATTACCATTTGGCTTCCATCATTTGAAGACATCAGTCTGAAGCAATTGAATAGACAGAATATTAGCTTCAATATAAATAGAGATGCATAATAAGATTAACACAGTATAACAGATATGTATTAGACAATATAAACAGTTAAAATTCTATAATTTAACAAGGTACATTGACAATTAGAAGGCACCGGTTTTGCTAGCTACAAACTTTAAATACTTAAAAAGGACTCATAAGGAAGCACAAGAAAAAACTAATCAATACCTGACCAAAACCAAGAACTGGCATTGTAGGACATCCCTTCTCCATAGCTATGCGAACAAATCCCCGTCTTGACTTGAGGAAAGCTACCTACAATTAAATAAAAGCATGAGTCACACAGTGGAAAATTTTTCGAAGAAAATAGTATTCTCTATTATGACTTGACAAACGAAGACTACAAGATGTTAGATTAAACATCTAAACAAGCCAGAAAATGCATAGATAGAGGCACTGGAGATGCCCTGTCCACAAAATGAAAATTATTTTTAAAGGTCTTGAACTTTAACTAGGTGGAAAGGCACATTAAATCAAGAAGAAAACCATAAGACGTAAAGACTAGTAGCACCACAGTAGAAAGTCTCAACTGTTCAGGCATAATTTGCAGGACAACAAGTTTGCGACAAAAGTGTCGAGTTTGAGTATACTGAGCTATTGCAATTTACATCATAATTTTCATTGCTTCAGTCCATGTAAGAATTAGGGGAGAGATGCGACTTATTAGTAGAAGCAACAAAAAAACAGGGATATGGAATTTCCTGTAGGTTCTATATCTAGATATCAAACATAAGAATTACAAGCTTTAACCTCCGAGCCATGCTCCATGTAAAACAGCTCTTGCACTCCTCCTGGCCTACAATGCAGCTATAACCCGATGACAAGTGGGAAATGAAGTTTTTCCTTGATGCGGGTATCATCCCCAACCAAGTCCAGATATGCCTCATTATTGAAGTACAAAACACCTAAACATTCATATTTCAGTGTCTTGTCATAAGTTTAATCAAACTGATAATTGAAGCACCAAAAAGTTGGGGGGGAAAATCAAAGAGTAACAAGTCTTACAGCAGTGCTTGCGAGGACCTTCACTTTTGGGATAGGCATGAAACCTGTTACGTCGAAAAGTGAAACAGAGCCAATTGGTAAAAGAGAATGCGGCTCGTAGCCAAAAACTGCACAAAACAAGATTAACATCATTAGTTCTAAACAAGGGAACCACGTAGTTATTCAAATGCCAAGGGAAACTGCTCACTAGCCAATAAGTTTACTCCAATGTGGATTATAAAATCACAGAACCCCAATTTCGATAAATATAGATATATAATATCCATTCGAGTTCAATCTATCTGATTCGCAGAAGGTGGGCAGCAATGTTCAGTGCCGTTGTTCCAATATTCTGATAGTGTATGAATACAAATGTATGTGCTCAAATCTTGGTAATATCTAACTAGTCTAATTTCAATTCATATCAGGAAAATGCCAAGAACAGTTATATTTTACAATGTGCATTAACAGTAACACCAAAGAAGCTGTTGGACCAATAACAGGTATGCCAAAGTTAAAATAATGAACGCCATTTATTAGTTATTACCAACAAATAGCTATCAATACAAAAGCTAAGTTTGACAAGTGATTTTTTTTTTTTTTGCTAAGCAGACAAGTGAATTTTAATACTTGTTGAACAAAAGTAGAGAAATAAATTTGAATAGAATTATATTACCATATGCCTGATTGGGTTCAAATGCATTCATATCCTCAACATGTAAAGTCACCGGAAAATAACCGCAGACATGTTTGCACAGATACCTGAATTAGTCATAATAATATACTACGATATTCTTTAAATTCCGATAAAAAGAAAACACATTTCTTTTGAATAATCGAAAAGCTAAAATGGTCAAGAAACCTGGCTAATCTGCGTCCCAATTTGCTTTCACCATCAACTGGAATTAAAGCAAGTATCAGCAGCAATCCCAGTACTCTGTAACAACCAATGAATCACTTAATAAACCTGGCCTAGTGCAATCACTCTGCTAACCTTCGGAAATCAATAAATAAATAAAAAAAAGTAACACCTCTAGTTTTTTTATTAAATTAAAGATTTTTAAAATTCTAGTTCCGTCACTGTCCAGAAAAGAAAGGAAAGAGAGGAGGAAAGAACAAACATGGAGGCATTGAAAGTAGAGAGGAAGAGAAGAGAAGCCAAAACAGCAAAGACACCGAAGTAAATTGGTCCAAGCCACAACACCATTGTCAGTATAGAGTGAAATCTCGATACTTCTTTTCCGGTGAATACAGAAGGCTTTTCCTCATTTTCCGGCAAGGTTCCGTTGGGTAGCACAGCCTCTTTCGCCATGAAATCAGATAATAAACGAGCTGGCTCTTCCTCAGCTGTAAATTGTGTGTGTATAATTTATAATAAGTGTTGAGTCAACTGTATTTATATTACAAACTTCCTTCAATAATAAAATCAGATTCAAACATCACAGGAGTTGTCTGAGCTTTAAAAGAATATATAATCCAGTAAAATTGAGTTGCAGAATATTTCTGCAGAACAAGTCAACAAGAACCTAAACTTTCTACTTTCCATCAATCTTTTCCATAATTTCTACGTTTTCCTATCATTCTTTACTATTGTTCTCCTTTCCTCTTATGATCTTCCAAAATCTGACTTACAAATGACAGGTCATAAAAAAGAGAGCGACACTCTGGTATTAAAACACATAGAAGATGGAGGCTACCAGTTGTATTGCATCATCTATTTATGGTACAATACCATTATAAAAAACACGTAAATACACTCGATTTCATTATTCTATCTATTTATGGTACATTGCCATTGTGAAAGACACGTAAATATACATGATATCATTATTTAAGCTCCATGCTTCCAAGAGGTACACACACGAATGTAAGAAGAGTAAACAATTACAAGAACGTCAATTTTCAATGAAATTAGGTGCTCGTTTCATTCAAATTACTGCTGATATATAAACAAAAGATATTTTCAAACATTTTAGCAACTGATAAGTTGATTACCTTCGGTCCATAAAAAGTTAGCACTTTTAAGTACACCAAAAACAAACTAAACATGAGCATGGCATGAGAAGGCTAGATATAGACTTAAGCAGTAGAGAGACGTTTTTCGTGAAGATCCCGACTTCTGTGATTAATGCTATTTTGTGAATCCCCCAATAGTAAGTTCACTACAGAATAATTACATATAAATAGAATCAAATTAGGGGATGTTTCATTCAAATTACTGCTGATACACGATCAAAACAATCAGAAAAATTAAGTTATATGTTGATCACCTTCAATCCAAAAACAAAAACAAATAGTACAATTCTATGCATTCCAGTACTCACAGAGGGACCAGAAATTTATGGAACAGGAGAAATAATGCCCCTGAGTTGAGGGAAAAGATATATTTTACTATCATTTGAGGTAAGCTTACAAAATGACAGTTCCTTAATCTTACTGTTCAAATGCCGAATTCTTTACCTATGTTGACAGTTTAATAGGCGTTCTAAATAAATGTTCTTCGGACTAGTTACAACAAGAATGAATTTCTGGATATGCAGACATGAGATTATTATCATAAAGTATGATAAACTACAAATAGTTTATCATACCAAATTGGTTTATATTGCTTGTACAACTTTGATGGTGTCTTATTACCTAAGGTCATGGAAGTAGGAATTGTAAAAAGCATACTAGGACCTAGGTGGACTAGAAATTTCTACTGTGAAACTAGCTAAACATTATAAACATCCTTCAAAGTAAAATCGGTTTCAAACATTACATTAGAAGTCTCACATTACTAAAAAATATACAATCCAATTGACCCAGATGCTGACAACAAGAAATTGTATAATCTTTTTCTACATTCATCCCTTCTCTCTATCATCCTTAACTTTGCTAAAACTCTAAACTCAGCCTCACACATGATGGCTCATTAAAATGGATGGAATATGCAGAAATCACATAGAAAATAGGAACAGTGAAAACCAGCTGCATTGCATCCAACAATTCTGCACACACGTTAATATTGGTACATTGGCATAGTGAATAATTACAAACAAGAACTTTATTCAAGCACTTTGGTTGCAAGAAATCATACATACGCAGAATTTTAAAACAGATCATCGACCAAAAATACAAACAGGTGCTCATTTCATTCAGATTACTGCAGAAATATAAACAAAGGAATCATCACAGAAAATATCCACTGCTATGATATTTCTCTCCACTACTACTTTTATCTCTCCTTAATAGGACACGTAGGTATATATACTGATAGCGATTCTTCAGCTTTTTCTCGTCTTATTTCCTTTTATAAAAGCCCGATTCTTCAGTTCTTTCGTCTTATTTCCTTTTAAAGAAGCACAGTCAAGGAGCAAACTGGAAAAAAAAAAACGTAGTCCACCGTCTTCCAACCAGATGTCCATTTTACAGTCTTTTTATTTACCATCTAAAACTAGAAATATAGTGACAAAAATTCAGACAAAACATGAAAGAACGAGATATAGCTACCAACATCTACAATGTCTTTAAACTCTAATTAATAATGCTGCATTGGCAAAGTATAGACTTCAATCTGATTAAAGCCAATTGCAGTACTTAAGTTCTGTTCTTCCAAGTTTCTAGTGATCATACTTCATACATAGACAAATATAAAAGGAAAAATAAGCACATGAACATCAAACATAACATAAAACCAATTCCACATATACAATTACAAGAAATACTTTGAGAAATCAACAATTGATAAGTTGATCCAATAAATGTTAGTATTATTTAAAATCGCCAAATCTCCCCTTTCCTGCATATTATCTAATGGGGTCCATACTATAATCTAGACATACATATATACCAAGAAACTCATCTAGTCATCTACCAAGAAAATTCCAATACCTCATGGCTCATCTACCAAGATATCAGAAACATGGTAAATAAAAAATATTTTAACCTGTATTTTCCCTTGCCCTAATCAATCAATTAGCCCTAATCACCCAACCATCATCATTCAGTCTCCTCCTTTTCAAATTGTTGCTGCTGCTACAACTCTTACTCCTCTTCTTACGTGCGGTGACAGGAAGATCAAACACAGGCTCCACAGCTTTCGAACCAAATCTCCGCTCCGAAGTGATTACAAAACAGATTCTACCACTCACATTATGCCTAAACATCCAAATAGTAACCCAATCAAGAACCTGCTCCAACCCATGATCAACACAAAACTCAAACCAATTTCTCGTAGTAATGACATAAGCCTTTGTTCCCCAAAGCCTAAAAACCATCTCATACATCCTCCCATTACAATCATAAACACAAACAACCATTCCCCTTTTCTTGATTCTATCAAGTTCACTTGGCCTTAAAAGTGGATGCAAGAATTTCACCACATGATCATATTTCAACAGCAGTCTAAGTTGATCTTCTTGAGTATCGGTTCTAGTGAGTCTTTTGTTGAAAGGAGTGCTGCAATTTCCGATAACTTGGGCTAGAGACGGTGGCACCAGAGAGAGAAGACGGCTGTGGTGGTTCAAGAGAGGAGAAGGAGATGAAGGGTGTTGAAATTTGTGTTTCTTGAGAAGAAAAACTCTGGTTTTTTCAAGTTCAATAGCAGTTTCATAGTCTACTATGGAGTTTTTCATTGAACAGAGCACAAGGGCTGCGGATTCTTCTTCTGAATGCATTGTGTATGAATCAATGTATGTATAATTGTATATTATTCTCTAAAGAATGAAGAAAGAAAAAGAATTAGAAGGATTTATGATGGGTGAAATAAAAAAGAGGAGTGGGAAATTATTGTAGCAACAGATGAAGAATGAGGAAAAAAATGAACGAAGAGGTTCATATTTATAAGTTGGGGGTGTAAATCGATTTCTTGGCCCCAAAGAATGAGCTGTTCTGTCTGAGTTGTATCTCCGGAAGATCTGTCTGAGTTGTATCTCCGGAAGATCTTCAGACCGTTTGTGTACGAATCTACGTGGATTCTGCTGCGTAGTAACGCGTTCATATTAGTAGTAATGTCTAGTAATGTCTTGACGTTGTAACAATATTTAACTAATCCGGATTTAGTCAAAAATATTAATGGGAGCAATAAAATGACATGATTTAACATAATAATATTTTATTTTTATTTTTTTTGATGAAAGAGGTAATTCAATTCATAAAAGCCATACGGTATCTACAAGAATGATTGAAACGATCAAACATAGAACATGACCTGTCTTCATAAAATGAGACAAATAAGCAGTGTGAAAAAAAGTGATATTTCTATAGATACTTGTTATGCCCAATATCTTCTCCATAGTCCATTTGAGCTATCAACCACAAATGCAATTCGTATCAAGCTCTTATCCTTGAATTCGAACCAACTCTCACAAAAAAAGAGAGAAAATCACCCTCTCACCAAGGAGAGACCACAGCCAAACAAAATGAAATAACAACCTAGAAATCCAAACTGCAAAT
Source organism: Kitagawia praeruptora (assembly GCA_037693485.1). NCBI lineage: Eukaryota > Viridiplantae > Streptophyta > Magnoliopsida > Apiales > Apiaceae > Kitagawia > Kitagawia praeruptora. The sequence continues at coordinate 139,056,152 of CM075345.1, forward strand.
ACAAACTAAAACAAGCAATCCTTGATCCGGAGCGAAACCACAAAAACAAGAGAAACCGAATCGAAAATCCACCCGCTTGAATCGGAGAAGAAGGACAACGGAAGCTCTGATGGTTTTAGATCTAAGACAAGACGAAAAACCGAAATTCAATTGAATCTCAAGTTATTTTTTATTTGAGTAGATCGACTCAAAACCAAATAGATTTAAGAAATAAATTCTAAGATACTTGGCTTTGGTTCAATTTTTATTAAAAATAAAAGAACAAAAACAAAGTAAAGATGGATTAGATGATTGGGGGAAGATTGGAGAATGGATGGATGAAGGAAAGAGAGATGGCCGATGGGTAGATATGAAGAAGGGGGGCGGTGAAGAAAAGGGGAGGAGGGAGGGGCGAAGAAAAAAGGAGGGGAAGGGGGGCGGCTGCTGCTAGGTTTAGAGAGAGTCGACTCTCATTACAATAATATTTTATTTAAAAAAAAATAATAATATTTAGTATATTAGCCGTATTAATAATAAAAGAGAGCATTCAAAAAATATTTTTAGAGCTTATTGGATAAATTGGTGATTTTTAGAATAATACTACACAGGAGTGAGCACAAATTAGTAGGTTTAATACATACTTCTTAAGCGACCTATTTTATTAGGAGGATAGTATTGAATGAGGATTAAGTATCTAATCCGAATTTAATCGACAAGATTAATAAGAGCATTAAAATTTTTCTCTCTTTTCTCTCCAGTCTCACAAGCGCCGCTTCCCTTCTCTGTTCTTTAACCAGCGGGGCTTTCACCGGTTTTTCCGGTGAAAAGTTCCAAATTTTTTCTTTTATTTTGTTTGATTTGTCTCCTTCAATAATCTTCTGGGTAAGGATTCCTACCCTTTTGGTTTGCTTTTGATTATTTTTCTAGATCTACATTATCGGAGCTTCCGGTTTTCTTTCTTCTTCGATTCAAGCAGAGCTTGTTGGATTCGAGAGCTAACCGTCTATCTTGTGGTTTCGTATGTCAGATCTAAATTTTTTTGGATTTTCTTTTGTATTTTCAGTTTGATTTTATTTTGGTTTTCGGCTTGTATTTTTCAGTTTGGTTTCTCTCCTTTGTGAGAGGTTTGTTATTCTTGATTATGAGCGGAGATCTTGATTTAGTGATGAAATTTTGTATGGGATTGCAGTTCTGATCGATAGCTCAAACGATGAAGTGGTTACCAGTAATCCAACGAGAATGCATGAAGTGGGTACTTGTATTTGTATATACATTATCTTTAAAATATCGTTTAACTGTCTATTCATGAGAACAAGCGATTGCAATTTACTGTTTGTTCGACTCGATCATTAGTGTAGATGTCGTATGATTTTTTATTATTGAATTAACACATTTGTTCTTCAGAAAAAAAGAGCAATAAATATGGTTATAGATTTGTAAATTTGAACAAATCAGTTTAGGTACTTAATAAGATCATTAATGTATAAATATAGATGATTATACACACTCAGTCCTAAAAATGTGTTTAGCTAAGAATGATTTGAAGAGGAGACACCAACAAGCCTTATTTAAAGCTTTCAACTTAATAAGATCATTAATGTATAAATAAAGATAAGAATGATTTGGAGAGGAGACACCAACAAGCCTTAATTAAAGCTTTCTTTACCAGCTCCACTGCCATCATGTGAATTTCAGCATCATAATAAGAATTGTAAAATCAGGATTTATTGGAATAATAAATTAGAACAAAAATCGGATAAATTTTAATAATTTAATAATATTTTAATAAATTAGCATAATTTATAATATAAAATATCAATTAAAAATATTTCATAGCGATAAATCGGATTTTAAAATCCAATCGATCAAATATTTTTTAACGATTTATCGATGATAATCTCACTTTCAAGAAACCAAATAAACAAAACCATTATATTGTGTCTTGTTTCAACATCCAGATGGACTGTTTCATCAAATCAATAGTTTCAAAAAATCGTTTGAAAATAAATAAATTTCTTAAGTTGTATTATATTAACCGAAAATATATATCTTCAAATTTATTTATTTTTACAAATAATTCTATCATTGCATAATCATATTCAATTTAGAGAATAATGGCCATGAGATTGACCTCATGAATCTTATCTGAGATTAGGTTATTTTCAATATAAATGATAGATGGCAATTTTGTAATAATATAACACTATCTCATGTATTTACAATATTAGCTCTGCTCTTGTATATATTTTGTTTTAACCTCGGGTTGGTAACTGAGCATGACCTCAAGGTCATGAATCTCTTCAATTTATATATATTGAAAAAATAATATATAATGATTGTAAAGTCCAGTCAAAAAATTCGTGATTTGGGTAAAAATATGTGTTCAAGAATATGAGTGACGTTAATTAAATTTATAAACATATTTGTATTATTTAATGTGATGTGAGCTTTCATCAACAATAAAATGTTCCCGGCGGACATTAAGCTTCCACCAGCCTAGTAAATCTGGTTGTGAGGAACGCAACACAAGGAGGGCTTAATTCATCTAAAGACAATTACGAAAAAGTGCATAATGAATTTATGATACAATTACAATTTTCTAAAATAAAAATGTTATTTTTTTAAGAAAGGTTACTTCCCCTTAAAGGAATGGGTGACTTTGATTATTTTGGTTTCTCATATGGGTCACTTAAAGTCTTGACAAATGGTGTCATTGAAACATGTTTAGGGGATTTTTTAAAGGATAAACAAGATAAACTGGTATACATTTTCGCAGATCCCTCGATTGTTAAGGATGTTTTCACTTAGAGCTAAAAGTTCTTGTATACTTGGTTGAATCTTTTGGTAAGAGTTCAAAAGAGAGTGAGAGATGTCTCTTTTGTGTAGATAGTGTTGAGGTCTTTTTGCTTATACAAAGGATCAAAGCAGTGTTGTATAAGGATAGTCCGAGTTTGAGTAGATACTTCATTAATCTAGTTCTGAAACCAAATTTGTCCTTTAAAAATATCAGTAGGTTGGAGAATGTTGGAACAAATGACCTTGCGAAACAAGGTAGAGTGAACAGTAAGTTAATTCAAGGATGGTGTTAAAGAGGTTTTTATCTTTCTAATATTGGTAAGGAAGCGTTTGTGATGGAGGAAGTAGAGCATGAGGAATAGACGAATAACTCATCTTGTCTGCTAAAGATGTGTCTTTTTTGGGAGGGGGGAATATCATTAGTATTGAAAGTTGTTTTAATAGGTTTATATAAGTGGTCAGTAAGCAAGTACTGTATGTGTCAAGCATGTTGGTTCTACATATTTTATTTGTGTGCGTCTTCAATAGCTTAGGTCAACCCAGCAGTGGTATGATTTGGTTGTAATGGGCTTGATCAATTCAGTTGTAGTATGTGTGGTATTGGTAATGCAATTTCTTTAGCGTTTTAAAAAAATAACGTTAATTTACTTGAATATATCTACCCAAATCTTTTAAATATCAGAGATACCCTATACAAAAAATACGTTTTAAGAACAATAACATGATGCCTGATGCTCACAAAACTTTAGAAACGGTAAACAGTAAAATCTCTACACAATTATGTTATCGGAAGAAAAATATTAATATAGGAAAGTTATTATTAAAAAGAGATATATATGTTATATATATTAATATATTTTTTAAAAAATATTAATATATAAGATAGATATTTAATTATTTATATCCTATATAATACAAACATGCCTTAACCAACGAATAAATTATTAAAGAAAATTAGCAAAGAAGTACAAGATAAAAATCCAGAATATGATAATATTAAAATCAAAAAAGTATCATATCATGAAATTTTAAACATGCTGGACAAATTAGAAATATTTTGAATTCAAATAATCAACAAGCAACTTTGAAAATTTTCGTTATATCATCTTAAATTTCATGTAAGTGATATATGTTATATATATAAATATATGTTTTTCTATTGCCCTTAGAAATGTGTAGAGATATGGAGAAATTGATGTGTAAGTTTTGGTGGAAATCATCTACCAAGAAAGATAGAAGTATACATTGGATGTCGTGGGAGCGTATGTGTCAACCTAAATCTGCTGGTGGTCTTGGGTTTAGGCATTTACATGACTTTAATGTTGCTTTATTAGGAAAACAAGGGTGGAGATTGATGACAAAGCCAGAGAGTTTAGTGGCGAGAATCTTTAAAGCTCGGTATTATCCTCATAGTAATTTTTTGGCTGCTAAACTTGGTGGAAGCCCAAGTTTTGTTTGGAGGAGTGTTGTGGAAGCACAGGGTATTATTAAGTCGGGAGCTGTCTGCAGAGTGGGTTCTGGTGAGAGCATAAGTATTCTAAACGATCCCTGGTTGCCTGATTCACAAAATGCCTTTGTAACAACTAAGAATGCAGCGTTGGAAGGTAAGTCTGTGTCATCACCATTAGTCACAGGGGAGAACATATGGGACGTGGATATGCTTTACGCTTTGTTTGATATGAGGGATGTTAATTTAATTCTTTCTATCCCTTTGAGCCACAGTGATCAGGATGTTTGGTTTTGGAGAAAAGAAAGAATGGGCAATTATTCGGTCAAATCTGCATATGTGATGTTGCAGGAACAGAAGAACCTTACTACTGCAAATACTAATGATCGTTTCTGGAAAAGATTGTGGGCTCTAAAAATTCCATTGAAAGTGAAACACCTGGTATGGCGCGCTGCAACAGGTTGTTTGCCCACTAAATCTCAACTGCAATCTAAGCATGTCAGAAACAATTGCTCATGCCCTGCTATCTTGTTCTTTTGCTCGAGAATGTTGGTATCAATTTAGGGGTGACTCTGATAGTAATCCCCAGGGGTCTTTTATTGACTAGTTGTCATACGTTTTTGACAGTTGGGACATCAAGCAGAGACAGGAAGCAGCAATGCTTTGTTGGTCACTATGGAAGTGCAGGAATGAATTAGTTTGGAATCAACGTGGTATAGAAGTGGGGGATGTTGTAGTTTCATCAAGAGTGGTCTTTAGCCAATGGAAATATGCTCAGGATAAAATATTCGATAACTATCTTGGTCTTATGAGCAACGCGGATGGCATTGAGCACTGGACACTTCCATAGGATAATATGGTTAAAGTTAATTCTGATGCTGCAATTTTTGAAACTTCGAATTGCTATAGTTTCTCTCTTGTTGCCAGGAATCATAAGGGGGAGTTAATTCATGCTAGTTCGAAGTGTAATATGGGTAATGTATTTCCATAAAATGCAGAGGCCATGGGGGTTCGAGAAGCCCTAAGCTGGATCAAAGAGCAGCAATATATCAATGTGGTAGTGGAGACAGATTGTCTCGTAGTTGTGCAAGCTTTGAGAAGTTCTGGAGTGCTGCTGTCATACTTCGGAAGGCTGATCGACGAGTGCAAGAAGCTGCTAGAGGAGCTTAGTAATAAGAATGTGTGTGTTAATTTTATTAAACGGTCTGCGGATAAGGTAGCCGATTTCATAGCTAGGTCTACCTGTTCTACAGCTGATCGTATTTGGCGGGTGTGTGATAACCACCCAGGGTTCATTGATGTATTGATGAACGATTTGATTTGTTAATGAAATCATCTCTTTTCTTGGCAAAAAAAAAATTATATGAAGGTGAATTTTTAAGGGTTGAAAAACCAAAATACCCACCATTTAATTAAAACTGCCCAAAATGCCTATTTGCGGGAAGGTTCGTTCTTTTTACCCACAATATACGCATCTTCAAGTTCTTCATCTGCATGTACTTTATAAATTACAATTCTACATTCCATGAACAGTTCACGAAACACGCATTTGTAACATGTGTATTTGGGGATACGCATCTTCAAGATGCGTATGTCGAGTACTATTCATCGTATTTCCAGATCGTGCCGGAGACATTTTTCGGTCGAATTTTTGACTACTTCGTTCACTCCCTTCCCGGCATCATTCACTAATGTACCATATACCAAAATGCTTGTCTTTTCACCATCTACAACCCTATACCATTCATTTTCTATTTCTTTTTCCGGATTTGAAAGCCCCAAAATCACACCTCATTTTCCGTTTTGGTTTCTGATCAGCCTATACACGGCCCTGCGGGGCCGTGGATCAATAAATAAAGGGGGGAAATGGAGAGGGAGGTGGGGGCTTCTTTTTATGTCCTTATAAAATGGTGGAGGCAGCCAGAGGGTGGAGAACAACGAGAGGCGATGGGAAGAGAGACGCCGGAGGTCTAATTGTGAAAATGATGCCAGATGACGTCATCACGCTTATCGCTTATGGGATATGCGTGACTCCCGATACGCATTTTAGAAATGCGTATCCCATATCACGCATATGAGGAATGCGTAATTCGTGAATAAAAAGGGTGATCCATCCCACATATAGACATTTTGGATAGTTTTTACCCTACTTTTAGTTTCTACACAAAAGTAGTGTAGTTTGGCCATTTTCTCATTTTTAAGGATGTTTGTAATAGTTATTTCTATTTATAAGTGATCTTGTGTTGGGATCATGACTTTTTATCACGAGATTATTTTAATATAACAGTTATTTTTAAAAAAAAATCCATTATATAAGGAATCTTAAATTTAGCTATACATAACAAATCTTAAATTAGTTTTTTAAAAAAAACAAATCTTAAATTTGTTTCAGAAAAAATAAATCTCAAATTTGTAAAATTAAGTATTTGAAGAAAATTAAAAGAATCAATATATTCCTAATGTTTGTTAGTATTGCATTTTGAAAATTACTGCTTTTATCCTTCATTTTTTTAATCTTCTTTATTTTTTTGATGCCCTTTTTTGTCATTATACAGGAAAATTACTGCTTTTATCCTTTATTTTTTTAATCTTCTTTGTTTCTTTGATGTCCCTTTTTGTCATTACACAGCATTTGGAGTGACCCAATTTAGATTGGATCGACCCAAATCTAAATCTATACTATTTTTTATCATTACACAACATTTGGATCGACCCAATTGGATTGACCCACTACACCATATATGGCCTACCGTAACCCCTACCGGAGAAATGTTACCCCAATATGTTACCCTAGCTATACTACTTACATCCTAAGGTAACATCGTGTTTTTTATGTTACCTCAGCCAAAAATATAATGTTACAGTAGCTAGAAATTGTTAAAGCATGTAACATAAATATGTAAGTGTTACACTAGAGTTGGCCATGCCAACTCTTTTCATCTAATTTAATTTTTTTAATATTTTTTTAAAATTCCCAAAAATAAATTTAGCTTTTAAAATTTGTTAACTTTTTTACAAAATGAGTTGGAAAATTATTTTATTTTTTAAAATATTTTTTTTTCAAAAAACATTTTTTTTCAGAAATTGTAATATTTTTTAGAAATTATAATTTTTTTATTTTTTTTAAAATCATGCTCACAATTTTTTTGTACATATTTTTTTTAAATTATTTTTTCGACATTCCAAACGTACGAATGTCAAGATTTAACGATTTTAATGATGAAGTAATTTTTTTTAAAAATCCTAAATTTATCTTGTTCGGTTTTATAATGGTCAAATTGGTCAAAGTAGACACTACTTTAATAAATAATTTATTTTAAATTTTTACTATTTTCACATGTATTTTTTTATATTTTATCTATCATGTTTTAGTTTTTCTAAAATTTTATAAATTTAAAATTAAAACATTAAAATTGATGTTCCAAAAAAAAGAAAATAAAATTTAAAATTGCCAAAATGATTTGTGTTAGCTGGTGAACAGGAAATTAGCTGAAATTTTGGGCGGGCGGATTTGACATTGAGTGAAAAATTTGGGCGAACAATTTCCCCCTTAACCAAAATTTCGAGACATACCCAAAACACTTGCTCTAATTTCCCCAAAAACACTCTCTTTTCCTGTACTCTCTCTCTCGACAAAACCTCTCTCTTCATGCTCTCTCCTCAAATTCTCTCCACAAACTCAATTTACTAACTCTACACCAACAATTGGTGATTGAATAAACATTTCTTCTTTCCGATTAGTTAGATACTTGACTCATTTCTCATTTGTTTGTTAGGAGACTGGAACCGAAAGTACAAGAAACTACTTATGGTTCTGATTTGTTGCGTAACTTCACCTATTATGGAAGGTAAAAAAGAGGGCTCAAGGACAGATTTTGATGATGAAGAGGAGGGTAAACAAGAAGATTTTGTTGATTGGGAAGATCAGATTTTTTCGATCTGATTCAATCTCTCAATAACTACGTATTAGATTCAATTAATCCCGTCTTGTTGTTAAGGGAGATTCGAGCAATTGGGGATTTTCAATGGATTGTTGCACAACAAAATCTATTATATCTTGCTCCATCTATTTGAAACTAAATGTATTTAAAATTACTTTATCTCCGCTTCATCTTTGTTAATCTTTTTGGATATAAAATTAAAATTGATTTTAGGGTTTTGATTTAAGATTGCTTTTCAATTCATGGTTGTACTGGGTGTTCCTGCCAACAAGACAGAATAGATTGCGATGAGGATGATTATCTCTTGCTAGGATTAACCCAGAGTTTGGCTCACTCATCTCTCGCACACAAAAATAACAAGGTGCCTATGTTTACACATTTTCTCTGTTTTTTTTTATGTGGGATTTTTTTGGGATAATAATAATAATGTTTATTTGGGTTACAGTGGTCATCGAATTCGCCTCAATCGATGCTTTGTAATCAAGGCCCTCAGTCGCCTCCTCGTAAGAAGATAGTAAAGAATCCCTTTTCCGAGGTTTCTTCAGATGATAGCGAGTGTGCTTATCACTCCTGGCAGGTCTGTAAAGTCCATTCAAAAGTTGAATTCTTTTACCTGCTGTCTTTTACCCTTTTTTCTTTGATTATTTAATACTCTGATTTCTTTATTCTTTTCTGATTTCCAGCTCAAATTCCCATCAGCTCTTACCTGTTTTAAGAAAATCATGGAATGCGCGTAAGTGACCTTATCATTTGATGTGCATATACCTCACACATTATTATTTCCAGTTGTATGTAGAATGATATTAACCATTTCTTTGACAGATGCGTTCTGCTGTTAGGAATGCTGCAACGCATTTTCCAACTACAATTATAAGTGGAAGAAAACGTGATATGGTAATTGGGTTATGATTTATTATTGCCATTGTCTTTAATCATTTAAGAGTTTAGTTCAGTAGTTCATCTATTGTATCTCATTGTGAAAAAGTATCCTTACACACCTGCATTTCCAGGTCAATGAGTTGGTAGGACTTGCTGAACTCTACTATGCTTGTAGCCATGGTATGGATATTAAATTCCCGCTATTTACTTTGTGCAGGACAAGGAGTTCAATCTGTTTCAGCCTGCTAGGGAATATTTGCCAATGATTGAAGAGGTGGATGCCTTCTTCTCGCTCAAGGATCCCGAGGAGGTAACATAATTTTTTTTTTTTTGGCATGCATGTCTCAAGTTCTCTGTATTTACGAAGCATATCAGCAAAATCTGAAAGGGGCCATATATACGTTTATTGTATGTACAAGTCAAGGAGTTTCTCAAGTGTCTTGTGACTTGGAAGGAGGAAAGTATGCAGTAGATAAAATAAAAGAGTCTCCACAGTGTGGTGTAAGAACAGTTGCAAACCTTAAGTCTATAATAGATTTCAGTTGTGTTCTCAAATTTCAAGTGTAGACTGGTTTAAAAAGCACAGGCAGTTGGGTTAATTTTAAATACGTGATCTTTATAAATAGTAACGAATCTCCGCATCTGATGCGTACCCTTGTACTAATGTTTCCGCACAAGTGAAAAACAGTTGCGAATAAGATTCAAATAAAGTACCCTTGTACTTTGGTGTTTACTAATTTCTTATGATTCCTGTGCAAATAAGGGAAGTTCATTTTAAAATTGAAAAGATTCTGAATTTGTTTGTCATCTGATCCTGCAGGTGGCGTGATGTCAAAATGCATTCCTTTTAAGCCCGGTTTAGGATTGACATGTTATTGTTTTTAATACAAGACATTGAGTTTGAGAATAGTCCTTAGTATTTAGTTTCAGTCAAGAAACATAGGATAGGCAGGAGATCAAAACAACTAATGAAAATGAGCATAAAATGAAGAAAGAGTGACGAGAGATTCTACGACAGATAGAAGGAATTCTTCAGAATAATAGAAATTCATAAGAACGTGCTATGCTTTTGTATACTCCCTTCGTATATGCTTAACGCATTCGTCCCTTGATCAGTATCTCGAGTTCCGTTTTGTTCCTTGATCTGTGTAACTAAAAGTCTGAACCATTAAAGATGGGATTGTGTATAGTACATGTTTTTTTGCATATAGCTACTTCTCACTAAATTGGCTAATCAGAGAGGTTTATACCCCTTGGGTTGCCAGTGAACATTATGTTGTCTTTCAATTTGTCAAACTAATGTGTATGCTATTGTACTGAGGGGCTATTAACTTGTTCTCCTTATCAATGTTGGATATAGGATCCAGAAAGCCACTGGGGCTGAGATCAACTACATTCAAAATATATTTTGTGATAGGGTGAGATTCAGGAAAAAGCATTAGCACTCCAATCTGTGAGGCTCAATGATGTAAGTAACTTGGTTTGTAATTCTGTTCCATGACAACTTTGTATCCAGTATGCATTGTTTAGCTTTATTTAATATCTATCTAATTTTCTTTACACATGATTTGGCATGGTGTAAGATGTAGGGGTAAGATTTGTGCACATTTTACGTCTCCGGATTGCTTTCAAAGCGAGATGCAGGGGCCTGGGGGTAAGATTTGCACACATTTGAAGTTTCCTAATGCAGTTAAATTCTTGATGCCTAAGTTCTTCGCATTAAACATCTCCCCTTCTTTTTTAATCTTAATTTTGTTTAATTTTTTTGCAGATAGGATTTGGTACATGTGTCATATTGACATGTTTTTTTCTTGCGTAGTCACGTTCTAGGCAGGAGCGCAGGAGAAGCGAATATATTTGCAATTCCTCGCCATTGCAGGAGATGGAGAAGGATTTTGATTCCACCGTTAAAAGGGAATGCTTCATATGTCTGTATGATTTACACCTCTCTGTAACAAGTTGCCCATGTTCCCCATGCAGGTATTCATGTATGCAGCATGCAAAGCTGCTTTGTTTTTGCAGATAGGATTTGGCACATTGTCAATTTAGTTGCTGGTTCACTTGATCATAAGTAGCAGTTGCCAGGAAAGATCAATTCCTTTATTCATGAGTCATGTTGTATATGCTTATTTTATTGTTGCTTGCAACTTTTGTCATCTCTAAACTTTGCCATATATTTTAAGTTAGTACAAAAATATGCAAATTCTATCCTAACTTTGATCTTCCTGTCCTGGATCCCATTATGCAGTTTTTTCCAATAAGGTATAATTACCTTAGAAGGTCTGATCAGGACATAAATCGTGCCAGTTACTGTGTCATTTGCAAGCCAGAGTCAAGAGAGTCGTCAAGTCTGAATTCCAAGCCAGAGTCAAGAGAGTCGTCAAATCAGAATTTGAACAGAAGATGCAACGGAACTTGGCATTTGCACTTAAAAAACTTGGAGGCAGTAGCTTCTAGTATCACTGCTTTCTAATTAAGTTTAAGCTTCTAGTACATTATTTAACTTAAGAATTGGGATGTAAAAGTACTTATGTTATGGATGTTAACTAGCTTTTATCTTCTAGTTTGGATGTTAAATTAGTTTGTTTTGTTTGGATGTTGAATCAGAATTGATAAGTTTGTTTGGATGTTGAATGGTATTTTGGGATTGTATACTTTTAAAAAGGTGTTGTTCATTTTTTTTTTGGGTAAAGTGTTACATTAGCCTGTTTTAGTGTTACATTAGCCTGTTACAATATTCTAGTTAAAAAATAGGGTCCACAGGTGGGGCCCACATGTTGGACCTACAGGCGGGGCCCACATTTTGGACCTACAGGTGGGGCCAACATGTGGGTCCCACTTTTTTAAAAAAACTGAAGCACCCTAAGGTAACCGAATATCTATGTTACAATATGCTATTTTTATGTTACAGTAGACATCTAAGGTAACTGATAGGGCATGTTACCCTAGGGGTCGAAATATGTTAGCTTAGGTACCCTAGGGTAACATCGAAATATGTAACATGTAATTTATGTTATCCTAGCCCAAAAATGGGTCTATTGTAACATTTTACCACCCTAATGTAACAAAATTTTTGGGTTGTAGTGACCCAAATCTAAACCTCTATTATCATCCTTCATTTTTTTATTAATAATATAATTAATGATAATTAGCCGATTGCCTTTTTCAATTAAAAGATGTTTACTTATAATTTATATGATATTACCTTTTATAAATACCTAAAATATCATATCTTCCAATCAATAATTTTTTTCTCTCTAATCAACATTTGGAGCGATACAATTGGATCAACCCAAATAATTAGCTGATTGCCTTTTTCAATTAAAGATGTTTACTTATAATTGATGCTATTATTTTTTATAAATCCATAAAATATCATATCTTCCAATCAATAATTTTTTTCTCTCTAATTAAAACACGTTGACTTTTAATTTAAAACATAATATTGTAATAATTAATACATACCCAAAAATATGACATCATATCTTCTAACCACTAACAAAATATAATAAAAATTCGTATACAACGAATAATATCCGTTAGATTTTTAGTTAAAAATTAGAATTGTTAGATCTAATGATTAAATATATTACATGATTAAATTTATTTACTAAGTACATACCCAAAAATATGACATCATATCTTCTAACCACTAACAGAATATAATAAAAATTTGTGTACAACGAATAATATCCGTTAGATTTTTAGTTAAAAATTAGAATGGTTAGATCTAATAATTAAATATATTACATGATTAAATTTATATACTAAAATTTCAAGGTTCAAATTTTTATAAATACCTAAATTATCATATTTTCCAATCAATAATTTTTTTTCTCTCTCTAATTAAAACACGTTGACTTTTAATTTAAAACATAATATTGCAATAATTAATACATACACAAAAATATGACATCATATCTTTTAACCACTAACAAAATATAATAAAAATTCATAAACAAAGATAGATTTTTAGTTAAAAATTAGAATTATTAGATCTAATGATTAAGTATATTACATGATTAAATTTATTTACTAAAATTTCAAGGTTCAAATTTTTATAAATACCTAAAATATCATATCTTTCAATCAATAATTTCTTCTCTCTAATTAAAACACGTTGACTTTTAATTTAAAGCATAATATTACAATAATTAATACATACCCAAAAATATGACATTATATCTTCTAACCACTAATAAAATCTATACTATATTATAAAAGCCGAAACATTAAAAGTTTGGTCGGTCAGTCGGTACGGTACCTATTGATTTTATTTATTTACCATTACTCAAATAAAATCCATCATACTAACTAATTAATTTCTTTTTTCAGGTTAAACATATTATCTTCTCTATTTTTTTAATAAATAAATAATTTTCTTTTTCAGGTAAATTCAAAATCTTTTTTATTTTATCTAACTAAAATTTCCATCGTACTAACTAATTAATTTCCCTTTTCAGGTTAAACATATTATATTTTCTATTTTTCAAAAACTAAATAATTTCCTTTTTCAGGTAAAATAAAATATTTTTTATATTTTATCTAACTAAAATTTCTCCTTTATTAATCAATTTCCTTTTTCAGGTTGAACATATTACCTTTTCTATTTTTCAATAATTTAATAATTTTCTTCTTAGGTAAAATACAATATCTTTTACATTTTATCTAACTAAAATTTCTCATTTTTTAAAAACTACGATCAATTTTGTATAATAAAATAACATAATTTTATTATAATTAGTATTAACTAATCAATTACCTTTTTGAGCTTACCTTTTCTCTTTTCTTTAACTAAAATCTCTCTTTTTCCAATTGTATAATGGACGGTTACCTTTTTCAAACATGTTACCGTTTTTCCTTTCTCTTACGAAAATCTCTCTTTTTCCAATTATATCACGGGCGATTCTATTTAATAAAAATAAAATAATAATATTATAGTACTAATAATTAAATGCACTTTTCAGATTTTGAAAGCTAGGTTTTTCACCAAATTAACATCTCAACTCCCTGAAGTATGGTTAAGGTATGTGTACTAGACCTCCGTAGGGGTCATATATGTTTGGTTCCGGTTTTTAGTTTGGCCATAAGAGTTAAGTTTTTATTGATTTCACAGTATTCAAAATTAGACAGGATAATATTTGTTTTGATTTTGGTTTGGAATTTAAGAATTAAAGTTTTAATGAATTACCCGATGTTATAACAATATACAGGACTCCAGAAAGGTACCTTTAAAATATTTGATTGGCCTTTCAATTTTCGATTTTACATGTCATAATAACAAAGGTAGTTGAAAAGATTACCAGTTAATAACATTGACACAGTACAGACCATGTTATTTGTAAATAAATCTTGGGACTCAATTTGATACTTATAGACATTATTTTGTTTTCAAGCAAGTTTATGTTCTTTATGGATTTGTTCAACTTAAGGTTCATGGGGTAGACATGCTACGTACCAGAATGGTCTTATGGAATAGCATACTTTTTATCGGATGTCTCCGAAGGGACTATGGAATAACATACTTAGAAGTTCAGACCCACGTCACAAGCCTCACCCTCTGGGTCAGGCAACATTGCTCTTATTTATACTCTAAATATCTTCTTTACTCGCGTTCAATTTCACTTCATATATGATCTCATATTTAGCACTTTCACTTGAGCTCCATATTAAAATATAAAAGCACTAACTTTTCCCTTTTTCAGTTTAGTTGGCTTTTTGAGAGAGAATAGGTAGTGGAAAATGTGATTGTTATAATTTGTAATCATACATTATTTGAAGATAAAAGTGAATAAGTGAGCTTCTTGCGGAGACCTGTGTTTTTGGTAAATAGTATTATCCCTCATTTTTTTTAATCTTCTTTATTTCTTTAATGCTCCTTTTTGTCATTACACAACATTTGGAGTGAGCCAATTTAGATTGGAACAAAAAATTCTATTATGATATTGTACTTATTTTCAGTAATGTTGTAGTACTACGATTGCATCTCCAGCCTTTCTCTTCTCCTCCGGCTCCAACTACATAATTTTAAATATTGAAAATAAAATACAATACAAGAAGAAGTTTGCATTTATAAATATAGGTTACATGCAGAGAGAGATGTTTAGTTATAGATAGACTACATAGCAACAACATAAGTGATAAAAAGAAAGATGTTAGTTACAGATAGACTACATAGCAACAGCATAAGTGATAAAAAGAAAGATAGTCCACATGATGATCAAGCTAATGAAGTATTGAAGTAATTAACAAGCCTGAACCACAAAAGCAACTTCCATTTTATAGGTATTGTTTATCATAACGTGGGTAATGGGTTTATGTATTCCCATTAATTTTATTTTTGGTCACCCATCTAAGTTGATCACAAAAAAATTAACAATCCATCAAAACAAGTAGTTTAAAAATATATTCAAATTCAAATTATTATATTCGTTTCAATAAGAACATACTTTTAATATAATAAAGTCAATAAAAAAATCAACAATTTCAGAAAGCGAGAGCCATGGTGATAGACCTTAATTTGAACATAAACTATAAATCTACTAGAATATTTATCTGATATTTTGGCTTGCTTATTTAATTGTATAATTTACTTATTTTTAATAAAAAAATCTATATTAATAATATATATACACTGTATTTTCATACATGAATTTACTAATAAAGTTTAATGGTCATGTTCAGGTGAGAATGAGAATAGTGAGAACACACATATTCACTATATTTCAAGCTATTTTAAAGTGCCCCGCTAGGGGCATCTTCACAAAAAAAGTCTTATAATTCTACCTTCTATCAATTCATAAAAAAAATTAACAAAAAAAAATTAAAATGAGAACAGTGAGAACACACATATTCGCTACATTTCAAGTTATTTTAAAAGGCCCCGCTAGGGGCATCTTCACACAAAATTCTTATAATTCTACCCTCTATCCATTCATAAAAAAAATTAACAAAAAAAATTAAAAATTGCTTGAAATGTGGTCTCATTGTTCTCCAACATTTACATATTATATTAACTATGAGGTCTCATAGTTAATATAATATGTTGTTGATATTATATGAGGTTTAATGTTTTGGAGCCTTTTAATGTTTTGGAGCCACTGGAGGTGAAGGGATTATCATTTCCGCATTTGAATAATGAAGACAATTTATTATTGTTTTCAATTAGAGAACAATATTTGTAAAAATATTTATTACTTTTATTGCAGATTTTGATGGATTAAATAAATTTTCAACATTGTTAAAATAGAATTGTATGCTACTTTTTTTATATAAATTTTAGTATATCATTATTTTATTAAATATTTATATAATTGTATATAATATCTTTTTAAGAATGATTAGTTATATAATTGCATACAATATCTTTTTAAGAAATCAATCAAATTAATTTGTTAAATTTTTTGTATTGTCAATTTAAATTAAATAAGATGTTTTAAGAAATCAATCAAATTTGTTAAATTTTTGGTATTATCATTTTAAATTAAATAAGATGCCGTGTACGTCGTTTCAAAAAAAAAAAGATGTCGTGTACGAAGTACGAGCAAAATGCTAGTTCAATTAAGAACGTGTACACTTCACAGGTTATAATCAAATATTTCGAACATGACGATAAAAAACTATTGTATAATTACATATTAGATGGTAAACATATACTTATTTCTAATTTATTTGACGTTGATTTAAAATTAAACATTAAATTATAAGTAAAATTTTAGTTATGACAATCAATTTTTAAAATAATACTAAGCATTTATTTTTTTAAAAAAAATGGACACGAGAGTATATTACATGGTGCGCAATAGGCAGTAGTATAATACTCCTATTTGGGTCCGTACTGGTCTGACAACGACCACTGAAGTATGGTAGCACATGCGTTGGTGTCATATCTCTTACCATAATCAACGGTCAAGATCCTCAGGTACGGCCTCTTTCTTTACGGTCTCGATTCTTCACACTCTCTCTCCGCTCTTATAGTGAGAGAGAGAGAGAGAGAATAAAGTAGCTCCTGTAGTAAATATCCTATACCTCTACTTACAGAGAAAACTACAGTACCACTTCACTTCTACCTCTCCCACTGTAGACAGTACTACCCTCTCTCTCTCTCTCTCTCTCTCTCTGAGTTCTCAGGTCCCCTAGACATCCACACAACTTCAACTCTTCAAGTACAATACTCTCTCTCTCTCTCTCTCTCTCTCTCTTTTAAATATCTCAGTGACAGCGATTGGCCACTAAAAAGCCTTTTCTTCTTTCTCACTTTGAGCTTCTCTCAGATATGGCTATCTCGATAAGTGAGCTTGGTTAGGGTCATGTATCTATATGTTATGTATATAGATGTTTCTTTTGAGCTACTTACTTTACTTGATTAGTATATGCATATGTTTTATATAGATTAGTTGATTTAAGTGATGAGTTTAAGTGATTGGGTGAATTTGAGAGAGAAAGGATGAAGGTTGGTGAGGAGGTTGTTGAAGATTGGGATTTCATTTGTTGGTGGAAGTGTTTAGGGTTTGGGAATTTTCTAATTCTGTATTAGCTTGAGGTTTAAGGGTTTAATTAGAATATAGTGTTGTATTAGTTTTAATTATAAGTTTAATTATATATTAAATTATATTTATTAGTATTACTTGAGAGGTGGTTAGGATATAAAGAATGAAGCTTTCAACATCAGGATTAGGTCAGCAGTCTCATGAAGGTATCTTTTTTTTTTCTTCAGTCCTTTATTATGTCGTTTTTTTTTGGAATTTAAATCTTGACTTTTTGTGGTGTCTATGTTTTGGTTTTTTGGTGGAGCATTATGGTCTTCCATGCTGTGTGTGAATATAATAGATTCTTTTTATAAAGTATGGTTGAAAGATGGGATTAAGTATTTGACAATAGAAATTGATGGGCTAATTATTTTTTTATTTGGGATTAATGAAAGAAGAGAAGAAATGTTTGAATTCGGAGTTATGGCATGCCTGTGCTGGTCCCCTTGTGTCTCTGCCAACAGTGGGTAGTCGCGTGGTTTACTTCCCGCAGGGTCATAGTGAGCAGGTTTGTGCAATCCGTTGCTGCTTCATTTTGCATATGATTGGTCATAGTGTACTTTATTGGGAAATGTATGCTAGATATGTGATCTTTCGGAGTTGAAAAGCAAATTATAAGAATTCCTATCTTAATTTGGAGACCAGGTTGCTGCCACAACTAACAAGGAAATTGATGGTCATATTCCCAATTACCCAAACCTGTCTGCCCAATTGATCTGCCAACTCCACAATGTCACAATGCATGTAGGTTCCGTTCTATATAGCATTATCATGTGTTGTTCTTATCGGTGTGTTACTTGAGTAGCAACGTCTCACATTTCTTGCTGGGATTTCAGGCGGATGTTGAAACTGATGAAGTATATGCTCAAATGACTTTGCAGCCTTTGACGCCGGTAGAATGATTTACTGATAGATATATGTTTACATGTAGTTATTGTTATGTATAGATGCTATATTGAACTATTGGGAAAATTCTCAGCAAGAGCAAAAGGATACATATCTTCCTGTTGAACTGGGAATTCCGAGCAGGCAGCCGACAAATTACTTTTGTAAGACACTAACTGCTAGTGATACAAGTACCCATGGGGGTTTTTCTGTTCCTCGTCGTGCTGCAGAGAAAGTTTTTCCACCGCTGGTATAAATATATCTTTGTTGAGCCTAATTTCTCTGTGTTTTCTGGTTATATTAATCTCAATTTCTTCTTGGGTACGTAGGATTTCTCACAGCAGCCTCCAGCTCAGGAGTTGATTGCTAGGGATCTTCATGATGTTGAATGGAAGTTTAGGCATATTTTCAGGGGTAGGTTTTGCATCCAGTATTAATCATTCAAAAGTTTACATGATGGATTGTGGTTTTACTGATCATCTTTTGATTACTTATTAGCAACATGCCATCTAATCAGCAAATGCAGTTTTCCATTTTATCTCTAGTTATTTCATAGTGGTTTTATTTGCTTTAATATTATTGCGTGGTTCTAACAAATTATATAGAAACTGGACAATAAATGTAAGGTTTATTCTGTCGGAGGAAAAACTTCAGAGAAGTTGGTAATCTGGCGGATGCATTAGAAGATAAGTTTCTTTATATGCAGGCCTCACTCTTTACTAAATTGCCGAACATTGCACAACTTTACAAGCCATATTTTCCTAGGAACTTATTGTGCTACATTTTAATTAAATATAGGAAATCGTTCCTTAGCTTTAAGCATATCTTGTTGGAGTTAATGTTAAATTCAATCAAATGTGAATGTCTGGTATTCGTAACTCTGGACCATATAGATCTTGCATTCTTGCAAAACCATCAGATTATTATTTTATTTTCTGCAGCAGGTTGTTGAACTCATCTGGTTACAAATATATGTCACAGATAAGGTGGTTTAAAGTTTAAGGAGTAATATATCATTAGACCTCTGTAGACTACTGTAATGGAAAGCGAAGCTTAGAGCTGAATAACGGATCTCACTTTTTTTTTGGGGTGGGGGGAGGAGGAAGGGGGGGGGGTTTCTGCCACCTTTATTGTGCGGCAAAAGGTAAACATCGAAGAAGGGTGTTTTTTGGTTTTATACAAAGCATTAAGTTGTAGAAATTAGGGGACACTCAATCTTTCCCAGTACACACGTGGAATCCTATAATCGTAATCTATTTGACATAGTAAAAAAAAAAAAGATGGGGGTTTGTCTCATTAGTCTGCATATACATTTTAAATTTGTCCACCTGTACATAAGCCAGTAGCTGTACCAGAACACTAGCAAAAGTCAAGAAAAAATTGATATAAAATTTATCTATCAGGCATATATAAAAAATTACATCAGTTAAAGAAAAAGGTGTAACGAATTTGGCAAGTCAACAATTTTCTATAACCACTGAGATCAAAGACTTGGATGCACAATGAACATAGAACCACTATCTGTAAGAGATCACCTTTCTTTCAGAATTTGGAAAAGTGCTGTTCTAACTATGAATCCTTTCGAAATTGTGAATATATGTCTTCTTTGCCTTTCCTTTCTTTTTGTATGTCAATGAAGGTATAATTGAAGTTCTGCAAATTCCTCTTTTATAGTGAATAAAAAACTTCAGCCCTGGAGCGATCCTCTTTTTTTAAATTTGACACTCCTTATGTTTCTGTATAATTAAGCTTTTCAACAAGTGATGCACTGGAAAGATATAAATCAAGTCAATTCATTTAGGAAGGTGGTGTAATTAAAGCATCATCTATCTTTATACATATGAAATAGATAATGGAAGAAAGAGTCAATGCTATATTGTACTGTGAGAAAGCGAAGAGGGAAGGTGTGCCCCCTCTGGTAAGAGATTAAGAAGTTGAGGGACAATGTTATGCAAGACTTATGTAATATATGACACTAGCAACTTCAGATGCAAGTTATGACATGTGAAGTTTATTTAGGCTTTTGATTCGGACTGGTGATTACTTCAACCAAAATGCAAGAACTCATTCAGATTAAAGGTGCTTGAGACAAGACAAAGCAGTATAGCTAGTCTTAAGTCTTATGCCTCCTTGTTATTAGAAGCATAATAGAACCATTCCAGTTCTGCACCCTCAGAATGTTTCTAAAATCTATCCCATTGTTGTCCCATCTGAAAAGTGTAAAGAATCTGTTGGTTTTTTTTTTATGAATAAAAGCATCTCATAAAGAAGAAGATATAACATTGATTTTAAAATTTGGATGTTCATTTTTCATGGTCTTGGAAGTGTGCTATATAGAGCTAAAGAGCCTGACAAACATGATCCCTACAAACTTGGTCTAATTTGACTAATTATTCTGGATAACCTAAAATTTAAAGAATAAGCATTTTTTTTTTATTCCTTAATGTGGATCCACACTTGGACACTGGTTATTTACTCTGAATGCTATCTTCCTAGGCTAAGACACTGGACTTTCAAGATAACAGTTTCTCATTTATTAAGTTTATTTTTTGACAACCATACATTCAGATGCCCTTAGTTCCTTCAAAGAGGTGCTTTTACCTTGCCTGCATCCTTGATGGCCTTCTGGAAAATCCCTTGTTATTACACCCTAATATCTGTTTCTGTTTTAAAAAGGGAACGTAGATTCATGAAAGTGTGCTAAATTTTCACCCAAAAGACTAAAAAAAAAAAGAACTATTTTTATACATTTTGTTGTAGTTTGTCAAGGATGAGTTGTTATTCATAATACCTTAAAAACTGATATAGTCCTGATTGGGTTTTGGCTGCGGATGCTGATGATTAATTACTGTGAGCCTTTATGGGTTTTTATAGTATCTTTGTTCGCAATAGGAAATTTAAAATTTTCTAACAACCCTGTACATAAAAATGATGTCCCTGCAGAGAAGATTACAGATAATGTCTTTCCTAATGTGTCTGGTTAGCATGATATATATTTTTTACTTATCGGTTATAAGAAGAACCGTTTGAGTGATGTGACATTAAAGATGTGCATGTTCTTGAGCTCTCTCTATGTATATATATTTATGTATACATATATATATATATCATCAATTGATGGAACTTATAGATATCTGGAACCTACAAATCATTATCTGGTTTTTACTTCAATATTATCTGTCCATTTAGTAGATTGAAATTTGTGCTATTTTACATTATTTAGAGTAAGCTATTCCAATAATTTTACAGATTATGTAGCAGATTCTCTGTTTCATAGGATTATTTTTAATGTTTATACATTTTCACTTTTAAGATTATTTGGCAAAATTATATCTGTTTTTTTTTTGTCCAAAATTAAAAGCAAGCAGTTTATCTTCTTGAAGAGATAAGCCGGTGACCAAATTGGTGAAGCATTCTGGGTCTTCTATTTTTATGATTATTAACAAACCTTTTCTATACTTCAACATTCATATTATGCTCTTTATTAAATCAGTAATCAGTATTAACTCTATGAAAACAAAGATGAACTTGGCTCTTTAGATTTCAAACTTCCAGGAATTCAGGAAATAAAAGAGTGAAGTAGGAAAGAAACAATGTACACTGCACATGTATCCTTTGAGAACTGCACTAGTCATTGTGATACAGTAGATAAGGGTCTTGTATTGATTTGATTGTTGTAGTGAAGATTAGAGAGAAGTGATAGTTGTGTTTTAGAAATTTACCCACATACATTTTTTTCCCCAACTGTATCCTTTGGTCACTGACTTTAAGTGACTGAATCACATATATAGTTCAGTATTTTAAGTTCCTTCACATGGTGTTAATGAAATAGTGTCATCTTAGCATGTGGAACTGCTTAGGATATACACTGGCTATGCTTCATGCTTCCATATATTACATTATTACTAACTATTCAACTGAAGAGAAAGGTTTCTGCTCTTTTCTTTCTTAAAGTTAAGGAATTACTGTTCACCTTATACCCTCAATCACACAGGACAGCCAAAACGGCATCTTCTAACTACTGGATGGAGTGTGTTTGTCAGTGCGAAGAGACTTGTTGCCGGAGATTCTGTTCTGTTTATCTGGTAATTGTTTATATTACTATTTTTACCGTTATTTATATGCTTTCAGTGATATTACTTCCTGCTTGTGAAATCTTGAATCTCTATGCCCAAAATTCCCCAAGTTAATTTCTTAATGTGTTACAGGAATGAGAAAAATCAGCTACTTCTAGGAATTCGCCGTGCCACTCGACCACAAACTGTGATGCCATCTTCCGTTCTTTCAAGTGATAGCATGCATATCGGACTACTTGCCGCTGCTGCTCATGCCGCTGCCACCAATAGCTGTTTCAATATTTTCTATAACCCAAGGTGGCTGGTGATATGAAGAGATGATATGTTTAATTTGCAGTTTTTTGTATCTTCTATTTACATGTCAGTTTCTCTCAGGGCTAGTCCATCTGAATTTGTGATAACTCTTTCAAAATATTTCAAAGCTGTACTTCACACACGTGTTTCTGTCGGAATGCGTTTCCGGATGCTTTTTGAAACTGAAGAATCAAGTGTCCGCAGGTATGGAGTATGGATAGAGCTGTAATGCTAGTAGATTCAGTTTTATTGGCGTGCAAGTACCCTCCTGAATTAGATGCCCCCCCCCCCCCCCAAAATAAATTGAATGCATCTGTTTCTAACTTGATCTTGTTCTCTTATGCACTAAACAGGTACATGGGCACAATCACTGGCATTGGCGACCTGGATCCCGTTCGCTGGCCGAATTCTCACTGGCGATCAGTCAAGGTACATATATTGTCCATTCTAATTTCATACTGAATTACGTCTTTGCTAATTGTTCTTTTTCTCGTTTCTATAGACCTCCATAGTGAAATTTCTTTTTGTATTCAAAGTCTTTTTGGTAATCTTATGTAAATACTATTGAGCCAAAAGTTAAGTACTGTGCAATATATCATATATCACATTACAATTTTGTTTTATGCTTAAATATCTTTATGTTATTTTCTATCCAATACAAAATTAAATGAACTCATTTTCTCTTCAGAGTGAGAGACAATTGTTTTTTCATTAGCATGTGCAAGCCTACTTTATTTTGTATCTCCCGTTGCTAAAGTTGTTAAATGTATTTAGACAATAGATTTATGTATACATGCTCATTTATTAATTGTCTCACCTAAACTAAAATCGCTCATCACTTTTTCTACTATGGTTTTGTACAAGTCTTGGTATGATACTGAGAGAGAAAATATTAAATCGGTTGTGTTATTTTTCATACAAGAATATACTCATTTACTGCAAATTTCCACTTCTTAAGAAAGGTATCTGTTATAGGGTATTTGCAGGGTTACATCTGTGCATCGATAGTCTGATGTTAGAGGTTTCTGTAAGTTATGTGTCTGTTTTCCCTGTGTTATTCAAGTGTTCATCAAATTTCTTTGTTGAAAGTTTATTTCTTTTTATTTAAGTGTTACAATGATATCCTACATTCGGTAACTTAATTTAAAAATTGCATACTGCAGAACTTAGTGTAGTTAAAGTTGGGAGTTATAAAGGATAACCTGCGTAAGGGCAATACCATATAAGATTCTATAGCCTAGCTTGTTTGTGTATTGTTCATTCTGCCAGCCTTTGTCATGTTCAGGCCCCCATGTTCCAGAGTGGTTTCCATGTTTCGGGTTCACGTCATGAGTTTTTTTTTTTTTTTTTTTGGGGTAAATGGGTAGGGAGTTGGCCTGTGGGTAGCAACTGCCTATAGGGGGTTCGACCACCTGACAACTTAGAAGTCTAGCTGCAAACCACCTGAGCTGACCGTGGTGGTAAATAACTAAATATGGTTTTTGTTTCCTTGGTCCCTGTACAAAGTTTAACATACTTGTAATATTTGAGATATTGATTATAGACATGTCTTGTCTACAGAAAATATATTGGTTGCCATGAAGAGACCCTGATTTTGTATAGGTTTTCTTTGTTCTGTTCTTCTGAATCAGTTAGTATGGTGCTAGTAGCATTGTAATTGACCTGGCTTCTATTGCTCTGTCTACATCTAGATTCTAGACTCATTTTTCTCAACACAAAATAAAGTATGCAAGGGAGCAGCAACCACTTTTGTCTTCATAGAAGAGGGTCATATTGCTTCTCTTTGTTTCCTTCCTTTTCCTCTGTCCTGTCTCTTGCTCTTTCCACAACAATGTTCTGTCCAAGTTAATGTACTGAGTGACAGAGCTTGAGTGAATATTTACTGTTCTTCTGGGGGGTGGAGGTTATGAACAATAGTCTTTTTGATCTATAACTTTTCCTCTTTGAAACGCTTCATTAGTTTTAGGTTGGATCATAATTGCTTATGAATTTACCTTTAAAATTAATTTGTTCCTTAATACGAACCTCGATGTTGTCTAATTTGCCCTAAAAATGACCTAAGGATGATATGAAGAGAAAAAAGATAGTTTACAGTTTTCACTATTATGTATAAAGATGAGTAGATGACGCACGGCGACACAATAGGGAAGAAAGAAAGAAAAATTATTGAGTGTATGATTTAAACTTTAATATTTTATTTATAAATATATGTTTAAAAAGTTGAACAAGCAATATGGTAGAATATTTTTTCGTCGGTCTCGAATCTTTTTGCCGGATCCTCAGCCCGTCCTAAGAAAGCTCCGTCACTGGAACTACTCCATCTTTTTTTACGAAAGATAGATGTGTTGGTCTTTTGATTCTTCACAGTAAATATCACGATTCATTGTGTGACTTGTGTCCAACTAGTGCATAACATAATTTGGTGTTGGCAAACTTTTTTTTTTTTAACTATCCCTGATCTTGATTGATTTGATCTTGTTTTGTGCATAGGTTGGTTGGGATGAATCAACTGCAGGTGATAGGCAACCACGGGTGTCATTATGGGAAATTGAACCCTTAACTACATTCCCCATGTATCCATCATTGTTTCCTCTTAGGTTAAAACGACCGTGGTATCCTGGAGCCTCATCTTTCCAAGGTATTGTATAAATGTTTAATCAACATAGCTGATGTTCCCTGTATCATGTTAACTTTACCTAATGCAGCTTCCTTGCTTCTATTTTGTTTTAAAGGTGTGGGGTTATTTACACTTAAAATGTATCAGATGTACATACAATCTCGTTGAACTAATTTTTTATATGTCCCGAACCTTTACATTTGTCAATGTATATCCCTACCATTTAAGTTTTTTCAAATGTTACATCATGATGCTAACTTACTGTGTTCAAGGAGACGCGACAATTCTTTTTTGAGTTTGGAATAATTTCGCGATAAACCGACCACAATTAAAACCTTATACATTAAAGTAATTTTCATAAGATGCCAATATGCAAGTAAATTGGAAAATAGTATTTATTCATGTTTAAGTATTTAATGAATAAAAAAATCAGATGTTTTGAATGATATCACCCGCAAAACAAAGTTTGTACATATATGATTTGCTGCAAAAAAGGTGCAAGATTAACAAATTGGGTAAAGATTTCTCCCAACTTGGCTGGCGCAAGGGTGCTTACTATAATAAATGGTAGTTGTGTTGTGTACATTTATAATAAGTCAACTATTTCTTATGTTTTCAAGAAGTTTGGTAAACTGACATCCTATGTACTTTTTGTGGCAGATGGCAGGGACGAAGCTGTTAACAGCATGGCGTGGTTAAGAGGTGAAATTGGTGAGCAGGGACTTAATTCGCTGAACTTTCAGTCTGCTGGTGTGATTCCGTGGATGCAGCAGAGGGCCGATCCAACCTTTACCCGCAACGATCTTAACCAGCAGTATCAAGCTATGCTAGCAGCTGGATTGCAGAATGCAGGAGGTGGAGATTCACTGAAACAGCCATTCATGCAGTTTCAACAGCCTGTCCAATACCTCCAAGCCATGGGTAGCAATAATCCATTATTGCAGCAGCAAGCACTTCAGCAATCCGGTCCTCATTTGCATGGACAAACCCAATTGCTACCAGAAAACCACCCCAGACAACTGCAGCAACAAATGAGTAGCCGACCCGAGGACCATCACAGTGCATATCCTGAGGCGTATCTGATCCAGAGTGAACTGCTCCAGCAGAGGCAGCAAGCAATTGTTCCTTCACCTTCATATTCAAAAAGTGATTTCTCAGATGCAAACACTAAAAATTCAGCATCTATATCTCCTTCCAATATGCAGAACATGCTGGGGTCACTGAGTTCACAGGGAAGTGGAAATCTTATGAATTTCACAAGAACTGGTCACTCTATGCTTGCTGAGCAACCAACCCAGCAGCAGTCATGGGTCTCAAAGTTTGCTTCTCCGCAGGTCCATACATCATTGTCTCTTCCTCCGTATCCTGGAAAAGATGCTGCTGTTGAGCAAGACAGTACTAGCTTGGATGCTCAGAATCAAGCTCTTTTTGGTTCTAATATCGACTCTGCAGGGCTCCTACTCCCCACAACTGTATCTAGTCGCAATACTTCTTCAATTGATGCTGATATTCCCTCTATGCCATTAGGAGCATCAGGGTTCCATAGTTCACTTTACGGTTACATGCAAGACTCATCCGAGTTGTTGCATAGTGCAGGACATGTTGACCAACCAACCCCTAGCAGTACATTTGTAAAGGTATCCTTGGAAAGCTGATCTTGTACATACAAATATTGTCGATGCTTGTACTAGATTATGCATTAGACATTTTTGCATGTTTGCAGGTGTACAAATCTGGGTCAGTTGGGAGGTCATTGGACATCACCCGCTTCAACAGCTACAACGAGTTGCGTGAGGAGCTGGGTCAGATGTTCGCGATCGAAGGGTTTCTTGAAGACCCTCAAAGATCAGGCTGGCAGCTTGTATTTGTCGACAGGGAGAATGATGTACTTCTCCTTGGAGACGACCCTTGGGAGTGAGTGCTTTACTTCATTAAAGTTGGATCAGTTTTTGCCTAACAGTTTTTGCTTTACCAGTGGATCGGTGACCAATTAATGAAGTTTTCCTGCAGATAGAAGTTTTTTACTTTTTCAGTTTTCATTTCCTATCCCCTAAAACCCAAATTCCTTTCCTAGAGGTCGAGTCGCTGAGATGTCTGTCTGTCCCTTTGCATGGTTACTTTAGGTTTATATAAAATTTAATGAATGCTATGCTGAAATTATATATCTAGATGACTTCAATCAACTATTTTAATAAATTTATCATGTACTTACGATACACGATAAATCCTGTGCAGGGCATTTGTAAATAATGTCTGGTATATCAAGATTCTCTCCCCTGAGGATGTTCAGAAGCTTGGGAAGCAAGAACTTGAATCTTTCAACCAAAATGCAGGTGAAAGAATGAATAGCAATGGAAATGATGATAGAGACCTTCTCTGTGGACTACCTTCTCTAGGTTCACTGGATTATTAAGAATGTTGGGATGGTCTACCTTTCCGAAACTCTACTTCCCAAGAGTGCAATATTTCTCATGTAGTTTGTCTTCCTAGTCTAGCAGTTTACTTTTGGTCTTTGTGACCTTTCCCCCAAGTTATCATTCCATCAAGTGCTCTATCTACTAGGACATGTGGTTCTTTCTATGAATTTGTTTTTGTGAGATGAACCAAAGCTAAACTTTGAACTTAAAAAATGTGTAACTTTTTAAGATGTGTTATTAGAGCTGTGCTCTTAAATATTTGTTTCTGAGCTTGTTCCTTTACATAAAGTGTTTGATATTGGGTGTTCTCTTAAAAGTCAACCAAATACAGAGAAAATGAAGGGTGCATAAAAAAGAGATTAACCAAGTCGCGAATATCAGAACTCTTGCAGTTAGCTTCATTTTTCTTTCAACAAATGGAAGTGTACTGGCTAACTGCAATATCCCTTTATTTAATATCCAATATTTGCCAGCAAAATCCACAAAACCGGTTCAAGTATGTATGTCAAGAATGAGGGGGTGTGTTTTAGACTAGTCAAGCATCAGAATACCCTCCTGGGCTGCCTCATGTTGGAGATCAAGTCTGCCGTGTGACGTCCGCTTAATTCTTGAACTTCCACCGGAATTTTAGCAACAGAATACTGACGCCTTGGCAGAAGTGAGTTCATGCATGGCACCTTCCCAGGCTTCCTTTAAATATGCTGAAGCTTTTTGCTCTTCACTGAATGCCTTCCCAGGCTTCCCTAGATGACTGCTGCATCGTCAGTTTTTTCGGCCAGATAATGCTTTTACCATTAAGATTGGGACTCGAACTTGCACCATCACACACTTGTCAATCCTGCAGATATATCGGAATGTATTAAAATGCTGCATTGTCTTTACTGCAACTGCTTCAAAAGTTACTGAGTAAAATATAGCCAGCATGAACATGAGTGTGTTGCCAAGAAGTACTTCCCTCCATTACTACTTCAACATTACTTTCAGGACCCATGAAGCTAGCTGATGATGATGATGATGATGATGATGTGAGGCTACATGCTTGACTATGGCGCGCTGCCAATATGTTTTACAAAACTCAAATAGGTTAAAACATTCGCAAAGGATGTTCGAAACTCTAGAGATGATTGTAAAATTTTAGTTTTATCGTTCTATCATGTATGATTGTTAAGAATTATTATGAGTCAACTTCATCATGTTCGAATAAATAAATTCTCGGAAGATAATTAATACAACTTGTGAAGGTCCAGAGTGCAGGAAGAGTGGGAGACTACAAAAAATGTACATGTACCACTCTTTACCCTCTAAAATGATCCAAACAAAAAAATAAAGCTTAAGAAAAGAAAAGGAGAAAAAAGAAAGTGTACATAAAAAGTGAAGAAAAACTAAAAATCACACCGCTTGTAACATCTGTTTACAAAAAGAATTATACCAACGATTGCTCATTGTTCTGTGTACTCCATCCCGACCCTAAATTTGACGTCATGGATGTAGTGTCAAGTGTAGTGGCCAGACTAAGATCATCATCTTCAATTGGCCCCATTGCTGGCCACACGAAAGATGGCTTGAATGGCGGTACATGTGGCACTGGCATGTTCCCCAGTAGAATCTGAACTATGGTTGAAGTTTTAGGCCTTTCATGTGCTATCGGGTGTGAACAAGCCAACCCTAATAGCAACAGTCTTTCAGCTTCCTCAGCTACATAATCTCCAGCAAGCCTTTCATCGACAGCATCAAGTATACGTCCATCTCGATGTAAAAACCACACCCAGTCTACTAAGAATTGGAAACCACCTATTTTAGTGCCAGGCCTCTGTCCGCAAACTACTTCAATCAGCACTGCTCCAAAGGCATACACATCCGATCTCTGGGTGGCCCTGCCCGTGTGGAAACACTCTGGCGCAATGTATCCAACCGTGCCTAGCACTCCCTCAGCCTCCATATACGAAGTCTTTTCGTTGTCCAGGGCACGTGCAAGGCCAAAGTCGCCAAGGCGTGCATTGAAGTTGGAATCAAGCATGATATTGCTGGCTTTGACATCACGATGAACCACTCTTACATCGTATTCATTGTGAAGATAATGCAGAGCAGAGGCTACTCCGGAGACGATTTTGTACCGCAGAGCCCAGCTCAGTGGCTGCTTTCCAGGTTCAGCAAATAGGTGCATGTCGAGGCTTCCATTAGGCATGTATTCATAGAGTAGTAGTAGCTTTTCGTTCTTGTAACACCATCCTGTGGTCAAAAGTGGTAAAGATGTTTAGTCTAGCAAACATATATCTTACATTTTAAACTTTAATAAAAAAGAACAAGTTTCTGTTATGTCTTGATAACTGAAGTATATGATCACTGAACCACAGTTACATTCAAACATGTTATACAGTTATCTGTTAAGTCTATATGAATCCAGAGAGGTTTAAAATTCATCTCTAGTTTTAAAATCACCTAAATAAACTTCTTTCATTTTAATCAGACATATATATGATGACATGATTCGAAATTGCATATGGTAATCCAACTAGATTTTCTATCATCATCCATGCTTAACATTCCTATATGTTATTTGGAGGGCTCCATAAGGAATGTCAAAGGAAACACCACAAGCTATATGGTATATTTTTTAATGCAATAAGGCCATGTGCATATGAAAGCCACAAGCACTTCTTCAAACACAGACTAGTCAAAAGTGTGCTTATGCAAGACACAAGCACTTGTTCAACACATTCAAGTCAAAGTTGGATGAAAATGATATAAATCAAGTACTTCTCCATGATAAATGAATAAATAAATCAAATGTCTTAAAAGCACATTAGAAACGTTAGGATTTATATCATAATAATGCAGAGAGTCTAGCTAGGAAAGGGCCGATCAGGGACAAACTTTCTGCAATACGATTTGCTCGCAACAAATGTTTGTTATTACCGTCAGGCATGGTTATAAAAATCGGTAATCAGTATAAATCGGTTAAGTTATTGATTTAAGATTAATCGGGTAATCGGGGATTAATCGGAAGAATTAATCGGATATTATAATAATATTTTATATATTAGTCTAACTTATAGTTAAACATATCATTTTAAATAAATTCATAGGATTAATCGGATTTCAAAAATCGAATTGGTTAGCAACCTTATAGAAGATTAATCGGGGATTAATCAGTTAAATCGGGGATTTTTAGAACCATGCCGCCAGCCATATTGATTTCTATCTTTCTTTTTCATAGCCTCATAATTCGGCTTGGCATTCAATTGCCATCAACCCAAATCAAAAGAAAAAACCAGCTTATGTGGGTCAGGTGGTTGTTAGATACTTGGATGCATTACAATTTATATTATTTTCCAGTAAATTAGTTGGTTGTTTTTATTATCTTTAAGCTCAGCATATATTCTATTCCAACTACTACCTATCAGGGTAGCTCATGGATGAGAACCTGATCCAAATAAAATTTAAAACTTATAATTAAGTAGTCTTTCTTTTTTTATATACATTTACCAAGACCAAGAGTAGTAGAGCAGATCCAGTAATTTCTTTTTGGTAAGTATCCAATGCTTTTGGTTACTGTTTGTTAATAAAATTATCAATCCAGCTTGGCTCTTTGTCATCTTATTCCACCTAGCCACCATTACTGACTCATATTTTGCTAGTTGGCAAATATGCCAAAAGAACTGAGAAGGGATGTAACAACTATCATCTCAAATTTAGCAAGGCAACAAGAACATGATCTAGACTCCACAAACACATACTTGAGTACAGATAAACATCAATAACTCAAACAAACATAGAATGTTGCCCTCGTAATTAAGACGGGGAGGATAAGTTGTACGCAAATCTTTGTCGGAGATGAGAGGCCTAATTGTAATAGTAACATGTATTGTGCAAAAAAAATAATCTAGCGATTTTCGATTCCTAATATTTTTTAACACACATGAACATCAATCATCTTCACAAACAAACAAGGAAACCATGCTAAAATCAAAAACCAGAAATAGCATAAACATGTAAAATTCTCGGAGAAATCAAGAACAAAAGAGAGTGATTTAAGAAACTCACCGAGCAACCGAACAAGATGTTTGTGTCGTAGACGATTAATAATGGTAAGCTCAGCCAAGAAATCATCCTCACCCTTAAGACTTTCCCTTGAGAACCACTTGACAGCCACCTCCAAATTGTCATCATCAGGCAAAACACCCCTGTACACAACCCCATACCCACCCTGTCCCAACTTAAACTTGTCATCAAAATTATTAGTAGCTTTTTTCAAATCCCTGAAGTTAAACTCTCTTGGTGTCCCTGGTAAACTTCGAAGTGCCCCTAATATATTGGACGAAATGCTGCTCTTCCTCTTCCGTTTCTTTTTCAAGTAAACCACCATAAATCCCACCCCCACAATCAACAACAAAACCACCGGAATCCCAACTCCTAACGCAATCTTCATCACCGGAACCTCATCATCCACGAGATAAGAAACCGTGAGGTTCCATTTGCGCACACAATTTAGTTCAGTATCATTCCCCGTAGATGCAGAAAATCCAAAATACGAATACTTGTTAACATAAAGCGCGAGATTCAGATCTTGTTTCAGAACAGGCTCATCAGGCATAGGAGGAGTTGGTCCATCTTTCGATGTTTGATTCGCAATGTAAACTTCTAGAATCTTCTTAACACCGTCATAATTCACCCAAATATTATACAATCTAGTATCTATTGGAGCAAGCTCAATCCCGAAAGGAGATAAAGAAGTTGTATTCACTGATTTAACAGAGTTTAAGTTAAGACCAACGTGATTATCATCTGGATCGAACTCTTGCCTAGCTGTATCTAACTCAATGGCAACTAGTTTATTGTTGACATCACCATCAGTAGATGCATTAGTTAATCCTAGATACTCGCCATAACTATTAAACGGCATGTCTAGGGTTGGAGCTATAATAAACGCTAGCCCTTCTCCAGCAATTTGACCATCAGGCCTGTAGATATTAATTTGAAACGATGAGTTGAAAGAAGCAAGCCTTTTGGTTGATTTGTTTAAAGATTTCAAGTCACCATCCCATAGTTTGAACTTTCTAGGAAGGAAAGCTCGGCCAGACCGGTTTTGTCGAGAGACTAAGCTATCACTGCCGGAGCTGTCTGGAGTGAGCTGGATGGCATCTTGGTTTACGGTTGCGTTAACCAAATGAAAGATCTGGCTGTAGTATTTGGTATCGCTAAACGCTGAGCTCACACCATAAAGTCCCGAGAAGTGCTTGATTTTCTGTGAGTTGACGACGGAAATGCTAAGAAAGAATAACAAGAAGAAGAAGAATGTTACGACGGTGAGGCTTGGCGGAGCTACCATGAGTTGTGTGTATATGATAAGAGAAGCTATGACAGTAGAAAAAAGTATTGATGCGTGTGTTTGTTGTGTGTGTATATATTATATACGAAATTTGTATGTTCTTCTGGAGCTTGGTAATAGAAGGAAGGTGGATGGGAAGCAAGTATTGTATTGTAAATTTGCAAGGTTGTTTTTTTGACTTTTTCTATTATTACAACAGTTTCATACTCTTAGTCATGTGTAATAAATTTATTTAAAAGCTATTTAATGCATTATGTTTAATTAATAAACTTCAATGCTATATAATCTTTAATTTGAAAGTATTCTATAAAGAAAATTAATTTACCATGATCAAATTGGTAAGGCAATAGAAAAGAGACTTGGATGCCCTACACTTCTCTTTTGTACGATGATTATTCATTAAGGATTTAAGGTGGCTGGCTGCTTAAAATTACAAAATTTAACAATATTTTTAATAATTAATTTAACATCAGTGTTTCATCTAAACCAAGTTTTGACCAATAAATAATGTTCTTAGGGAGATGGTATTTAGCATCCGTATGCTAAATACCGTTACTGAGCATACGGTTTCCCAGCCGCTGGGGTTTTAAAAAAAATCCCACCGTACCGCAGAAACTTTCCGCGGTAAGGGGCACGTACCGCAGAAAATGTCCCCCTATTTTCACATCAAAAACAGTACTGTACACGTACCGCGAAAAATTTTCGCGGTACGATGAGTTTAGCATACGGTCAGCAAAGGTTTGCACCAGACCGGGACCCATGTTCTTATTAGTACTCCCACGTATTTGTCAAAACTACACTATCCAATATGGAAACTACTGCATTACGGTACAGGGTTTTGACAAACAAATACATGTGTTTAGAAAACACGATTGTTTGTACTTTGTACTATCATTACATTTTTGTTTTACTCTACCTATCGCCATATTTTTTTTGGAGAAAAAAAAACTTATGCCATATTCAATTTTTTATGCACAGCAAAGATATTTAATCATTGTTTGTAAAGCTAACTGCCTCTGCCCTTGGTTGTAAAAATCGGTAATCGGTATAAATCGTTTGAGCTACCGATTTAAGATTAATCGGGTAATCGGGGATAAATCGTAAGGATTAATCGGAGTATTAATTGGATATTATAATAATATTTAATATATTAGTCTAATTTACAATTAAACATATCATTTTAAATAAATTCACAGGATTAATCGGATTTCAAAAATCGAATCGATTGACTACCTTATAAAGGATTAATCCCCTTAATCGGGGATTAATCGGCTAAATCGGGGATTTTTAGAACCATGCCTCTGCCTATTAAGTACAAAAATTATTAAATCTGTACAATCTATGTATTGAAGAGAAAATATGTAGGAAGATCATAATATAAATAATGTTAGTCAACTAGCGCAAAATTTAGAATTGGATTAATCACTTAAACAATAACCATTGTTATTATCTACACGTAATATTTTATGCGCAATAGGGAGGCTAGGGCGTGCGTAGATTGCAAGGTGTTCCGGAGTGAGGCTTGTGCTTCTCAACACCGTCTGTTGGTCATGGATCTTTCCATAGGTGGCCGAGATGTTCGCAGAACGAGAGAGTCAAGATCAAGAATACTTTGGAAAGACTTGAAGGGAGAGAAGGCGGCCGAATTCAGGGAGTCTTTGTTTAAAGAAGGTTGTTTCGATCTTAGTGGGGATGTTAACTGTAGGTGGTCCAACATGGCGAAGGCAATTCGGTGTGTGGGCGAGAAGGTGGTGGGGGTCTCTTCAGGAAAGTTCAGTGGACATAAAGAGTCATGGTGGTGGAACGAGGAGGTTCAAAAGAAAGTAAAGGCAAAATGTATGTTATTTAAAGAACTTTTGTCGAGTTCAGGGACGGAGAGGTCTCTGAAGCTGGAAGCATACAAGGTGGCGAGACGAGAGGCAAAAAAGGCTGTGGCGAAAGCCAAGAGTGAAGCGTACGAGGGGCTGTATAAGCGCCTAGATACCAAGGAAGGAGCGAACGCTATTTTTAAACTAGCTAAAGCTAGGGAGAGAAGGCGGCGCGACCTGGGCTCTGTTAAGTTTATTAAGGATGATTCAGGCCAAGTGTTAATAAGTGAATACGCCATTAAGGAGAGGTGGAGTTCATATTTTCACAATCTTTTCAATGGGGCGACGAGGAGTGGTGCCAGTGTGGCGCAAGAGGTCACTCTTTCGCCCGCTCGCTCAGTCGGCCCTTGTGATCGTATCTCCAGAGAGGAAGTCAAGGGTGCCCTTCAAAAGATGGCTAGAGGGAAGGCGGTAGGTCCGGATCAGATACCAATCGAGGTGTGGCTATGTCTTGGTGAGGTTGGCGTTCTATGGCTAACAGATCTGTTTAATGCACTCCTCTCGGGTTCTAAGATGCCAGAGGAGTGGCGGCGCAGTATTGTAGTCCCTTTCTTCAAGAACAAAGGTGACGCCCAGAACTGTAGTAACTATCGAGGAATTAAACTACTCAGTCATACTATGAAACTTTGGGAGAGAGTGGTTGAATCACGGATTAGAAGAGAGGTTGAAATCTCAGAGAACCAATTTGGTTTTATGCCGGGTAGATCGACGACCGAGGCCATTCACCTCGTCAGACGCCTTATGGAGAAGTTCAGAGAGCGTCGCAAAGACCTCCATATGGTGTTCATCGATCTTGAGAAGGCGTATGATAGCATCCCCCGTGAAGCTATTTGGAAGAGCCTATCGGAGAGGGGAGTGTCGTCGGAGTACGTCAGGGCGATTCAAGACATGTACTCTCAAGCTTGTTCCTGCGTTCGGACCCCAGTCGGTGATGCTCGGTATTTCCCTGTGGAGATTGGTCTACACCAGGGGTCGGCCCTTAGCCCTCTTCTTTTCGCCCTGATCCTAGATGTCATGTCGCGAGGGATTCAAGACGCCATCCCTTGGTGTATGCTCTTCGCCGATGATATAGTGCTAGTGGCGGAATCGAGGGGGGAGGTGAATGAGAAGTTGGAGTTATGGAGATCCACTTTGGAGCCCCAAGGACTGCGTCTGAGCAGGTCTAAAACCGAATACCTCTGGTGCAACTTCAGTGGTGACGCCAACGAGGAAGGGGTGGAGGTTAGGATTGAAGATCAGACCGTCCCTCGTACGGAAAAGTTCAAGTATTTGGGTTCGATCATCCAGAAGGAAGGTGAGATTGAAGACGATGTCACGCATCGTATCAACGCGGGGTGGCTAAGGTGGAGGGCTGCGTCAGGGGTGATGTGCGATAAGAAAGTCCCGTTAAAGCTGAAAGGGAAGTTCTATAGAACAGCTATCCGTCCTGCGATGCTATATGGTTCGGAGTGTTGGGCGGCGAAGAAGGCCCTCGAGTGCAAGTTGGAAGCAGCTGAAATGAGGATGTTGCGATGGTCCTGTGGCCGCACGATGTTAGATAGAATCCCGAATGGGGTTTTCAGGAGCGAGTTGGAGGTGGCACCTTTTGCTGCGAAAATTAGGGAAGGGAGGTTGAGATGGTTCGGCCACGTTCGTAGGAGGCTTCCGGAAGCCCCCGTGAGGAGGGTCGAGAGTCTTACAGTTGTTGGGGTGAGGAGAAGAGGCAGACCGAGGAGGTCGTGGGAAGAACAGCTCAGGATGGATTTGAAGGCAGTAAACTTGGACGAAAACGCGATAGCCGATAGGAGTTGTTGGAGGCGCCAGATTAGAGTTGTTGACTCCCTTCTAGGGAGTGGTTCTGTGGTTGAGAGGCTCAGAGTTGGGCTCTCTCGTTTAGCTTTAGCTTAAAAGCTTGGCGTTTCATCCTCATATTGTCTTCTGTTTTCTGATTTTGCAGGTGCAGGGAGCTTGGCCGGAGGTCATCCTAGATCAGGAGAAGAGTAACGCCCCTTGCCCGAGTAGGTAAGCCCCATGAGATCCAGGCCATGGGCCCAGGTTCGGTCGACTACTTTACCCACCTTTACCATCATTGTATTAAATTCACTTTGCTATTCGGTGCACTAAGCCGGGGGTCTTCACGGAAACAGCCTCTCTACTGTAAAGTAGGGGTATGGTCTGCGTACATTTTACCCTCCCCAGACCCTGCTTCATGCGGGATATACTGGGTATGTTTGGTTTGGTTTGGTCATGTTTTTAGTCTTATGTCAGATTTATTCATTTTATTTTATTACAAGTTGAGAAATTTGTGGTTGATGATTTCATGGTTCCGTAAAACGAAATTAACAACTCGCAAGATGTTGACTGTACGGGGCAAGAGCCGCCTTGTGTCACACTGGGGTCTGGATCCTTGTCCCCTTCCTCCGTGTCCCCCTTGTGTTCCTTACTCTTTTTAGTACAAAAAGAGTGTCCCTACGGGACCCATTTTAATAAATAATAAAAATGGACTCCACAAGAGCATTTTTTTGTATTAAAAACAACAGGGGACACAAAGAAGACATGAAGGAAGGGGACAGAGGATCTCGACTCCACACTGGGCCATGTAGTTAGAGATGACATGGAAAATATTAACAATCGGTACTTGTAAAAATAATTACTCCCTCTCCCTTCGTTTTATTTTTCGTGATTAATATATGTGTGATCAAATAGATTATTTATATTTTTCATTCTATTATATATATATATATATAATATATATATAATAGATTTCAAAACAGAGGTCGAAAATGACAACAAAAAAACTGGAACTTGAACTTCCAGTTTTCAGTTTTCAGTTTTCGGTTGCATAACCTCATATGCAACCTTATATGCTATATTATGCTATATTGGGGAGCAAACAAATTTTCAACTTTTGCAACCTCCAATTTTCAGTTGCAACCTCCAGTTTTCAGTTGCAACCTCATTTGCAATTCACACGGCTGCGCCGCCAGAAATTAAAAATGAGGTTTCAATGATTGCAAACTGTAATTTTGAAAAAATAATCTTCAAGAAAGGTATTTTTATAAATAGTTTCACAAGTGGTAGTATTTTTAAAAAAAATAATTTGAAGGATGGGTATTTTTGAAAAAACCCCAATAAATTATTTATATTTTCTATTAATGTACAAAATCATTTTTAAATAGCATGTCATAATACCAAATTATCAAAATATGTAATTTGACTATCATTTAATTTGGTGTTAAAATCCTACTAACTACATAATTATACAAAATTTATTTATTAAATTTAATTATTTAAATTCCATCCCATGTTCGATTCCCCATAATTACATAAATAAATAGTATTTTTTTATATATTTTTATCATCCAATCTTCTACAAGTTTATATTTAAATAATACTTATTAATTATATTTATTTATTTCTTTAAATTTCTTTAAATTCACTCTGTGTTCGATTTCTTATAAATACATAATTTAGTAATATTTATAAAAGGTAATATCTTCAACTAAAATTAAATGTGAAAAGGGCAATCGACTAATTATCATTAATTTTATTATGTTAATGTGAAAAAGGCAATCGACTAATTACCATTAATTTTATTATATTAATCAACTAATTACTATATTATGTTATTATTTATTTTAGTTGTTATATTTTTCTTGAAAATTATGGTGTGATATTTTTGGGTATATATTTTTAGGTGTTTATAGAAGGTAATATCTTCAACTAAAAGTAAATGTGAAAAAGTCAATCGAATAATTACCATTCATTATATTATGTTATTATTTATTTTAGGTGTATTTATTTTTCTTTATAATGAAGGGTACATAAGTAAATTCACGAAGTACCAAAAAATAGGTACCAAAAAACAGGTACCAAAACTTTTAGTGTTTGGGCTTTTATATAATAGTATAGATTTATTTATTATATACATAATTTAATAGTGTTTATTTATTTATTTATGGTTCGCTCTAAATATCCAGTTTTTATTATTTCAAGCCAAAAATACCCATCTCGCGCACGATGATCTAAATACCCACAGAATACACCTATAACCGATGAGTATGCTAGGTCACGTCCACAAAAGAAACGCAAATCCTGGATCCAAGTTCTGGGTTACGCCAACACAAAAAACATAAGTTAACAAGATACGCTTCGAAAACCATCGTATTATAGGATACGCCGCATGTAAATGCGTGTCACATACCTGAACTCTGGCGATCAATGACGATTGAAAGCGCGATTTTTCCGATGAAATATTTCCTTTCTATTCAACCCTTTCCACCCTTTCTAGTTATTTTTCCTTCATGTCTTATATAATATTATATTCGTCTTTCAAAGATCTACAATTCTATACCAAATTAAACCAGTTCTATTGTTGGATTGTAAACCCCAATCATATATCTACGTCAGCGATTTTCCGACTATCTCTATTACACTTCGTTCCGTCATCTTCGGGCATTTCGTTGACATTCTGCATACCATTAGATTCATCATTTGACGATGTACAATCCTATACCATTTTTAATCAATTTATAATACTGGATTTTAAACCCCAATCGAAAAGATTTCGTCGGAGAGAAAGAGAGAGTGACGGGGAAGAGAGAGAGATGGAGGGCATACACCTTAGGATTAGGCGTATGTGGTGAGTAAAAAAAGCGATGTTTCTATCGATATGTAGTTTGGACATATATGTAATTTAAAATGATTATTTTGAGCAATTTTTTTGATATTACTGTGCATCATTTAATATAATTTTGCACATTAATAAATAATATAGATATCTATACTATTATATTAAAGCCGAAACATTGAAAGTTTTGGTTTTCTCCTAAGTTTTGGTTTTCACTCTAATTATTTAATTTTAAATTATTTAAATCAAATGAATTTACAATATAAAACAAATCAAATGAATTCCGTTAAACCAATACAGAGTAGTATTTTATATTTACACCATTACTAATACAGCTAAACTTAAAACCTCTGTTGCCTTACAGAACTCTATTCTTCTAAACCTCATCTGCGCAATCTTCATCAATTCAATACACAATCTTCTTCGGCTTTTCTCTTCTTTTTCAACACCATATATCAAACATAAATATACTATTATATTAAAGCCGAAACATTGAAAGTTTTGGTTTTCTCCTAAGTTTTGATTTTCACTCTAATTATTTAATTTTAAATTATTTATAATCTATCTATACTATTATATTAAAGCCGAAACATTGAAAGTTTTGGTTTTCTCCTAAGTTTTGGTTTTCACTCTAATTATTTAATTTTAAATTATTTAAATCAAATGAATTTACAATATAAAACAAATCAAATGAATTCCGTTAAACCAATACAGAGTAGTATTTTATATTTACACCATTATTAATACAGCTAAACTTAAAACCTCTGTTGCTTTACAGAACTCTATTCTTCTAAACCTCATCTGCGCAATCTTCATCAATTCAATACACAATCTTCTTCGGCTTTTCTCTTCTTTTTCAACACCATATATCAAACATAAATACTTTTCACATAAATACTTTTTCAACACCATCTATACTATTATATTAAAGCCGAAACATTGAAAGTTTTGGTTTTCTCCTAAGTTTTGGTTTTCACTCTAATTATTTAATTTTAAATTATTTACAATATAAAACAAATCAAATGAATTCCGTTAAACCAATACATAGTAGTATTTTATATTTACACCATTACTAATACAGCTAAACTTAAAACCTCTGTTGCCTTACAGAACTCTATTCTTCTAAACCTCATCTGCGCAATCTTCATCAATTCAATACACAATCTTCTTCGGCTTAACTCTTCTTTTTCAACACCATATATCAAACATAAATACTTTTCACATAGCCGTTAGATCTAATAATAAGGAATATTTTTTATTTAAATCCCTCTTCCAAAGATCAAGGTTCAAATCCCATCAACAACAAATTTACATTAAGATTTTATATTATTAATTCTAATCAATACATATCATTTATTAATTCTAATCAATACATATCATTTATTAAACTATTATTATTACTAATAAATTCGTAATAAATTATTCTCTATTTTATTTAATTATATAATTTTAAAAGTATTTAAAAGTAACCCGTGCACGGGCTATAAGCTAGTGAATTATTATAATTTAACTCATAGATAATGATCAATGGACTTTAGATTTCATATTTGTGTGCAAACTGATATCCCATTTGTTTATCTCTATCTAATATTTATATAAATTTATTAAGATAGGAGTACATCAATGGCTACGGAGTTGCGCCGTTTGGGGTGCATTTTTTAATTTTTAAAGTCAACTATTTCGATTTTGCAATTTCAACATCTTCTACATTACTTCTCCCCAGGTACTTCACATGGAAACAATTTGACGCAAAATCGAGTATAACTTAGAAATTTAGAATATTTTAAGGGTAATGCTTAACATAGCCCTTTGGATAAATGCATTTAATATGTCAATTTTGTACATAATACATCAATTTTGCACGAATATCAATATAATTATTTAGCAATTTGGGATGTTTTTATTAGTGAGAATTAATGTGAATGCAGGGGGTCCACTATTATTAATTGAAAAATTAAATAATGATGTAAAGAAGCATTGAAAAACCAAAATTCCATTAAATAACTAAAAATAAATATTGAAAAAATGAGAATATTTAATGCTTAACCATAACCCTTAGGACTATTGTTAGCATTTCCCATACTAGCCTATAACCCGTGCGATGCACGGTTGCTTGTAAATTTTTTAATTATATTTTATCATTAAAGTTTTAAGTTGTATATATTTTTTTATTAATAAAATAATTTATAACTTTATAATCCCATGTATATAAATATTATTAAAATTATTTATTTTGAATTATTATAGTTGTATTTTGAATTATTATATTTGTGTATGTGGTGCATATTAATATTAATACATATTATATAGCCTATGTGTGTTTTTTTTTTGAATTTTATTAATAATAGATATTTAACCAAACCAAAGAGTGACCAAAAAAAGAGTATCAAACCAAATATATACTGTTTTGCTTATATTTTGAATTATTATAATTGTATTTTGAATTATTATATTTGTGTATGTGGTGCATATTAATATTAATACATATTATTTAGGCTATGTGTGTTTTTTTTAATTTTATTAATAATAGAGATTTAACCAAACCAAAAAAAGACTACCAAAAAAGAGTGACCAAAAAAAGAGTACCAAATCAAATATACCCTGTTTTGCTTATAATAGTATAGTATAGATAGTATAGATATTAATATTAATACATATTATTTAGGCTATGTGTGTTTTTTTTTTTTGAATTTTATTAATAATAGAGATTTAACCAAACCAAAGAGTGACCAAAAAAAGAGTACAAAAAAAGAGTGACCAAAAAAAGAGTACCAAACCAAATATACCCTGTTTTTCTTATATTTTGAATTATTATAGTTGTATTTTGAATTATTATATTTGTGTATGTGGTGCATATTAATATTAATACATATTATTTAGGCTATGTGTGTTTTTTTTTAATTTTATTAATAATAGAGATTTAACCAAACCAAAGAGTGACCAAAAAAAGAGTACAAAAAAAGAGTGACCCAAAAAATAGTACCAAATCAAATATACCATGTTTTGCATATATTTTGAATTATTATAGTTGTATTTTGAATTATTATATTTGTGTATGTGGTGCATATTAATATTAATACATATTATTTAGGCTATGTGTTTTCTTTTTGAATTTTATTAATAATAGAGATTTAACCAAATCAAAGAGTGACCAAAAAAAGAGTACCAAAAAAGAGTGACCAAAAAAAGAGTACCAAACCAAATATATCTTATTTTGCTTATAATAGTATAGTACTAGCTTATAACCCGTGCGATGCACGGGTTTCTTTTAATATGTTATAATTTTTTTATGCTATAATTATGTTTTTATATAATCATTATTTTATAAAAATTATTTTAATATTATTTTATATTAATTTATATAAATTTAGTTAATGATATGCATGATTTAAAATTTATATTATAGAATTTTAAGTTAAATATGTCGTTGACGGTTAAAAAAATAGGTCGAATTCGAACCTTGAAATTTTAGTAAATTAATTTAAACATATAATATATCTTATTAGATCTTATGGTTTTGATTTTTTACTAAAAATCTAACGGTCATTATTCGTTGTGTACAGATTTCTAATATACTTTGTTAGTAATTAGACGATATAGTGTTATACTTTTGGGTATATATTAATTATTGTAAGATTATATTTTAAAATAAAAGTTAATGTGTTTTATTTAGAAAGAAATATTATTGATTGGAAGATACGATATTTTAGGTGTTTATAAAAGGTAATATCATCAATCAATTAAAAGTAAACCCCTTTTAATTAAAAAAAAGCAATCAGCTAATTATCATTAATTATATTATTTTACTATTTATTTTAATAATTAGGATGACCGTGCTGAAAATCGAACCAACAAACTTTCAATGCCCATGCGATGCACGGGTTTCCTTTATTATGTTATAAATTTTATTAAATATTACAATTATGTTTTTATATAATCTTTATTTTTAATATTTTTTATTTTAAGTTAATATAATTTAATATACTCATGTTTACGGTTTATACTAATGTTTCCCTAATATAAATAATGTATACGGATTTTTAATATATTTTATTAATAATGAAAAAATATGGTGTGATATTTTCGGGTATATATTAATGATTATAAGATTAGTTTTAAATCAAAATGGTAGCATGTTTTAATTAGAAAGAAAATATTAATGATTGAAAGATATGATGCGATTGATTTTTTAGGTGTTTATAAAAGGCAATATATTCAACTAAAAGTAAATGTGAAAAAGGCAATCGGTTAGTTACCATTAATTATATTATGTTATTATTTATTTTAATAAATAGGATAACCAAACCGAAGACCAAAACTTTTATTTTAATAAATAGGATAACCAAACCGTAAACCAAAAGTTTCAATGTTTCGGCTTTAATATAATAGTCTCTTTTCTCTAACTAA
The DNA here is from genome assembly GCA_037693485.1 of Kitagawia praeruptora. NCBI lineage: Eukaryota > Viridiplantae > Streptophyta > Magnoliopsida > Apiales > Apiaceae > Kitagawia > Kitagawia praeruptora. The sequence continues at coordinate 139,100,224 of CM075345.1, forward strand.
AATATCTCTTTTTTCAATTATGTCACGTATTACCTTTTAAAAATCTTCTTTTATATTTTATTTAACTAAAATTTTTACTTTACTAATAAATTTCCTTTTTCAGGTTAAACATGTTACATTTTTTTAATAACTAAGTAATTTCATTTTTCAGATAAAATATAATATCTTTTATATTTTATCTAATTGAAAAACAAATTATAATTACTGTTGTTCTCCTTTTTGGAATTTATCCTAAAAAAACTTATTTGACAGGTTAAATAAGAACTGAAAAGGCTGGCCAATCCTAAAATTGCTTCCCACATGTGAAATATTATTCGTAGTTGCTAATGTTGGAGGGTGTTCTACCAAAGGAATGTCTGAATGTGAATGTAATGGGGTAAGGTGGGTAATAAAAATTAAAAAGTGTAATTGATAATATTAATATTAATAATATTAATATTAATTGGGTGAAGGGTAATTAGGTAAATTCAACAGGTACCAACCAACCAACCAACCAACCAAACTTTTAATGTTTCGGCTTTAATATAATAGAACTAGCTTATAACCCGTGCAATGCACGGGTTTCTTTTAATATGTTATATAAATTTTATTTTATGCTATAATTATATTTTTATATAATTATTATTTTGTAAAAATTATTTTAATATTATTTTAATATAATTTAATATAAATTTAGTTAATCATGATTTAAAAATTTACAATATTATAGAATTTTAAGTTAAATATGTCGTTGACGGGATTCAAAACTTGAATTTTTAGTAAAATACTTTAATCATAAAATAAATCTTATAATTACATCTAACGGTTCTTATTAATTACTAAAAATCTAACATTAAATGGTTTAATATTTTTCGGTATACATTAATGACTGCAAAATAATGTGATTTAAAATTTATATTATAATTTTTTTTAAAAAAATATGTCTGACAGAATTCGTACCTTGAAATTTTAGTAAATTAATTTAAACATATAATATATCTAATCATTAGATCTAATGGTTCTGATTTTTTACTAAAAATATAATGGTCATTATTCGTTGTATATATATATGTCTATTATCTTTTGTTAGTGATTAGACGATATATTGTTATTTTTTTGGTATATATAAATTATTGTAAGATTATATTTTAATAGAAAAGTTAACGTGTTTTATTTAGAAAGAAATATTATTGATTGGAAGATACGATATCTTAGGTGTTTATAAAAGGTAATATCATCAATCAATTAAAAGTAAACCTCTTTTAATTAAAAAAAAGGCAATCGACTAATTATCACTAATTATATTATTTTACTATTTATTTTAATAGTTAGGATGACCGTGCTGAAGATCGAACGGACAAACTTTCAATGCCCGTGTGATGCACGGGTTTCTTTTACTATATTATATAAATTTTATTTAATATTACAATTATGTTTTTATATAATAATTATTTTTAATATTTTTTTAATTTTAATTTAATATAATTTAATATTATCATGTTTACGGATTATATTAATGTTTCCTTATTATAAACAATGTATACGGTTTTTTAATATATTTTATTAAATAGTAATATAATTGGAAAAAAATATTTTAGTTAGAGAAAAGAGAAAAGATAAAAAATTAATTTATTAGTTAAAAGTAATTATATTTTGTTTTTTAATTAGAAAAAATATAAAAGATATTATATTTTACTTGAAAAAGGAAACTGTTTAGTTATTAAAAAAAAGGTAACATGTTTAACATGAAAAAGTATATTGATTAGTAAAGTAAAAATTTTAGTTAAATAAAATATAAAAGAAAATTTTAAAAGGTAACCATGATATAATTGAAAAAAGATATAAATTTTAAAAGGTAACCCATGATATAATTGGAAAAAAATATATTTTAGTTAGAGAAAAGAGAAAAGATAATTTGAATGAAAAATTAATTAATTAGTTAATAGTAATTATAATATGTTTTTTAGTTAGATAAAATATAAAGATATTATATTTTACCTGAAAAAGGAAACTGCTTAGTTATTAAAAAGAAAAGAAAAGGTAACATGTTTAACTTGAAAAAGGAAATTGATTAGTAAAGCAAAAATTTTAGTTTTTTTTTGTTAGATAAAATATAAAAAATATTTTATCTATAATTAAGTAAGGGTAAATTAGTAAAATCAATAGGTATCAACCAACCAAACTTTTAATGTTTCGGTTTTATATAATAGTATAGCTTAAAACCCGTGCGATGCACGGATTTCTTTTAATATTATATGATATGTTTTATTAATTCGATTTACTTTTTTTAAAATATGAATTTTAGAGGTTTAAATTTTTAAATGAGATGATCTGATAATAATTACATAAATGTTAATTAGCAGAAAAAATATTTATAAATGTTATCTGTTATATTTCTATGAAAAGAGGGATTTTAGTTAGAAAATATTGAAAAGAAAATACATCTTTGTTCAAAAAGGTAATCGGTTAATTATAAGTACTTATAAAATTATAATTTTATTTTATTAAATAGAATGCCGTGATTTAACTGAAAAAAGTGAGGTGTTAGTTAGAAAAAATTAAAAAGGAAACATGTTTTAGGTGAAAAAGGTAATTGATTAGTTTATAGTAATTATAATTCAATTATGTTATTTTACTAAATAAAATTGCTCGTAAAGTTTTAAGAAAAGGAAAAATTAGTGTTGCCCGTGATATTTTAAAGAAAAGAGATATTTTAGTTAGAAAATATAGAAAAGATGATACATTTTAGCTTAAACTTAATCGGTTAATTATTAACATTATAATATTGTTATTTTATTTTATTAAATAGAACCGCCCGTGATATAATTGAAAAAAGATAGATTTTATTTAGAGAAAATAGAAAATGTAATGTGAAAATTAAAAAGATGACATGTTTTAGGTGAAAAAGGTAATTGATTAGTTTATAGTAATTATAATTTAATTTATGTTATTTCACTAAATTAAATTGTTCGTAGTGTTTTTAGATATTGAGAAATTAATGTTGCCCGTGATATTTCTAGAAAAAAGGAATTTGAATTATAAAATAGGGAAAAGATGATATGTTTTAGTTGAAAAGGGTAATTGATAATTATTAGTATTATAATATTATTATTTATTAAATAGAACCCCGTGATATATTTGTAAAAAAAATATTTTAGTTAAAGAGATATTTTAGTTATAGAATAGAGAAAAGGTAACATGTTTTGGCTAAAAAAGGTAATTGATTGGTTAATAGTAATTATAATATAATTATGTTATTTTCAAAATTGCTTGTACTGTTTATAAGAAAGGAGAAATTTTAGTTAGATAAAATAATAAAGATATTGTGCTTTACCTGAAAAGGGAAATTAATTAGTTAGTGACAAATAGAAAAGGTACCTTAAAGGGGAAATTAATTAGTTAGTGACAAATAGAAAAGGTAATATGTTTAATATGAAAAAGGAAATTATGTAATTAGTTAATAGTTAAGTAAGGGTAATTAGGTAAATTCAATAGGTACCAACCAACCAACCAAACTTTTAATGTTTCGGCTTTAATATAATAGAATAGATAGATAGATTTTAATTCACCAAACCTCGGTTTGGACGTGTACAGGCTAAAATTAACATAATTATGTATGTAGAATCAAATTACCCTTCAAATCATTAACCTAAATTTTCTATCACCCCTTAGAACCACAACAACCAAAACTATGCGAAGTTTTGTTGGAAACAACGGCGTGCTCATTTCGCTTTATAAATGCATATTTTTAAGGGTCTTTTTTAGGTCTGTCAACGATCGGGTTCGGATCGGATCGATCTAAATCTATATCCAAATATATTTGTTTTTATCGAATTCGGATCGGATCGGATCATACCTCAGATAATAAAAATCGATCCATATCCAATCCATTTAGTTTAATGGATAAACGGATCGGATTTCGGATATCTATTACTCCATTTATTTTTTAAAATATAAAAAAAATAATCAAATCGATATATATATCATTCACCATTTTAAAAGAAAATTAGTAAAATTTGAAAAGTTACAATTTAGAAGTTGGTGTGTAAATTTTAGTAGCAATTAAAAATTTAAACTATTTTAATAATTTTAATGTTCAAACACAATGTTTAAAAAAACATAAATCACAAGTTCAAATCGATTATAAGAAACATACGAAGTCAAGTATTTTGAAAAAAAGAAATTTATTTTTTACTGTTCAAACACAATGTTTAAAAAACATAAATCACAAGTTGAATTCGAATAAAAGAAATATATGTAGTCAAGTACTTCGGAATTTTTTTTTTATTTTTTTCATAACCTACATTTTGAACATAGCCTTGTTCTTTGCTGCAGTACAAGTAAATATAAGTAACCATTCATCCACTAACAAAAATCACTGTCCGAACATATTTAAATTATAAATGCAAGTTTCTAATACAAAAATTGACATTAAAATACAAATACGCAAAATACAATGACGTTAATTTTTGGAGGCTGGAGTGTATAAGGTTTAGAATTTTCAGTAACGTAACTTATTATAATATAAAATATTTTAAAAATATTACTATATATGTTATATAATATATTATTATATAATTAAACGAATCAGGTTGTGGATAAGTGGATCGGATCAACCTAAATCCATATCCGATCCATTTATTATTCGGATCGTTCTTATCGGATTGGATATTTTTCAGGCAATCCATATCCATTTAAATCAGTGCGGATCGGATCGGATCGGATATCCGATCCATTGACAGGCCTAGTCTTTTTAGTACTCCCTCCATCTTTTTGATTGTTATCAATTTTTTTGTCACTTTCTGGCATGCATTTTAAGGTGGATTTTAAGGATAATTTCATAACTTATTTTTAAAATTTTCTTTTTTGTATAAAAATAGGATTGTTCTATTTTTATATAAAAAAAGAAAATTTAAAAAAAAGTTATGGAACTATCCTTAAAATCCACCTTAAAATGCGTGTCAAACACCTTATTTTGAAATGATAACAAATCAAAAGGATGGAGGGAGTATATGTTTATGTACACATTTTAATAATCAATTTTTTATGATTTTTTTATGAATTGACAAATCTAATTTATTGGGAATTTTGTGCATGCTCTATTATCATTAATGAAAATAAACTAATCACAAACTGCCAACTAAATTTTTATTATATGCCCTTGAATATACATTAAAAAAACCGTATTTAAAATATAAATTTTCTAACTTTTGATAAATTCAAGGATGAGCAAATATCGAATCTAGACAGAGCACTTAGCACTTATTCTCTTATGTGTTACTTATTACTCCCTCCGTCCCGGTTTGTATGAACCACTTTGATCTTCACGGAGATTAAGAAATTGTAGTAGAAAAAGAGTAAAGTTAGTTGAAAATTGAGTAAAGTGGTGGGATCCATCATTATTTAATAATAGATTTGAGATAGTAGATGAAAATAGTGGGTGTAATAGTGTTTATTTAATAAAAATATGTATAAGTAGTGAATGTAATAGTGAAAAATAGTGTTAAAAAATAGTAAGTATCTTATGTTCATTCTTTTTGGGACGTCCAAAAATGGAAAGAGGTTCACATAAAATGGGACGGAGGGATAATGTAATTGTACCAAAAAAATTCTCTGAAAAAATAATGAGATTGTATTGCAGGCTACTAAATAATTATAATAATTATGTATTAGAGGGAGTAGAAGATTAAATTTTCTTCACACATTTGGATTATGCGTGCTTCTGTTTCGGCATTATGCAAAAGTTCCCATCAAGTGGAAACTAGTAAGATGCATCTGCATTTGGAAGAAAAGATAAACTTAAAAATTACTAGCAAATGGTTAGTACAAAGCGAGTTAATATATGCAAGTTCTTTCCGGCCACTTTATGTAATATGATGATTAAATAACTAAAGCGTTACCTTTTTCTTTTTGACGATTGCTTTATATTCTGTTCCAGACTCCAGAGTATACAAAAAACACGTATATACACGCAGAAATATTTATAAATATGTAATGTACGTATGGCTAAAGTGTTATGAAGAAATGTATGAGACGAAAAACTGCAAGAACTACTTTTAATTGGGAGAATATAAAAAAAGAAATAATCTTATAGCTGAGAACATATAGGTGCTTAACTGCTTATATATGACAGAAGCAAAATTTATGTGGTAGTGGTAGACTGGTAGCATCATAGCATGTCTGAAAAAGACATTGTCTTGGTAAAGCAAAGATCCTCACTGTCCCTTGCATGAGGAAAAAGTCTACATATATTCAATTGGAATAATTAAAAGGAAAGAAGAGATTGAATTGAGTAAAAAACGAAAAGGGGAATAGTTATTTAGCAGGAAAAAGAAGGAGAAAAAAGAAAAGGGGTGTATTAATAGATAGATTAGCTGGCCATTAGTTTTTTTTTTTTTTTTTTTATAATTCGGTGTTCGGACCAGTTTGTGTGCAACTCGATTAATCCAAAGACCATTACTCCTTCCATCCCAATTTACATGTCCCTTTTGAAAAAATACGCATATTAAGAAAAAGATTGGTTGGATAAGATTTTTCAATAAATAACCTTAATAAATGCATTGAAAAATGAAAATAAAGTTAAGTTTTAAAGAAGTCAAGCATTGAAAATACAAATATAGAGGTAATTTTAGAACATTAGACTTAAATTTGTATAGAAAAAAGAGATATTTATATCAAAAAAAGCAGGAGACATGTAATTTAGGATAATAATTTTTTTTTTACAAAAGGAACGTGTATTTTAGGATGGAGGGAGTAATTTTTGTTCGGTAATGCTTTGAAAATATACTTGCAAATTGCAATGCATATATGAAATGCATGTCTTTCGTAGGTCATTTAATCACTTGAATAATTTATTCATTAGTCGCCTTGTTTTTTAAATAGATTTATTAGTCACATCATAAGGAACTTTTGACATCTTCACACGTAGTACGGATGATATCAGAAAATTAAGTGTTAAGTTTCTGAAAAAAAAAAATACTCCGTACTCCCTAGGTCCCAATGATTTCTTAACATTTGAAAATGGGTTGTTTAACACACATTTTAAGTTACATTTTAAACATAGTTTCACAATTTATTTTTGAAAATTTTCATTTTTGTATAAAAATACAATAATCCTTTTTTTATACAAAAAAAAGAAAATTTTAAAAATAAGTTATGGAACTATCCTTAAAATGCGTGCCAAAAAGTGAGAAAAAAAATGTTAAGAATTGGTTGGGACGGAGGAAATAGGTAATTTAATATGGTATGTGAGTTTGAATTGGGATTTGGGAAAGGTTTCAAGTTCGAATTCCTTCCATTCTTAACCCTTTTTTTTTTTTTACAAATTTAAAGTAAATTTTATTAATTTTAAAAAAACTAAGTCGGGACAAATTTTATTTTTTTTTCTAATTTTATTATAACATTCTTAATTATAATAAGGAGTGTTAAAAGTATAAAATTAAATAACAAAAGATATCTTTAATGAACATAATTTTGATTAATCTTATTAATATAAATAAATGTATCAACTTTAATTTAATTTTAGGGAAAATGGATTTTTTTGTCACTAAACTATTGACCATTTTAGAAAACTGTCACCGAACTAAAATGTTTTTACATATTATCACTAACGTTACCAATGTTTATTTTTTGTCACTAAACTATTTACCCTTTTAAAAAATTATTACCGAACTAATTATATAAATTAAAAATATGATATGTTTATTCTTTTGGAAAAATGGTTTTTTCAATATTTGTATGATTTATATTTGTTTTTTATTTTTTCAATCATAATTATAATTTTATTTAATATTATGTGTATAAATATTTCTATATAATTTTTTATTTATATTATTTGTGTTTGTCATTGAAGAATATAATTTTTGTTAGTTGCTCATATTTTATTTGTGTTTATATATATAAAGGATATGATTTGTATGTGCTTTTTGGAGATGTGTTTTAATTAGCAAACTAATGTCTAAAATATATAAATTTAGACGAGTTAAACAACTAAAATATTATGATATATAGTACTATAATGATTTTAATAATCTAATACATACAAATTATTTAAAATCAAATATTTGTGTTCGAGTGCAAGAAGATTTCGATATGAACAAATAATATAGATTAGTGTAGGAATAGGATTTTAATGAATACTAGCGTTCTACCCGTGCTACACCGATAAATTGTATTAATAAATTAATATAAATATATTATTTTAATTTTTATTTAGGAAAATTTATAATTTTATTGGAATATTAATTAACATAAGTATAAAATTACTTATTCGTGAATTCATACCAATTGAATTAATATTAATATTATGAACCAATCATCAAAACAAATACAACCCACGTTGAAAAGTTCAAAATCCCTCTTTATTGTTTTTTTTTAAATTTAGCTTTCATTTTATTTCTCTCTTTGTTAGAGAATATTTTTATGTATCATGTGAACAAATTTTTCACCCATATTCTAAGAATTCGGTATATTTATTAAATATCGAATCCTTAAAATATTTATTATATTAATTTATTGAAAATATTTTTATGGTTGTGGTTAATTTTTCAATTACATATTAAAATGTGTAGAAACTTAATCCTCACGACTCCAATAAATCATTAGACTGTCTATCAAAAAAAGTTTGCATGTTTCAGCAGCGATATGAGAAAGGATATCTACTGTGCAAGATATATAAAACGAACGTAGTTATAACAATAGAAACTTTCATCTAATATAGTTTGCTATATGATTGTTCAATATCATATTTACAAATTATATATCCTTTTATTAATGAACTGATTTACTATAAAAAAAATTATCAACTAACCAAACAAATTCAATATATGGTGTTCTTGGAGTAACATATAATTTTAGATTTTATGGTTATTGCCCTTAGCTTATTTGTAAAGACAACTTAAAATGTGCATTTTCAGTTTGGAAGTTTGTATTTTGGTTTTTTATTCTTTTCTAGTAAAACATGGAATAATAAATTTTAGTTTTTTTTATTCTTAAAATAAGACATATGAAAATGAGTATTATCTACCTTTATTTTAATTTGACTAACTTGTGAAAATAAGCTACTGTTCATAAAATTAAAATAAAGTGTGTAATATATAAACACATAATCACATTTGTTGTGGAATAAAAACTAGGTTATGATTATGACGGCTAGGGTTCGGGAGCTTCGTGCTTTAATGGCTGCATCTGCGTTCGAGACTAATCGGTCATTACAGAATGCCTATGTATCTCTGTATTAGAGAATCAAGCCAAGAAAACGTCGTTCTGAGATGAGGGGTCAGACCCTTTATATAGGCTGAGAAGCCCTAAAATCGTAGTAGGGTTAGGTGACTTGGTGGGCAAGTCACCGACTAGAAGAAGGTTCTAGTCTCCTTCCATGTATGAATCAGTTTCCATGTTGAGATATGTATCTTGGAGGCTAAGTCAAGCAAGAATCGTATTCTTGTTTGACTCTTATTTGCTGAGCTGTTTTACTACCCTTAATATTAATTACGAAATTAATATTATAATTAGGGTTTGGGCCCAACTGGTGGGCCCCACTTTTGGACCATCCTAGGTTTAATTAATGCCACATTAAATGTGTCTTTAGGGTTTATTTTTAGCCCATATCATTTGCCCCCCAACTTCTAGGAAAATTGATCAGGTTTTCCTTGAAGTTTTAACGGCCTTTTCCGAGACTCGGGTCAGGGTTTAGTACTCTTGAGCGAGTATTTTCAACAATATCATCTTAATGTAAAGCGTGGAGCGACCGACGCATTTACGACGATGTTGAACGACACTAATCAGTGTTAAACGGCACTACACAGCGCTAATCAGCCTCAAACAACGTTTAAACAGTGTTAAACGATGTTAAATGGCATAAAACGGCACTAACAGCACTAATTGGTGCTAATCTGTGCTTATTGGCACTAATCTGTGCTTAATCGGCACTAATCTGTGCTAATCGGCACTAATCTGTGCTTAATCGGCACTAATCTGCGCTAATCGGCACTAATCTGTGCTAATCGGCACTAATCTGTGCTTAATCGGCACTAATCTGTGCTAATCGGCACTAATCTTAATCTCGTTTCAGTACTGAAAATCATCCGAAATTCGCTGAAAAAGTCGGGTTCTAGGACCACAAACTACCCGTGATCGGCCGGATCAACGGGTAGCTCGTGGTCGGCTAGCCCGTGATCGGCCGGAGGGGCACGATTCACCGTGGTCGGCCACACGGTGATCGGCCGGGGCAGTTCATTCCACGGAGGTCGGCTGCACGGTGGTCTTCCACTCCGTGGTCGGCTGGCACGTCCCCGGGTGCGGTGGTCGGCCGTCTCGTGGTCGGCTGCTGCTCCCTCGGGCGTGGTGGTCGGCCGCTTCGTGGTTGGCCACTCCGTGGTCGGCCGGAGGCCTTCAAAATGGGGTGATCGGCTGGTCCGTGGTCTTCCACTCCGTGGTAGGCCGAAGGCCTTTAAAATAGGGTGGTTGGCCGCTTCGTGGTCTTCCACTCCGTGGTTGGCCACTCCGTGGTCGGCCGAAGGCCTTTAAAATAGGATGGTCGGCCGCTTCGTGGTCTTCCACTCCGTGGTTGGCCACTCCGTGGTCGGCCGAAGGCCTTTAAAATAGGGTGGTCGGCCGCTTCGTGGTCTTCCACTCCGTGGTCGGCCACTCCGTGGTCGGCCGAAGGCCTTTAAAATAGGGTGGTCGGCCGCTCCGTGGTTGGCCACTCCGTGGTCTTGATCTCAAGTCATTCGTCATCTTAAGGATCAAGATTCTTGATCTTGATCTCAAGTCATTCATCATCTTAAGGATCAAGATTCTTGATCTTGATCTCAAGTCATTCATCATCTTAAGGATCAAGATTCTTGATCTTGATCTCAAGTCATTGTTTTGGTCACTCGTGACTTCTAAGGATATTACTCTTTAATTAGCATTGCTAACTTTACACTTATAGCTAATCTCCTGGATTAACTCCTTAAGCGTAATTAACTTTTGTATTGCAGCTTTAACAATTATATCGATTGTTTCTCCTCAGTTCGTATGAATTATAACGATCCTTTCTGTATAAAACGAGTAGTTTCTGTCCTTTTTTCATCTTTAAACGATAGATGACCTGTAAACGCGAATCAAGCTGAACCTTGACCTGATACAACAGGTCATGTTTCTTCTATAAAAGAAGAGTGGTAGCCTTCATTTCAATCACTTCTTCATTTTCAAAGTTTTCAAGTTCTTAAGCTCTGTAGATTTTCAGTCCCAATCGGGGATCAAGATTCCAGATCAAGTTTGCAGCTTCAAGTTCAAGTTTCAAGAGCAAGATGTCAGAGAACAGCCGACCAGCTGCCCCTCCGGTCTCCATGATGGAAGCATTTGCCAAAAGGAGCAAGATGAGGACAGCAAAAGGTAAAGAAAAAATAAAACCCCCTTCATACGTTGAGCATAAATTTGAATCTTTACTAGATCTGCTAAACATCATGAGGGATGCGTTCCCAAATAGTGCAAGCTTAGATTCATTTCATAGTCCATGCAAGTTAACGGAGAAAGATGTCGAAAAGATCAGGAGAACATACTACTTCCCAGATGCTATTAAAGTTCGACTTCCCAGTCTAACTGACAAAACTTGTAACTGGCATCCTGAGAGAATTTGTGTTCCCTGGGGTGCCCTAGAGGCTGGATTCAGATTTCCAGTTGATGATTTTATCATCAGATTGTTGGCGGAGTACCAAATTCACCCTTGTCAATTGTATCCCAATGCCTGGAGGTACGTCATTATTTTTATAATAAGATGCCATCAGCTGAGCATCCCACTGTCTACCACGATGTTTCGGAGTATCTTCGGGGCCAGAAACTCTTCTGACTACAAAAAAGGATGGATCAGCCTTCAACACCGAGCCAAACTACCGCATATAGTGAATCCCTTTTCTTTTCCAGATTCCCAACATTTCTGGGAAAGGGAGTTTGTAATCCTTGAGTGGGAAGGTGGTGACTGGGGCCACTACTTTGTGAAGAGATTTGGACATGTGGAAGATAGTTCACATTTCGTGTGTGATCTTACAGATTCGGAGTTACTAGACCGAGATAAGCTCCTAGCTGATGATGGTTGTACCCATTACAAAACTTTTCTGAATGAAAAGAATCTTGTTGAGACTGGACTTAGCTTTCTTTCCATTGAGGGTAAATTTCTTACTTAACCATATTATGACCTCTGTTTGTTCTTATCCCGATGTTTTTCTCGTTGCATTTCAGCTGCTGAGGAGATTGACAGTCGTCCTCAGAATCAACCGACTGTGACTCAAAGGATGAAGAAAAAGGCTGCGGAGCTACTGAATCCCACTAAGCCTAGAGTCCCTCACTTCTTGGAAGGCTGTTCCCAAGGCGGGAAAAGATCCCGGAATGCTGAAGGGGTTATCAGGACCCCTTTTATCCCGTCATGGGGTATATGTGAGCAGGATTCGGTTTGTGGGAGTCCTGACCTAGCTCTAGACTGGTCCAAGCTCTCGATTACTCCTCCTGACAGAGTGACTTTACATGCCGGGGATAAGATGAATGAAAATCGACTTTTGGGCGCTCAAGCCTTATATCAGGTATGACACTCCTTTTAATAAGTTCGGTGTGATTTTAGCCTTCATAAATTTCTTATGCCTTGTCAATTTTTCGTTGTAGGCTAATGCCTATTTTCAGGCAGTTTCCACCCAAGGCTTGGCTTTCAGGGATGAGAATATATCCTTGAAAACTGATTCAGCAAGGTTCAAGGAGGAAATTGATGATCTACATTCTCAGGTTGCCCGCGCTGAAACGAATGCTCTATCTTCCCGAAAACAACTTGCCTCTTTAGCTCAAAAAAGGATGGATGATGCCAACAAGGTGATCAAAGCCTATCATAATTCTGAGGAATTTCTGAGTTTCATAGATGAACATGATGATGAGGTGCGCCCTTACAACATGTCTGTTGGTTGGGACAAGGCAATCAATGCTGTGAGTAACAAACATCCCTCAATAATCATCCCTTCTGACTTTCCTTGCCCTTTCTGGACCACGGGTGGCGAGAACCGTGCAACTCTTGCTTCTGGATCGGGGACCAAGATTGTTCCTCAAGCATCAGGTTCGGGTTCTAGAGGTAGCCATAGATCGTCGGGACCCAAGAGACGTCTTCCAGCTGCTAGTCAAGACTCAAGTTCTTCGGGATCCCGTGGAAAGAAGCTCCCGCCTACCAGGAAAGTTGGAGTTGTTCGACAACCGATCCCAGGCAAGAGGATGATCCGTAATGAAGCCAGTTCGACCTCATCTTCCGGGGAGGAGGAAACCGAAGATGTGGAGACTACTGCTCAGCCTATGGCGGTTGTTGATCAAGCCGAGGAAGAAACTTCAGGTGAAGATTCCGGCGAGGAAGAGGATTCAGGTGAGGAGGAGTCGGGCGAGGAGAGCAGCGAGGAAGAATCCCCAGCTAAGTAGGATGGGTTTCCCTGTGGCCTTGCACGGCCTTTATCTAGCCGTTTGTGGCTTTATTTTATCAGCTTTCAATCAATGTCCTTCGGGACTTAACTCTTATTTGCTCGTTGTAATTTAACTGTCGGCCCTTCGAGGTCTTTATTTATGCACTCGTTTCTTTCATTCGTATGTTCATTTATTTTTTGGTACTTGATCTTTCTAGATTTGCACTCAGCAGGTGCTAGGTACTTAAACAAAACATAGACTTTCCAGAATGAAAAACAAACTTTGCATTAATAACTCAAATGGGTTCAACCCTTACATAGCTTATTATTGTCCTACTCGGGGAATTAATCCCTGGAATGGTTTCATCGAACCTTATTTCTACTCCTCCTACTAAATAAATAAAAAGCTACATCGTTGCAGAGGCAGCTTAAATATAATAAATCTTGAGGT